>JBBDGP010001389.1:2812500-4023707 GCA_037952835.1 Lithobates septentrionalis
ATCCGTTACCTTAAAGAAAGTTTTTGTAGACAATTCGCCACCCTGTTTAAAAATCTGTAAATCCAAATAATCTATCACCTCAGGATTGCATTTTCCGGTAAAAGAGATGCCGTATTCATTCTGATTGAGTTCATCAAGGAAATTCAGAAACGACTCAGAACTTCCCTCCCACACAATAATTATATCGTCTATGTACCGACGATAAAATTTAATTCCAGGCCTACTTATACCATAAACGTAGCGTTCCTCCAACATGTCCATGAATAAATTTGCCACGCTCGGTGCATACTTAGCACCCATGGCTACACCTTTTTTCTGAACATAAAAATCTTTCTGATACCAGAAGTAATTACTCTCCATTGCCAGTTGAAGTCCCTCCAATATAAACTGAATCTGTTGTTGTCTGAGACCCGATCTCTCGTGCAAAGCCTTCTCAACCCCTTTTAGTCCATCCTTCTGCGAGATACTGGTATAAAGGGAATTGGCGTCTATTGTTGCTAATAGACAATGCTCGATCCCAGTAATCCCCTTCATTTCATTAATAAGCTGAGTACTGTCCCTCAGATAGGATTTACCCTTCACTACTAATGGTTTTAAAAACTGGTCTATATACTCCCCTAGTCTCGAAAATAAGGAATCCACCCCACTAACGATTGGTCTACCCGGTGGTTTATTCAACCTCTTGTGTATTTTGGGCAAGTAATATATAACAGGTGTTTTTGTGGATTCCGGAACTAGGTACTTCGTTTCTTTCTTATTCAAGATCCCAGTTTCTCTCCCTTTCTTCACTAATCTTCTCAAACTTTTAGTATATTGTGGTTTTGGGTTGCTTTTCAACTTTTTATAGGTATTCTCAACCCTCAATAAGTTGTTCATCTCTTCCTCGTAATCACCCTTTTTCAATATTACTAGCCCACCCCCCTTGTCAGCGGGTCGTATCACTACTTCCTTTCTTTTGCCGAGTGCTTGAATGGTTTTCCATATGTGTTTCGTCTTCGTCTTTTTCTTTTCCATTTTCGCCAAATCGTTTTCCACCATTCGTCTAAAGGCGCCGATGCACTGTTCCCCTGGCACCTTGGGATTAAAGATGGAGTTATTCCTAAGTTTCGTATGGACAAAACCCTCAGCTTCTGTCGTGGGGATGGCCTCCTGGTTCAGGGCATAATGTTTCTTGATCTTCAGTTTCCTGATAAATTTTTGTAAATCAATATACACTTCAAATTTGTCAATCCCCTTCTCTGGTGCGTATTTCAGTCCTAAGTCTAAAATCTTTAATTCATCTTCTGTAAAATCTGCATCACTTAAATTAAAAATCCCTTGGCCTAGTACTCCCTTCTTCTTTTTCTGCTTCCCTCCTCGTTTCCCTCTAGTCTGCTTCTTTCGTTGCTTCTGTGGGAATAATCCGGTTCTCTCTCTGTAATCCTGTTCCTCCCATTCATGGGGTTCATACGTGGATGTTGTGGGGACTGGTATCCTGGATATCCATTCGCCCTCTGTGTTCTGTTCATACCCATAGGTGGGCCCCTTCTTGGTGAATGGTAAAAATCTCTCTGTGTCCCTCTCCAACCTGGTGGATGATATTGCACTCTGGCATTCCATCTCCCAGGGGGTCTGTCTCGGGGTCTTCCCTGCTGAAAATCCCTTTCTTCTGGATAGTTCCTCCTGTTTCTGGGCCCCCATTGAGCTATGTGTTGTCTTCCTTCCCTCAGAGGAGAAAATCTATTATGTGTGGGTACATTGTACCTCGGAGTCCGTGGGGATCTACCAGGGTTTTGTACTTGGTACAAGTCCCTCCTACTATCCGCGTGTCTCTGAAAATAGTTCGGTGTTCTAGGGCTTGCTTCTCTTCTCTCTGAGGTCCCCTGTTCAAATCTGGTTTGTCGCATCGCAATGGGATCTGGGATATCCCTTCCACTCAATTCCTCATGTGAATCCTCATCCACAGAGATTTCACCCAGGTCTTCGTTCATTTCTCCAAGGTCCAACTGCCATTTATAGACCTTTTTGTTGGTATAGTCCAGAACATCCCTCTTGAACTTTTTTTGTTTTTTGGCCTGTATTTCTGCATCATATTTTTTAATAATGTCTTGCAATTCCCTCTCTTTAGTCTTATATTCATTTTGGTTACTATATGGCAGTAGTAATGCTTTTATCTCATTAATGGTATCCTCTATCCCCCTTAGTTTAAATTGTCTCCTTCTGACAATTTTCCCCAAAAGCTCTTTCTCACACTTAGAGAAAAAGGAAAACCAGTCCTCCATTAGGGTGACATCATTCAAGTTATCATTGGGGTTCAAATCCCACCTCAATCTTCTGGGTGTCATATTCTCCCCAATGTATGTCTCAAGGGTAGCGATATCCCACCAAACCCTAAGTTGCTTTTCAAGAGAGTGTCTAAGCTGTTTAAACAAGCCATTCATATCTTGTGTGTTGTTAACCTGTTGTTGACTAAAAATTCCCGTCAGGTCTATATTGCGGTTAGACATATAGCCAAATATATCCATAGCTGCAGAACTTACGTGTACACCTATAAGGTGACCAAAGAATATATAAAACTGATAGCTCCGCGCTTAGGTAATAAAGGAACTGCAGCCCCCCAACACAGAATCACACCAAAGTGGAATTCTAGAAAATTAAAGTCAGAAGAGGGGTGATGGCGCTGTTCCACTGGAGGTGTCTCAAATGTAAAAATGTGTATCAAATAGAACAATAAACAAAACCATACAATATGTAAATTAAGAAACAATGTGCAAAAGCTCGTGAAATATAAGTGACACCTGCATCCAAACACAGTGCAATGTGTGTTAAGGGATAGGTGAAATCCAAAAAATTGTATATACCCAAAATAACTTGAAAAAACTAAAAAACAAAAAATATTACTGAACATCAGGAACACCAGTGTTGCATGAATAAAATCCTCATGAATTAAATGCACATACGAAATATAAATAAAAAAAAAAATTAAAAAATATAATATAAAAAAATAAAAATCATGAAGTTAATAGTCCACAAAAAATCCCAGAACCAAATGTGTAATAAATATATTAAATCTATAAGTGGAAAAGTTCCTCATAAAGTGCAGATAATGAGTCTTTTCAATTCTTCCAGCAGTGCTCTTAGTGACAAGAAATCTTCCAATCTTCTAAACAGCCCCCCAATGTGCCCTCACTCACCAAAGGAAAACACCCCTGCAGGGGTAACAGGCCTGTCAGCTGTATCCTGCAGCACCGGTCCTCAGTGATGGCTCCTAATCGAATCTCCGTCCACGGTGTCCGGGCTATCTCCAGCTACTCCCCGCCAGCACATCCATATGAAATAAAAATGATCCCCATCGCGTGAATCCGTAAAAATATTGTGTACTTTATTAAAAGTTAAAATTAAAAAGACAAAACAATGTCCCACTGCCTAATGGGCAGTCTGACTGAATGGGAAAAACAATTACAGCAGTGCGGTGCGGCGTGCGTTCCACCGCTCGCTCCACACCCGGAAGTAAAGCAGAGAAGCAGGACGTATGCGTATCGTGTGGCCACGCCTTACGCGTTTCGTCATCCAGACGTCATCTGAGGCGCGGCCATCTTGGTACTCCATACGTCTAATATACACGATGGAGGCGCCCGGAGGCCAATCATGGTGGAAGAACCCGCCCCTTAACCATGGTGAAATATATCCAAAATGCCATCTAGTGGACAAAAGGATTACAACCCATTGTGTTCGTTTGTATACGGCGCCTCCATCATAAGAACAGAGTAACACAATTACAATTATATCATAAAAACAAAGTGCACGATTCCAACTCGTTATGTATCATTCGCTAGCGGCACTTACATCATAAAAACAGAATGAAGGGGAAGGAGGGAGTATTAAAAAAGTATAGGCACCCCTAAACCTCTGATACATTGGTAACCTACGGAACCCTAACAAGACAGGGGTAATCTATGAAAATAGATGATGTAAAAATTGAAGGATCAAGTGTTGTAACCCTAAACCATTAAAAAAGGACTTGTAATATGAAAAATAGTTTATAATCGAATAAATAGGTGATGCAGAATAAAAAAATTATTAAAATATTAAATTGTGAGGCGTATATATTAAAACCAGATAGATACGGGGGCTGGAAAGTAATGACCATCATAATGTTACCTACAATTATAAGCCTCCAACACCCTCGGGGAAGCCTCCAGTCAAATTATCAAAGTTAAAAATCAATAAAATAATTGGACAGGAAGCAGTTAAGATCTATTTCTACGTTAAGTCCCCTAGGGACCAAACTATCAAGGCGATGTATCCATCTGGTTTCATTTTGTGAGATTAATATTTTCTTATTGCCCCCCCTCCATTGTTCCTTGATTGTGTCAATGCCATAAAATATCAAACCAGATGGATCCCTACGGTGATATTCATTGAAGTGTCTAGAAAGATTATGTTTGGGGAACCCCTTTTTTATATTATTAATGTGTTCCCTAATACGTACGCGTAGGGGTCTAGTGGTCCTGCCCACATATTGCAGTCGGCACGGACACTCGATGACATATGTCACATGGGTAGTATCACAGGTGACGAGTTCCCTGATCTCAAATTCCTTACCACTCCTAGATTTAAAAGAGGTCTTCTTCTTAGGTTGCCTCTTGCTGACCCTACATCCCAGGCACTTCTGGCACCTATAAAAACCTTTCATATCGGCAAACAATTTCACACTCCTAGGAGGATCAATAACATTATGAACCAGATGGTTTCTAAGGGTTGGTGCTTTTCTATAAATAAACCGAGGTTTCTTTGTGAGAATTTTCCCTAAGGTCCTATCTGATCTTAGAATTGGCCAGTACTTCCTTACTATAAATTCAATGGACCTGTATTGGTTGTTGAAACCTGTTACAAAAGCTATGTCATCTGGAGAGTTTCTTCTATTGCGCTGTTCCTTTCCCAACAGGGAGTCCCGATCAAGTCTTTGTATCTCTTCCTTCAATTTGACTAAAGGGTCAGTCCTATACCCTTTGTCTACAAATTTCTTAATCAGGGCATCAGCTTGATCTCTAAAGTCCTCAATATTACGGCAATTCCTCCTTATTCTTAAAAGTTGCCCCTTGGGTATGTTCTCTTTCCATTTCGGATGATGGCAACTGGAGGTGGGTATGTACCCGTTGCGATCCGTTACCTTAAAGAAAGTTTTTGTAGACAATTCGCCACCCTGTTTAAAAATCTGTAAATCCAAATAATCTATCACCTCAGGATTGCATTTTCCGGTAAAAGAGATGCCGTATTCATTCTGATTGAGTTCATCAAGGAAATTCAGAAACGACTCAGAACTTCCCTCCCACACAATAATTATATCGTCTATGTACCGACGATAAAATTTAATTCCAGGCCTACTTATACCATAAACGTAGCGTTCCTCCAACATGTCCATGAATAAATTTGCCACGCTCGGTGCATACTTAGCACCCATGGCTACACCTTTTTTCTGAACATAAAAATCTTTCTGATACCAGAAGTAATTACTCTCCATTGCCAGTTGAAGTCCCTCCAATATAAACTGAATCTGTTGTTGTCTGAGACCCGATCTCTCGTGCAAAGCCTTCTCAACCCCTTTTAGTCCATCCTTCTGCGAGATACTGGTATAAAGGGAATTGGCGTCTATTGTTGCTAATAGACAATGCTCGATCCCAGTAATCCCCTTCATTTCATTAATAAGCTGAGTACTGTCCCTCAGATAGGATTTACCCTTCACTACTAATGGTTTTAAAAACTGGTCTATATACTCCCCTAGTCTCGAAAATAAGGAATCCACCCCACTAACGATTGGTCTACCCGGTGGTTTATTCAACCTCTTGTGTATTTTGGGCAAGTAATATATAACAGGTGTTTTTGTGGATTCCGGAACTAGGTACTTCGTTTCTTTCTTATTCAAGATCCCAGTTTCTCTCCCTTTCTTCACTAATCTTCTCAAACTTTTAGTATATTGTGGTTTTGGGTTGCTTTTCAACTTTTTATAGGTATTCTCAACCCTCAATAAGTTGTTCATCTCTTCCTCGTAATCACCCTTTTTCAATATTACTAGCCCACCCCCCTTGTCAGCGGGTCGTATCACTACTTCCTTTCTTTTGCCGAGTGCTTGAATGGTTTTCCATATGTGTTTCGTCTTCGTCTTTTTCTTTTCCATTTTCGCCAAATCGTTTTCCACCATTCGTCTAAAGGCGCCGATGCACTGTTCCCCTGGCACCTTGGGATTAAAGATGGAGTTATTCCTAAGTTTCGTATGGACAAAACCCTCAGCTTCTGTCGTGGGGATGGCCTCCTGGTTCAGGGCATAATGTTTCTTGATCTTCAGTTTCCTGATAAATTTTTGTAAATCAATATACACTTCAAATTTGTCAATCCCCTTCTCTGGTGCGTATTTCAGTCCTAAGTCTAAAATCTTTAATTCATCTTCTGTAAAATCTGCATCACTTAAATTAAAAATCCCTTGGCCTAGTACTCCCTTCTTCTTTTTCTGCTTCCCTCCTCGTTTCCCTCTAGTCTGCTTCTTTCGTTGCTTCTGTGGGAATAATCCGGTTCTCTCTCTGTAATCCTGTTCCTCCCATTCATGAGGAGGAACAGGAAAAAGGGTGATTACGAGGAAGAGATGAACAACTTATTGAGGGTTGAGAATACCTATAAAAAGTTGAAAAGCAACCCAAAACCACAATATACTAAAAGTTTGAGAAGATTAGTGAAGAAAGGGAGAGAAACTGGGATCTTGAATAAGAAAGAAACGAAGTACCTAGTTCCGGAATCCACAAAAACACCTGTTATATATTACTTGCCCAAAATACACAAGAGGTTGAATAAACCACCGGGTAGACCAATCGTTAGTGGGGTGGATTCCTTATTTTCGAGACTAGGGGAGTATATAGACCAGTTTTTAAAACCATTAGTAGTGAAGGGTAAATCCTATCTGAGGGACAGTACTCAGCTTATTAATGAAATGAAGGGGATTACTGGGATCGAGCATTGTCTATTAGCAACAATAGACGCCAATTCCCTTTATACCAGTATCTCGCAGAAGGATGGACTAAAAGGGGTTGAGAAGGCTTTGCACGAGAGATCGGGTCTCAGACAACAACAGATTCAGTTTATATTGGAGGGACTTCAACTGGCAATGGAGAGTAATTACTTCTGGTATCAGAAAGATTTTTATGTTCAGAAAAAAGGTGTAGCCATGGGTGCTAAGTATGCACCGAGCGTGGCAAATTTATTCATGGACATGTTGGAGGAACGCTACGTTTATGGTATAAGTAGGCCTGGAATTAAATTTTATCGTCGGTACATAGACGATATAATTATTGTGTGGGAGGGAAGTTCTGAGTCGTTTCTGAATTTCCTTGATGAACTCAATCAGAATGAATACGGCATCTCTTTTACCGGAAAATGCAATCCTGAGGTGATAGATTATTTGGATTTACAGATTTTTAAACAGGGTGGCGAATTGTCTACAAAAACTTTCTTTAAGGTAACGGATCGCAACGGGTACATACCCACCTCCAGTTGCCATCATCCGAAATGGAAAGAGAACATACCCAAGGGGCAACTTTTAAGAATAAGGAGGAATTGCCGTAATATTGAGGACTTTAGAGATCAAGCTGATGCCCTGATTAAGAAATTTGTAGACAAAGGGTATAGGACTGACCCTTTAGTCAAATTGAAGGAAGAGATACAAAGACTTGATCGGGACTCCCTGTTGGGAAAGGAACAGCGCAATAGAAGAAACTCTCCAGATGACATAGCTTTTGTAACAGGTTTCAACAACCAATACAGGTCCATTGAATTTATAGTAAGGAAGTACTGGCCAATTCTAAGATCAGATAGGACCTTAGGGAAAATTCTCACAAAGAAACCTCGGTTTATTTATAGAAAAGCACCAACCCTTAGAAACCATCTGGTTCATAATGTTATTGATCCTCCTAGGAGTGTGAAATTGTTTGCCGATATGAAAGGTTTTTATAGGTGCCAGAAGTGCCTGGGATGTAGGGTCAGCAAGAGGCAACCTAAGAAGAAGACCTCTTTTAAATCTAGGAGTGGTAAGGAATTTGAGATCAGGGAACTCGTCACCTGTGATACTACCCATGTGACATATGTCATCGAGTGTCCGTGCCGACTGCAATATGTGGGCAGGACCACTAGACCCCTACGCGTACGTATTAGGGAACACATTAATAATATAAAAAAGGGGTTCCCCAAACATAATCTTTCTAGACACTTCAATGAATATCACCGTAGGGATCCATCTGGTTTGATATTTTATGGCATTGACACAATCAAGGAACAATGGAGGGGGGGCAATAAGAAAATATTAATCTCACAAAATGAAACCAGATGGATACATCGCCTTGATAGTTTGGTCCCTAGGGGACTTAACGTAGAAATAGATCTTAACTGCTTCCTGTCCAATTTTTAATTATTTTATTGATTTTTAACTTTGATAATTTGACTGGAGGCTTCCCCGAGGGTGTTGGAGGCTTATAATTGTAGGTAACATTATGATGGTCATTACTTTCCAGCCCCCGTATCTATCTGGTTTTAATATATACGCCTCACAATTTAATATTTTAATAATTTTTTTATTCTGCATCACCTATTTATTCGATTATAAACTATTTTTCATATTACAAGTCCTTTTTTAATGGTTTAGGGTTACAACACTTGATCCTTCAATTTTTACATCATCTATTTTCATAGATTACCCCTGTCTTGTTAGGGTTCCGTAGGTTACCAATGTATCAGAGGTTTAGGGGTGCCTATACTTTTTTAATACTCCCTCCTTCCCCTTCATTCTGTTTTTATGATGTAAGTGCCGCTAGCGAATGATACATAACGAGTTGGAATCGTGCACTTTGTTTTTATGATATAATTGTAATTGTGTTACTCTGTTCTTATGATGGAGGCGCCGTATACAAACGAACACAATGGGTTGTAATCCTTTTGTCCACTAGATGGCATTTTGGATATATTTCACCATGGTTAAGGGGCGGGTTCTTCCACCATGATTGGCCTCCGGGCGCCTCCATCGTGTATATTAGACGTATGGAGTACCAAGATGGCCGCGCCTCAGATGACGTCTGGATGACGAAACGCGTAAGGCGTGGCCACACGATACGCATACGTCCTGCTTCTCTGCTTTACTTCCGGGTGTGGAGCGAGCGGTGGAACGCACGCCGCACCGCACTGCTGTAATTGTTTTTCCCATTCAGTCAGACTGCCCATTAGGCAGTGGGACATTGTTTTGTCTTTTTAATTTTAACTTTTAATAAAGTACACAATATTTTTACGGATTCACGCGATGGGGATCATTTTTATTTCATATGGATGTGCTGGCGGGGAGTAGCTGGAGATAGCCCGGACACCGTGGACGGAGATTCGATTAGGAGCCATCACTGAGGACCGGTGCTGCAGGATACAGCTGACAGGCCTGTTACCCCTGCAGGGGTGTTTTCCTTTGGTGAGTGAGGGCACATTGGGGGGCTGTTTAGAAGATTGGAAGATTTCTTGTCACTAAGAGCACTGCTGGAAGAATTGAAAAGACTCATTATCTGCACTTTATGAGGAACTTTTCCACTTATAGATTTAATATATTTATTACACATTTGGTTCTGGGATTTTTTGTGGACTATTAACTTCATGATTTTTATTTTTTTATATTATATTTTTTAATTTTTTTTTATTTATATTTCGTATGTGCATTTAATTCATGAGGATTTTATTCATGCAACACTGGTGTTCCTGATGTTCAGTAATATTTTTTGTTTTTTAGTTTTTTCAAGTTATTTTGGGTATATACAATTTTTTGGATTTCACCTATCCCTTAACACACATTGCACTGTGTTTGGATGCAGGTGTCACTTATATTTCACGAGCTTTTGCACATTGTTTCTTAATTTACATATTGTATGGTTTTGTTTATTGTTCTATTTGATACACATTTTTACATTTGAGACACCTCCAGTGGAACAGCGCCATCACCCCTCTTCTGACTTTAATTTTCTAGAATTCCACTTTGGTGTGATTCTGTGTTGGGGGGCTGCAGTTCCTTTATTACCTAAGCGCGGAGCTATCAGTTTTATATATTCTTTGGTCACCTTATAGGTGTACACGTAAGTTCTGCAGCTATGGATATATTTGGCTATATGTCTAACCGCAATATAGACCTGACGGGAATTTTTAGTCAACAACAGGTTAACAACACACAAGATATGAATGGCTTGTTTAAACAGCTTAGACACTCTCTTGAAAAGCAACTTAGGGTTTGGTGGGATATCGCTACCCTTGAGACATACATTGGGGAGAATATGACACCCAGAAGGTTGAGGTGGGATTTGAACCCCAATGATAACTTGAATGATGTCACCCTAATGGAGGACTGGTTTTCCTTTTTCTCTAAGTGTGAGAAAGAGCTTTTGGGGAAAATTGTCAGAAGGAGACAATTTAAACTAAGGGGGATAGAGGATACCATTAATGAGATAAAAGCATTACTACTGCCATATAGTAACCAAAATGAATATAAGACTAAAGAGAGGGAATTGCAAGACATTATTAAAAAATATGATGCAGAAATACAGGCCAAAAAACAAAAAAAGTTCAAGAGGGATGTTCTGGACTATACCAACAAAAAGGTCTATAAATGGCAGTTGGACCTTGGAGAAATGAACGAAGACCTGGGTGAAATCTCTGTGGATGAGGATTCACATGAGGAATTGAGTGGAAGGGATATCCCAGATCCCATTGCGATGCGACAAACCAGATTTGAACAGGGGACCTCAGAGAGAAGAGAAGCAAGCCCTAGAACACCGAACTATTTTCAGAGACACGCGGATAGTAGGAGGGACTTGTACCAAGTACAAAACCCTGGTAGATCCCCACGGACTCCGAGGTACAATGTACCCACACATAATAGATTTTCTCCTCTGAGGGAAGGAAGACAACACATAGCTCAATGGGGGCCCAGAAACAGGAGGAACTATCCAGAAGAAAGGGATTTTCAGCAGGGAAGACCCCGAGACAGACCCCCTGGGAGATGGAATGCCAGAGTGCAATATCATCCACCAGGTTGGAGAGGGACACAGAGAGATTTTTACCATTCACCAAGAAGGGGCCCACCTATGGGTATGAACAGAACACAGAGGGCGAATGGATATCCAGGATACCAGTCCCCACAACATCCACGTATGAACCCCATGAATGGGAGGAACAGGATTACAGAGAGAGAACCGGATTATTCCCACAGAAGCAACGAAAGAAGCAGACTAGAGGGAAACGAGGAGGGAAGCAGAAAAAGAAGAAGGGAGTACTAGGCCAAGGGATTTTTAATTTAAGTGATGCAGATTTTACAGAAGATGAATTAAAGATTTTAGACTTAGGACTGAAATACGCACCAGAGAAGGGGATTGACAAATTTGAAGTGTATATTGATTTACAAAAATTTATCAGGAAACTGAAGATCAAGAAACATTATGCCCTGAACCAGGAGGCCATCCCCACGACAGAAGCTGAGGGTTTTGTCCATACGAAACTTAGGAATAACTCCATCTTTAATCCCAAGGTGCCAGGGGAACAGTGCATCGGCGCCTTTAGACGAATGGTGGAAAACGATTTGGCGAAAATGGAAAAGAAAAAGACGAAGACGAAACACATATGGAAAACCATTCAAGCACTCGGCAAAAGAAAGGAAGTAGTGATACGACCCGCTGACAAGGGGGGTGGGCTAGTAATATTGAAAAAGGGTGATTACGAGGAAGAGATGAACAACTTATTGAGGGTTGAGAATACCTATAAAAAGTTGAAAAGCAACCCAAAACCACAATATACTAAAAGTTTGAGAAGATTAGTGAAGAAAGGGAGAGAAACTGGGATCTTGAATAAGAAAGAAACGAAGTACCTAGTTCCGGAATCCACAAAAACACCTGTTATATATTACTTGCCCAAAATACACAAGAGGTTGAATAAACCACCGGGTAGACCAATCGTTAGTGGGGTGGATTCCTTATTTTCGAGACTAGGGGAGTATATAGACCAGTTTTTAAAACCATTAGTAGTGAAGGGTAAATCCTATCTGAGGGACAGTACTCAGCTTATTAATGAAATGAAGGGGATTACTGGGATCGAGCATTGTCTATTAGCAACAATAGACGCCAATTCCCTTTATACCAGTATCTCGCAGAAGGATGGACTAAAAGGGGTTGAGAAGGCTTTGCACGAGAGATCGGGTCTCAGACAACAACAGATTCAGTTTATATTGGAGGGACTTCAACTGGCAATGGAGAGTAATTACTTCTGGTATCAGAAAGATTTTTATGTTCAGAAAAAAGGTGTAGCCATGGGTGCTAAGTATGCACCGAGCGTGGCAAATTTATTCATGGACATGTTGGAGGAACGCTACGTTTATGGTATAAGTAGGCCTGGAATTAAATTTTATCGTCGGTACATAGACGATATAATTATTGTGTGGGAGGGAAGTTCTGAGTCGTTTCTGAATTTCCTTGATGAACTCAATCAGAATGAATACGGCATCTCTTTTACCGGAAAATGCAATCCTGAGGTGATAGATTATTTGGATTTACAGATTTTTAAACAGGGTGGCGAATTGTCTACAAAAACTTTCTTTAAGGTAACGGATCGCAACGGGTACATACCCACCTCCAGTTGCCATCATCCGAAATGGAAAGAGAACATACCCAAGGGGCAACTTTTAAGAATAAGGAGGAATTGCCGTAATATTGAGGACTTTAGAGATCAAGCTGATGCCCTGATTAAGAAATTTGTAGACAAAGGGTATAGGACTGACCCTTTAGTCAAATTGAAGGAAGAGATACAAAGACTTGATCGGGACTCCCTGTTGGGAAAGGAACAGCGCAATAGAAGAAACTCTCCAGATGACATAGCTTTTGTAACAGGTTTCAACAACCAATACAGGTCCATTGAATTTATAGTAAGGAAGTACTGGCCAATTCTAAGATCAGATAGGACCTTAGGGAAAATTCTCACAAAGAAACCTCGGTTTATTTATAGAAAAGCACCAACCCTTAGAAACCATCTGGTTCATAATGTTATTGATCCTCCTAGGAGTGTGAAATTGTTTGCCGATATGAAAGGTTTTTATAGGTGCCAGAAGTGCCTGGGATGTAGGGTCAGCAAGAGGCAACCTAAGAAGAAGACCTCTTTTAAATCTAGGAGTGGTAAGGAATTTGAGATCAGGGAACTCGTCACCTGTGATACTACCCATGTGACATATGTCATCGAGTGTCCGTGCCGACTGCAATATGTGGGCAGGACCACTAGACCCCTACGCGTACGTATTAGGGAACACATTAATAATATAAAAAAGGGGTTCCCCAAACATAATCTTTCTAGACACTTCAATGAATATCACCGTAGGGATCCATCTGGTTTGATATTTTATGGCATTGACACAATCAAGGAACAATGGAGGGGGGGCAATAAGAAAATATTAATCTCACAAAATGAAACCAGATGGATACATCGCCTTGATAGTTTGGTCCCTAGGGGACTTAACGTAGAAATAGATCTTAACTGCTTCCTGTCCAATTTTTAATTATTTTATTGATTTTTAACTTTGATAATTTGACTGGAGGCTTCCCCGAGGGTGTTGGAGGCTTATAATTGTAGGTAACATTATGATGGTCATTACTTTCCAGCCCCCGTATCTATCTGGTTTTAATATATACGCCTCACAATTTAATATTTTAATAATTTTTTTATTCTGCATCACCTATTTATTCGATTATAAACTATTTTTCATATTACAAGTCCTTTTTTAATGGTTTAGGGTTACAACACTTGATCCTTCAATTTTTACATCATCTATTTTCATAGATTACCCCTGTCTTGTTAGGGTTCCGTAGGTTACCAATGTATCAGAGGTTTAGGGGTGCCTATACTTTTTTAATACTCCCTCCTTCCCCTTCATTCTGTTTTTATGATGTAAGTGCCGCTAGCGAATGATACATAACGAGTTGGAATCGTGCACTTTGTTTTTATGATATAATTGTAATTGTGTTACTCTGTTCTTATGATGGAGGCGCCGTATACAAACGAACACAATGGGTTGTAATCCTTTTGTCCACTAGATGGCATTTTGGATATATTTCACCATGGTTAAGGGGCGGGTTCTTCCACCATGATTGGCCTCCGGGCGCCTCCATCGTGTATATTAGACGTATGGAGTACCAAGATGGCCGCGCCTCAGATGACGTCTGGATGACGAAACGCGTAAGGCGTGGCCACACGATACGCATACGTCCTGCTTCTCTGCTTTACTTCCGGGTGTGGAGCGAGCGGTGGAACGCACGCCGCACCGCACTGCTGTAATTGTTTTTCCCATTCAGTCAGACTGCCCATTAGGCAGTGGGACATTGTTTTGTCTTTTTAATTTTAACTTTTAATAAAGTACACAATATTTTTACGGATTCACGCGATGGGGATCATTTTTATTTCATATGGATGTGCTGGCGGGGAGTAGCTGGAGATAGCCCGGACACCGTGGACGGAGATTCGATTAGGAGCCATCACTGAGGACCGGTGCTGCAGGATACAGCTGACAGGCCTGTTACCCCTGCAGGGGTGTTTTCCTTTGGTGAGTGAGGGCACATTGGGGGGCTGTTTAGAAGATTGGAAGATTTCTTGTCACTAAGAGCACTGCTGGAAGAATTGAAAAGACTCATTATCTGCACTTTATGAGGAACTTTTCCACTTATAGATTTAATATATTTATTACACATTTGGTTCTGGGATTTTTGGTGGACTATTAACTTCATGATTTTTATTTTTTTATATTATATTTTTTAATTTTTTTTTATTTATATTTCGTATGTGCATTTAATTCATGAGGATTTTATTCATGCAACACTGGTGTTCCTGATGTTCAGTAATATTTTTTGTTTTTTAGTTTTTTCAAGTTATTTTGGGTATATACAATTTTTTGGATTTCACCTATCCCTTAACACACATTGCACTGTGTTTGGATGCAGGTGTCACTTATATTTCACGAGCTTTTGCACATTGTTTCTTAATTTACATATTGTATGGTTTTGTTTATTGTTCTATTTGATACACATTTTTACATTTGAGACACCTCCAGTGGAACAGCGCCACCACCCCTCTTCTGACTTTAATTTTCTAGAATTCCACTTTGGTGTGATTCTGTGTTGGGGGGCTGCAGTTCCTTTATTACCTAAGCGCGGAGCTATCAGTTTTATATATAGATACACAGAATGCTAGTGAATAAATTAAAACCTCGCCCCTTCCACTCATCTCCGGACTTTCTTATTCAAGCTAACGGTACACCTACTTATTGCCCCCCTTACCCTGTCTAAAGTCTTTGGAGAATTTTACTATAAACTATACGATTGTCTAGATACAGATCCCAATCACCTCTTTACGCAAGAAAAATTTGACTTCTTTTTCGAATCCCTACATATGCCCAAAATTTCCTCAACCCATATTGCCTCTCTGAATTCCATGATCACATCTGAAGAGTTAGCAGAAGTAGTCAAGATCCTCCCAACCCATAAATCCCCAGGCTCGGATGGTTTACCTTATTTATATTATAAAACATTTCTACCGATCCTAAGCACACATTTAATATCCCTCTTTATCTCCTTACTGAAGGGAACAATCCCCCATCCTCATTTTCTCCACGCCCACATCTTAGTGATCCCCAAACCCGGTAAAGACTCCTCTCTCCCTGATAATTATAGACCCATAGCCCTTCTCAACTCCGATTACAAGATCTTTACCAAAATATTAGACAACAGATTTTCCCTTATAAACCCTAAGCTTATACACGAGGATCAGGTGGGATTTGTCCCCAGGCGACAACACAAGATGCACCATTGACCTGCTCAATAGGACAACACGTCCGGCCCTAATCCTGAGCCTAGATGCACAAAAGGCCTTTAACCGATTTAGCTGGCCTTTTATGTTTGCTACTGTCACCAAATATGGTTTTAAAGGCCCCTTTATGGCAGCGTTACACAGCCTTTATTCCCAACCCACTTCCCAGGTCAAGTTATCCTCGTTTCTATCACCATCGTTCCCATTGAGTAATGGCACTAGACAGGGGTGCCCATTATCCCCTCGGCTATTTATCTTATGTTTGGAACCTTTGGCTAAAGCTGTTCGCACCCACCCTGACATCCGAGGGGTCACACTAAGACAGAGAGAATATAAACTTTCTCTGTTCGCAGATGACGTCCAATTGACATTGACCAGTCCCCATGACTCCCTCCTGTATCTCCAAATTTTACTAGAAAAATTTGGCTCAATTTCGGGGTATAAAACTAACACTAGCAAAACAGAAGCTCTGCCACTTCATATCAATGTCCTTAAAATGTCTGTCATGCCGAGACTCCTCTACTTGTTTGAAACTTTGCCAATTCCCACCCCAATGTCACAACTCAAAGCTACACAAAGACTCTTCCTAAATTTTATCCGCCACAATAAAGTACACTGCAAAGTCAAGTCAGTAATATTAGCTGCACGTTCTAGGAGCGGCACTGGAGCCCCAGACCTTATCAAGTATTACTATGCTACACACATTAAACCGATAATTACTTGGTCCACCAGAATGGCCTCCAGTAGATGGTCGGAGTTAGAAATGAGTATAACAAGCCCGGTACATCCCTAATCCATGATATGGTCCACCCTGCCTACTTCTATTGTCCAACTTCGAAGCCTCTGTGTACATCCGATGCTGTTCACACTATCAATATGGAAAAGATCCTCTCGTCAATTCTCCCTCTCCACCAAATGCCCACCCCTACTAAACCTACTCTTTAACCCTGATATTCCGGATAGTTTATCCTACACCCGAATGTATCCCTGGACGCAATCTGGAATCTTCCAACTCCGCAATATAGTTTACCCCGTCATCTGTACCTTACTATCTTTCACTGAAATACAACGAAACGCCAGGAACACCAGATCCCAAAAAATCATTTTTATTAATTTCTGCAATTTAAACATTACTTCCATTCTCAGTCACAGACTCTGACCCTAGAAAAGCCCACTCCTTTTGAACTTTTATGTTCCCAAGGCCCACACCAGATTCATCTCATATCAGACCTTTATAAATTCCTGCATGATGCCCTGCCATTGACCAATTCACACCATTTATATATGCAAAAATGGTCTCAAATTTTACACCGAACTATCTCTCCCCCTCAGTGGCAGAGGATCTGGGAGGCAATCTCCAAGTCATCAAGATGTATTGAACAGAGAGAGACAGCTTACAAAATTTCATTTTTCTGGTATAGGACCCCCAAAGTTTTACATAGATATGATCCTAAGCTACCTCCAGTGTTCTGGAGATGCCAGAATGACGTTGGCTCTCTCTTCCACATATTTTGGGATTGCCCTGCTGTTCAACCATTCAGGTTCTCCATCCAAGCACTCCTACAAGGCCTATTTAAAATGGACCTACCTTTAGACCCGATTCATTACCTCCTGGGCTTACCATTCCCGGATATCTCTAAACACACCCAAAAATTAGTTACCTTCATTCTACTAGCAGCAAAAAGGGTGATCCCTATAAGATGGCTATCTACCTCCCCACCCACACTCCTGCAGGTTCTGCAAATACTGGAAAAGATCCGTAGAATGGAAAATCTTACTGCAGTAATCCACGATTCACTTCCTCAATTTTCGCTAATTTTGGATTTATGGGATCACTCTAAACTTAACCCAGGAGCCATACTCTTAACCTCCTCTGTTTAATGCCTGTTCACGTAATACTGTTAATCTATTCCTCATAAGAAACCATACTGTTAAAATCTCCTATCCATTCTGCCTTTTCCCCTTTCCCCTTCCCTTTGTCCTAATCAAGTTGCCTTAGGTACTCTGAGAATTTTCACTGCTTGCAGATCCAGAGAGCAAAAATTCTTGTTGGTGAGATATATGTGACCTTTTAGTTAAGCGTGCTCTCTCAATCTTCCCTCCTTCTGCCCACCCCCCCCCCCCCGTTTCTGAACTAATCTACAGTTTTGTAACATATACTGTACTAATGTTATTGTAAGTTTATTCTGTTGTCGTCTGTGTATGACCCAGTCATTTCTGATGCTTTAATTATTCAAAAGCGCACTGCTTTTATTTTCTGACTGGAATGTTTTATTTTCAATAAAAAATACAATTAAAAAAAAAATCAAAAGCCTTTTCGCCATCTATTGATAGAAAAATAACAAGTTTCTTTCCCCTTTTTTGCTGTATGCATCAGTAAAGTTGTTCTTAATATATTATCTCTTGCCTCCCTCCCGGGCACAAATCCTGCTTGATCTTTCTCAATACAATAAGGCATAAATGGTTTCAATCTTTCGGCCAAAATCCTTGCATATATTTTAACATCCTCTTTGTTCAATAATATCGGCCTAAAGCTAGAGCACAAAGTTGGGTCCTTCCCTTCTTTACCCATGAGTGATATGTAGGCCCCCAACACTTCTTCACGGATTTTCAGGCCTTCCCCAATAGAGTTCATACATAAATGGAAAAAAGAGGTCAGGGTACTTAAAAACTTTTTAAAATATAAGGATGTGTAGCCGCCCGGACCCGGATTTTTACCAGGCTTACTTTTTGCTAATTGCCTGCTCATGATATGGCCTACCTGGCTGTCGCCCAGTTTATTGGCACCCAGCCAGGCAGGACATCCCCTGGGGGTTTCAGTATGCCTGCGTAGACCCCAGATCTCATCCCAAATTCAGGAATGTCTCAGAGGGGACAGGCAGGCATCGCCGGACCCCCATGCATCCCTGGGAGAGTCCTTTCCCCTTCTTATCCATTTTACCCTTATTTTCCCTGCACTGTTTGTTTATTTAAACCATTTTTAAACCGTATTATATTCTATTAATAGAACTCTAGACTTTTTTCCATTGCTGACTACTTAACTTCCCCCACTCGAGGGATTTTTGCAATTACTGCTTACAATTAAACCTAAAAACACATTCTGCTACTCCTTCTGAGTATGGCAATACCACATGTGTGAGATTTTTTCATAGCCTGGCCACACAGAGAGGCCCAACATCCAAGGAGTACCTTAAGGCGTTTTAGGTGCATAAATTACATCTAATTTCCCGATTACCTATCACATATCTGAAGGCCTCAGAGCACCAGGACAATGAAATTTCCCTCAAAATGTCCCCATTTTCAAAAGTAACACCCAATGTATATTCTATAAAGGCATAATGTGCCTTTTGAACATGTAATTTTTTGCTAAATGTTTTTGGAAAATGTGGAAAGAAAATGAAACATCATGGACATATTAAGAATTACACCCTGAAATACATTCTTCTACTTCTCTTGAGTATGGCAATACCACATGTGTGAGACTTTTTATTAGCCTAGCCACATAGAGAGGCCCACCATATAAGGAGCAACTTCAGGCATTCTAGGGGCATGTGAACACTGAATGCATCTAATACAATCCAACCGCACCAACAAATAAATACATTTTAATTTAAATAAATAAAGGTGCAGCTGCTTTTTCAAACCAAAAGGTGTAATGCTAGTGTTAAATGAATCCACTTGAGTGTGCTCCTTATAAACAAACAGCACTTACTAAGTGTAATCCAAACAAATATTAGAGGTAAATATATTCTATACAATAACGTTACAAGTGCAAATGATTAAATCTTGTGCATTTCATGTGTTATACTGTAAAAAACAGTCCAGGCAAATGCAGACAATGTCCACAACCAGGGGATATAATTCAGTAGGAAAAAGTTCTTCCAGGTAAATGAGTTGCCCTGAACCATATGGCCCCCGCCAGCTGGTATCAGCGTAAACCACAATAAAAGACCCACGGGATATAGGTAAAATTCCTACTCACTGGATGTTGTTGACCCTCTCTGCTATACAGCAGAAGGAGTCAAATTAGCGTAATGGTCTCTGTGACTGGGAAAGGGGAGAAAAAACAGCCGACCCATCCTCGTGCTCTCTCCTCGCGATCACGACCAGTTCCGGTGGTAAAAACTCCTTAAAATGTGAACAGGAAAAAATGAGGGCCAAAGATCCTCATAGTGTAAAAAGTTTCCAAATAGGATTTTGTTTAGCAAACTGCAAATATTGTAAAAAGACGTTTGCATCACAAACCCGCTCTAGGGGCATAAATTGCACATTTAATTTCCTGACTACCAATCACATTTTTGAAGACCCTGGAGCACCAGGACAATGGAAACACCCACAAAATGACCCTATTTCGAAAAACAAATACCTCAACGTATATTCTATGAGCATAATGAGCCTTTTGAATATGTTGTTTTTTCCAAGTTTACGAAAAATGTGGAAAGGAAATTAAAATGTATTTCTTTTTACACAAAGTTGTCTATCTAGAAAGATATTTCTAACAAACAGCATGGACATAATAACAATTATACCTGAAAATACATTCTTCTACTTCTCCTGAGCATTGGCAATACCAAATGTGTGAGACTTTTTCACAGCCTAGCCACATAGAGAGTAGGGTTGCCACCTAATTCCTTTAAACCCAAACATATATGAATTACACAGGTTCTGACGCTAATTTAATGATGATAAGGCACCAAGTGAGTTTAATTACCACCTTTATCAGCCACTGAACCTGTGGATCTCATATGTGTTCGAGTTTAAAGGGATGAGGTGGCAACCCTAATAGAGAGGCCAACATTTAAGGAGCACCTATAGGTGTTTTAGGGGCATAAATTACAAATCTAATTTCCTGATTACCTATCACATTTTTTGAGACCATACAGCACCAGGACAATGGAAACATCCACAAAATAGCCACATTTTGGAAATAAAACACCCACCTGTGGTTTTATTAGTGCTGTTTTTGGCAGAGGATGAGTGGGACTGGTGTCTCGTAGGAACATGGTCTATAAACAGGCCAAGGTCAGTACAGGCAGCAGGCTGACATGCAGGAAGCAGGCAGGAAAATGGTCTATAAACAACCCAGGATTATTTCAGGCTGACATCCAGGCAGCAGACAGGAACATGATCCATAAACAGGCACGGTCAGTACAGGTAGCAAGCAGAGACATAGTCAACACAGCGTTGTATTGACCAGTATTGCTCCAGGCAGCAGGCAGGAATATGTTCCATAAACAGGCCAGGGTCAGTATATGCATCGGGCAGAGGTGTGGTCAGTTTTGGTGGCAGGCAGAGGTATGGTTAATTAACAGGCCAATCAGGAGGACCAATCATAGAGCCCATCTGCTGATCAGTGATGCACAGGGATACGGGCATCGTTGGAGTGCACCAATACGCCAATAAATTATATATTTAGGTCATATATTAGATTATAATTTATATTTGTATTATATTTATATTTGTATTATATTTACAGTGTATTATATTTATTGTATTCTCTTTTCCTTCCCCACAATGCACTGATAGAAATCCCATTGCTAGCTGTGAGACAACACAAGACAATTCATTTTCTCAGAAGCTCTGACCCCGATTTTCATTGTGTTTGTATTGTTCTTCCTTCAGACAGTGAAAACTGCATGAAATGTCCTGATGAAGAATGGCCAAATGAGAAGAAGGATCGGTGTGTTCCAAAATTGATGGAATTTCTCTCCTACACTGATGATACCATTGTTGAAGTATTTTTAGCTGTCTCCATACTCTGTTGTCTTCTTACTGGTTTCATATTGGGGATATTTATACATTACCGGGACACCCCCATTGTTAAAGCTAATAACCGGAACCTGAGCCATCTTCTCCTTGTCTCCATCATGCTGAGCTTCCTCTGTGTCTTCTTGTTCCTCGGCCATCCAGTAGATGTAACCTGCATGCTGCGTGTAACCTCTTTTGGTGTCATCTTCTCAGTTGCCATCTCTACTCTACTTGCCAAAAGTATCATGGTGTGTATTGCTTTCAAAGCCACCAAACCTGGGAGTCCCTGGAGAAAATGGATGGGAGCCAAACTGACCAATGTTATCATTTGTGTCTTCTCACTGGTTCAGGTCAAAATCTGTGTCACTTGGATGTCTATTTCTCCTCCCTTCCAGGATCGGGACACTCACTCTTATCAGGGGAAGATCATCATACAGTGTAATGAGGGTTCAGTTATCGGCTTCTACTCTGTCCTGGGATATATGGGGCTTCTAGCAGCTGTGAGTTTCATTATAGCCTTTTTAGCCAGGACATTACCGGACAGTTTTAATGAGGCCAAGTACATCACCTTCAGCATGCTGGTGTTCTGCAGTGTCTGGATTGCCATGATCCCAGCCTATCTGAGCACCAGAGGGAAATACATGGTGGCTGTGGAGGTTTTTGCTATAATGGCCTCAAGTTCTGGACTTCTTGGCTGTATATTTTTCCCAAAATGTTACATCATTCTGATCAGACCTGATCTGAATACAAAAACAATTATCCGCTAATATGTGTGGAGCAACACTGGATTACCAGTAGTTATAGCATTATCTCTATCATTGGTAATTTTAGTATTTTCCTAGTGTATTGAGAATGAACAATGTTAAATATAAACACTTAATACTCACCTCTCCAATGGATGATAAATCTAATTTTTGCTCTGCACACCGCTGGTTTTGCACACTTTGGGTTTGTTGGAAACCTTGTCTCATGCTGGGAGTAGTGGTTCCTCCCAGCAGCCGTTACTTCTAGACATGTGCAATGACAAAAAATGTGTTCATTTTCGTTTCATTTGTTTTTTTGCTTTTTTTGGAAATTCTGAAATTTGGAAAAAAAAAAATTCAGAGATCAGAAGATTTAAAATTTCCGGATTTCGAATTTTCGGATTTCTGAATTTTCGAATTTTTGAATTTACGAATTTTGGATTTTCGGATTTCCGAATTTCGAATTTTCAGATTTCCAAATTTTCGAATTTCTGAATTTTCGAATTTCCGAATTTCAAATTTTCAGATTTCCGAATTTCCGATTTTTCAGATTTTCAAAATTTGAAAATCCAAAAATTTGAAAATCTGAAAAAAGGAAAGAAAATCAGTAAAATTTGAAATAATAACGAACTATTAAATTATAGGTATTAGAATTTCTTTTCAAACTTGGCTGTTTGTGAACGTAATAAATACAAATTCATCTGAAGTTACGAATTATCCGAAATAATGAATGCCGCATCTAAACAAAAAAAGGTTTTATTATTATTATTATTATTGTTGTTATTTATTATTATTAGATCGTTACGTTCCATTTGTTTAGATATGGCATTCCTTATTTCATATAATTCACAACTTCGAATAAATTCATACTCGCTACGTTCACTAACAGCCAAATTTGAAAGAACATTCCAATACCTATAATTTAATATTTATTATTAGTTAGTTATTTCAGATTTTTATTCGTTTGAATTTTCAGATTTTCATTCTTATTGTTGGATTTTCAAATTTCCAAATGTTTGCATTTTTAAATTTATGAAATTTCGAATATTCAAATTTCCTAATTTGGAATTTTCGAATTTCCTAATTTCGAATTTTCGAATTTCCGAATTTCTGAATTTCTGAAATTTCAAATTTCCAAAATCTTCCAATTTCCAAAATTTTCCAATTTCTGAAAAATTTGGAATTTCGGGAAATTCGGAAATTCGAAATTTCTGAAATTGGAATATTTGACATTTCGGAAAATTTCAAATTTCAGAATTTCAAATTTCTGAAAGTTCGAATTTCTGAAATGTCAAATTTCTGAAATTTCAAGTTTCCAAAATTTAAAATTTCCGAAATTTCAAATTTCAGAATTTCTGAAAATTCTGAAATGTGAAAAATCTGAAATTTGAAATTTCGAAAATTTCAAATTTTCCAATTTCTGAAATTACAAATTTCTGAATTTCCTGAATTTGCTGAAAATTCAGAAATTCAAAATTTGGAAATTTGAAAATTTGAACATTTGGAAATTCAGAAATTTGAAATTTCGGGAATTCGAAATTTGGAAGTTTGAAATTTTGAAAACTACAAATTTCTGAAATTTTGAAAACTTCAAATTTCTGAAATTTAGAATTTGCAAATTTCCAAAATTTTAAATTTCCAAATTTCCAACATTTGGAATTTCCGAATTTCGGAAATTCCAAATTTATGAATTTCTAAAATTCCAAATTTCAGAATTTCCAAAATTCCAAAATTCCAAATTTCCAAAATTCCAAATTTCCAAAATTCCAAATTTCCGAAAATCAGAATTTCCGAAATTCTGAATTTTGGATTTTTCGGAAATTCGGAAATTTTAAAATTTGGAATTTCGGATATTCGGGAATTCGAAATTTGTGATTTTGGAAATTGAAAAATTCGGAAATTCGGAAATTTCAGAATTAACAAATTTGTCCAAATTTGTTAAAAAACGAATCCGAACTAAACTAATTGCACATGTCTAGTTACTTCACTGCAGAACAATGTAGTCACTTAATGAGGGGTAACCACAGTGATCAGATGAGGACAAATTATCCAAATCATCCTCATGTGTCAGATGCCAGATCCACCCATCACTCTTCAAGAGAGGGAAGATTTTACTCACCACCTTCCTGGGTGTTAAATATTAAACATGTTCTTTTATAAGCTGAATGTAATGTATTTTTAGTGTCAGGATCACTTTAAATATATTGTATGTAGATGTATCTGGTATATTAATACATTTTGCTGGTGTAGTAATAAAATAAATTCATAGTAGTTAAAGTTGATGAGAGCATCTTCTTAGGAAGTTCACATTTTAAATGATTAGTTGAGTTCATTTTAAAGAATATGTTCTTTATAGGACCTAGTAAAAAATCTGTCTCCTTGTATAAATGTCTGTAAACTGCTGCCATGAGGGAGTATTCGGGTTCCCCATACAATGCTGCAGAGACAACACTCCTACCCCACACCTTGCCAGATCTTGATATGAAAGCTTTTAAAGCTAAAAACAGGTTCATGGTGCTCATTGATCAATCATAAGATGTATTCTGAAGAAGACATTAAACGTTAGAATTATGTTAGCTTAATATGAGCACTTTTTGCATTTTGGCACTGCGTCGTTTTAACTGACAATTGCGCGGTCATGCGACGTTGCACCCAAACAAAATTGACGTCCTTTTTTTCCCACAAATAGAGCTTTCTTTTGGTGGTATTTGATCACCTCTGTGTTTTTTATTTTTTGCGCTATAAACAAAAAAAAGCATCAATTTTGAAAAAAAATGCATTATTTTTCTCTTTTTGCTATAATAAATATCCCCAAAAATATATATAAAAAATGTTTTTTTCCTCAGTTTAGGCCGATGTGTATTCTTCTACATATTTTTGTTTAAAAAATCGCAATAAGCGTATATTGATTGGTTTAGGCTGATATGACTGATTTCTGATTGGGACTCTAAAACAAAGTTAATACTGCAGCTGCAGGAACAGATTCACAGGACTCAATCACTGTGTTTAAAATGTCCGTTCAGTGAAAAATGTATTATTACATGTTATTTTATACATAGATAAGAAAGGGTGGTGTGAGATGTTATTAAAAACTAACAAATAGAAATATGTTATTAAAAGCTAACAAATAGAAATATATTATTAAAAACTAGCGAATAGAACAATTGCAAAAGTAAAACCTTGAAAAGGGAGGGGGGAGTAGAGAGCGTTTAGTAGGAGAAGTGTCTGTGTGTTAGGTGAAGGTTATAGAACACATTTCAACAGTGAGAACAAAATGGAGTCTCTTGTGCTTAAATGAACAGTACAATGAATGTCCGTGTCATTTCTCCCCTTTTGTTTATTTGACACCATTCTTCTCCGCGTTACATTCAGCCGATTGCTGGTAACTCCTGTTACATTGGCGCAGAGAGACGGCGTCCTGTTCAGCTCTCTCCTAGCTTTCTCACAATAATGGGTTCATCAGGGCTGGTGGTACATTTGTTGGTACAGCGGGTAGTCACACAGAGGCATAGCCTGATGAGAAAGTAAATAACAAACATGAGAAATAGGAACATCACAATGTAAGCGCCTAGTTTCTGTAACCATGTTACTATGCCATATAAAAAATCACCAAAACCTCCTAAACCCTGAAAGGGGTTCCATCCATCTTTAGCAATATCCCTGGCCTTATTCTGTAGTTCTCTTATCTTAGCAAGATGCCCTTTAATAATGTCCTCATTATCAGAAATGTATATAAAACAGTCAGTGCAAAATACCTTACACATCCCACCTTGAGCTGCAGTGAGATAATTTAGCGTTAATCTGTGCTCTAATACTACTTTTTTAAGCTGAGCCATTTCTTTATTTAATAAACCTATATCAGTGGTAGTAAGGTTAATAATCTCATCTACAATTCTAGTGTAATTATTTAGTCTTTTCATTGCTTCAATTCCCCATCCTGTCCAGGAAGGGAACCATGACCATGCCATGTCACCTTCAGTGAACAGCTCTCTTTTGAACACTAAAGGGTATTCTGGACTTTGATCTGGTCGCACTGTATCTTTGCGAACAGCCAAAGCAGGTACTAACTTCCCAATATAACATGTACCTGTAACATTAGTAGGAAGCCAGGCGTAAGCTTTATTTCCACATATATAATATAACCCTCTACGTATGGACAGTATGCCTGGTCCTAAAAAACTGTAAGCAATAACATGGAATCTCAGGAAACCGATATTTTCACATATTGGAAACTGTGAGCAATTAGCAATTTGTACTATAAAGGGTTCTATTTAGTTCTGGATCTGGGATATAATAATATTGACCATAGTCTCCTCCATAAACTGTAATTTTTGCTCTGGTGCAATCTGAATTGCCCAACCGTGTACATTTAGTGTTAAACGGGCATGTAATGTTTAAACAAATCTGTGGAGTCATTGCTATCATGGGTATTGTTCCTGTTTGGGGATGTAAGTGAGAACACACCCAGCAGTTACTAGCGTTGCTATGGGTTGCATACAATTTTAACATTTGGATGAAAGGGTTATTTTTCCATGTCTCAGTTCTCACAAACAACAAAAAGAAAAGAAACATTATCATCATTTTTTCAAAGGATATCATCACTTCAGGATTTTCTTGCAGTGACTGGCGTGAATCCAGGTGGGCTTTCCTTCCAACTTGACAGCAGAACCGGTTGTCAAAAGCACCAAATGTGGTCCGTCAAATTTTGGTTCTAGCGGCTTTCTGACGTGTTGCTTGACCCCCACCCAGTCACCTGGTTGGATTCTGTGAATACCTGAAACAGAATCTGGGTCGGGGATAGATTTATAAACACCTTCATGTATTTTATTCAATGTTCTTTGCAAAATCTGAACATATTCTAACAGATTAGAGTGAGAAGCCTGCAACTGTTGCGGAAAATTTAGCCCTGTTTTGGGTGGCCCTCCAAATAAAATCTCATAGGGGGACAGCCCATGTGGTTGTTTAGGGGTAGTTCGTACAGAATATAGGGCTAATGGCAAAGCTTCCACCCATCCTTTTCCTGTATCTGCTTTAATTTTTGCACATCTGTTTTTCAAAATTCCATTAAGTCTCTCAACTTTACCACTACTTTGTGGATGATAAGGTGTATGGAAAGCTTGCTGTATGTGAAGGGCTTCCATTACCTCTTTCATTACTTCCCCAGTAAAATGGGTTCCTCTGTCACTCTCAATAGTTTCAGGAACTCCATATCTACAAACTATTTCATTCAAAATTTTCTTTGCTGTTGTTTTTGCATTTGCTTTGGCTACTGGCCAGCTCTCGGGCCAACCTGAGAACATGTCAACACACACTAAAGCAAACTCATAGGTGCCTATTCTGGGCATCTGAATGTAGTCTATTTGAATTCTTTGGAAAGGGAAATCTGGCTTAGGAGAATGCCTTTGAGGAACATGAACATGCCTCCCTGCATTGTACAGAGCATAAGTGAGACATGAGGCACAAAACCTGGCTGCAAATGCACTAAATCCAGGTGCTATCCAATAGCAGTCAGTAAGTGCCACCGTCGAGCCCTTAGCAAGATGACTGATGCCATGTGCCAGTTGTGTTAAAACTGGGTACAAACTCCTGGGTAGACACCACCTGTTGTCAGCGCTCCACAGGCCCTGCTGATTTTGGGTAGCATTACATTTGATCCACTTATCCTTCTCTTCATCAGGGGCCTGGTTCTGCAACTGAATTAGAGTTTCTACATCCCACTGCTCTTGATGAGGGGAATCTGTCCCCGCTACCTGGGCGACCCCTACAGTGGGTGTGACTCCAAATGCCATAAGGGCAGCATCCTTTGCCGCTTGGTCCGCTAAAGCATTTCCTCTGGCTGTCATGTCACTTCCCCTTGCATGCCCTTTTACCTTCAAGATGGCAACTTCTGCTGGTTTCTGAAAGGCCTCAAATAGCTGCTCTATGTGTTTTGCATGTCTCACTGGCTTCCCTGCACTAGTCAGAAAGTTCTGTGCTTTCCAAAATCGTGGGCTATTCCAAATGCATATCTGCTGTCAGTGTAGATGTTTCCCCTTTGATTCTCTAGGAGATGACATGCTTTGACTACAGCATACAACTCCGCCTCCTGTGCTGACATCTGGGGTTTCAATGCTTCCTGATGTAAAATGGTGTCTGTAGTGGTTACAGCAAACCCTGTGTGTGGCTGACCATCATCAGTGTAAAATCTGGAACCATCTACGAATAAGTGTGTGTCACAATCTGATAAGGGCTCATCTTTTGCTGGTGTGACAGAGGCCCTTTCTACCTCCATAAGAGCCATACAATCGTGAGAAAAACTCTCAGGTTCTACATCAGTACCATTTGTTGCATCTTCCTCATCAATTATAGGAAGAAGAGTAGCCGAATTTAAAGTAACACATCGTTTGATTGTTAAATTCGATGGAGCAAAAAGAGTAGACTGGTACTTGTCAAATCTACTGGCAGACACATGTCTAGTATTTACTTGATTCATGATTTCCTGTACTGCTTGTGGCACATACAGGATCAGAGCAGAATCTAGTACAAGCTCCGTTACTTTGTCTAGCAGCAAAATGCAGGCTGCTATGGCTCGCATACAACTGGGGGAGCCTTTGATGACAGGGTCTAATGAGGCTGATACATACATCACAAGCCTCTGTTTGTCTCCATGTAGCTGGGTGAGTACACCTGCAGCAAATCCATTGACTTCATGACTTCACGATCGGGGTATCTGCCTCTATTATATTGTTAATGGCTCTCAAATCATGCACCATGTGATATGTCACCTGCCCACCCTTCTTGTCTGGCTTCTTTGCAATTGGGAACAGGGGTGTATTGACCTGGGACTTAATTGGTACAACAACCCCTGCTGCTTTCAGTTGAGTGATTTGATCCTTTATCCCCTCAGTCTGAGCAATACTCAGTGGGTACTGTTTAATCTGTGGGAGATGGGCTCCTGGTTTAATTTTTATCATGACTGGGGTGCAATCCAGCAGACCTACATCATATTTGCTGGTGGCCCATAATTCAGCGGGAATCACTTTCAATTCTGGTGGAAATGGCAGAGTGGAGTCCTGGATTAAAAATACTCCACAGGCAGAATTTAAAACTTCTCCTGACAGACTACTGACCACTTGGACTCCTGTAGGAGTGTAGTCTATGTTTGCTAAAATTTGGTTCAAAATGTCAACTCCCAAAAGATTGGTAGGAACTGTGTCTGAAACTAACACTTTAGTGACAATTTCTGTTTGCTGTCCTAGCCTGAGTTTAAGTTGCTTGGACTCAACCAAATCAGTAGAGGTCCCGGTTAGGCCAACACCAGAGATAACATTTGTAGATAATAATCCTCTATATTAAAAACACTTCGGCTTGCACCAGTATCAATTAAACAGGTTAATTCTGTTTCTCCTCCAGGATAGGGGAGTTCTTGTAAAAATACTTTTACTCTGGCCTCGGGACCATTGTCTCCCCTATTCAACATGATTGATACTGGCATGCCATTTTCCTATGCCTGATCCACTGCTGGATCAGCATGAGGTGCCTCTAAGCTCTTTTCTAGTCTACGGTCAGGAAGATGGCAGAATTTGGCTATGTGTCCTTCCCCATGACAATTGTAGCATATAATTGGTCCCCGATTGCCATGATTTCTGAAATTGCCTTTGCCTCTTCCTCTTCCTCTCTGCTTCCCCATGTACATAACCTTGGGTTTGCTGTCTTTTTGGTTAATCCTGTTTTCTATGGACAACAGGATAGGCAGGACGTCTCGAATAGACATATTGCCTGCCTCAGGCCTTGCTGTGAACAACTTTTCTTTCAACTGGGGTATTAAACCATCAAGAAACCTTTGTTTCACCAGTTGTGTAGATGGACTTGCAGTTTCTCCCACCTTCTCTTCCTCTATTTTAATGCCTGCTTCCTCAGCCATATCACTTAACCGCCTCCAATAAGCCCCTGCTGCTTCCTCTTTCCTTTACTTAGCATTCATAAATTCAGCATGTCTGGTTTGTCCATATATTTGGGGCAATTTTTCCTTCAATTTCTCACAAACCTCCCATCCACTAACCATCTTACCTAGATTTTTGACGTCTACACCACATTCTTTAAGTATATAGCCAGACATGTTGCTTCCCACTGCTTTAATAAGAAGCTGATGAATGTCAGTAGCAGAAGCCTCATATGCTTCCCGTGAAGCGCTAAGTTTGTTTGCAAACCCAATTGGATTCTTTCTAGGATCTCCCAATCCCTCTAATATGGCTCTCATATCTTGGGGACTAAAAGGTACATGCCATTTAATTTAAAACTTACTGTCAACAGCATCACCTTCAAAAACTAATTGGGTTCTGACAGGATAAACTGCAACAGATTGCTCTATGCCAGGGGCAGAAGGGCTGGCATCTCCCTTCCTTCTCTCTTCATCTTGCTGCCACAATTTGGAAATTATGGTTTGCTCTGGAAGTTCAGACTCTATCTCTCTTTCTCGGGCCAAAGCCTTAAGTTCAGAGAGATCTAGTTTTGCATATGTGCCTTTTGATTTATGCCAATCATCTGTTTGTAGGATACGAGCCAAATCCCTCTTTGTAGGTTGATATGGGGCTGTTAAACCTCTGCTCTCTACTATATAACATAGCTCATCTTTTGTGTGTTCCATGTAATCTAATTCTTTTGCTTTTGTGCGTGGACCCCTTAAAGCCAAACTGGCAGCCACATAAGGTGGGGGGTCCTCCTCTACAGAGTCTTCTGGCCAAACGTAGTAAATTTGGGCAGTACTTTTATTAAATATCTCCGTCAAGCCAGTTTGATTTGCTACTTTAGCTTCTGTCTCCCATATGCAAGCTATTCTCCACGTTCCTTCACTGCACAGTAGTGGGCCATAATCGTGCAGAAAAGTTTGCCATACTTTTAAATCAAAAGTCCCTTCAGATTTTAAAGGTTTAGCTGTTCCCTTTGTCCATTCTACCCATTTATCTAGGGGCTCAGTATAGGCAGAACCGTACCTTCGGTTCATACATTCTATAGCGCTCATCTTGCGCTGGGCATTTTCTGAAGGCCTCTCTCCCTTCATTCCCTTAATTAATTTAATGTCCATAATGACTGGCCAGTCTTCTCTCTTCTCTACTTGTGCCTATACCCTCTTGCCTCTAAAACAAATAGTACAGCAAATCTGCAGATTTACAAGAATAGTCTCCACTTATCTACGTGGATAGAAGGGGTTTATGACAATAGACAAAACACTCATTAAGAGACCCTCCTCGTCTCTTCTCTTCTCTGTGAGTTTTATCTGACCCTACCATGCGCCTCTGACCCAGGTCGCCCACAAGGAGTCAACGCAGGGAACTGCAGAGGATTTTCCCTATCCACACACAGTCCAACCCGTGAAGGGGGACACAAACACAAACACATTCACACACACACGTTACCCAACCAGAAAGGTCCGAGAGTGGTCTGGTTTCCTTGAGAACCGACAGATAGGATACATAGGAAAAGGCAGAAATATAGCAAGCTTAAGGGCAGCTTACCTAGCCGGCATTTGAGGTCTGCGTTTCCCGATGATCCCAATCGAAGCGCGGTCTCTTCTGGAGACTCTGCCAAACTCCTGTTATGACTCACCAAGACTGATATGACTGATTTCTGATTGGGACTCTAAAACAAAGTTAATACTGCAGCTGCAGGAACAGATTCACAGGACTCAATCACTGTGTTTAAAATGTCCGTTCAGTGAAAAATGCATTATTACATGTTATTTTATACATAGATAAGAAAGGGATGGTGTGAGATGTTATTAAAAACTAACAAATAGCAATATGTTATTTAAAGCTAACAAATAGATATATTATTAAAAACTAGCGAATAGAACAATTGCAAAAGTAAAACCTTGAAAAGGGAGGGGGGAGTAGAGAGCGTTTAGTAGGAGAAGTGTCTGTGTGTTAGGTGAAGGTTACAGAACACATTTCAACAGTGAGAACAAAATGGATTCTCTTGTGCTTAAATGAACAGTACAATGAATGTCCATGTCAAGGCAAAAGTTATAGCGATTACAAAATAGGCGATAGTTTTATGGCATTTAAAAAAAAACATTTTTATTGAGTTAAAAAAAAGGGCCAGATACTAGAGTATCTGTGAGGGGTTGCAGTGTTGTGGCACCAGCACCAGTGCCTAAGGCCCAATTTTTCAGCCCCTGTTTAACAGGGGCGTGTAGTTACAATTTTTAATGCAATACTTTGCAGCAGGGCTTGTTCCTGTGCTCCAAGTAGAGTATCTGTGAGGGGTTGCAGTGTTGTGGCACCAGCACCAGTGCCTAAAGCCCAATTTTTCTGCCCCTGTTCAACAGGGACATGTAATTACAATTCTTGATCTAATATTTCACAGCAGGGCCCGTTTCTGCAACGACCAAGAGTAACTGTGAGGACTTACAGTGTTGTGGCACCAGCACCACCACCACCAAAGACCCAATTTTTCTGCCCCTGTTCTACAGGTGCATGTAATTACAATTCTTGATCTAATATTTCACAGCAGGGCCCTGTGAAGGCTTACAGTGTTGTGGCAACACCAACACCTAAGGCCACAATTTCTGCAGAGTATATAGGGCAGGCCCCTACTTTCAAACATCCAACTTACAAATGCCTCCTACTTGCAAATGGAAGGAGACAACAGGAAGTGAGATGAAATCTACACCTAGGAAGGGAAATTCTCTCCTGTAATATGTTAATATGGAAAAAACGTTTCTCCTTTCCACTGATGCTTTATCACCAATCCTTGTTTCACTAAAAACCCCAAATTTTCTAAAAACATTAGTCATTAGGACAGAAAGTGAGGTGAAATCTTCTGAAGAGGAGCACAGACAGCAAAACAAAAGTTACAGGGGTGATAACCCTTCCCTATGTTTTCCAAAAAGCTTAAAATAGATTTTTTGGCTGGATCTAAACATGTTAAAAATGTACCAGTTCAAAATTACAAACATATTCTACTTAACAACAAACCTACAGTCCCTGTCTTGCTTACACTGCCTGTATACTGCTGTTCAGAATATATAGGGCCTGGTGGCCTCATGCCTTTCCTTTTATTAATTTGGGTGCGGGGTTCCCCTTAATATCCATACAAGACCCGAAGGGCCTGGTAATGGACTGGGGGGTACCCATGCCGTTTGTCTCACTGATTTTCATCCATATTGCCGGGACCTGACATTACATTAAAGCCGCAAGCAGTTTTAAATTACTTTTATTCCTTTAAAAATGTCATTTTGTGCAGGGACTGTTCTAAGCACGGGAAACACGCGCCACTTTACAGGCATACTATAGACACCCCCCAGGTACGATATTTAAAGGAATATTTCACTTTTTTTTTTTTTACTTTAACCACTTAAGCCCCGGACCATTTGGCTGCCCAAAGACCAGAGCACTTTTTGCGATTCGGCACTGCGTCGCTTTAACTGACAATTGCGCGGTCGTGCAACGTGGCTCTCAAACAACATTGACGTCCTTTTTTTCCCACAAATAGAGCTTTCTTTTGGTGGTATTTAATCACCTCTGTGATTTTTATTTTTTGCGCTACAAACAAAATAAGAGCGACAATTTTGAAAAAAACGCATTATTTTTTACTTTTTGCAATAATAAATATTCCCCAAAAATATATAAAAAAACATTTTTTTTTCCTCAGTTTAGGCGGATACGTATTCTTCTACATATTTTTGGTTAAAAAAAATCGCAATAAGCGTTTATTGATTGGTTTGCGCAAAAGTTATAGCGTTTACAAAATAGGGGATAGTTTTATGGCATTTTTATTATAATTTTTTTTTTACTAGTTTTGGCAGCGATCAGCGATTTTTATTGTGACTGCGACATTATGGCGGACACATCGGACATTTTTGACACATTTTTGGGACCATTGTCATTTATACAGCAATCAGTGCTATAAAAATGCACTGATTCCTGTGTAAATGACACTGGTAGTAAAGGGGTTAACCACTAGGGGGCGGGGAGGGGTTAAGTCAGTACTAGGGAGGTTTTTCTAACTGTAGGGGGGTTGGGCTCTGTGTGTCAGTACACGGATCTCTGCTCCCGATGACAGGGAGCAGAGATCGAGTGACACTGTCACTAGGCAGAACGGGGAGATGCTGTTTACACCAGCATCTCCCCGTTCCTGCTCTCCGTGAGACGGTCCCCACGATCGAGTCTGCGGGAATGGCGACCCGACTCACGGAGCTCCCGGCCAGCGCGTGCGTGCGCCGCCGGCGACGCGCATGCAATGGCACGGCGGGGAATTCAAAAAAATGTACAGGTACGCCTTTTTGCCCAGCCGTGCCATTCTGCCGACGTAAATAGTCATGCGCCGGTCGGGAAGCGGTTAAGCATAATTAAAATCACTGCTCCCGAAAAAATGGCCGTTTTTAAAACTTTTTTTGCATTGATACATTTCCCCTGGGGGCAGAACCCGGGTCCCCAAACCCTTTTTAGGACAATACCATGCAAATTAGCCTTTAAAATGAGCACTTTTGATTTCAAACGTTCGAGTCCCATAGACATCAATGGGGTCCTAACGTTCATGCGAAAATTCGGTCCGTTCGCAGGTTCTGGTGCGAACCGAACCGGGGGTTCATCCCTATTATATAGCTAAGATAACCAGCATGAATCTCAAAATCAGCATTTCTTCATCCCACAGGTAATATTCTCTCCTCAAAATGGACGGGATCCAATCACCCAAAAAAGAAAATTACATAGTTTTATTAAAAAACTTCTTTTAAAAACAAATCCACCAATAGTGTGCGCTTACACATCAGATTGCCGGGACCGACATCAGTTCGATCAGCATATCTCTTTAGATCTGTGTATTTAATCCAGAACGCTCTCAACAGATAGTGCAGACAAAGCCGCTGCCTGTCTTACCAAATCCCAGCGTGCGTACCGAACAGACGTGATGTCACCTGCCATCCACGGGTGTATCAAGCAGCCATCCGACCTCTATGTATTTCTTTTTTTTTTTTTCAACAAAGTTTATTAAATTTTACATGGGTACAGAGGTTAGTCAGTATATAAATTGTTGTACATTACACAAGAGTCCAAGGGTGGAGACAATTACACGGCAGATTGGCCTAACAATATAACAACAGGTGTACATTTCTCATAGGTAGAGGTACAAATAGGCACAGGTGAAAATAGGAATTGAAATCAGCAGGTGCACATTAACTGTAGGGTTAGGGTTTCCACGAGGGAGTTGGGACAAGCATGGATGTTGTGATCGGTCTACACTGCGGAGGTTGACCCAGGAACCATCCACCCCTATAAGGGAACTTTCTGTGGATGGGAGGGTGTCTGGATGCAGGTAGACCAGAGTCCAGCATAGACCGGTGTGGTAGGGCAGAGCAACTAGTCGCGTGAGGGAGCATCAATAGGGAGGTGCTTTTAACAAGGGATGGGAGGTGGGGGGGGGATCAGTGACCTAGTAGGGGCGTGTCTGTGCTATGTGACTGAAGGGGGGTTCATAGATATAGTGGGTACAATCCATCAGTGGTTGCTGAGGGAGGGTTTGGTGGTTCGTAAGAGCCCATTAAGTTGCGCGCAAGGTGTGGGTAGCGTGGAGGGTATGGGGGAAGGCGTACAGGAGAGTTGTGCGTTTGGGTTTCAAGTTATCAAGGTCGAGGTGATGAGGTGGCAGGAGGTGTATTCTGAGTTGTGGACTGTTTGTAGTGGAACCAACACGCCCACGTGGTGTTGAATTTGGTCGGATTGTCCTGAGCCTGGCTTATGAGTTTTTCCATTTCTGCGATTTTGTCAACTCGGCGAATCCAGTCATTCACCATTGGGGGGGTAGTAGTTCTCCAAAGGAGTGGAACGCAGAGGTTGGCTGCATTAATAAGGTGCAATGAGAGTGATTTTTTATAGGAGCCAATGGGGGCCAGGGTGTGGTGTAGGAGGTAATGTGCGGGAGAGAAGGCCGGTGAGTAGGTGGTTATTTGCGAAATCAGTTGATGAATCTCTGACCAGAAAGGTTGAATGATGGGACAGTCCCACCAAATATGAAGAAGGGTGCCACTAGCTGCGTGGCATCTCCAGCAAGTTGGGGGTATGATTGGGTAAAAGTGGTGAACCTTGTCGGGAGTCCCATACCATTTTGAAAACAGTTTATATCTATTTTCCTGTGTTGAAACGTTTATTGAGCCTTTATGCATAATAGTGAAGATGCGTTCCCATTCAATGTGAGTGAGATTTAGGGAAAGGTCCGACTCCCATTGTCGTACTATTCTGTCCTCCTTAACTGTATGACCCGAGTGTAGGAGAGAGTATATGGAGGAGATTAGGTGTCCCTGAGGTTCCGTACTGGTGCATAGGAGTTCAAAAGGTGAGTACACTTTATGCCAGTGAGTGGTGGGTTCAGCAAAAGAGAAGAAGTGCCGTAGTTGGAGGTATTTATAGAAGGGAAAGTTGTATTCTGGGAATGTGATAGAAAGCTCATGGTAAGGTAGGAGTGCTCCATTTCGAAAGAAACGTTGTGCTCTGGCGTGCGAGGTGTGTGCTTCGAGAGTTTGGTCCTTAAGTGTAAGTCCTGGAGGGAAGTCTGGGTTATTGTCTAAGGGAGTCATGGGACCAGTTGAGGGAGTGATAGTAAGTGTTTTACTAGCTGTTTTGAAGATGGAGAGAGTGACTCCGATTAGTGGGTGTGTCTTGTATTCTTTGAGTTTGTTATTGGTAGATTGGTAAAGGAGTCTTCTACAGTTATCCAGTCCTTGGTTTGACGGTGTACGTGCCAGTCTACCATCCTTGTTAGGTGGCAGGCCCAGTGATATTTTTGGATGTTTGGGAGGCCTAAGCCTCCTAGCGTTTTGGGTAATGTCAATCTATCCCAGCTTAGACCTGGGGTTTTGGAAGCCCAAATAAAGAGTCTGCACGAACGTTTGTATGACTTAAAGAAAGAGGATGGTAATTTGATGGGAATTGCTTGAAGGAGGTAGAGGAGTCTAGGTAAGATGTTCATTTTGACAATAGCGATTCTTCCCAGCCAAGAAAAGGATCCCGGATGCCACTTCTGTAGATCACCTTGGATTGACATGAGCATCGGTGAAAAATTGCTGTCATAAAGGTCCTTTAAATTGGCTGGGATCCTAATTCCTAGATAGGATATGGCACCCCGTTCCCATCCAAAAGGGAAGTTAAGTTTACATTGGGACACTGTGGCATTCGGCAGGGTGATATTGAGAGCTTTGGATTTTTCAAAATTAATTTGCAGGTTGGATATCAATTTGAAATGCGAGAAGTCTGCCAGTAGATTAGGGATGGTGGTAATGGGATCAGTGAGGAATAGTAAAATGTTGTCGGCGTATGCGGCCATTTTGTATTGTTTACGATTTATTTCTATGCCTTTAATGGAGGGATTTTCTCTGAGTTTGCGGAGCATGGGTTCCATGGTCAAGATAAAGATTAGTGGGGAAAGGGGGCAGCCCTGTCGGGTTCCATTGGAGACAGAGAAGGCGCTTGACAGGTTACCATTAATTCTGATTCTCGCCGTTGGAGATGAGTAGAGGGCTAGGATCATCTGCAGCAAGTGAGGTGGTGGGCCTATCGTCCGTAGTGTGGCTTCCATGTAATCCCAGGCCATCCTGTCAAATGCCTTCTCTGCATCAAGGGAAAGGAAAAACCCTGGGGTGGAAGTTTTGGTGAGCCAGTGGTGGATGTTCAAAGCCTTAGTGGTGTTGTCCCGAGCCTCTCTGCCAGGGACAAAGCCAGCCTGGTCTAATGATATAAGGTTCGGGATGAGGGGTAGAATACGATTTGCCAAGGTTTTGGCGTATAGTTTTAGATCAACATTTAGCAGTGATATTGGTCGATAATTTGATACTAGTGTGGGGTCCTTGCCAGATTTAGGAATAAGAGTTATATGTGCTTCAAGAATATCTTTGTGGGCTGCCTAATCGGGTGTAAGATTGTTGAAGGCTTTGGTGAGATGGGGGACGAGAAAAGTTGGGAATGTTTTGTAGTAACTGACTGAGAGGCCGTCCGGGCCAGGACTCTTGCCCGTTTTCATTTGTTTCAGTGCGAGAAGGATTTCTTCCGTGGAGAGGGGTCGGTCTAAGCTTTGAAAGTCGTCTAAAGAGATGGGGGTTGGGCTGTATGTAGTTAAAAAGTCTGTGATAGCAGTCTGACGGTTTGTGATATTGTCAAAGTTGTGTGTCATTGGAAGGTTGTACAGTTCAGAAAAGTATCGTACAAATTGAGATCTCCTCGTTAGTAACTGCTGCATCACCAGATGGTCGGTGTATTTTGTGGATCGTCTGGGCAGCTTTCTTGTTTTGGAGGGCTCTCGCCAGAAGCTTGCCAGCTTTGTTGCCGAATTTGTAATAAAGCTTTTGCGTAAGTGTGAATTTGCGTTTTAGATTACTGTTGAGCGTTTCTAGTAGTTCTTCCCTTGCCGTGATGAGATCTGCCAATGAGAACGTCGCTAGAGACGCCTTGTGTGCTTGTTCTAATGTGCGGATGCGTGTAGTCAGTTTGGTAATGTGTGCAGTCTTGCATTTGTTCCTTTGTGCTGCTATGGACAGCAATTCACCCCGTACGACGCATTTATGTGCGGCCCAGATGACCGATGGTGCACCAAGGAGTTTTCAGTAAAATAGTTAGAGAGGCACTCAGTTATCCGTTGTGTGTTGGTGGCGTCAGTCAATAAGGAGCTGTCGAGCCGCCATATATGGTTCTTGGGAGGTGCTGTAGGCAGGAGCAGGGTCATAGAGATAGGGTTGTGGTCAGAGAGTAGGGATGGGTCAATGGTAGCTTTAGTGAGATAGGTTAAATCTTTCTGGGAAATAAAGAAGCTGTCCAGTCTGGTATACTTACCATGTGGGGCTGAGAAGAAAGTGAAATCCTTCACTTTAGGATTAAGTGTGCGCCATGTGTCATGAGTAATAAGTTATGAAGTTGCTGTTTGATGGCTCGGAGAGCCTTGTGTGTCAAGGATGAGGTACCGTTTGAGGTATCCATGGAATGGTTAAGAGCCACATTAAAGTCGCAATTAGTGTGCTAGTTTGGAAACCGGTAAGATTTTGGAATGTGGAGCGGAAGAAGGTCACTTGCTTGGTGTTGGGGGCATAGATGTTGGCGATTGTGAGTTGTTTGCCGTGTATGGTGCCCTTGATAAAGAGGAATCTGCCATGGGGGTCTCTTTGAACGTCAGTGACCACAATGGGGCAATTTTTGGAGATCAAAATGGATACACCCTTTGATTTTTCCTCGGTGTTGGAGGAGTGGTACACTGTGGGGAAACGGCTGTTCTTTAGTTTAGGGATAGCATCTGTTCGAAAGTGTGTCTCCTGTATAAGTGCTATCTGGATCTTTGATTGATGTAAACAGTATAGGAGTTTGGACCTCTTTTCAGGAGTGTTGAGACCCCTAATTTTGAGCGAGCAAAATTTGAGGGAGTGCATATGGGGTTGTGTGGTTTTGTTCTGGGGGTTGGTTGTATTTGTGTCTGTCATTGTGAGGTCAGGGGAGTGATAATGGGGAGATATTAGGTAGGAAGTGCCATGGGGGGGTGTGGGTGGTGGAGTTTAGACACGCCAGTCACTGGAAGGAAACCGATGAGGTGTGGAACGAGATGTCCACAGACCTCTGAACTATTGTATATCGGTGGGGTACAGTACGTTGACGGTATGTGTGTCCCTTTTAGAGGTACTGCACTCCTGTCCGTAGCTGTGTGGGGGTTGGTCTAACACGAGGCAGTGAAGAGGGTACAAAAGAAAGTAAAAACGTTAAACTAAAGGAGAATAAACTAGTTTCCGGTGTCCGCCGCCACAGGATGGTATAGATTATTGGTGAAGGTGGGTGTTGACTGTGTATGGTGGGGGTGCGCAAGTTGGGGCATGGATTCAGGGACATAATAGGGACGTGAATGATTAGACAGGTCGTCAGTATTTTATGAGACCAGCTGTTAGCCGTAGCCTGGGTGAGCTAGTTTAGTACTCACCAAGCCATCCTCCCTGGAATGACCAGGGAGGCCAGACTTGGTGATTATCAGTGCTTGGGCCAAGAGCTGGTGTCATGACAAGAAAATTAATATAACATAGACTTTAATATAAAAGCGTAGGGGAGTAGTAGAGCCATGAGGCCCTGTAACTCCAAGGAGGCATCTTGCTCATCTGAGCATTGGAACATCTAGTGTATGGTTACAACTATAAGCATACAATTCTATAAGATAGTAAATTCAGGTTAGAAAGGTATACATCATGGGAAGACGTTAATACCGTGTAGATATGAGCGGGAGAAGCACATTAGGAGTAGGGATGAGCCGAACACCCCCCGGTTCGGTTCGCACCAGAACCCGCGAACGGACCGCAAGTTCGCACGAACGTTAGAACCCCATTGACGTCTATGGGACTCGAACGTTCGAAATCAAAAGTGCTCATTTTAAAGGCTAATTTGCATGGTATTGTCCTAAAAAGGGTGTGGGGACCCGGGTCCTACCCCAGGGGACATGTATCAATGCAAAAAAAACTTTTAAAAACGGCCGTTTTTTCGGGAGCAGTGATTTTAATGATGCTTAAAGTAAAAAAAAAAAAAAGTGAAATATTCCTTTAAATATCGTACCTGGGGGGTGTCTATAGTATGCCTGTAAAGTGACGCGTGTTTCCCATGTTTAGAACAGTCCCTGCACCAAATGTCATTTTTAAAGGAAAAAATCTCATTTAAAACTGCTTGCGGGTTTAATGTCATGTCGGGTCCTGGCAATATGGATGAAAATCAGTGAGACAAACGGCATGGGTACCCCCCAGTCCATTACCAGGCCCTTTGGGTCTTGTATGGATATTAAGGGGAACCCCGCACCCAAATTAAAATAAGGAAAGGTCCCTATATACTCTGAACAGCAGTATACAGGCGGTGCAAACAAGACAGGGACTGTAGGTTTGTTGTTAAGTAGAATCTGTTTGTAATTTTGAACATTTTTAACGTGTTTAGCTCCAGCCAAAAAATCTTTTCTAAGCTTTTTGGAAAACATAGGGAAGGGTTATCACCCCTGTGACATTTGTTTTGCGTCTTTCCTCCTCTTCAGAAGATTTCACCTCACTTTTTTGTCCCAATGAAAAATGTTTTTTGAAAATTTGGGTTTTTTTGTGGAACAAGGATTGGAAAGCATCAGTGGAAAGGAGAAATTGTTTTCCCATATTAACTCTTACATGAGAGAATTTCCCTTCCTAGGGGTAGATTTCATCTCACTTCCTGTTGTCTCCTTCCGTTTGCAAGTAGGAGTCGTTTGTAAGTTAGATGTTTGAAAGTAGGGTCCTGCCCTATATACTCAGCAGAAATTTGGGCCTTAGGTGTTGCTGTGGCCAAAACACTGTAAGCCCTCACAGGGCCCTGCTGTGAAATATTAGATCAAGAATTGTAATTACATGCCCCTGTTGAACAGGAGCTGAAAAATTAGGCCTTAGGCACTGGTGCTGGTGCCACAACACTGCAACCCCTCACAGACACTCTAGTTGGAACGCAGGAACGAGCCCTGCTGCAAAGTATTGCATCAAAAATTGTAATTACACGCCCCTGTTAGACAGGGGCAGAAAAATTGGGCCTTAGGCACTGGTGCTGGTGCCACAACACTGCAACCCCTCACAGACACTCTAGTTGGAACGCAGGAACGAGCCCTGCTGCAAAGTATTGCATCAAAAATTGTAATTACACGCCCCTGTTAGACAGGGGCAGAAAAATTGGGCCTTAGGCACTGGTGCTGGTGCCACAACACTGCAACCCCTCACAGACACTCTAGTTGGAATGCAGGAACGAGCCCTGCTGCAAAGTATTGCATCAAAAATTGTAATTACACGCCCCTGTTAGACAGGGGCAGAAAAATTGGGCCTTAGGCACTGGTGCTGGTGCCACAACACTGCAACCCCTCACAGACACTCTAGTTGGAATGCAGGAACGAGCCCTGCTGCAAAGTATTACATCAAAAATTGTAATTACACGCCCCTGTTATACAGGGGCTGAAAAATTGTGCCTTAGGCACTGGTGGTGGCGCCCAGAACCAAAAATGTTCTTACAAGCTATCAGCGTGATGATTGAGGAGGAAGAGGATAATTACTCAGGGATAGTCACTCAGCATCAGCATAGGCAGTCTTTGAAGGGATCTGAAAAAAATTATTCAGTTACATCAGCATCAGGTGCTTGGTAGCTGGTGGTGATCCAAGACTGATTCATTTTTATGAAGGTCAGCCGATCGACCGAGTCAGTGGACAGACGCACCCTGTGATCGGTTACCACGCCTCCAGCAGCACTGAATGTGCGTTCCGAAAGAACGCTGGATGCAGGACAGGCCAGTAGCTCAATTGCATACTGTGCAAGCTCTGGCCAGTGATCCATCCTCAAGACCCAGTAACCCAGAGGATTTTCGGTGGGAAAGGTGTCCAAGTCTGATCTTGCCCCTAGGTATTCCTGCACCATGTAAAACAGACGCTGGCGATGGTTGCTGGAACCGATCATACCTTGGGGCTGCGGACCAAAAAATTGTCTGAACGCATCGGTCAGACGGCCACCTTCTCCACCGCTCCTTCTTTGACTGACCGAAGCCTCAGCAACACGTTGTCCAGAAACAGGAGTTTGTAACCTCCCAGTCTCTGGGAACGCGTTGCACAGACCTTTCTGCAAGGCCTCCCGAAGATGTTTCATCCTCTGCTCCCTCTGCGATGGCAAGATAAGGTCCGCAACCTTACCCTTGTAACGTGGATCAAGGAGGGTTGCCAGCCAGTATTGGTCCTTCTCCTTGATACCACGAATACGAGGATCCTTACGCAGGCTTTGCAGGATCAGGGAGGCCATGCAGCGTAGGTTTGCTGAGGCATTCGGTCCGGAGTCCTCTGGGTCACTAAGGACAACAACGTCCGCAGCCACCTCCTCCCAGCCACGTACAAGTCCATGTGTTCCTTGAGACTGATCCCTTAAAGACTGCTGATGCTGAGTGCCAGGCTCCACCTCCATACTGACACAATCTTCCTCCTCCTCCTCCTCCTCCTCCTCGTCCTCTTCCTGTGTGATCGGCGGGCACGCAGGAACACTGTCTGGATAAAGGGGGCCTTGAGAGCTAAGGAAGTCCTCCTCTTCCTGCCTCTGTTCTGCCTCAAGTGCCCTGTCCATTATTCCACGCAGCGTGTGCTCCAACAGGTGGACAAGGGGGACAGTGTCACTGATGCATGCACTGTCAGTGCTCACCATCCTCGTGGCCTCCTCGAATGGTGACAGGACAGTGCATGCATCCCTGATCATGGCCCACTAGCGTGGGGAAAAAAAACCAAGGTCCCCTGACCCTGTCCTGGTGCCATAGTCGCACAGGTACTCATTGATGGCCCTCTGCTGCGTGTGCAGCCGCTGCAGCATGGCCAATGTCGAGTTCCACCTGGTGGGCATGTCACAGATTAGGCGGTTCTTGGGCAGGTTAAACTCCTTTTGGAGGTCCGTCAGCCGAGCACTGGCATTATATGACCGGCGGAAATGCACACAGACTTTCCTGGCCTGCCTCAGGACATCCTGTAAGCCCGGGTACCTGCCCAAGAACCGCTGCACCACCAAGTTAAGGACGTGAGCCAAACAGGGCACATGGGTCAGTTGTCCCTGTCGGAGGGCAGAGAGGAGGTTGGTGCCATTGTCGCAAACCACCATTCCTGCCTTAAGTTGGCGTAGCGTCAACCACCTCTGAACCTGCCCCTGCAGAGCTGACAGAACCTCTGCCCCAGTGTGGCTCCTGTCCCCCAAGCACACCAGCTCAAGCACCGCATGGCATCTTTTGGCCTGCGTACTTGCGTAGCCCCTTGAACGCCTACGGAGCACCGCTGGTTCCGAGGAAGAGGCCATGGAGGAAGAAGAAGAGGAGGGGGTGGAGGAGAGAGGTGTGTCACAATCAGCATTTTGGAGGCGTGGTGGCGGAACAACCTCCAACACTACTGCACCTTGTCCTGCATCCTTCCCAGCTGCCAGCAGAGTCACCCAATGCGCCGTGAAACTTAAGTAACGTCCCTGTCCATGCCTGCTGGACCATGAGTCAGCGGTAATATGCACCTTACCGCTGACCGCCCTGTCCAGCGAGGCATGGACATTGCCTTCCACATGCCGGTAGAGAGCTGGAATCGCCTTCTGTGAGAAAAAGTGGCGTTTGGGTACCTGCCACTGAGGAACCGCACATTCCACAAACTCACGGAAGGGGGCAGAGTCTACCAACTGAAAAGGCAGCAGTTGAAGTGCTAGCAATTTTGCCAAGCTAGCATTCAACCGCTGGGCATGTGGATGGCTGGGAGCAAACTTCTTTCGGCGGTGCAGCAGCTGGGGCAGGGAAATTTGCCTGGTACAATCTGGCGTCGGTGTACCAAAAGCAGATTGCCCACAAGTACTTGGCTGTGACACACCTAATTCTACACCTTCATTCCTCTCACTGCAGGTCTCAGAGAGGACTGAAGGTCTAGTGGGGTTGGAAATCTCAGCTGATGAGGAGCAAGGAGAGATCCTCTTTGTTCTTTGGTGTGGGTCTTTTAGATATACTTGCCAACGAACTGCATGGCAGGTCAACATATGTCTGGTCAAGCATGTGGTACCCAAGCGGGAGATGTTTTGGCCACGCGAGATACGCTTGAGACATATGTTGCAAATAGCAGCGGTGCGATCTGATGCACTCGTCTCAAAAAAGGCCCACACCAAAGAACTTTTTGAATAACGCGCAGAGACTGCAGCGCCCTGCACATGTGGAGCTTTGGGGTGTGATGCAGTCAATGTGCTGCCCTTAGGCTGGCCCCTGGAGGGCATCCTGCCTCGTTGGTGATGTGCCGCCTCCTCCTCCTCCTCCTCCTCCTCTCTCCTATCAGGCACCCACGTTGAGTCAGTGACCTCATCATCCCCTCCCTCCTCATCACTGGAGCAAACCTGGCAGTATGCTGCAGCAGGGGGAGCATGACTGCCAGATTGCTGTCCTTCTTGGGCACCCCCTCTGTCCGTGCTCATGTTACTGCCTTCATCGAGCTCAGTATCATCATCAGAGCCTTCCAAACGCTGGGCATCCTCCTGGAGCATGTACCCAACACTGTGGTCAAACAGTTTGAGGGAATCCTCATGAGGACATGGTGGAGCTAGGGAAGGAGTCACTGATGACATTGAGCTGAGGGAAGAGGCCGCTGCTTTGCCAGACAAAGCACCCTGGGCATGGGTGAGAGAGGATGAGGAGGATGAGGACGGCTTGGTCATCCACTCGACCAAGTTTTCTGCATGTTGCGGCTCAACACGGCCAGCTGCCGAAAAAAAGGCCAAGCGTGTCCCATGGCCACGGGCTGATGAGGACGCACCGTCTCCACGACCAGCACTAGACACAGAGCCTGCTTGCCCTCTCTTATTGGCTTGTGACTGTCTGCCTCTCCTTCTTGGCCTTCCAGACATACTAATGGCCTGTAGCTGCACTAAGCTGGGATAGAACACCTGTAATTTTCTTCAGGTAGCTTTATATACTGTAACCAGACAAGCCTGCCTGTCAGTAGGAAGATAACAGGAACGGATCTAGCTGAACACTGTGAGCAGGACGCACTGCACTAAATGTAAATAGCAGGAACGGATCTAGCTGAACACTGTGAGCAGGACGCACTGACTGCACTAAATGTAAATAGCAGGAACGGATCTAGCTGAACACTGTGAGCAGGACGCACTGACTGCACTAAATGTAAATAGCAGGAACGGAACTAGCTGAACACTGTGAGCAGGACGCACTGCACTAAATGTAAATAGCAGGAACAGATCTAGCTGAACACTGTGAGCAGGACGCACTGCACTAAATGTAAATAGCAGGAACGGATCTAGCTGAACACTGTGAGCAGGACGCACTGACTGCACTAAATGTAAATAGCAGGAACAGATCTAGCTGAACACTGTGAGCAGGACGCACTGCACTAAATGTAAATAGCAGGAACAGATCTAGCTGAACACTGTGAGCAGGACGCACTGCACTAAATGTAAAGAGCAGGAACGGATCTAGCTGAACACTGTGAGCAGGACGCACCGCACTAAATGTAAATAGCAGGAACGGATCTAGCTGAACACTGTGAGCAGGACGCACTGCACTAAATGTAAATAGCAGGAACGGATCTAGCTGAACACTGTGAGCAGGACGCACTGCACTAAATGTAAATAGCAGGAACAGATCTAGCTGAACACTGTGAGCAGGACGCACTGACTGCACTAAATGTAAATAGCAGGAACAGATCTAGCTGAACACTGTGAGCAGGACGCACTGACTGCACTAAATGTAAATAGCAGGAACGGATCTAGCTGAACACTGTGAGCAGGACGCACTGACTGCACTAAATGTAAATAGCAGGAACGGATCTAGCTGAACACTGTGAGCAGGACGCACTGCACTAAATGTAAATAGCAGGAACAGATCTAGCTGAACACTGTGAGCAGGACGCACTGCACTAAATGTAAATAGCAGGAACGGATCTAGCTGAACACTGTGAGCAGGACGCACTGACTGCACTAAATGTAAATAGCAGGAACAGATCTAGCTGAACACTGTGAGCAGGACGCACTGCACTAAATGTAAATAGCAGGAACAGATCTAGCTGAACACTGTGAGCAGGACGCACTGCACTAAATGTAAATAGCAGGAACGGATCTAGCTGAACACTGTGAGCAGGACGCACTGCACTAAATGTAAATAGCAGGAACGGATCTAGCTGAACACTGTGAGCAGGACGCACTGCACTAAATGTAAATAGCAGGAACGGATCTAGCTGAACACTGTGAGCAGGACGCACTGCACTAAATGTAAATAGCAGGAACAGATCTAGCTGAACACTGTGAGCAGGACGCACTGACTGCACTAAATGTAAATAGCAGGAACAGATCTAGCTGAACACTGTGAGCAGGACGCACTGACTGCACTAAATGTAAATAGCAGGAACGGATCTAGCTGAACACTGTGAGCAGGACGCACTGACTGCACTAAATGTAAATAGCAGGAACGGATCTAGCTGAACACTGTGAGCAGGACGCACTGCACTAAATGTAAATAGCAGGAACAGATCTAGCCTAATCTAGCTAACTCAAATCAAATGACACTGTCTGTCTCTCTCTCTATCAGCACACCGGAACACACTACACAGGGCCGCCGTGCAGGCGGCCTTATATAGTGTGGGGCGTGTACTAAATCCCCTGAGCCATAATTGGCCAAAGCCTCCTTGGCTTTGGCCAATTACGGCTCTCTGTTCAGACGGCGCTGTGATTGGCCAAGCATGCGGGTCATAGTGCATGCTTGGCCAATCATCAGCCAGCAATGCACTGCGATGCCGCAGTGAATTATGGGCCGTGACGCGCCACACGAATTTGGCGCGAACGGCCCATAACGTTCGCAATTCGACGGACGGTCGAACAGCCGATGTTCGAGTCGAACATGGGTTCGACTCGAACACGAAGCTCATCCCTAATTAGGAGTAGGTAGTGTCTCTATGAGGCCATAAGAAATCCTCAGATAGCAGGTACATGTATTGTTGATCTGTGCTTCAGTGCAGGTGGAGAGATAGACAAGCCGTTAAGCAGGAAGCGCATCAGTCCTGAACTCCTGCCACGGAACAACTTGCACTGTCAGTAGATCGTTCGTAGATGGCGGTTCCGGCTGCGTGGGTTGGTCGGAAGATGCTGAAGCTGCGTAGGTGAGTTCCAGTCTTGTGGTGAAGAGGGGAGAAGGGAACCCAGCTGTGAGGACATTCCTTGTTGTCCGTTGGGCGGTCGTGTCGTGTCGAGTTGAGTTCGGCACTGTAGCGGGAAGCAAGGGGGGTGTCCAGCTCGTCGTCATCCCTGCAGGCTGCGGGAATACAATCCACCTAGGATTCTGGAAGTTGTAGGATAGGTCCATTAGCTTGTTACTGGGCAGAGTTCGGAGGTTAGCATCGTACTTGGAGGAGCAGTTAGAGCCTCAATTAGGGAATTGAAGCTGCGGTGAATTGGTATTCCGTGCCGTGAGGTTAGAGAGAGGGCGGCCAGCCATCTTGGATACAGCTAGAGGGCTATATGGAGAGTCAATACCGAGGCCGGGGGGGATGGATCCCACTCGTCCATTGTGCAGATTCCATGAGGTAAAAAAAATTAAATAAAATGAAGTAAAATTAAGTAAAATAAGCGGAGAAACTCAATGAGTCTTCAAACAGGTTGAAACAGAGTAACGAGAGTCCAGATAATGTGCCGCCTAAAAGAGCCCAACGGGGCTGACTGAGAATATAAGTCGATTCACTGCACACATTTATCAACGGTCCCTGCGGGGTCTCCTTGATCGTGGTGACTCTGGAGAGAGGGGATCCCTGTAGCCGTGGGGATTAGCTTGATTTCTCAGTGCAGAGGGGGAGCGTCTCCTACGGAATCTGGAGGTCTGGGTCTCCATGGGTTCATCCCGCTCCGTGCCTTTGCTGTGGGACAATGGGCAGAATGCTGCATATCAGTTAGGAACTGGTGTCAGTGGTATGCCAAGAACGTCACAGAAATGTGGCAGGTCTTCGGGCACCTTTAGGAGAGCAGTGCGGCCATGTGTGGAGGAAACTTCCATTTATAGGGAATGTTCCTCTCCCTCAGGGTGTCCAGCAGTGGTTTAAGGTCTCTTCTATGCTGCAGTGTAATGCCAGATAAATCTTGGTAGATTTGAATGGGTGTGTGGTCATGGAGGATTTGTTGTTTTCCCCTGGCTTGTTGAATTATTTCTTCTTTCAACTTAAAATCTACCAGACAGCATATGATGTCCCTTGGGGGATCGCTCTCTCTGCCTTTAGGGCGCAGGGCGCAATGTATTCTTTCCATAAGAATGGGGGTCTGAGGGGGTCTGCGGAGAAGGTTGTTGAAGAGATCAGTGACTGCAGGTGTGATCCCCCTCTATGGATTCTGGCATACCTCGGATCCTGAGTTTATGGCGCCTGCCTCGATTGTCGAGGTCTTCGATGTGCCTTTGCATGTCCCGCATTTGCAGTGTGTGTGAGTCAATGCAAGAGACTGTGGTACGGAGGGCTGATTCGTGGCGGTCTGTCACCTTCTCCACCTTGTGCACCCTGTCAGTAAGGTCGCGTAAGTCAAGCCTCAGCTCTGAGATGGCTGCAGAGAGAGTTTCTTTAATGTCGTCCGCAATGGAGCTGAGATCTTGCAGGTATATAGGTGTTTGGGGACTGGGCTCAAGGCAAATTCCTTCTCTGTGAGGGAGAATATGAGGGGGGGTTGAAAGAGGTGGATCAAGCAGTGGTGGCGGCTGTGTATGGGAGCGGGAAGGTCCGTGCTGAGAGGACGCCATATTGCCCCTGTTACTCCGGAACATCTCTGGGATGTTATGGCCATGTGACCCTGAGAGAGCCCTGGGGGGGCGAGAACGGGAGGCGGACAAGGTCCGGGAAACTGTCCCCATCTTCTGGCGGTGTCGTTAGCATAAATACCTTCGGTATTAAACGGCTTTTTCCCGTAGCGGCAGGAGGTCTGGAATCAAGCGACCTTCTTCATGCCAGGTCAGGCCACGCCCCCCTCTATGTATTTCACTGTGTTAGCGTCATTAGGAAATATTGATGCTAACACAGCAAAATACATAGAGGTTGGATCGCTGAATAATACACCCGTGGACCACAGGTGACATCACGTGTGTTCGGTAGTGGAACACGCGCCAGGATTTGGTAAAAAAGACAGTGCCTTATCTGGGAAGAGCGTTTTGGATTAAATACACAGATATATACAGATATGCTGATCGAGCCGGTGCTGGTCTTGGCATTTTGATGTGTAAGCATATACTATAGGGGATATGTTTTAACCACTTAAGCTCCAGAAGGTTTTACCCACTTCCTGACCAGGCCATTTTTTGTGATACGGCACTGCGTCGTTTTAACTGGCAATTGCATGGACGTAGAATGCTGTACCCAAATACAATTTATGTCCTTTTTTTCCCACAAATAGAGCATTATTTTGGTGGTATTTGATCGCCTCTGTGCTTTTATTTTTTGCGCTATAGACAAAAAAGACAGACAATTTTGAAAAAAAACAATATTTTTGACTTTCTGCTATAATACATATCAAAAAAATGTAAAAAAAAAAAAAAAATTTCTTTATCAGTTTAGGCCAATATGTATTCTTCTACATATTTTTGGAAAAAAAATCCCAATAAGCGTATATTAATTGGTTTGCGCAAAAGCTATAGTAAAAGCTATAGTATCGGGACTTTTAGGGACCTATATTTGTTTTTATTTTTTTGCTGGTAATGGCAGTGATCTGCAATTTTTAGCAAGACTGCGACATTGCAGTGGACAAATCTGACACTGAGTGACACTTTTTGGGGACCAGTAACACCAATACAGTGATCAGTGCTATAAAAATACACTAATTACTGTATAAATGGCACTGGCAGGGCAAGGGTTAACACCAGGGGCAATCAAAGAGTTAAATGTTCCCTAGGGAGGTGCTTACTAACTGTGAGGGACAGTGTCATACTGAAGGAAAAGAGAGGGGTAAGTTCTTGTGGGAAATGGTAGACATAGAGCCTTTGTGAGGAGAAGTCTCTTCTACAGCAACCAGATAAGATTTGCTGGAGAGTGTTTCTTTTTCATGAAGAGTGGCGCTTCGCTGGATGATTCAGACCACAGACATTTAAGGACTAGGGATGAGCTTCATGTTCGAGTCGAACCCATGTTCGACTCGAACATCGGCTGTTCGACCGTTCGCCGAATTGCGAACGATATGGGCCGTTCGCGCCAAATTCGTGTGGCGCGTCACGGCCCATAATTCACTGCGGCATCACAGTGCATTGCTGGCTGATGATTGGCCAAGCATGCACTATGACCCGCATGCTTGGCCAATCACAGCGCCGCCTGAACAGAGAGCCGTAATTGGCCAAAGCCAAAGAGGATTTGGCCAATTATGGCTCAGGGGATTTAGTACACGCCCCACACTATATAAGGCCGCCTGCACGGCGGCCCTGTGTAGTGTGTGTTCCGGTGTGCTGAGAGATAGAGAGAGAGAGAGACAGTGTCATTTCATTTGAGTTAGATAGATTAGGCAGAACAGTCAGTCAGTTAGCTGCACTTATGCCCCGTACACACGGTCGGATTTTCCGATGGACATTGTCCGATCGGAGTGTGTTGTCGGAAATTCCGACCGTGTGTGGGCGCCATCGGACATTTTCCATCGGATTTTCCAACACACAAAGTTGGACAGCAGGAGATAAAATTTTCCGACAACAAAATCCGATCGCGTCAATTCCGACCGTGTGTGGCCTGTTCCGACGCACAAAGTGCCACGCATGCTCAGAAGAAATTCCGACACGGGACAGCTCGTTCTGGTAAACTTAGCGTTCGCAATGGATACAGCACTTTCGTCACGCTGTAATGTAAAAATGGTTTAATACAGCGTACTCTCTTCTTCTTTATAATGTGACAAGAATTAAGTAGTTTTGCTGCTCATATTCACACACACTTCTCACAAAGTTTTATTTGTGTTTTTTTAGTGGGATTCCCTCAATATATTGTTATTAGTTGTCACATCTGACAGTTTTATATTTTTTATGTTTTTTTTGGGAGTTTTTAAGCCTTTTTTTTTCTTTAATGTTTGGATTTTTTCCAAGGCTGATCTTTGTTCAATGTTATTTTAATTTTTACTCCAGAATATTTTTGTGTGTGTTTTGTGTGTCAAGTTACCCCAACACCATTGATATCTTTTATTATTTAATCTCCATGAGATTTTTTGTTGTTGGTGTCCCTTGTTCATTTCACATTGTATATTAGAAATGTACCTGAATCCTCACAAACAAACCATCATTTTTGAAGTAAAACACATAGGAGAGTATAATTCAAAACAAAAATCCTTTATTAAGGGCTCAGAACCAAACAAAGAGGAAGGCAACACTGGATCAACAGAAGAAATTAGCGAAGCCTGGGACCCCCACGGCAGACATCAATTCTTGAACATCAAAATTGGTGGCCTGAGGAGTCCATATGTAAGGGAGGGCAGTCTGGTCCAGAATTCGCAGAGATCTGGATAGCAGCAGATGACATCAGTGTCCCCAGGCTGTGGTACCACAAGAGGCTGCATCTTTTGGCCGACCAGACTGGATCCAGGGTCCTCACTGTCTGGTCTTCCTTTCACACTTCCTTCCGGGCTGTGGCTGTGCAGTTGGAGATGTGGCAGGAGGAGGAGTAGGACCTGGAGGAGGAGTAGGACCTGCAGGAGGAGGAGGAGGACCATCACAAAGGTGTGTTTGAGGTCTAATTTGGCCCCTCATACCTTTCGCCAGAGCCTCTGATATGAGGGCCTCACACATGGCTTTTTGGCCCTCCTCCATCCTCTGCATTTTATAGGCTATGAATGCAGCAATGTTCTCCTGCCTGGTGTGGGGTGCTTCCAGGACTTCTGTAGCCCTACAAAAAAATCTGATAGCAGCCTCCTCTAGGGTACTCCTCCTCCTGCCACTTTCTGTTTCCAGGGGGGGGTGGAGGGACCTGCAGATCAGCCAGCCGGCTCGGCCCGGCCACCTCCTGGCTGAGACTTCCCTGTGTATGAAAAAGGGACATGGTTTTAGTTTTTGCATCATCAATCACAATCATAAATTAGTACTCCCAACTAACATCTAGTTAACATCATTGATTGGACAAGCAGAAATATTTAGAGGAATGCTATACCTGGCTCAATCTGGGCTCCTCCACATATGGCCTGGAAGGCCCAGGTTGGGCGTCAGAAGCCTCAGCCAGGGGGGAAGGAAGCATGGAAGGAAGACTGGAGAGGGATGGCCTGGGTTCAGTCTGGCCTGCCAGAAAGTGCAGCCTGTCGTAGTACAACATCCTGGGGACATAGATGTCATCTGCTGCTCCGGATCTCTGTGAATCCAGGACTTTATTGCGCTCCCTCAGATATGTGCTCCTCAGGCCACCAATGAAAATCTTTAAAAAAGTGATGTCTGCCGTGGGAATCACCTGCTTCACAATTTCACACAATTGCTCCAGTGCTGCCTTCCTCTTTGCTTGGTTCTTGTAATGGGGGTGTTTAATCTCCCACAGACAGGGCAGCTCCCTTAGTATATCTACGAATACTGACATGAAGTCCTGATCTTTCAGTACCATATCCATGTTCACTGCAAGACACAACACAAGACAAAGCCTAATGTCACACCAAACTCTCCTAATCTTGTTACAATATAGGCCTCAATCTATAGAAGCAGTATAGGCCCAAGTTTGTCTCTTACCTTCGTTCTTACGATCGCCGCGTTCAATGCTCCTTCCTCCGCTCACAGATCAAACGTAATACACACGCGTGTTACGCTTTATATACACTGCGCATGCGTGTAACTCCGCCCGCCCCTGACGTTCTTTCTAGTGTATTCCCCGCCCCCTTTTCATTCGGCGCAGTGGGGGAAGAGCATGATGGCGGACATACAGCAGGTGCGTGCTAATTCTAGCAACGAGGAGGAGGAAAGGGCGGATCCAGGCACGTCCCGATCCAGAAGGAGACGTTTTAAGGCCACAAATATGTCGTTTGGGGAGATGTTGGAGATGGTCGACATCATAAGGAAGTCCGACTATGACGGAAAATATGGGCCTTACCCCAACCCCAATATCCGAAAGGCCAAAATCATGGCAAAAGTGGTCAGGAGTCTTGAGAGGAATTTCGGGGTACAAAGGTCTAAAGATCAGCTCAGGAAGCGGTGGTCGGACCTGAAGTTGAGAGAGCCAGAGCAGTACCTAAAGATCCGGAGAGTGCTGCAAAAAAGTAAGTAGTTGTGCTGTGTTCCTATTCTTTCTGTCTTTATTACGTTCGTTCTGCTCCATATGCTTTGATTAGTTGTAACATTTCCAAAGGTCAACTTTAATGTTCATGGGCACATTATTCGTTCGTATCAAACATTTTTCTTTCGGCCTCTAGAATACCATTGTTTAGACCATATACATTTTCACACATTTTTGGGAGCCTACTTGGATGCCAAATATTTGTTTGTGTAGATGGGTTTGTTACTAGAATGAAATGCAAACTAGATTGTGTGTAAGGAGAGGACACTGAGCAGCTGCTTTCACATCTGGACACTGGAGCACTAGTGTGGGACACAAGAACACCATTTTTATTAGGGGGCCACACAGGTGCTCCAGTGTATACTATAGGGGGGTCTCCATCTGTGAAGCTTGTACCAAACAGGTAAAGTATTGCAATAGTGTCTGCGCTAAAAGAAAAAAATCCCATCAATCAAAAGTGCAGCAATAATAAACATAGGAAACATATATAGTCTAATAAATAATCCACTGGAGTGAAATTACCCCTATGTGCTGGAATATAAAGTGCACAGTGCTAAATAAAATATGCAATGAAAGCGATAAGTCAAAACATAACACATATGTATCTAAGAGATATAAGGGGATAAGACCCCTGGTGAATCAAATTAAAGTCCAAAACAGTGTGTATCCAGAGGTAACAAGGTGCCCAAGAAAACCATAGTCCAAAGTAGTAGTGAAATTCACATATCCTTCCTTCCGAATGTGCATCACCAAGGAAACATGCTATAGTGTCCTCCAGCCACCCCCACAGGTGTATATGCTCACCTTCCTGTATGTGACACAGCGTTTAGACTATGTCAAACAAAGCCTTGGAGCCACTCCTGTGCTCATTTGGAATCAGCTGTATAGACCTCCAATGTTCTCAAACGAAGGTGATGTATGCAAAAGAAAAAAACTCCATAGCGCAATATTGCAAGATATAATAAAGGCTTTTAATAAAGTAATTCGCTCCCCTTGATGGGGTACTCACATGCTATGGGTGCGTAAGTGCACCAACCTAAACAGGCAATGAACGGTCAATCTCGCGGTGTGGCGTGTGGTGCGGTAAGTATAACGAAATTCTCCTTCTCTCTCTCTCTGCTGACAGCTCCGTCCAGGCCCCTCCCCTACGCGTGTTCGGCACCGGGACCACGTGCCTTCATCAGGGGGAATCTGGTCCAGTTGGAGAAAGGGCACCGAAGGAAGGGTCTCTAAAACGTCCCTGCACGTCCTATTGGAAGAGTGGGTATGTCCCAGCAGACAGCCAACTAATTCTCCATCTTCATCATCCCCTGTCTCCTCTTAGGCAAACGAGGACCCTGCACAATCAGGCTACTGGTCACCAGGGACGTTTTAGAGACCCTTCCTTCGGTGCCCTTTCTCCAACTGGACCAGATTCCCCCTGATGAAGGCACGTGGTCCCGGTGCCGAACACGCGTAGGGGAGGGGCCTGGACGGAGCTGTCAGCAGAGAGAGAGAGAAGGAGAATTTCGTTATACTTACCGCACCACACGCCACACCGCGAGATTGACCGTTCATTGCCTGTTTAGGTTGGTGCACTTACGCACCCATAGCATGTGAGTACCCCATCAAGGGGAGCGAATTACTTTATTAAAAGCCTTTATTATATCTTGCAATATTGCGCTATGGAGTTTTTTTCTTTTGCATACATCACCTTCGTTTGAGAACATTGGAGGTCTATACAGCTGATTCCAAATGAGCACAGGAGTGGCTCCAAGGCTTTGTTTGACATAGTCTAAACGCTGTGTCACATACAGGAAGGTGAGCATATACACCTGTGGGGGTGGCTGGAGGACACTATAGCATGTTTCCTTGGTGATGCACATTCGGAAGGAAGGATATGTGAATTTCACTACTACTTTGGACTATGGTTTTCTTGGGCACCTTGTTACCTCTGGATACACACTGTTTTGGACTTTAATTTGATTCACCAGGGGTCTTATCCCCTTATATCTCTTAGATACATATGTGTTATGTTTTGACTTATCGCTTTCATTGCATATTTTATTTAGCACTGTGCACTTTATATTCCAGCACATAGGGGTAATTTCACTCCAGTGGATTATTTATTAGACTATATATGTTTCCTATGTTTATTATTGCTGCACTTTTGATTGATGGGATTTTTTTCTTTTAGCGCAGACACTATTGTTTTAGTTTAATTTATATCCTGTTGCACGATTATGAAACGTGACTGAGTGTTTGCAGCTGGTCCCCACTTAAGATTAATCACTCACCAATTTGTAGGTAATTTTCCATAAGTGGCTCGCAGGGTTGCTCACATATTTTTGTTAGGTAAAGTATTGCAGCTTGACAAAGGGCAATAAAAAATATACATCTTGGAACTCGGCTAAAATAGACAATTGTACCCCACTTCCAAGCAATGTTTCCTATTTCTATAGTTCTGCCATCAAATATCTGTGTGCTAAGTATACCATTTTTGTTTTACATAGGGGAGAAAAGACTCGGAGGACACCCCTCATCTGAGGAGACCAGAGACCCCCCACCTATGGAAGAAGGGGAAATACCAACCCAAGAAGCTGAGCAGGAGGAAGAAGAAGACGTGGTGGAGATTGGCACCACAACAGGTGAGTGTCTGCGACCACAGACTCAGGTAAAAGAGATGGATGGTGGCAGATTTTTGAGACCTTTTTTTTTGTTCTTTATCTCTTTTTAGGTGATCGTGATGTGAGGGATCCAGAACGCTTTACATCTGAAAGTGCCCAGATACTGATCGGGGAGATCATGGGGTGTAATCTCGAATTGCACAACATACAGCAACAAATCAGTGATGTTATTAAAAAAAATAATAACATCATTGATGTTTTGGGGCGAATTTAAACCCCACAAAATCACCTGTTTTATCGTACCAAACTTTTTTCAATGTTTAGAAAAGCCAAATTTGGAGGATCCACACAGTGTGCCAACATGTGCTATCTGCCATCACGGGAGATCAATAGACGCGTTTTGGGGGGGCAACCCCTTCCTCAATTATAAAGTAGCGTTGAGGAAGGGCTTGCTCCCCCCAAACACGTCCCTTGATCCCCCATGATGGCAGATAGCACATGTGGACATTTGTAAATTGGTGTGCATCTTCCAAATTTGGCTTTTCCAGGGGTGATTTCCCCCCATCTGAACGCTATATCAAACCCAGTTCCTAAATACTGATGTCTGATATAGCCTTCAGGTTTTACCTAATGTGAACTTTGTAAGTTCAAGTTTTTTGGCTTTCTTGTTGGTTTTACACAGGCCTGTTTTATCTGAAATGGATATTTTGATTTTTCATAATGCTACTGCAAACATTGTTATACAACAAACATGTTGGTTTGTTTTAAAAACCTTTGGTAAATGCGCATGTGATTGTGCAGGTATAAAAAAGTGCCTTACTCAAGAATGTGTGGATTATTGTCTCAACACTACAACACTTTTGGGGTGATGTAATTGTTGTTTTATGCACAAATGGGGGTTATTTCCTAAGGGCAAATCCTCTTTGCACTACAAGTGCAGGTTCAGTGCAGTTGCAAGTGCACTTGTAGTGAAATGTGTTTTTGCATTTAGGAAGTACCAGCCAACACTGTTTTTTATAAGGTTACCCAATCACGACATTTTCTGCACTCAACACATTTCTGTCAGGGTCAGCTAAAACAAACACAAGCAGTAAATGTCCACCAAGAATTTCTTTTGGTCGTTTTTTATTTGAAAAAGGTGTCACATATTGTCTGGCATATTGATAGCCCCCCTACCCGCAAAGAACTCCAGGTATCGTAACCGGACATCACGGGCATTCAGGGAGGGCAAGCCAGGACGGCCGCTTTTAAGTGCCATCATTGTTGATGTATTTGGGATTCCGGCCTCAGGCCCAACTGAGCCAGCATAGTTGGCTGAATGTTTTTGTAGAAAATTATGGAGAACACAGCAGGCAAGTATTATATGGTTCAGTTTATACTCCGCCATATGGATGGGTGTCATAAATAATCTGAACCGGCTGGCCAGGATTCCAAATGTGTTCTCCACCACTCTTCGGGCTCTGGCCAGCCGGTAATTAAAAACCCTCTGTTCCGGGGTGAGGGTCCTCATCGGGAATGGCCGCATCAGGTGGTCCCCCAGCGCAAATGCTTCATCAGCAACGAACACAAATGGGAGACCTTCAACATTGTCCTCTGGAGGTGGCAAGTCCAAGCTGCCATTCTGGAGACGCCTGTAGAACTCCGTCTGAGCGATCACTCCACCATCGGACATCCGGCCATTCTTCCCCACGTCCACATACAAGAAGTCGTAATTAGCCGACACCACCGCCAACATCACTATACTATTAAACCCCTTGTAAATATAATAGTACGACCCCGAGTTGGGTGGTGGGACGATGTGGACGTGTTTCCCATCAATTGCCCCTCCGCAGTTAGGAAAGTCCCACCGCTGGGCAAAGTGGGAGGCCACAGTCTGCCATTCCTGTGGCGTGGAAGGAAACTGTTGAGGAAAAAACAATAAACATTACTATTTTTTCACAGAAACCTGGCAAGCAGATTAGACACAAACATTATGGGTCAACCTCCAGATAGCATTTATTAAGGGGAATTTAACAACAACAAAGTATAAAGTACACCTATCATATCCCCCCCCCCCCCTCTCATGGGCCATTTCTAACATTATAGGGGGGGGACTCTTGGACAGGTAACCCTCTTCACTTCATTGAGAGATGAATGCCTAAATACAGGGTATTACTTGGAACAGCCCCTCCTTAGTTACACTATTGGCAGACCACTGGACAGGTAAGAAGTGTCATAATACAAAGATATAAATACACACTGTACACATTTGAGCACATTTGAACATTTTGCTATTACCTATCAAGATAATAATAGGATACAAAAACTTTAAACAGTACCATTGGAAAGTATACAGGCAGGCCCTTGCACTACATGCTTTGGGGAATTCATCCATAAATCTGAGCACTAAAGAGATGGGTATAGTGTGTATGGGTTTGGCAAAGTCAGCAGATAGATGATTGAGGATACATAGAGAATTGGGATCAGCTGACTTAGCAGTTGGGGGAGGGAGGGTTACAAAAAATTTGGGGACACCACAAAAAAAGCCTCTGGCCCTCTGCCTGAATTTAAATCAAAAATAACATTTCAAAACATTTTAGGGGGTGTTTGGGGTAAAGCACTACTATGGAGCTGATAAAATACATTGTTAAGTAACTACATGAGGTGAATATAGGGCAGGAGACACCATGCTGGAGAGGTTATTGAAGGGCAAATATGTATGAAGGACCTAAAATAATAATTACATAAAAATCCAGCATGCATGAGGACAAAGGGGACATTCACAGCATAATACAATCATGGTAATTAGGGAATGAGGAAAGAAATTCAATATATTATCAAACATTCAATACAATAAAATGTGATATAAAAGGATAAAAATCTTACCTTCATATACTCCTTCTGCAGGACCTGTATGATGGCAGAACAGGTCTCTGGGATAATGATACCCAGAGCCCGGGGGGAGATGCCTGTCGAGAACTTGAGGTCCTGCAGGCTTCTCCCTGTGGCCAAATACCGCAAGGTAGCGACCAACCTCTGCTCCGGAGTGATGGCTTGCCTCATGCAGGTATCCTGCCTGCTAATATAGGGGGTCAGCGAAGCCAACAAACGGTGAAATACAGGGTCCGTCATCCTGAGAAAGTTCCTGAAATCATCAGGATTATTCTCACGGATCTCACGGAGCAAAGGCATATGACAGAACTGGTCACGCTGAAGCAACCAATTCTTGGTCCATGAACTCCTCCCCACCCTGTTCATGGACTGGACTTGTGTCAAGGTCAGGACCCCAACACCAAGCCCCCGCACAGCACGAACTCTACGAGGAGTACGCATACGAAACATGGCTAGAAAACGGTCGGCTGCTCAGAACGAAGTAACAGAACGCACTGAAGAACAGCAAGGCCTGTGAAGAGCGACCTGAAAAACAGCAACGAGCGGACAAGATCGCACAGAAAACTCCAATACGAACTGACTGCACGCACTGAAGAGCAGATACAAACCCACAAGCACAAACTGAACGGCAGAAAACGAGCCACGAGTCTGAAAAAGCGCGAATCGTCTCTCACCAAACTTTTACTAACACGAGATTAGCAAAAGGAGCCCAAAGGGTGCCTCGCTTGGTTCTGAACTGGCCTTTTCTAGTCTCGTCGTACGTGGTTGACGTCACCGCGTTCTTGGCGATCGGAAATTCCGACAACTTTGTGCGACCGTGTGTAGGCAAAACAAATTTGAGCCAACATCCGTCGGAAAAAATCTGAGGATTTTGTTGTCGGAATGTCCGAACAAAGTCCGACCGTGTGTACGGGGCATTACAGTGTATTGTGTATATATATGCATCCCAGGTGTTGCATATATATATATACACTGTATTCAGTTTAGCTAGATCCGTTCCTGTTATCTTCTAGACTATTTACATTTAGTGCAGTGCGTCCTGCTCACAGTGTTCAGCTAGATCCGTTCCTGTTATCTTCTAGACTATTTACATTTAGTGCAGTGCATCCTGCTCACAGTGTTCAGCTAGATCCGTTCCTGTTATCTTCTAGACTATTTACATTTAGTGTAGTGCGTCCTGCTCACAGTGTTCAGCTAGATCCGTTCCTGTTATCTTCTAGACTATTTACATTTAGTGCAGTGTGTCCTGCTCACAGTGTTCAGCTAGATCCGTTCCTGTTATCTTCTAGACTATTTACATTTAGTGCAGTGCGTCCTGCTCACAGTGTTCAGCTAGATCCGTTCCTGTTATCTTCTAGACTATTTACATTTAGTGCAGTGCGTCCTGCTCACAGTGTTCAGCTAGATCCGTTCCTGTTATCTTCTAGACTATTTACATTTAGTGCAGTGCGTCCTGCTTACAGTGTTCAGTTAGATCCGTTCCTGTTATCTTCCTACTGACAGGCAGGCTTGTCTGGTTACAGTATATAAAGCTACCTGAAGAAAATTACTGGTGTTCTATTTGATCCTATTAGTACCACGGTCAGGCAGCTAGACTATTTACATTTAGTACAGTGCGTCCTGCTCACAGTGTTCAGCTAGATCCGTTCCTGTTATCTTCCTACTGACAGGCAGGCTTGTCTGGTTACAGTATATAAAGCTACCTAAAGAAAATTACTGGTGTTCTATTTGATCCTATTAGTACCACGGTCAGGCAGCTAGACTATTTACATTTAGTACAGTGCGTCCTGCTCACAGTGTTCAGCTAGATCCGTTCCTGTTATCTTCCTACTGACAGGCAGGCTTGTCTGGTTACAGTATATAAAGCTACCTGAAGAAAATTACTGGTGTTCTATCCCAGCTTAGTGCAGCTACAGGCCATTAGTATGTCTGGAAGGCCAAGAAGGAGAGGCAGACAGTCACAAGCCAATAAGAGAGGGCAAGCAGGCTCTGTGTGTAGTGCTGGTCGTGGAGACGGTGCATCCTCATCAGCACGTGGCCATGGGACACGCTTGGCCTTTTTTTCGGCAGCTGGCCGTGTTGAGCCGCAACATACGGAAGACTTGGTCGAGTGGATGACCAAGCCGTCCTCATCCTCCTCATCCTCTCTCACCCATGCCCAGGGTGCTTTGTCTGGCAAAGCAGCGGCCTCTTCCCTCAGCTCAATGTCATCAGTGACTCCTTCCCTAGCTCCTCCATGTCCTCCTGAGGAGTCCCTCGAAATGTTTGACCACAGTGTTGGGTACATACTCCAGGAGGATGCCCAGCGTTTGGAAGGCTCTGATGATGATACTGAGCTCGATGAAGGCAGTAACATGAGCACGGACAGAGGGGGTGCCCAAGAAGGACAGCAATCTGGCAGTCATGCTCCCCCTGCTGCAGCATACTGCCAGGTTTGCTCCAGTGATGAGGAGGGAGGGGATGATGAGGTCACTGACTCAACGTGGGTGCCTGATAGGAGAGAGGAGGAGGAGGAGGAGGCGGCACATCACCAACGAGGCAGGATGCCCTCCAGGGGCCAGCCTAAGGGCAGCACATTGACTGCATCACACCCCAAAGCTCCACATGTGCAGGGCGCTGCAGTCTCTGCGCGTTATTCAAAAAGTTCTTTGGTGTGGGCCTTTTTTGAGACGAGTGCATCAGATTGCACCGCTGCTATTTGCAACATATGTCTCAAGCGTATCTCATGTGGCCAAAACATCTCCCGCTTGGGTACCACATGCTTGACCAGACATATGTTGACCTGCCATGCAGTTCGTTGGCAAGCGTATCTAAAAGACCCACACCAAAGAACAAAGAGGATCTCTCCTTGCTCCTCATCAGCTGAGATTTCCAACCCCACTAGACCTCCAGTCCTCTCTGAGACCTGCAGTGAGAGGAATGAAGGTGTAGAATTAGGTGTGTCACAGCCAAGTACTTGTGGGCAATCTGCTTTTGGTACACCGACGTCAGATTGTACCAGGCAAATTTCCCTGCCCCAGCTGCTGCACCGCCGAAAGAAGTTTGCTCCCAGCCATCCACATGCCCAGCGGTTGAATGCTAGCTTGGCAAAATTGCTAGCACTTCAACTGCTGCCTTTTCAGTTGGTAGACTCTGCCCCCTTCCGTGAGTTTGTGGAATGTGCGGTTCCTCAGTGGCAGGTACCCAAACGCCACTTTTTCTCACGGAAGGCGATTCCGGCTCTCTACCGGCATGTGGAAGGCAATGTCCATGCCTCGCTGGACAGGGCGGTCAGCGGTAAGGTGCATATTACCGCTGACTCATGGTCCAGCAGGCATGGACAGGGACGTTACCTAAGTTTCACGGCGCATTGGGTGACTCTGCTGGCAGCTGGGAAGGATGCAGGACAAGGTGCAGTAGTGTTGGAGGTTGTTCCGCCACCACGCCTCCAAAATGCTAATGATTGTGACACACCTCTCTCCTCCACCCCCTCCTCTTCTTCTTCCTCCATGGCCTCTTCCTCGGAACCAGCGGTGCTCCGTAGTCGTTCAAGGGGCTACGCAAGTACGCAGGCCAAAAGATGCCATGCGGTGCTTGAGCTGGTGTGCTTGGGGGACAGGAGCCACACTGGGGCAGAGGTTCTGTCAGCTCTGCAGGGGCAGGTTCAGAGGTGGTTGACGCCACGCCAACTTAAGGCAGGAATGGTGGTTTGCGACAATGGCACCAACCTCCTCTCTGCCCTCCGACAGGGACAAATGACCCATGTGCCCTGTTTGGCTCACGTCCTTAACTTGGTGGTGCAGCAGTTCTTGGGCAGGTACCCGGGCTTACAGGATGTCCTGAGGCAGGCCAGGAAAGTCTGTGTGCATTTCCGCCGGTCATATAATGCCAGTGCTCGGCTGACGGACCTCCAAAAGGAGTTTAACCTGCCCAAGAACCGCCTAATCTGTGACATGCCCACCAGGTGGAACTCAACGTTGGCCATGCTGCAGCGGCTGCACACGCAGCCATCAATGAGTACCTGTGCGACTATGGCACCAGGACAGGGTCAGGGGAGCTTGTTTTTTTTCCCCCACGCCAGTGGGCCATGATCAGGGATGCATGCACTGTCCTGTCACCATTCGAGGAGGCCACGAGGATGGTGAGCACTGACAGTGCATGCATCAGTGACACTGTCCCCCTTGTCCACCTGTTGGAGCACACGCTGCGTGTAATAATGGACAAGGCACTTGAGGCAGAACAGAGGCAGGAAGAGGAGGACTTCCTTAGCACTCAAGGCCCCCTTTATCCAGACAGTGTTCCTGCGTGCCCGCCGATCACACAGGAAGAGGACGAGGAGGAGGAATATTGTGTCAGTATGGAGGTGGAGCCTGGCACTCAGCATCAGCAGCAGTCTTTAAGGGATCAGTCCCAAGAAACACATGGACTTGTACGTGGCTGGGAGGAGGTGGCTGCGGACGTTGTCGTCCTTAGTGACCCAGAGGACTCCGGACCGAATGCCTCAGCAAACCTATGCTGCATGGCCTCCCTGATCCTGCAAAGCCTGCGTAAGGATCCTCGTATTCGTGGTATCAATGAGAAGGACCAATACTGGCTGGCAACCCTCCTTGATCCATGTTACAAGGGTAAGGTTGCGGACCTTACTTGCCATCGCAGAGGGAGCAGAGGATGAAACATCTTCGGGAGGCCTTGCAGAAAGGTCTGTGCAATGCGTTCCCAGAGACTGGGAGGTTACAAACTCCTGTTTCTGGACAACGTGTTGCTGAGGCTTCGGTCAGTCAAAGAAGGAGCGGTGGAGAAGGTGGCCGTCTGACCGATGCGTTCAGACAATTTTTTGGTCCGCAGCCCCAAGGTATGATCGGTTCCAGCAACCATCGCCAGCGTCTGTTTTACATGGTGCATGAATACCTAGGGGAAAGATCAGACTTGGACACCTTTCCCACCGAAAATCCTCTGGGTTACTGGGTCTTGAGGATGGATCACTGGCCAGAGCTTGCACAGTATGCAATTGAGCTACTGGCCTGTCCTGCATCCAGCGTTCTTTCGGAACGCACATTCAGTGCTGCTGGAGGCGTGGTAACCGATCACAGGGTGCGTCTGTCCACCGACTCGGTCGATCGGCTGACCTTCATAAAAATGAATCAGTCTTGGATCACCACCAGCTACCAAGCACCTGATGCTGATGTAACCGAATAATTTTTTTTGAAATCTCAGATCCCTTCAAAGACTGCCTATGCTGATGCTGAGTGACTATCCCTGAGTAATTATCCTCTTCCTCCTCAATCATCACGCTGATAGCTTGTAAGAACATTTTTGGTTCTGGGCGCCACCACCAGTGCCTAAGGCACAATTTTTCAGCCCCTGTTTAACAGGGGCGTGTAATTACAATTTTTGATGCAATACTTTGCAGCAGGGCTCGTTCCTGCATTCCAACTAGAGTGTCTGTGAGGGGTTGCAGTGTTGTGGCACCAGCACCAGTGCCTAAGGCCCAATTTTTCTGCCCCTGTCTAACAGGGGCGTGTAATTACAATTTTTGATGCAATACTTTGCAGCAGGGCTCGTTCCTGCGTTCCAACTAGAGTGTCTGTGAGGGGTTGCAGTGTTGTGGCACCAGCACCAGTGCCTAAGGCCTAATTTTTCAGCTCCTGTTCAACAGGGGCATGTAATTACAATTCTTGATCTAATATTTCACAGCAGGGCCCTGTGAGGGCTTACAGTGTTGTGGCCACAGCAACACCTAAGGCCCAAATTTCTGCTGAGTATATAGGGCAGGACCCTACTTTCAAACATCTAACTTACAAACGACTCCTACTTGCAAACGGAAGGAGACAACAGGAAGTGAGATGAAATCTACCCCTAGGAAGGGAAATTCTCTCCTGTAAGAGTTAATATGGGAAAACAATTTCTCCTTTCCACTGATGCTTTCCAATCCTTGTTCCACAAAAAAACCCAAATTTTCAAAAAACATTTTTCATTGGGACAAAAAGTGAGGTGAAATCTTCTGAAGAGGAGGAAAGACAGCAAAACAAATGTCACAGGGGTGATAACCCTTCCCTATGTTTTCCAAAAAGCTTAAAAAAGATTTTTTGGCTGGAGCTAAACACGTTAAAAATGTACCCGTTCAAAATTACAAAGAGATTCTACTTAACAACAAACCTACAGTCCCTGTCTTGTTTGCACCGCCTGTATACTGCTGTTCAGAGTATATAGGGCCTTTCCTTATTTTAATTTGGGTGCGGGGTTCCCCTTAATATCCATACAAGACCCAAAGGGCCTGGTAATGGACTGGGGGGTACCCATGCCGTTTGTCTCACTGATTTTCATCCATATTGCCATGACCCGACATGACATTGAACCCGCAAGCAGTTTTAAATGAGATTTTTTCCTTTAAAAATGACATTTGGTGCAGGGACTGTTCTAAACACGGGAAACACGCGTCACTTTACAGGCATACTATAGACACCCCCCAGGTACGATATTTAAAGGAATATTTCACTTTTTTTTTTTTACTTTAAGCATCATTAAAATCACTGCTCCCGAAAAAACGGCCGTTTTTGAAAGTTTTTTTTGCATTGATACATGTCCCCTGGGGTAGGACCCGGGTCCCCAAACCCTTTTTAGGACAATACCATGCAAATTAGCCTTTAAAATGAGCACTTTTGATTTTGAATGTTCGAGTCCCATAGACGTCAATGGGGTTCTAACATTCGTGCAAACTTTCGGTCCGTTCGCAGGTTCTGGTGCGAACCGAACCGGGGGGTGTTCGGCTCATCCCTATTAAGGACATAAGCTTAAGTCTCATCTTCTGGTTTCCAAATAATGTAGAAAATTATGTTGCAGGTCAAAGGAAAGGAGCTAGGCAAAGTGTAAAAAAAGATGGATGGTGTAATGAGGGGTTCAAAAAACATAGATGCCAGAATATGCTCTCATAGGAACAGGGTCCACCTGAAAGGTTATGGTGTAAATTGTCCACATTGTATAGCCAGAACAAAATGTTACGTCAGGTAAGAATCACTGGTATAGCTCTAGAGAGTGAAAGAGCCCAAGAAATATCTGGATAGGCATAGGCAGGGAAATAAATAAACCTTTGACAGCATAGGCATTACCTGTCGAAAGAAGAAAAAAAGAAGAAAAAAAAATACCTGCCCAAAAAAGAAGGAAAAAGACAACAAATAAAAAATAAGGATCCATCCGGAACTGTAAGCGCAGTACTGCCAAAAATTTGTAAGTTAAAGAGTATAGTGGAAGGTACCCCTTCTGACTCCAGAGTTCCCCATTGGGAACCGGGCCATGTTGTAGAGAAGGGGCCTCTAGGTGTTTTGTGTGGGATGAGAATTTCTTGGACACAGTTTGCCATTCAGAGTGTAAAAGCTTAGACAGCTGGCGTGAAGGATCATCAGAGTGGATGGACATTTTGGATGATTCCCAGCTTTGGAGGAGTTAAGGTGATCAGGTAAGATTTCCACTTGTAGACAAGTTTGTTGTTCCGCAGTGTTTTGGGGATGGAGTTCAAGTTGCGTCAGAGTTGAAGAGTGTACTGGGAAAAGTCTGGAAGGACCCAAAGATTTGCAGCTTGCGCTGGCAGCTGGTCAGTGTGGCAGAAGGCCTCCAATCTTTTTTCTTTTACTTAAAAAAAATGTATTCTCAGCAGAATGTTGTGAGGCACTTCTGGAGGGAGGAATGACAATTTTGGAGTACAATGTATCCTATCGATAGCAAGGTCAATGGACGTAAGGTTGGGCAGCACCTCTTTGAATAGGCTTTGCACAAAATTGAGTTGTTTATACAGATTACGGAATTCCCCTAATTTTCATATTATTTTGGCATGACCTGTCCTCCAGCTCAGCCACTTTAGCTCTTAAGGAGGCTAATTCATCTCAATGGTCAGCATGTGAATCTACTAGGGCATTAAAAGAGGTGGTAACTTCACACATTTTATCTTCCATAGGTCCTACTCTGCCCCCTAGTTCTTGCAGTTCAAGCTTGCAGTGGGTAATGGAGGACAAGAGATCAGATTGTAATGAGGCTCGGAGAGAAAGCAACATTTCCTTTAAGGTGGTGTCAGAGACTGGTCACCCTCTGGCGGGAAAGCCTGCAAAGGGATCAGTTTTTTATAGAATCTGTGTCTGCTTCAGACTGCTTATTATGTACATCCATAGGGGGCTCTTCTACCCAATCAGAAGAGGAATCCCATCTGGACCTGAACTTGCCTGGGCTTTGGGTGGAGGGTGTGGAATGCCCAGAATGTAAAGTGTCCCCTGCGTGCCCTGTATTATGCCCAACATCTATCTGATGTGCCACCAAAGCGGCCACTAGAGGTCTGGGGACACCACCGGAGCCTTGGTTTCCACTGTCATTTTGGCAAGGCCCATCGCGGGAGGGAGGAAAGAAATTTGAAAGCTTTTCACTGGCATTGTGTCTTGGCGGCGCTGACGCATAGCGATAGATCCAGGTGAAGATCGGGTGTCCTTAGAAGACCAGGAGGAGTCTGAAAGAGTGCTAGAGGCTTCGATAGATGTAGAGAAGCCCAGGAGCAGGACCGAGCTCCAGAGTTATGTGACCATCTTACAGGTTGTGATGACATTTTTAACCACTTCAATACAGGGCACTTATAACCCCTTTCTGCCCAGGCCAATTTTCAGCCTTAAGCACTGTAGCGCTTTGAATGACAATTGAACGGTCATGAAACACTGTACCCATATGACATTTTTCATCTTTTTTCCCCCACAAATAGAGCTTTCTTTTGGTGGTATTTGATCACCACTATATTGTTTATTTTTTTTAAACTGCAAATAAAAAAAGAAAATTTAGAAAAACGTTTTTCTTTGTTTCTGTTATAAAATTTTTGATGGGCACTGATAGGCAATGATGGACACTGATGGGCAGCACTGATATATGGCACTGATAGGCAGCACTGATGAGGAGGCACTGACAGGCATTACTGATGGGCACTGACTGGCATTACTAATGGGCACTGCTTGCCATCATTTATGGGCACTGCTTGGCATACAATGTGGGTACAGGTGGGCACTGATTGGCATACAATATGAGTACAGGTAGGCACCACTGGTGGGGCACTGATGGGCATCACTGGTAGGCACTGGTGGACATTGCTGATGGGTCTGCACTGATAATCCTTGCCAGCAGAGCAACTGATTGGCTCTTCTCTACCTGCGCCTTGTCAGTGCGAACTGAGGAATGCTGATTACCGACACTTCCTGGTTACCACTCTGGTCAGCTGTGATTGGACACAGCTGATCACATGGTAAAGAGCCTATGTCAGGGGCTCTTTACCTAGATCAGAGATACGGTGTGTCGGAGCGCCACGAGCAGCTTATCCTGCTGGACGTCATACTGACGCCCAGTAAGGATAATAGAACCAATTCCAGCTGTCATTCTGCTATATGGCAGGAGGGAAGTGGTTAAACAGCTAGAAAGACTGCAAAAATGATCTACCAATCCTGTACAATGGAGTTCTATGGAGTTCAGTAATTCTGTACAAATACAGATGCTGTATTAGCATGCCCCTAAACTCCTTCAACAGCATAGAAGAATTTGAGATGACTCATTCACCTCTACTGGACATTCACTTTCCATTCTGTGATGTAGAAAAGTTTGAAAATAAATAATTTTGGAAGCGCATGCGCGTAGTCTAACAAGGCGGTCAGGCATTGTTAGAGCTCCGCTCCATGAGGGAGAAAAAGCCGCTGACACAAATATACCCGCCGGCTGTAATACTATTCTCTCCCGCTTGTCCCCGAGACGATAGGGCTGCGTTCCAGAGGAAAATGGTACTGGGAAGAAGCAATTTAAAGACAAAAAACTCCTCTAGTAGGGAGTAGGGATGAGCTTCGAGTTTGCGTCAAACTCATGTTTGACTCGAACATCGGCTGTTCGCCAGTTCGCCGAACAGCGAACAATTTGGGGTGTTCGCGGCAAATTCAAAATTCAACCCTTTAAAAGCCTATGGGAGAAATCAAAAGTGCTCATTTTAAAGGATTATATGCATGGTATTGTCATAAAAAGTGTTTGGGGACCTGGGTCCTGCCCCAGGGGGACATGGATCAATGCAAAGAAAAGTTTTAAAAACGGCCATTTTTTCAGGAGCAGTGATTTTAATAATGCTTAAAGTGAAACAATGAAAGTGTAATATTCCTTTAAATTTTGTACCTGGGGGGGTGTCTATAGTATGCCTGTAAAGGGGCGCATGTTTCCCGTGTTTAGAACAGTCTGACAGCAAAATGACATTTCAAAGGAAAAAAGTCATTTAAAACTACTCGCGGCTATTAATAAAATTGCCGGTCCGACAATACACATAAAAGTTCAAACGGCATGGGAATTCCCCACAGGGAAACCCTGAACCAAAATTAAAAAAAAAAAAATGATGTGGGGGGTCTCCCTAAATTCCATACCAGGCCCTTCAGGTCTGGTATGAATTTTAAGGGGAACCCCGCACCCAAATTTTTTTAAAAATGGCGTGGGGTCCCCCCAAAAATCCATACCAGACCCTTATCCGAGCACCCAACCTGGCAGGCCGCAGGAAAAGAGGGGGGATGAGAGCACGCCCCCCCACCTGAACCGTATCAGGCCACATGCCCTCAACATTGGAAGGGTGCTTTGGGGTAGCCCCCCAAAACACCTTGTCCCGATGTTGATGGGGACAAGGGCCTCATCCCCACAACCCTTGGCCAGTCGTTGTGGGGGTCTGCGGGCGGGGGCTTATTGGAATCTGGAAGCCCCCTTTATCAAGGGGACCCCCAGATCCCGGCCCTCCCCCCTGTGTGAAATGGTGCCCCTACCATTTCACAAAAAAACTGTCAAAATTGTTAAAAATTACAAGAGACAGTTTTTGACAATTCCTTTATTCAAATGCTTCTGCTTTCTTCTATCTTCTTTCTTCTATCTTCTATTTTCCTTCGGTTTCTTCCTCCATCTTCTTCTTCTTCTGGTTCTTCCTCCGGTGTTCTCGTCTGGCATCTTCCTCCGTGGTGTCTTCTTCCCTTCTTCTTCTCGGGCCGCTCCGCATCCACCATGATGGGAGGCTCCCACTGTGTGATGCTTCTCCTCTTCTGACGGTTCTTAAATAATGGAGGGAGGGGCCACCCGGTGACCCCGCCCCCCTCTGACGCACAGGGACTTGATGTGGACTTCCCTGTGGCATTCCCTGTGATGTCAGAGGGTGGCGGACAGGGTAGTCACCGTGGGGGCAGGGTCACCGGGTGGCCCTGCCCTCCATTATTTAAGAACCATCAGAAGAGGAGAAGCGTCACACAGCGGTAGCCTCCCATCATGGTGGATGCAGAGCGGCCCGAGAAGAAGAAGGGAAGAAGATGCCGCGGAGGAAGATGCCGGACGAGAACACCGGAAGAAGAACCAGAAGAACCAGAAGAAGAAGAAGATGGAGGAAGAAACCGAAGGAAGATAGAAGAAAGAATACGCATTTAAATAAAGGAATTGTCAAAAACTGTCTCTTGTAATTTTTAACATTCTTGACAGTTTTTTTGTGAAATGGTGGGTACCCCCTTACCATTTCACACGAGGGGAGGGCCGGGATCTTGGGGTCCCCTTGTTAAAGGGGGCTTCCAGATTCCAATAAGCCCCCTGCCCGCAGATCCCTACAACCACCGGGCAAGGGTTGTGGGGATGAGGCCCTTGTCCCTATCAACATGGGGACAAGGTGTTTTGGGGGGGACCTCAAAGCACCCTCCCAATGTTGAGGGCATGTGGCCTGGTACGGTTCAGGAGGGGGGGCGCTCTCTCTTCCCCCATCTTTTCCTGCGACCTGCCAGGTTGCGTGCTCGAATAAGGGTCTGGTATGGATTTGGGGGGGGCCACGCCATTTTTAAAAAAAATTTTGGCCAGGGTTCCCCTTAATATCCATACCAGACCTGAAGGGCCTGGTATGGAATTTAGGGGGACCCCCCCACGTCATTTTTTTTTTAAATTTTGGTTAGGCGTTCCCCTGTGGGGAATACCCATGCCTTTTTTATCAATGTACTTTTATGTGTATTGTCGGACCGGCAATTCATTAATAGCCGCAAGTAGTTTTAAATGACTTTTTTGCCTTTGAAATGTCATTTTGCTGTCAGACTATTCTAAACACGGGAAACATGCGCCCCTTTACAGGCATACTATAGATACCCCCCAGGTATGAAATTTAAAGCAATATTACACTTTTATTGTTTCACTTTAAGCATTATTAAAATCACTGCTCCCGTAAAAACGTCCGTTTTTAAAACTTTTTTTCCATTGATACATGTCCCCCTGGGGCAGGACCCAGGTCCCAAAACACTTTTTATGACAATAACTTGCATATAAGCCTTAAAAATTAGCACTTTTGATTATTCATGTTCGTGTCCCATAGACTTTAACGATGTTCGCGTGTTCGAACAAATTTTTTGCCTGTTCGCATGTTCTGGTGCGAACCCGAACAGGGGGGTGTTCGGCTCATTTCTAGTAAGGAGGCACAGATGCGGGCTTCAGCCAAAATGGCGTTGGCCCCCTCATCTTCTATCACCTCAGCGGACTCTCATAAACAAAAGGCACACCAGCCAGACTCTCAAGGTGAGCAAGATTCAGAAACTCTCTTTTCACAAGAAATTACTCAAGAATCCTCAGCCCCCCTTTTAAAACATTTTGAAAGAATACTACATAAAGCTCTGAAGCAGAGATCTGAACACATTACTAATAGTCTGACCAGAGAAATAAGAAACTGGCCAGCCGTACAGCAGCCTTAGAGCTCAAGGTGGAAAAAATAGAGAATACAGCACAGGATTTTATGACTGAAATGGATAACATAAAAGAAGAGAATTTAATACTACAGACTAGAAGATTTTGAAAGCAGAGCCAGACATTCCAATTTGCGAATCAGGGGAATCCCAGAAAATGTTATTGACATTCAATCTACAGTAACCGCATTATTTCAAAAATTCCAACCAGGTATACCAATTGAACGACTTAAAATGGACAAAATTCACAGAGCCCTCATACCGAAAAAAGTTGATGGCCCCCCACACAATATAATCGCAAAGTTCCATTATTACTGAACAAAAGAAGAACAAAAGAAGAACTTCTGGCAGCAGCTTGGGATAAAAACCCCCTAACCTTTCAGGGACACAACTATCAGATATTTGCTGACTTGTCCCAATTAACCATTTCTAAACAGCGTGCAATAAAACCCCAGTTAATGGAACTGCAATGCCATAGCATTACCTACCAATGGGGCTTCCCGTTCTCCATACGTTTTAGTTATAAGGGCTCTAAATATATCTGTAAAACCTCGGAAGAACTTCAAAAAACACCTTCATCTGACAGAGGCAGAACCCTCCATCAATGCTTCACGCAGAAGATCAACATCATCTTCTTCTCCTCATAACTCTTCCCAATCTTTGCGGAAAACTGAAATCCAGCATTCTCATAAGAGAGGTCAATTTGGCTCCCCTCCTCTGGACCAAGAAGATTCCATGGACTGACAGCGAACTGCTCCTTTGAACACTCCTCCTCTATCTGACTTTGAGAGAGAGTTTTCTGAAAGTCTATTTCATGACCTACTATGGAACCCATTTGGGATATGACCCTGATTTAAACTTTCCAACTTTCATAGGATTCCTTCTATTGGTCTTTTCTAAGCTCTAGATAGTTCCCGTATCGCTCTTACTAGTTATATACTCCCAAAAGTTTGTTTAGTTTGTTCCACATTCAGTGGCCATGTTGCCTACTCTTCAGTTATCGTATCATAGGCCCCTAAATTCTGATATTCTGATGATCATTAGTTTGGTAATCAAACTCTTATGCCGCGTACACACGAGCGGACTTTACGGCGGACTTTGCCCGGCGGACTGGATTTCGTCGGACAATTCGATGTGTGTGGGCTCCAGCGGACTTTGTTTGCTCAAAAGTTGGAAGGACTTAGATTTGAAACTTGTTTAAAATTTATCAGTTGAAATCGAGTCCGGTCGAAAAGTCTGCCGTCTGTATGCTAGTTCGACGGACAAAAAGCCACGCTAGGGCAGCTATTGGCTACTGGCTATGAACGTCCTTGTTTTAGTCCGGTCGTACGTCATCACGTACGAATTCGATGGACTTTGGTGGATTGTGTGTAGGTAAGTACGTTCATTCAGAAAGTCCGTCGTAAAGTACGTCGAAAAGTCCGCCGGGCAAAGTCCGCCGTAAAGTCCGCTCGTGTGTACGCGGCATTATCCTTTCCAGCATCATAATCCTCCCTAACCTTATGTCTTCTTTACAAATAATAGCAGTTTTTCTCCCCTGGAAAGAATATTTTGATATTATTCAGTCAGTTAATTGCATAGTTTCAAGTAACAGGATTTTAAGGGTAATCTCTCTGAATTCCCTTCATCTTAGTTAGATGACTTTCATGAATGAGGGAACCTAAACTTACTCAGGTCGATTTTGCATGAAAGCCTTAATTTATTCTATCCCTGGTTCGTACTTATCCTCCCTTTCCCCTCCCTCCCCTCCCTCCCCTCCCCCTTCCATTATCCTAAATGCTCTCCATCCTTAACAAAATGCAATGAGATAATAACTATGCAAATGCAACTGGTGTTTTCTCATTGATAATAGCGCACGCCCATCTCATTGGATGTGTCTTGTTAGGCAATTAGTAGTTGTTCTCACTTAATTAACCCTTTTGATGCTAATCTCATTCCTATTACTTCTAATATATCTTTGAATTTTTTTTTTTGATTTTCACACAAATATTTCAATACATTACAAAAAACAGAAAAGTGTTTCTAAACCCAATAAATTAATATTTTCAGATCTTGATCTTTAAAGGTGACCATACACTGCAATCAGTTAGATCAAAAAAAATATATATTTAGTGCAAGAGCCTGTCTGATTTCCTATAATTTGAATAATTATTCAAGTGCGTCTTCCTATTACCTATTTTTCCGAAATATCGAGTTGTACAGAGATTGGCCAATCAGATTGCATAGTGCATGACCATGCTTAAGTGCCAAATTTGGAATGTAGAGACATGACCCACTTGTATTTTCACAAGTGGACACAAGAACCTACATCCATCTATAGTTACATATACTGCAGCACAGTGGTGTAGTGGTTAGCACTTTCACCTAGCAGCAAAAAGGGTTGCTGGTTCGAATCCCGCCTGTGACACCATCAGCCTGGAGTTTGCATGTTCTCCCTGTGCCTGCGTAGGTTTCCTCCCACAATCTAAAAACATGCTGTAAATCGGATCCTGTCCAAATTGGCCCTAATATGTATGAATGTGTGTTAGGGACCCACACAAACACCACCCCAAATTAAAAAATATTTTTTTTCTTAATTTGCAAATAAGGATCATCTCTTCCTCATAGAACTTAGCAGCAGTACAAGCAACTTCCTGTAGGGGTGTAATGTCATTCCTGTGTGCTGGCCACCGCTTTTCGAGAACCACATATGCGCATACAGGTGCGCACACAGCATTTGCGCATCTATATGCATTTGGCGCATCTAGCTGCAGAAACCCAATTTTTATGGAAATTAATAGTAAAGCAGATGCAGATTTCCAGGACTGGACTAACAAATATTTCTAGTGAAAGGCAACTGGTGTTTTCTATTAAACACCGTCGAAATGGGCCATTGACATGCATCACAGTTGTACTTAGGAACGTGTCTTTGCAAAGTTTAACTAAATGAAATCCTTTCTTATTTTTGCTTGGGGATAGAGTGCAGAGGGATTAGAAGTCTTGTCAGTTTTTGGGGATGTCTGCTCCCCTGATAGGGTGAAGACACCTCCCAAATGTTGCCACTTTCTCCTTCAAATTGATTCACTTACTGTCACATAGCCAAACAGGAAATGAGGGTTAAACCCTACCAATATCTTTCCTAGGGGACACACAGGTCAATCTAAATAGCTTCCCCATTAGGTAAATTGCACTCTAGCATTTTGCTGTGTACACCCCAAAATATTAGGTATCTTGGACTTTGGCGTTTAATTACTAAAGGCAAATCCACTTTGCACTACAAGTGCACTTGCTGGAGATCTGAGGGGGACATGCAAGGAAAAGAAAAAAAAACACCATCTTTGCTTCTACATGATTACATGATACTAAACCCCAAACTGCCTAATCATTTGGCGTGTACACAACAAAGTACTAGAGTGCAATTTGCTTAATGGGGACACTAGTTTTATCTGTGTGTACGTGAGAAAAGACATTGGTAGACATTGGACCCTCACTTCCTGTTTGGCTATGTGACAGGAAGTGAAGCCAATTTTAAGAAAAGGGACACAAAGGCCAACCTAAAAAAAGCAGGGCTTCTAACACTCACTTGGTTTCCCTCAAATGCCCACAATTAAAATAGGATTGCCTTGAGCTAGAGTTTAGCGCAGTGCTCTAAATCAGTGCTTATCAAGCCTGTCCTCAAGTACCCCCAACAGGCCATGTTTGCAGGTTTTCCTTCATCTTGCACAGATGCTTTAAATCACAGTCAATGGCTTGGTATTTTGGACGGCTATTCTACAGAAGATAAATTCACAAAACATGTCCTGTCCGGGTACTTGAGGACTGAGGCAGAGAACCACTGCAGTAAAAAGGAAAATTGAATACTTACCGCTCTGTAATTTTCCTTTCCTGGTGCCTATCCATGGCAGCATGCACACAATCCATGCATATGCTACCATGAAGGCACCAGGAAAGTAACTTAAAAAATCCCACCTGTTTTGTTTTGACATGCCAATCAGCCTAGTTAAGCTGCAGTTGTGAAATCTGTTGCATGAAAAACAAAAATCTAAATTTGCAAATTTTATTGGTCAACAAACCAGGAAAAGAGCAAGGAAAGCAAAAAATAAATAAATGAATAATTAAAAAAAAAAACACATGTATGTTAGTTTGGGACACTAACAGAAAATGGTTTTTGAGGTCTGCTCATTTTGCATTGGAAATTAACAGGAGATAAAGGACATCTATTAATGATTTAAACATTAGTCATAACATCTTGAGAATGATTTAGCAAAATAATTCAGCAGACAATTAAATCAAAGTGAACAACATAAAAAAAATATTCAAAAATATTTCATGGAAAAATATCCTCCACCCAAAAAAACCACCAAAGTAAAAAACAAACTTGCTTGAAAACATCTGTTTTGCAAAGACATAACAAACAAAATACAAGGAGAAAATACATGTGTTACAAACTCGATAAGGACACCCACATGTACTCTCTTGCCGGACACACTTGCCTCTTTTCAGGGCAAGGTAAAGAATGCTATCTGCAATCTTTATATAACATAGGTTTGTGTGCTAATGAGGCAATTGAAAACACATGGACAGTCCATGAAACCTACAAAATGCAAGTTCACCCAATGTAGAGACAGAACTTCAAAGTGGGTACACCTGTTAGGGATGTCCTTAAATTACTAACCCAAAAAACACACTCTCTGAGCATGCCCAGAAACATCCAAGAAACACACAAAAAGCACACAAAAAAAACAAAGTCCCTGAGCATGCCCAGACCACCCCCCCTGTCCAAAATGAACCACATCATCCAGAATGCTACAGAATTAAGATGGGACAAATACCCCCCGGTCCAGGGGGGGGGGGCAAACAAAGAGCCTAACATGTACAAGAGTTAATCAACAAATACCATTGCAGTGTATGGGAACTGACTTGTTAATTTTGCTAGACTCCACTTGACTGGCTTATCTTCTAGTTATTGGCCTTAAAATGGGTATGGGGGCTCAGGTCCCACCCTAAGGGACATATATCAATTGTCAACAATTTGGAGAACCCCAAAAATGTAACAAGAAGAAATGCCTTTAAATATGCAAAATTGCTTAAGGGCCAGTTCACACCACATGCAGTCCAGTACGTTTTTTTTGCATCAAAAACGCATGGAAAGTAGGTTATATGTTTTTCAATGCCATAGTTCACACCATTGCTTGCAGTTCCAGTACGTTCCAGTTCCAGAAAATAAAGTAGAACATCCTGCATTTTTCCTGCACTGGACTGTACTGGAACGCTGTAAAAAGCAAAAAAAATGCATCAGAAATGCACAGGAACGCATCAAAAATGTGCATGCAGAAAAGCATCTGGACTGCGTTTCTATAGAGTGCAATTGCCCTAAGCTATTAACTTGGGGGGTGGAGTTACTCTGCCTGTAAAGTGGTGCATCTGTAGCATGTATCCAAAATGCTGCAATACTGCTTCAAAGATGTACGGTTTTAGAGCAAAATTACGAATCAACATTGCAGCTGCAAGATTTTAACATAAAAAAAATAGCCTGCCCCCCCCCCCCCAATACATACAAGGCCATTTGGGTCTGGAAAGGCTTAAAATGACAACTCCCACGTGAAAAATACCACCCCAAAATCAAAAAATATTGTGCCAATGGTTGGTTGCTCCACCCCCTACCAACCCACAGGACCACTTTAACTCTATAAAAAAGAGTTGCTCCCCTCAGTCAGTATTCTTTTCTCTGTCCTCATCCCAGCAGGATCATTATCAGCCTTACCTCACCGCTTTATGGTGTGACCGTTGCAGGTTCATGCTCTGCTGCAGTATGGAGTTCCATTGCTTGGGCTGCTAAATGCGCCAGATAAGTATGGGAGGCCATTTTTTTCTGTGGATCTTTTTTTTTGGGGCCATATTGGAAGATTAACAGGAGCCTATCTCTCTCCTCTATGCTCTTCCCTGATGGCATGCCTCATATCTTTGTGTGAGCAGGCTGTTACGTGCCTTTCAGCGTTCCTCCATGGATAATGTTCCCCCCTCCTCCTGTAGCAGTGTGCGGCACTTCTTGCGCGCCGATCTGCTCTGTTTTACCCGGTGGGGGGTGGAGTCACGGTGTGACGTCATGTGTCGATACGGCGCATGCGCAGTAGCGGACTGAAGCTGTCGCCGGCCATCTTGGTACTCCCAAAGCGCTCTCAGCATACATAGAGAGCCTTGGATTAATTACATTGCCAGCTATCAAGGAGAAGACATCTTCCTAAGTGTCTTCCCTATTGTGCAAAAACAATGGAGCCTGGCCAAGGTATTTAGGGGCATTACTGGCTTGAATATGTGTACATGTGTTTGTATGTATGTATATATATATATATATATATATATATATATATATATATATATATATATATATATATATATATATATATATATTTATTTATATTTATATAAAGTTGAAAAAAAAATCTATCCTTTTTTTCTTGGTTTTCAGCTGTCCATAGTAATGTGATACCGCAACAAAAAGATCCTCATCATACCACTAGGTAAGAGCTGCAACAATCAGGTAAGTTTTTTTTTTTTTAAAAAGAGCACTCGGGGCAATTTAGAACATATTTTTTGTTTCTACAGCCCGCACCGGGGATCATCCCACAGATCATCCCACCAAAGCTCTCCAGATAGGAGATCGAGGGGTCATAGGAGCTCGGAGCACTCTCATTAATCTTCAGCTCATGACTCCCGCAGTGGCCAGAGGTCACCCCGACATACCCCTAGCAGACACGAATCCCACAGACCGGTGTATCCCAGAGAGAAGACCTGTTGGGTATGTGGAAGACAAGCGCTGCCGGAAAAATTGGTATGCGAGAAGTGTCTACTAGAGGTTACAGGGGACAAGGAAAAAGACAATCAGCAGTCTCTAAAATCAATTAAAAGCCTGATAAAGGATTCAATCAGGGAGTTGGCCCTCTACCGAGACCAAGTTAACCCATCCTCGGCCGAAGCAGCAATAATTGCGCCCACTCCTCATTCGGACGCTGAAGTGAATTCTGATGGCGAGGCGGAAGGGGTGGATGACAATATCTCAGCTTTTGACTTCGCTCTAGAAATCCGGAGCCTCCTTCTAAAACAAAGAAATATTTCCCACATCTGAAAAATAAGTTATCAACCTTTCCCTTGATGGAAGAAATCAAGGAGGTGGTAACAGACGAATGGCAGAAGGTGGACAGAAGACCTATTGCATATAATCGTTTTCTTAAGTTATATCCACTAGCAGAAGCAGACACACAGCTTTTTGATACTGTACCAACTGTGGACGCCTCAGTTATGAGATTGGCTAAAAATTCGACTTTACCACTAGAAGACGCAGTCTCCTTTAAATATGTCCTTGACTGAAGGATTGACTCAGACCTGAAAAAGACTTATCAGGAGGCTGGAGGAGCATGCAAACCGGCGGTAGCTCTGACCTCGATCTCAAGGGCCACCAGAGTATGGTCGCACAACGTGTAAATGGCCCTCAGACAAGGGGTGGGGTCAGAAGAAATCATTAAGGCACTGGATGAATTAAAATTGGCCTCAGACTTCATAGCAGAAGCAGCTATTGATGTCTTAAAATGTTCTTCCAGGGCCATGCTGTATTCCATCACGGCCAGAAAAGCGTTGTGGCTAAAACCATGGTTGGCCGACCCAACGTCTAAACAATCATGGTGTCGTATTCCATACAATGGAAAAGCCCTGTTCAGCAAAAAGATGGATACGGCAATTACCAGCGTCACAGGGGGGAAAAGTGGTTTAATTCCCCAGGACAGAGGCATAAGAAGAAGATTCGCTAGTTGCCCAGCGTGCCAGCTTAGAGGGAAGGATTCCAGATCCTACCACCCAGGAAGGGAATACAGAAGGGGCTGGAAAGGTTCACAAGCTACTTTTCTGAGGTCGGCAAAATCCAAAGCCTCTACATCCACGGTTGAGAGCCAGAAGTCCTTTTGACGCCCTCCCAACCCAAACTTGTCCAATGGGAGCCCATCTAAAGGCATTTACCCAGGTTTGGGTGGAAGATTGTGTAGACCAGTGGGCAGTGTCCACGGTCTGTCAAGGCCATTTCTGGAGATTCAAAAGGCAGCCCCCCCTCTATTCCTTTTAGCCCAACAAGATCCCAACCTCCAGAGAAAAGAAGGAGGCCCTTCATTAATATGTCAAAATGCTTGTTCTGCAGCAGGCAGTGGTACCAGTTCCAGACTCGGAGAAATGCTTAGGCTTTTATTCCCCGGTCTTCTTGGTCCCCAAAAAATCAGGGAGTTGGAGGCCGGTGCTAGACCTGAAAAAACTGAACAGGCATATCCGTGTGGAACTTTTCAAGATGGAGTCCTTAATCACGGTCATTCTATCCGTTCAGCCAGGAGATTGGATGGCATCCATAGACCTTCAGGATGTGTATCTTCATATACCTATCCACCCTCAGTTTCAGCCTTTTCTCCGGTTCAGAATAAGCGACTTACATCTTCAATTCCAATGCCTTCCCTTCTGGATTTCTACAGCGCCCAGAACCTTCACCAAAGTGCTAGTATTGATCCTGGCTCCTCTTCGAGAGAAGGGGATTCGAGTACTACACTATTTGGTAGGGGTGCAACGGATCGTCACTGATCCGTGATCCGTACGGGTCAACCTCCGCGGATCGGCACACCCGCGATACGGGGAGCGCTTGGCGGCCTCGGCCATAGGAAAGGCCCCGGCTTCGGCCTAGCTCCGGAGCGGCGGCCATCTTGGTACACCCGGCGGTGGCTGCTGTATTGTCAGGAAGTGACGTTTCGTCGCTGCCATCTTGCTACACCCCACACTCTCTTGCACAGTACTGTAATGATAGAGTGAGAAGGGGGCAAGCGGACATCTTGTTACATCCACCGGAGTTTTAGATTTAAAAGCTATTTTCCACACAAAACGGAGCTTATATGCATAAATACAGTATTTGTAGATCGGTCGGACTGTTTAGATGTTAAATTTTAAAAGCAGCAGCAAACCTGCTGACCTTACATGGTTGCTAATGTGACAGAACACCTCTGATTTTCACATATAACATTAATTGTGAAAATCAGAGGTGTTCTGTCACATTAGCAACCATGTAAGGTTAGCAGGTTTGCTACTGCTTTTAAAATTTAACATCTAAACAGTCTGTCCGATCTACAAATTCTGTATTTATGCATATAAGCTCCGTTTTGTGTGGAAAATAGCTTTAAATCCAAAACTCCGGTGGGTGTAACAAGATTTGTCTTTTTTTTTTTTTTGCTGATCCGAAAATGATCCGATCCGTGACTCTGATCCAAGGATCGATCCGATCCGTGAGTTTTTTGATCCGTTGCACCCCTACTATTTGGACAATATTCTAGTTCTATCCCAGTACAGACAGACCTTGGTGATACATGTACAATTGGTCCTAGACACACTGATAAAGTTCGGTTGGCTAATCAACTATGCCAAAAGTCAACTTACTCCCACACAGGAGATAACTTACCTAGGAGCATTCTTCAACACTCCAGGAAGAGCAGTCTCACTCCCGTCAGAAAAGATCCCTTCATTGATAGGGAAAGTGAAAAGGGCACTAGCGAGCCATTCCATGTCAGCGTCAGACTGTCTGAGCCTGCTCGGTTCCCTCTCTTCATGCATACCCATAGTGAAATGGGCCAGATGGCATCTACGGACTTTCCAGGTGGGCTTTTTATCACAGTGGAAGAAAGATTGCCTAGATCAGAGGATATCAATTACGCCTGCAATGAAATCCAGCCTTTGGTGGTGGACAAAGCCATCCAACCTTCTCCTTCACTATCCCCTTGGCCCCATCCCATGGACTGTTCTGACGACAGACGCGAGTCAGTTAGGATGGGGGCACATTACCAAAACCAGTTGGTACAGGGCAGATGGCAATTCAATGCAACAGAGGTAGTGTCAAACACCTTGGAGCTAAGGGCAGCTTGGTTGGCAATCTTGTCTCTGGCCACCTTCCTCAGGGGCAAATCCATCCTTCTCCAGATGGACAACAAAGTGGCAGTGGCTTATGTTCAGAATCAAGGGGGAACGCACAGCAGGTCCCTCCTGAATGAAGTGACACTCATTCTGACATGGGCCGAGAGGAATTTAGTCAACCTATGGGCCTCATATATCCCAGGGCCAGAGAACCAATTAGCCAATCAGCTTTCAAGATCTTTCAGCCACAACAACGAGTGGTCTCTAAATCCGAGGGTCTTCTCCTGGATATGCGAGCAATGGGGCACTCCCCAAATAGAGCTAGTTGCCTCCCCACTCAATGCGAAGACACCGCTTTTTTTTTTCGAGATCCCCATCTCGGAAGTCAGCAGGGGTGGATGCCCTAACCCAACCATGGAATTTTCAGATGGCATACGCATACCCCCCAACTCCACCGATACTGAGGTTTCTCCAACTCCTAACAACAGAAGCGATCACAATTTTGGCAGTGATTCCATACTGGCCCAAGAGACCATGGTTCATGCTGCTAGTCAAGATGGCCTTGTGCAAACGGCTTCCCCTTCCACACATAGACAACCTTCTGTCTCAGGGCGAGTTCTGTCACCCGCACCCGGAGATCCTGGACTTGAGGGTTTGGAAGTTGAACGGAAGAGGTTGGGCGAGTTAGGATGTTCGCATAATGTCATTCAAACACTACTACAGGCCAGGAAAGCATCTACGAATTCCACATACTATAGAATTTGGAGAAAGTTTATGGAATTGGCAGAGACTAACCATTTCGATCCTCTAAACCTCGGAAAACAGAACATACTCCTCTTTTTACAGAGTGGATTGGACTTAGGTTTGGGCCTGAACACACTTAAGGTCCAGGTTTCAGCCCTTTCAGCTCTAACAGATACCCGGTGGGCACTAGACCCTCTTGTGAAACGTTTCCTGAAAGCAGTTCTAAGATTGAGACCTCCCAGAAAGACGCTATACCCCAAATGGGATTTGACTATCGTGCTTAATGTCCTTTCAAAACCTCCATTTGTTCCCACAGAAGAATGCACTTTGGATGATATTTCTCTGAAGGCAGTCTTTCTAGTCACCATCACTTCGGGTCGCAGGGTATCAGAGATCCAAGCATTGGGGTCATGAGAACCCTACATTACCTTCTTCGCAGACAGGGTGGTGTTGCAGCCTATTCATCAGTTCATCTCTAAAGTACCTTCAGTCTTCCATCTGAACCAAGAGTGGCTTCTTCTAGCGTTCGGAGAGGATCCAGCCTCCTCAAAACTGCATGAGTTGGATATAGCCAGATCCCTAAGTCACTACCTAAATTTGACGCAGCAGTTCAGGAAAGATGAGCAGCTATTTGTCATCCCAAAAGGTGCCAGGAAGCGAATGGCGGCATCCAAAAAAACCTTGGCAAGTTGGATTGTAAGGTTGATCCAAAGAGCATATCGGGCTAGTGGTCTCCCAGTTCCAGATGCGGTCAATGCGCACTCAACGCATGGAATAGCTTCCTCCTGGGCATCTTTGGCGTGGATCTCCCCTGACACAATTTGCAGAGCGGCCAGCTGGTCGTCCTTTAGCACGTTCATGTCCCACTATAGTGTAGACCCGGCAGTCCTTACTTCCCGAGAGTTTGGGGAAAGGATCTTACAGTCAACTGTACTGTAGTTTTTCTTATTAAATTTCTTTATTGCAGTACCCTCCCTGTAAGCAAGTTATTTACCATTGGTATGCTGCCATGGAGGCACCAGGAAAACGGAAAATTGAATACTTACCTTTCCATAATTTTCCTTTCCTGGTGCCTGCCCATGGCAGCATACACCCTCCCTTCAACCCTTCGATGATCCTTAGGGTTATAAGATATAGTTACAAGAATACTGACTGAGGGGAGCAACTCTTTTTTATAGAGTTAAAGTGGTCCTGTGGGTTGGTAGGGGGCGGAACAACCAACCATTGGTATGTTGCCATCGGCAGGCACCAGGAAAGGAAAATTACGAAAAGGTAAGTATTCAATTTTCCGTTGTGTGGCAATTCCAACCAGGTACTCCACCCATTCCTAGATAAATCAAAATACCACCCACCCCAAAATCCAAATAAATTGTTACATAGTTAGTAAGGTTGAATAAAGACACCAGTCCATCCAGTTCAACCTGAGTGAGTGTGGGTGCGTGTCTGCAATTATTCCTATTTATTTAAGGTACCCATATAGTTTTGTCAATTTACGAAGCGCTCCACACATACATTGCACACTCACATTGGTCCCTACCCTCAAGGAGCCCACAATCCAAGGTCCCCAACTCACATTCATATACTAGGGCCAATTTTGGACAGAAGCCAATTAACCTGCCAGCATGTCTTTGGAGTGTGGGAGGAAGCCAGAGTACCTGGAGGAAACCCACACAGGGAGAACATGTAAACTCCAGGCAGGTAGTGTCATGGTTGGGATTTGAACCAGCGACCCTATTTACTGCTAGGTGAGAGTGCTACCCACTACACCACTGTGCTGCCCAGTGTCTTTTTCTCAGCTTTTCTATAAACAAATTAGTAGACACTTGGAGAGAAAACAATCCAACTAAAAGAAGATACACGTCTTATTCACACCCTCACCAAACATTTACAAGCATCGATCATATCTTTTTAACCACAGGGATGTTACCAGAAATACTCAATTCGGATATAATCCCCATTACTTGCTCTGATCACAATGCAGTCCTAACCACAATTGCTTCTCCTATCCCTAAAGCTCATGACCGCACTTGGTACCTCCCATTACTCAAACATCCATCCCATCGCTTAACCATTGAACAAGCCCTGAAAGATAATTTAACCCATAATATTAGCCCTGACATATTCCCACTAACACATTGGGAAGCACACAAACCAGTAATGCGTGGAATATTTCAAAGACAATCTGCCTGATTCAAACGTGAATGCAGAAATCTTGCTCGCAAGCTAGAGTCTGAAATTAACACTTCCTTTGCATTATTTCAGGATAATCCCACCACAACGACTAAACCCCAATTAGAAAAGGCCCAACTGGAATACGATTTATTCCTCACAGAATCAGCAGAAAAATCTCTAAACAGATCTAAACATACCTTCTATATGAAATCCAAATCAGGCACTTTAATGGCAAGAGCTCTCAAATCATTTAACAAACCATCCAAACCAATAATAATTAAATTATCAAATAATATCTACACATGTAACCCTGCCAAAATTGTACATACATTTTGTTCCCACTTAGCCACCTTATACACGGCAATTAGGGATGAGCTTCGAGTTCGAGTCGAACTCATGTTCGACTCGAACATGGGCTGTTCGCAAGTTTGCCGAACAGCGAACATTTTGGGGTGTTTGCGGCAAATTCGAATGCCGCGGAACACCCTTTAAAAGTCTATGGGAGAATTTAAAAGTGCTAATTTTAAAGGCTTATATGCAAGGTATTGTCATAAAAAGTGTTTGGGGACCTGGGTCCTGCCCCAGGGGACATGGTTCAATGCAAAAAAAGTTTTAAAAACGGCCGTTTTTTCGGGAGCAGTGATTTTAATAATGCTTAAAGTGAAACAATAAAAGTGTAATATTGCTTTAAATTTCGTACCTTGGGGGTGTCTATAGTATGCCTGTAAAGGGGCGCATGTTTCCCGTGTTTAGAACAGTCTGACAGCAAAATGACATTTTAAAGGAAAAAAAGTCATTTAAAACTACTCGCGGCTATTAATGCATTGCCGGTCCGACAATACACATAGAAGTTCATTGATAAAAACGGCATGGGAATTCCCCACAGGGAAACTCCGAACCAAAATTATAAAAAAAAAATGACGTGGGGGATCCCCCTAAATTCCATACCAGGCCCTTCAGGTCTGGTGTGGATATTAAGGGGAACCCCGTGCCAAAATTAAAAAAAAAACGGTATGGGGTCGAGAGAGCGCCCCTCCCTCCTGAACCGTACCAGGCCTCAAGGGCCTCATCCCCACCACCCTGGCCCGGTAGTTGTGGGGGTCTGCGGGCGGGTGGCTTATCAGAATCTGGAAGACCCCTTTAACAAGGGGACCCCCATATCCTAGCCCTCCCCCTGTGTAAAATGGTAAGGGGGTACAAAAGTACCCCTACCATTTCACTAAAAAACTGTCAAAAATGTTAAAAATGACAAGAGACAGTTTTTGACAATTCCTTTATTTAAATGCTTCTTCTTTCTTCTATCTTCTATCTTCCTTCATCTTCTTCTTCTTCTGGTTCTTCTGGATGTTCTGGTTCTTCCTCCAGTGTTCTCGTCCAGCATCTCCTCCGTGGCGTCTTCTTCCCTTCTTCTCCTCGGGGGCTCCGCATCCATGGCATGGAGGGAGGCTCCCGCTCTTCTCCTCATCTTCTTCTCTTCATCTTCTTGTCTTCATCTTCTTTTCGGGCATGAAGGGAGGCTCCCGCTGTGTGGCTGTGTGGCGCTTCTCCTCTTCTGATGGTTCTTAAATAACGGGGGGTGGGGCCACCCGGTGACCCCGCCCCCTCTGACGCATGGGGACATGACGGGACTTCCCTGTGGCATTCCCCGTGATGCCACAGGAAAGTCCCGTCAAGTCACCGTGCGTCAGAGGGGGGCGGGGTCACCGGGTGGCCCCACCCCCCTGTTATTTAAGAACCGTCAGAAGAGGAGAAGCGTCACACAGCTGGAGCCTCCCTCCATGCCAGCATGGATGCGGAGCTACCCGAAAATAAGATGAAGAGAAGAAGATGAAGAGAAGAAGATGAAGAGAAGATGAAGAGAAGAGCGGGAGCCTCCCTCCATGCCATGGATGCAGAGCGGCCCGAGGAGAAGAAGGGAAGAAGATGCCGCGGAGAAGATGCTGGACGAGAACACCGGAGGAAGAACCAGAAGATCCAGAAGAACCAGAAGAAGATGAAGGAAGATAGAAGAAAGAAGAAAGAGGAAGCATTTAAATAAAGGAATTGTCAAAAACTGTCTCTTGTAATTTTTAACATTTTTGACAGTTTTTTAGTGAAATGGTAGGAAAATACCCCCTTACCATTTCACACAGGGGGAGGGCCGGGATCTGGGGGTCCCCTTGTTAAAGGGGGCTTCCAGATTCTGATAAGCCCCCCGCCCGCAGACCCCCACAACCACCGGCCAGGGTTGTGGGGATGAGGCCCTTGTCCTCATCAACATGGGGACAAGGTGTTTTGGGGGGCTACCCCAAAGCACCCTCCCAGTGTTGAGGGCATGTGGCCTGGTATGGTTCAGGAGGGGGGGTGCTCTCTCGTCCCCCCTCTTTTCCTGCGGCCTGCCAGGTTGCGTGCGCGGATAAGGGTCTGGTATGGATTTTTGGGGGGACCCACGCCATTTTTTTAAAATTTTGGCACGGGGCTCCCCTTAATATCCATACCAGACCTGAAGGGCCTGGTATGGAATTTAGGGGGATCCCCCACGTCTTTTTTTTTTTAAATTTTGACCGGGGTTCCCCTTAATATCCATACCAGACCTGAAGGGCCATGGTATGGAATTTAGGGGGACCCCCCCACGTCATTTTTTTTTACATTTTGGTTCGGGGTTCCCCTGTGGGGAATTCCCATTCCGTTTTTATCAATGAACTTCTATTCTATAAATAGCCGCAAGTAGTTTTAAATTACTTTTTTTCCTTTGAAATGTCATTTTGCTGTCAGACTGTTCTAAACACAGGAAACATGCGCCCCTTTACAGGCATACTATAAACACCCCCCAGGTACGAAATTTAAAGGGATATTACACTTTTATTGTTTCACTTTAAACATTATTAAAATCACTGCTCCCGAAAAAATGGCAGTTTTTAAAACTTTTTTTGCAATGAACCATGTCCCCTGGGGCAGGACCCAGGTCCCCAAACACTTTTTATGACAATATTTGCATATAAGCCTTTAAAATTAGCACTTTTGATTATTCATGTTCGTGTCCCAAAGACTTTAACGGTGTTCACGTGTTAGAACAAATTTTTTGCCTGTTCGCATGTTCTGGTGCAAACCGAACAGGGGGGTGTTCGGCTCATCCCTAACGGCAACTAACAATTTTAGTCCTACGGCAGCTGACACCTTTGTTTCCCAAATAAATCTACCATTTCCCAAATTTTAGTAGATGATGTAGCTGAAACTATAAAAGAATGAAAAAAGTATAAAAGACCTGGCCCCGACAGATACTCAGCCTTATACTATCAAATCTTTATAGAAGCGTTATCAACTATGTTGGCCTTTAATACTTTGTTAGAAGGCCACTCCTTCAGACAGGAATCGATAACAGCGACCATCTGCATGATCCCAAAACCCAATTCTGTTGACTCCTTATGTACAAACTATCTCCCTTCTGAACCTTGACATAAAAATCCTAGGAAAAATGTTGGCACATTGTCTCAATAAAATCATTGGTAAACTTGTACATTAAGTAGAATTTATGCCTACATGCCAAGCTAATGACAATATACTGTACGTTGGGTAGTCCTTTTAGCCCATAATGCAAAAATTTGCCACATCCGATCTTGCTTTCTCTCCCTCAATATCAAGAAAGCTTTTGATTATGTTTCTTGGCCTTACTTAAATTATTCTCTACAGAAATGGGGTTTTGGTCCACACTTCATGAGATGTATTGCTGCTTTATACGGGCATACATAAAATAGGTTGGGTATAAATAAGACTCCTTCAATATAGGGAAGGGCACATGTCAGGGTTGCCCACTTTCCCCTCTCTTGTTTGCTTTATTAATAGAATCCCTTGCTCGTCTAATTAGATCAGACCCAACTATAACCAGAATAGAAATAGGACGATATCAACACAAACTATGTCTCTTTGCAGACGACATCTTACTATTTCTATCATCCCTACAAGTTTCAGGCCCCAATCTCATACCTGTTGTATATGTTGTAATATGTTCACCGATTTATGTGGGACATTATATTATTATATGTATGTACACATACAGTCAATATTAACCAGGCCAGAATTCAGTTGACAATGGTTGATTTGTCCGAGCCAACTGAATTTTAACATAGCAAGGGGACAGCTGAAGACCCTTTGATGTGTTAATCTTATGCAAGTCTATTTGAACATCTCAAAGGGTGTTCAGGTAGTATCTGTTAATCTAATCTAATTACACTTATCTAAGGGGACTTGTTGATATTAATATGCAAGAATACAGATTAGGAATGTAGGTATTCCAAGGGCTCAAAGGGTGTTCAGGTGGTATCTGTTAATCTAATCTAATTACACATATCTAAGGGGACTTGTTGATATTGATATGTGGGAGTGCAAATTGGGCGGTTTATGACTACAGCTGTTCCCGCCTGGAGGTTGTTGTCTGTCTGAAAGAATGAAGCTAATCAAAGTCCTAAATTAAAACGGCCAATCAAATTGCTCAGCCATTCAGTGTCTAGTGAATATAACACGGCATTCAGTCTATAGTTTAAGTTAGGCTTGTCTGTGTATGGACACACAGACCTAGGAACATAGGACTCTGAATGATATACTCTGCTGGATATTTTTGTCATCTGTGGACTTTGGACTTGGTTCTGTGTTAGAAGTCAAAAAAGTGCATCTCTCTGGAAGAATTGGGTTGCTGCGGAAGAGTACTTACTAATTAATTATCATACCCACTGTGACCACTGTACTATACAATATTATTATATCACTACAATACCCATTCTCAAGAAGTTTGCTGCCCTCTCAGGTCTCATAATTAAATCTAAGAAGTGCTTGGTATTAAATATTTCTCTCACCAGCATGGAATTGGATGCTGCTAAAATAGCACTTTCCTTTACCTGGGATGAGAAATCAATCCCATATTTAGGGATTAATCTTACAGCCTCCATGTCTGATCTTTTCTCAGCCAATTACCCACAAACCTTGAAAAGGGCGACAGACTTGTTGAAACAATGGACTCAACTCCCACTATCGTGGTTAGTGTTAAGGGTGGGCCGAACACCCCCCTGTTCAGTTCGCATCCAGAACATGCGAACAGGCAAAAAATTTGTTTGAACATGTGAACACCGTTAAAGTCTATGGGACACGAACATGAAAAATCAAAAGTGCTCATTTTAAAGGTTAATATGCAAGTTATTGTCATAAAAAGTGTTTGGGGACCTGGGTCCTGCCCCTGGGGACATGTATCAATGCAAAACAAAAGTTTTAAAAACGGACGTTTTTTTCAGGAGCAGTGATTTTAATAATGCTTAAAGTGAAACAATTAAAGTGAAATATTCCTTTAAATTTCATACCTGGGGGGTGTCTATAGTATGCCTATAAAGTAGCGCATGTTTTTATAACAGTCCGAGAGCAAAATGACATTTCTAAAGGGAAAAAAAGTCATTTAAAAGTGCTAGTGCTAGTGCCGGCTATTAATGAATTGTCGGTCTCAACAATACACATAAAAGTCATTGAAAGTCATTGAAAAATAAAAAAATAAATGTGTGGGGGTCCCCCAAAATTTCATTACCAGGCCCTTCAGGTCTGGTATAAATATTAAGGGGAAAGGGCTTGGGGTCCCCCCAAAAAATCCATACCAGACCTGTCTGGTATGGATTTTAAGGGGAACTCCACGCCAAAATAAGAAAAAATGGTGTGGGGTTCCCCCAAAAATCCACACCAAACCCTTATCCAAGCATGCAACCTGGCAGGCTGCAGGGAAAGAGGCGGTGACCCCGCCCCCCTCTGATGCAATGTAGGATTCCTGTTGCATCAGAGGGGGGCTGGGTCACCCATACACATCACTGGGAAACCCCAGCATTTCCCCTTGTCAAAGGGGGACGGGGTCATGTGATGGTGGCCCCGCCCTCAGCTACATAAGAGCTGTCAAGCTAGTGCCGCGTCATTGGCTGGGTGCCTCCGGTGAAGGCAGGATCCTGTGTGTGTTCTTCGCTGGAGTCGCTGGAGATCATCCATCGCTGGAGATCGAGAATTGGATTACATCGCTGGAGTAGGAGCATGGATTTATTGGATTACATCCCTGGAATCTCTTTTTTATTTTTATTTTTTATTTTAATAAAGGACTTGTCCCAAGCCATCTCCTGTGTTTTTTAAGATTTTGAAACTTTCTTTTTGTGAAATGGTAGGGGTACAATGTACTCCTTACCAATTCACATGGGGGGCGGGATCTGGGTGTCCCCTTTGTTAAAGGGGGCTTCCAGATTCCGATAAGCCCCTCACCCGCAGACCCCACACAACCACCAGGCAAGGATTATCGGGATGAGGCCCTTGTCCCCATCAACATGGGGACATCCTCCCCATGTTGAGGGCATGTGGCCTGGTACGATTCAGGGGGGCGCTCTCTCATCCCCCCTCTTTTCTTGTGGCTTGCCAAGTAGCGTGCTCGGATAAGGGCCTGGTGTGGATTTTTGGGGAAAGCCCACGCAATTTTTTTAAAAATTTTGCCGCGGAGTTCCCCTTAAAATCCATACCAGATCCTTGGGTCTGGTCTGGATTTTTGGGGGGAACCCCACACCATATTTTTTTTAAATTTTGGTGCAGAGTTCCCCTTAATATCCATACCAGAGCTGAAGGGCCTGGTAATGGAATTTTGGGGGACCCCCACACATTTTTCTTTATTTTTCAATGACTTTCAATGACTTTTGTGTGTATTGTCAGGACCGACAATTCATTAATAGCCGTCACTAGTGCTAGTACTTTTAAATGATTTTCTTTTCCTTTAGAAATGTCATTTTGCTCTCGGACTGTTATAAACACGTGAAACATGCGCTACTTTACAGGCATACTATAGACACCCCCAAAGTACAAAATTTTGTAATATTTCACTTTTATTGTTTCACTTTATTGTTTAAACATTATTAAAATCACTTTTCCCGAAAAAACGGCCATTTTTAAACGGTCCGCAAACACTTTTTATGACAATAGCTTGCATATTAACGTTTAAAATTAGCACTTTTCGAATTTGCCGCGAACACCCCAAATTGTTCGCTGTTTGGCGGACGGGCGAACAGCCAATGTTCAAGTCGAACTCATGTTCGACTCAAACAGATAGCACATCCCTAGTAGGGATGAGCTTCGAGTTCGAGTCAAAATCATGTTCAACTCGAACATTGGCTGTTTGCAAGGTCGCGAACAATTTGGGGTGTTCGCGGCAAATTCGAATGCCGCGGAACACCCTTTAAAAGTCTATGGGAGAAATCAAAAGTGCTAATTTTAAAGGCTTATATGCAAGTTATTGTCATAAAAAGTGTTTGGGGACCTGGGTCCTGCCCCAGGGGACATGGATCAATGCAAAAAAAAGTTTTAAAAACGGCCGTTTTTTCAGGAGCAGTGATTTTAATAATGCTTAAAGTCAAACAATAAAAGTGTAATATCCCTTTAAATTTCGTACCTGGGGGGTGTCTATAGTATGCCTGTAAAGGGGCGCATGTTTCCCGTGTTTAGAACAGTCTGACAGCAAAATGACATTTCGAAGGAAAAAAAGCCCTTTAAAACTACCCGCGGCTATTGCATTGCCGACAATACACATAGAAGATCATTGATAAAAACGGCATGGGAATTCCCCACAGGGCAACCCCGAACCAAAATTTAAAAAAAAAATGACGTGGGAGACCCCCTAAATTCCATACCAGGCCCTTCAGGTCTGGTATGGATATTAAGGGGAACCCCGGCCAAAATTTTTTAAAAAATGACGTGGGGTTCCCCCTAAATTCCATACCAGACCCTTCAGGTCTGGTATGGATTTTAAGGGGAACCCTGCGCCAAAAAAAAAAAAAACGGTGTGGGGTCCCCCCAAAAATCCATACCAGACCCTTATCCAAGCACGCAACCTGGCAGGCCGCAGGAAAAGAGGGGGGGACGAGAGTGCGCCCCCCCCTCCTGAACCGTACCAGGCCACATGCCCTCAACATTGGGAGGGTGCTTTGGGGTAGCCCCCCAAAACACCTTGTCCCCACGTTGATGAGGACAAGGGCCTCATCCCCACAACCCTGGCCGGTGGTTGTGGGGGTCTGCGGGCGGGGGGCTTATCGGAATCTGGAAGCCCCCTTTAACAAGGGGACCCCCAGATCCCGGCCCCCCCCCCTGTGTGAAATGGTAAGGGGGTACTTACCCCTACCATTTCACTAAAAAACTGTCAAAAATGTTAAAAATGACAAGAGACAGTTTTTGACAATTCCTTTATTTAAATGCTTCTTCTTTCTTCCTTCATCTTCTTCTGGTTCTTCTGGCTCTTCTGGTTCTTCCTCCGGCGTTCTCGTCCAGCATCTCCTCCGCGGCGTCATCTTCTTCTCCTCGGGCCGCTCCGCACCCATGGCATGGAGGGGAGGCTCCCGCTCTTCTCTTCATCTTCTTCTTCATCCTCTTCTCTTCTTCCTTCTTCTCTTCTTCATTTTCTTCTCCGGGCCGCTCCGCATCCATGCTGTCATGGAGGGAGGCTCCCGCTGTGTGACGGCGTCTCTTCGTCTGACGGCTCTTAAATAACGGGGGGCGGGGCCACCCGGTGACCCCGCCCCCCTCTGACGCACGGGACATGACGGGACTTCCCTGTGGCATTCCCCGTGACGTCACACTGAAGTCCCGTCAAGTCACCGTGCGTCAGAGGGGGGCGGGGTCACCGGGTGGCTCCGCCCCCGTTATTTAAGAGCCCTCAGATGAAGAGACGCCATCACACAGCGGGAGCCTCCCTCCATGACAGCATGGATGCGGAGCGGCCCAGAGAAGAAAATGAAGAAGAGAAGAAGGAAGAAGAGAAGAGGATGAAGAAGAAGATGAAGAGAAGAGCGGGAGCCTCCCCTCATGCCATGGGTGCGGAGCGGCCCGAGGAGAAGAAGATAGAAGACGCCGCGGAGGAGATGCTGGACGAGAACGCCGGAGGAAGAACCAGAAGAACCAGAAGAAGAAGAAGATGAAGGCAAATAGAAGAAAGAAGAAGCATTTAAATAAAGGAATTGTCAAAAACTGTCTCTTGTCATTTTTAACATTTTTGACAGTTTTTTAGTGAAATGGTAGGGGTAAGTACCCCCTTACCATTTCACACAGGGGGGGGCCGGGATCTGGGGGTCCCCTTGTTAAAGGGGGCTTCCAGATTCCGATAAGCCCCCTGCCCGCAGACCCCCACAACCACCGGTCAGGGTTGTGGGGATGAGGCCCTTGTCCTCATCAACATGGGGACAAGGTGTTTTGGGGGGCTACCCCAAAGCACCCTCCCAATGTTGAGGGCATGTGGCCTGGTATGGTTCAGGAGGGGGGGGGCGCACTCTCATCCCCCCCTCTTTTCCTGCAGCCTGCCAGGTTGCGTGCTCGGATAAGGGTCTGGTATGGATTTTTGGGGGAACCCCACGCCGTTTTTTTTTTTTGGGCGCGGGGTTCCCCTTAAAATCCATACCAGACCTGAAGGGTCTGGTATGAAATTTAGGGGGAACCCCGCGTCATTTTTTTTTTAAATTTTGGCCGGGGTTCCCCTTAATATCCATACCAGACCTAAAGGGCCTTGTATGGAATTTAGGGGGACTCCCACGTCATTTTTTTTTTTTTAATTTTGGTTCGGGGTTTCCCTGTGGGGAATTCCCATGCCGTTTTTATCAATGAACTTCTATGTGTATTGTCGGCAATGCAATAGCCGCGGGTAGTTTTAAATGTTTTTTCCTTCGAAATGTCATTTTGCTGTCAGATTGTTCTAAACACAGGAAACATGTGCCCCTTTACAGGCATACTATAGACACCCCCCAGGTACGAAATTTAAAGGGATATTACACTTTTATTGTTTGACTTTAAGCATTATTAAAATCACTGCTCCTGAAAAAACGGCCCTTTTTAAAACTTTTTTTTGCATTGATCCATGTCCCCTGGGGCAGGACCCGGGTCTCCAAACACTTTTTATGACAATAACTTGCATATTAGCCTTTAAAATTAGCACTTTTGATTATTCATGTTCGTGTCCCATAGACTTTAACGGTGTTCGCGTGTTCGAGCGAACTTTTTTCCTGTTCGCATGTTCTGGTGCGAACCGAACAGGGGGGTGTTCGGCTCATCCCTAATCCCTAGTTAGTGTTATGGAATTTTTTCTCATTGGGACTCTAAAACAACTAGTAATGCTGTAGCTGCAGTATTAACTTTGTTTTAGAGTCCCAATCAGAAATAATTCCATAACAGTTTTTGGCGAGTCATATCAGGAGTTTGGCAGAGTCTCCAGAAGGAACCGTGCTTTGATCAGGATCATCGGGAATGCAGACCTCTAAATGCCGGCTTGGTAAGCTGTCCTTAAGCTTGCTATATTTCTGCCTTTCCTATGTATCCTTTCTGTCGGTCCTCAAGGAAACAGACCACTCTCTGACCTTTCTGGTTGGGTAACATGTGTGTGTGTGAATGTGTTTGTGTCCCCCTTCACGGGTTGGACTGTGTGTGGATAGGGAGAATCCTCTGCAGTTCCCTGCGTTGACTCCTTGTGGGCAACTTGGGTCAGAGGCGCATGGTAGGGTCAGATAAAACTCACAGAGAAGAGAAGAGACGAGGAGGGTCTCTTAATGAGTGTTTTGTCTATTGTCATAAACCCCTTCTATCCACGTACATAAGTGGAGACTATTCTTGTAAACCTGCAGATTTTCTATACTATTTGTTTTAGAGGCAAGAGGGTATAGGCACAAGTAGAGAAGACTGGCCAGTCATTATGGGCATTAAATTAATCAAGGGAATGAAGGGAGAGAGGCCTTCAGAAAATGCCCAGCGCAAGATGAGCGCTAGAGAATATATGAAACAAAGGTACTGTTCCGCCTATACTGAGCCCCTAGATAAATGGGTAGAATGGACAAAGGGAACAGCTAAACCTTTAAAATCTGAAGGGACTTTTGATTTACAAGTATGGCAAACTTTTCTGCACGATTATGGCCCACTACTGTGCAGTGAAGAAACGTGGAGAATAGCTTGCACATGGGAGACAGAAGCTAAAGTAGCAAATCAAACTGGCTTGACAGAGATGTTTAATAAAAGTACTGCCCAAATGCACTTAATTTGGCCAGAAGACTCTGTAGAGGAGGACCCCCACCTTATGTGCCAGTTTGGCTGTAAGGGGTCTATGCACAAAAGCACAAGAATTAGATTACATGGAACACACAAAAGATGATCTGGGCAATATAGTAGAGAGCAGAGGTGTAACAGCCCCATATCAACCTACAAAGAGGAATTTGGCTCGTATCCTAGAAACAGATAATTGTCATAAATCAAAAGGCACATATGCAAAACTAGATCTCTCTGAACTTAAGGCTTTGGCCAGAGAAAGAGAGAACTGAAAATTCCGGAGCAAACCATAATTTCCAAATTGTGGCAGCAAGATGAAGAGAGAAGGAAGGGAGATGCCAGCCCTTCTGCCCCTGGCACAGAGCAATCTGTTGCAGTTTATCCTGTCAGAACTCAATTCTTTTTTGAAGGTAATGCTGTTGACAGTAAGTCTCAAATTAAATGGCATGTACCTTTTAGTCCCCAAGAAATGAGAGCTATATTAGAGTGATTGGGGGATCCTAGAAAGAATCCAATTGGGTTTGCAAACAAACTTAGTGCTGCACAGGAAGAATATGAGGCTTCTGCTACTGACATTCATCAGCTTCTTATTAAAGCAGTGGGAAGCAACATATCTGGCTATATACTTAAAGAATGTGGTGTAGATATCAAAAATCTAGGTGAGATGGTTAGTGGACAGGAGGTTTGTGAGAAATTAAAGGACATATTACCTCAAATATATGGACAAACCAGACATGCTGAATTTATGAATGCTAAGCAAGGGAAAGAGAAAGCAGCAGGTGCTTATTGGAGGCGGTTAAGCGATATAGCTGAGGAAGCAGACATTAAAATAGAGGAAGAGAAGGCGGGAGAAACTTGAAGTCCATCTACACAACTGGTGAAACAAAGGTTTCTTGATGGTTTAATACCCCAGTTGAAAGTTGTTCACAGCAAGGCCTGAGGCAGGCAATATGTCTATTTGATACCTCCTGCCTATCCTGTTATCCATAGAAAACAGGATTAACCAAAAAGACAGCAAACCCAAGGTTATATACTTGGGGAAGCAGAGAGGAAAAGAAAGCGACAATTTCTGAAATCATGGCAATCGTGGACAAATTATATGCTACAATTGTAATGGGGAAGGACACATAGCCAAATTCTGCCATCTTCCTAACCGTAAACTGGAAAAGAGCTTAGAGGCACTTCATTCTGATCCCAGTTCTCTGCCAAAAGCAGTGGATCAGGCATAGGAAAATAGCATGCCAGTATCAATCATGTTAAATAGGGGAGACCATGGTCCCGAGGCCAGAGTAAAAGGATTTTTACAAGAACTCCCCTATCCTGGAGGAGAAACAGAATTAACCTGTTTAATAGATAATGGTGCAAGCCAAAGTGTTTTTAATATAGAGGACTTACCTCCAGGATTATCATCTACAAATGTTATCTCTGGTGTTGGCCTAACCGGGACCTCTACTGATCTGGTTGAGTCCAAGCCACTTAAACTCAGGCTAGGACAGCAAACAGAAATTGTCACTAAAGTGTTAGTTTCAGACACAGCTCCAACAATCTTTTGGGAGCTGACATTTTGAAGCAAATTTTAGCAAACATAGACTACACTCCTTCAGGAGTCCAAGTGATCAGTAGTCTGTCAGGAGAAGTTTTAAATTCTGCCTGTTGAGTATTTTTAATCCAAGACTCCACTCCGCCATTTCCACCAGAATTTAAAGTGATTCTCGCTGAAATATGGGCCATCAGCAAATATGATGTAGGTCTGCTGGATTGCACCCCAGTCATGATAAAAATAAACCGGGAGCCCATCTCCCACTGATTAATGAGTACCCACTGAGTATTGCTCAGACTGAGGGGATAAAGGATCAGATCACTCAACTGAAAGCAGCACGGGTTGTTGTACGAATTAATTCCCAAGTCAATACACCCCTGTTCCCAATTGAAAAGAAGCCAAACAAGAAGGGTTGGCAGGTGACATACCGCATGGTGCATGATTTGAGAGCCATTAACAATATAATTGAGGCAGATACCCCAATCATGCCCAACCCCCGCACTTTACTAAGTGGAATACCTGCCTCCAGCACCTGCTTTACGGTGATTGATCTTGCAAATGCTTTCTTTTCAGGGCCCTGGTACCTAGATTGCTGGCACTTTTTTTTATTTACACATGATGCCCAAAAGTTAGCATGAACAAGATTGCCCCAAGGCTATGTGAGTAGTCCCTCTGAATATAATACTGTGTTAAAGCAAGTATTGGACCAATGGTCCCCCTCACACCCAAACACAGTTTTGCTTCAGTATATAGTTGATTTGCTTATTTGTTCTCATACAGAGGACATTTGTAGCAGAGAAACAGTAAGCCTTCCCATGTTTCTCTATAACAGTAACAATAAAGTTAGCAAAGATAAGCTACAATACTGCCAAGAGAAAGTGATCTTCCTGGGTCACTGCATTTCACATGGAATCTGTCACCTAATCCCAGATCGATTTAAAACTCTACAAAACTTTGAAAAGCCAAGAAATGTAAGGTAACTACGTGCCTTCCTGGGGTTAGTGGGATATTGTAGAGACTGGATTCCAAATGCATCAGAGCTTATGGCTCCTCTATATGAGGCTACCACTAGAAACCCTTTCAAACTCACATGGGACAATGAATTGCAGATGAAGGAGCTTATTAAAATTTTGTCTGAAGCTCCCGCCATTGGACTTCCTGACTATACTTATGCCCTGTACACATGATCGGACATTCCAACAACAAAATCCATGAATTTTTTCCACTGGATGTTGGCTCAAACTTGTTTTGCATACACACGGTCGCACAAAGTTGTCAGAAAATCCGATCGTTCCGAACGCGGGGACGTAAAACACGTACATTGGGACTATAAACGGGGCAGTATCCAATAGCTTTTGTCTCTTAATTTATTCTGAGCATGCGTGGCACTTTGTGCGTCGGAATTGTCCACACGGTCGGAATTTACGCAAACGGATTTTGTTGTCGGAAAATTTTATAGCCTGCTCTCAAACTTTGTGTGTCGGAAATTCCGATGGAAAAAGTCAGATGGAGCCCACACACAGTCGGAATTTCCGTCAACAAGCTTCGATCGCACATATTCCGTCGGAAAGTCTGACCGTGTGTACAGGACATAAGACTTTCTCATCGTTCTGTCATGAAGTCAATGGATTTGCTGCAGGTGTACTCACCCAGCTACATGGAGACAAACAGAGGCCTGTGATGTATGTATCAGCCTCATTAGACCCTGTCATCAAAGGCTCCCCCAGTTGTATGCGAGCCATAGCAGCCTGCATTTTGCTGCTAGACAAAGTAACGAAGGTTGTACTAGATTCTGCTCAGATCTTGTATGTGCCACATGCAGTACAAGAAATCATGAATCAAGTAAATACCAGACATGTGTCTGCCAGTAGATTTGACAAGTACCAGTCTGCTCTTTTTGCACCATCAAATTTAACAATCAAACGATGTGTTACTTTAAATCCGGCTACTCTTCTTCCTATAATTGATGAGGAAGATGCAACAAATGGTACTGAGGTAGAACCTGAGAGTTTTTCTCATGATTGTATGGCTCTGATGGAGGTAGAAAGGGCCTCTGTCACACCAGCAAAAGATAAGCCTGTATCAGATTGTGACACACACTTATTCGTAGATGGTTCCAGATTTTACACTGATGATGGTCAGCCACACACAGAGTTTCCTGTAACCACTACAGACACCATTTTACATCAGGAAGCATTGACACCCCAGATATCAGCACAGGAAGCGGAGTTGTGCGCTGTGGTCAAAGCATGTCATCTCTTAGAGAATCAAAGGGACAACGTTTACACTGACAGCAGATATGCGTTTGGAATAGCTCACAATTTTGGGCCTATTTGGAAAGCATGGAACTTCCTGACTAGTGCAGGAAAGCCAGTGAGACATGCAAAACTCATTTGAGGCCTTTCAGAAACCAGCAGAAATTGCCATCTTGAAGGTAAAAGGACATGCAAGGGGAAATGACATGACAGCCAGAGGAAATGCTTTAGTGGACCAAGCGGCAAAGGATGCTGCCCTTATGGCAATTGGAGTCACACCCACTGTAGGGGACGCCCAGGTAGCGGGGACAGATTCCCCTCATCAAGAGCAGTGGAATGTAGAAACTTTAACTCAGTTGCAGAACCAGGCCCCTGATGAAGAGAAGGATAAGTGGATCAAATGTAATGCTACCCAAAATCAGCAGGGCCTGTGGAATGCTGACAACAGGTGGTGTCTACCCAGGAGTTTGTACCCAGTTTTAACACAACTGGCACATGGCGTCAGTCATCTTGCTAAGGGCACAATGGTTGCACTTACGGACTGCTATTGGATAGCACATGGATTTAGTGCATTTGCAGCCAGGTTTTGTGCTTCATGTCTCACTTGTGCTCTGTACAATGCAGAGAGGCCTGTCCATGTTCCCAAAAAGCATTCTCCCAAGCCTTCATTTTCCAAAGAATTCAAATAGACTAGAATCAGATGCCCATAATAGGCACCTATGAGAACGTGTGTGTGTTGACATGTTCTCAGGTTGGCCCGAGTGCTGGCCGGTAGCTAAAGCAAAAGCAAAAACAACAGCAAAGAAAATTTTGAATGCAATCGTTTGTAGATTTGGAGTTCCTGAAACTATTGAGAGTGACAGAGGAACCCATTTTACTGGGGACGTAATGAAAGAGGTAATGGAAGCCCTTCACATACAGCAAGTTTCTATACACCTTATCATCCACAAAGTAGTGGTAAAGTTGAGAGACTTTAAAAACAGATGTGCTATAATTAAAGCAGATACAGGAAAAGGATGGGTGGAAACTTTGCCATTAGCCCTATATTCTGTATGAACTACCCCTAAACAACCACATGGGCTGTTCCCCTATGAGATTTTATTTGGAGGGCCACCCAAAACAGGGCTAAATTTTCCGCAACAGTTGCAGGCTTCTCACTCTAATTTGTTAGAATATGTTTAGATTTTGCAAAGAACATTAAATAAAATACATTAAGGTGTTTATAAATCTATCCCCGACCCAGATTTTGTTTCAGGCATTCACAGAATCCAACCAGACTGCAAGTCACTGCAAGAAAATCCTGAAGTGATGATGTCCTTTGAAAAAAAAATTATGATGATGTTTCTTTTCTTTTTGTTGTTCTCGCAACTGAGACATGGAAAAAAAACCCTTTCATCCAAATGTTAAAATTGTATGCAACCCATAGCAACACTAGTAACTGCTGGGTGTGTTCTCAATTACACCCCCAAACAGGAACAATACCCATAATAGCAATGCCTCTCAACTTCACTGATCTAAACAGGACCAGAATAAATGGCTCATACACTGTCTCCACAGCTAATGAGCACAGATCAGTAACTTTAATGGTTTCAAAACAGATAGACACTCCACAGATTTGTTTAAACATTACATGCCCATTTAACACTAAATGTACACGGTTGGGCAATTCAGATTGCACCGGAGCAAAAATTACAGTTTATGGAGGAAACTATGGTCAATATTATTATATCCCAGATCCAGAACTAAATTAGAAGCCTTTACAGTACAAATTGCTCTCAGTTCCCAATATGTGAAACAATCGGTTACTTGAGATTCCATGTTATTGCTTCCATACGTAGAGGTTTATATTATATATGTGGAAATAAAGCTTACGCCTGGCTTCCTACTAATGTTACAGGTACATTTTATATTGGAAAGTTAGCACCTGTTTTTGCTGTTCGCAAATGTACAGTGCGACCAGATCAAAGTCCAGAATACTCTTTAATGTTCAAAAGAGAGCTATTCACAAAAGGTGACATGGCATGGTCATGGTTCCCTTCCTGGACAGGATGGGGAATTGAAGCAATGAAAAGAATAAATAATTACACTAGAATTGTAGATGAGATTATTAACCTTACTACCACTGATATAGGTTTATTAAGTGAAGAAATGGCTCAGCTTAAAACAGTAGTATTAGAGCACAGATTAACGCTAAATTATCTCACTGCTGCTCAAGGTGGGATGTGTAAGGTATTTCACACTGACTGTTGTATATACATTTCTGATAATGAGGACATTATTAAAGGGCATCTTGCTAAGATAAGAGAACTACAGAATAAGGCCAGAGATATTGCTAAAGATGGATGGAACCCCTTTATGGGTTTAGGAGGTTTTGGTGACTTTTTATATGGCATAGCAACATGGTTACAGAAACTAGGCGCTTACATTGTGATGTTCCTTTTTCTCGTATTTGTTATTTACTTCCTCATCAGGCTATGCCTCTGTGTGACTACCCGCTGTACCAACAAATGGTCCACCAGCCCTGATGAACCCATTATTGTGAGAAAGCTAGGAGAGAGCTGAACTGGATGCCGTCTCTCTGCGCCAATGTAACAGGAGTCGCCAGCAATCAGCTGAATGTAACACGGAGAAAAATGGTGACAAATAAACAAAAGGAGAGAAATGACATGGACATTCATTGTACTGTTCATTTAAGCACAAGAGACTCCATTTTGTTCTCATTGTTGAAATGTGTTCTGTAACCTTCACCTAACACACAGACACATCTCCTACTAAACACTTTCTACTCCCCCCTCCCTAATCAATATAAAATAACATGTAATAATACATTTTGACACGGAACGGACATTTTAAACACAGTGATTGCGTCCTGTGAATCTGTTCCTGCAGCTGCAGTATTAACTTTGTTTTAGAGTCCCAATCAGAAATCAGTCATAACAAAAGTAAACATTGCTCTGATCCATAGGTGGTGTACAGGTGTGAGAGCTGAAGTGGTTAAAAAGATTAAAGTTATTTGTCCCTTTAGATGCATTCAGTGAACACAATGTCCATGTATATTACATAACCCTTCTTCCCAAAGTCCATTATTCATAGTATTTATTGTAATTATTATTATTATTGATATTTTATTAAACAGTGCCTTTTATGCTTAATTATAATATACATTTTCTTAATATTTTCCATGCTAATAACAATTATATTTATTTTTTATTTGTATCTGAATTTTAAATATAATATTGACTGAATATCTAGCAAGCGAAACTACTTATCTTTTATTATTATTATTATTATTATTATACGAGATTTATATAGCGCCAACAGTTTACTCAGCGCTTTACAATGTATAAGGGGGACAACACAATTACAGTACAATACAAAAGGTACAGGAGGGCCCTGCTCGTAGAGCTTACATTCTAAAAGGGAGGGGGTGGTGGTACAAAAGGCAATATCTGCAAAGAATGATTTGATGGGGGTGGCTCAGGGACAGTTATGTGGGTGTGGGATAGGCTTCCCTGAATAAATGAGTTTTCAAGGATCTCCTAAAGGTGGACAGGGTAGGGGCTGATCGGACATACTGGGGCAGGGAATTCCAGAGGATGGGAGAGGCTCTGGAGAAGTCCTGAAGGCGAGCATGGGAGGAGGTAACAAGGGAGCTAGAGAGCAGGAGGTCCTGGGAGGAGCGGAGGGGGCGATTTGGGCGATATCTGCAGATGAGGTTGGTGATGTAGATGGGGGCGATGTTGTGAATGGCCTTGTATGTTATGGTTAGCATTTTGAATTTTACACGGTGGGGTAGGGGAAGCCAGTGAAGGGATTGGCAGAGAGGAGCAGCAGTCACGGATCGATTAGTGAGGTGTATTAGTCTAGCAGCAGCATTCATAATAGACTGAAGGGGGAATAGCCTGCTTAAGGGTAGGCCATTAAGGAGAGAGTTGCAATAGTCGAGGCGGGAAATAATCAAAGAGTGAATAAGTTGTTTTGTAGTGTCATTAGCCAGAAAGGGTCGAATTTTGGAGATGTTGCGGAGGTTAAGGCGGCAGGATTTAGCCAGTGATTGGATATGGGGGCTGAAGGAGAGGTCAGAGTCAAGGATTACACCCAGGACTCTGGCATGTGTGGAGGGACCAATGGTTGTGTTGTTGATATTAATGGTGAAGTCACAGGAGGGGGACCGTGAAGGAGGAAATATAACAAGCTCAGTTTTAGAAAGATTAAGTTTGAGGAAGTGGTGTGACATCCATACCGATATGTCATTCAGCAAGTTTGAGATCCGTGAGGAGATAGTGGGGGTGAGTTGGGGAGTGGAGAGATAGATCTGTGTGTCATCGGCATAGAGATGGTATTGGAAGCCATGGGAGGTGATCAACTGGCCCAGGGAAGAGGTATAGAGTGAGAAAAGGAGAGGCCCAAGGACAGAGCCTTGGGGTACCCCAACGGAAAGAGGAAGGGGAGCAGAGGAGGTGGAGTTGTAAGTGACGCTGAAAGTGCGCTGAGATAGGTAGGAGGAGAACCAGGATAATGCAGAATCACGGAGGCCAAGGGAGTGTAATTTGCTGAGGAGCAGCAGGTGGTCAACTGTGTCAAAGGCAGCAGAGAGGTCTAAAAGTATGAGTATGGAGTAGTGGCCATTGGTTTTGGCAGTTATTAGGTCATTGGTGATTTTTAGTAGGGCAGTTTCAGTCGAATGTTGTAGGCGGAAGCCAGACTGTAGGGGGTCGAGAAGGTTGTTGTCCGTGAGGTAGCGACTCATTTAGTCATGAACAAGGCGTTCGATGAGCTTGGAGGCATGGAGAGGAGTTTATCAACTTCTTCTGTGGTAACTGGGCAAAAGGAGGAGAGTATTGAGTGTGGTGTTGGACCTGATATGTTGGGTAGGGGAGGAATTTTAATGCTGGATATCTCCTTGCGAATTGTGTTGATTTTGCTATTGAAGTGGTTGGCAATATGTTGAGCGGTAAGCAAGTTGGTGGGAGGGGGCAGTGGGGGGTGAAGTAAGGAATTAAGGGTAGAAAAGAGTTGACGAGGTTTGGATGAGAGGGTTTTGATGAGAGTGTTGTAATAGGTTTGTTTAGCAGTGTGGAGGCAGGAGTTGTATTTGAGAAGGACAGATTTGTAGAGGGTAAAGTCTTGCAGGGATTTAGATTTACGCCATGCTCGCTCAAGAGCACGGCTGCGTCTCTTGAGACTTCTGGTGTCGTCTGTTTGCCAGGGTTGTGGCAGATGGGGCCTGGTTCTGCGTGTAGAAAGAGGAGCAAGTACGTCTAGGGAGGATGACAACGTGGTCTTTCTCGGCATTGCTGAAGCTGGAAAGCAGTTCTTTAGTAAAGTATTATTAGACATCTTCTTCAGGGAGCAGTCAGAGTTTGTTCTATTGGATGAAAGTTTCTGTACAATCTCTCAGGGGACGGAATCTGAATTTACTACTCTTTACCTGATCATTAAAGTCACATTTAGAATGCTGTATTTTTTGTGTCTTTTAAAGAAAAATATTTTCATATCACTGTTGTGTTGGATTCCCCTGATAGGTGATATTCTGGATGCTGGTTACCATATGATGACAATATTTCCAACATTGCAGCATACTAGTAAAGCCGGTTACTAATAATAATATTTAGTTATACATATTTTGGTTATAACTAACATTTTACAAATAACTGATATGATTGTACAGTGAATTTCAATGTCTACATTACAGCCCTAGATTGCTATTGGTGTTGAACATCCAGTTATTTCTGCTTTTATGCCTTTTACCCCCCATAAGGTGCAATACATAATACAGATCAACACACATTACTTCATATGAATTCAAAGAAAAAATAAAATACATAAAAGAATGTGACTGGCTTTCTGTGCACTAAGATGTGTTTGTTTTGTTGTTGTTGTTGTTTTGTTTTTTTAATAAGTGAACCTACTTGGATTTGGTTTGCTTAACCACTTGAGGTCCGGGCCATAGCCGAATGACTGCTACAGCGCGGACCTCAATCTCCGGGAGGACGTCATAGGACGTCATCCCCTGTACACGCGCACCGCGCGCTCCCTGCAGGGCGCGCGGTGTGCGCGCTGTGATCACCGAGTCACGGAGACTCGGATGATCACAGATCCGAGTAAGGGGCCGGTCCCGGCCCCTTACCATGTGATCAGCTGTCAGCCAATGACAGCTGATCACATGATGTAAACAAGACTCGGTGATCGGTTTCGTTTTCTCCTCACGCTGAGAGCGTGAGGAGGAAAAAAAAGCCGATCACCGGCTTATGTGAAAGGGACATCGGTCCCGAAGAGGAAGGAGGCACAGATGCCTCATCTGTGCCTCCAAGTGCCATTTGTTATTGCCACCTGCCAGTGCCCACAGTGCCCACAAGTGCCACAAACAATGCCCCACAAGTGCCACCAACAATGCCCACAAGTGCCACCAACAATGCCCACAAGTGCCACCAACAATGCCCACAAGTGCCACCTATCAGTGCCACCTAGCAGTGCTGCCATCAATCAGTGCCCAACACTGCCACCCATCAGTGCCCATCACCACCACCCATCAGTGCCCATCACTGCCACCTATCGGTGCCCATCAGTGCCGCCTCATCAGCGTACATCAACGAAGGAGAAAAATTACCTGTTTGCAAAAATTTATAACAAAATATAAAAAATATATAATTTTTTTTTTTAAATTCTGTCTTTTTCAATTTTTTTAACAAAAAATAAAAAACGCAGAGGTGATCAAATACCATCAAAAGAAAGCTCTATTTGTGGGAAAAAAAGTATAAAAATTTAATTTGGGTACAGTGTTGTATGACCACGCAATTGTCATTCAAAGTGTGACAGCGCTAAAAGCTGAAAATTGGTCTGGACAGGAGGGGGGTTTAAGTGCCCAGTAAGCAAGTGGTTAAGGCTCACAAACTCTGACCTTATTGAAGTCTATGGGAGGTGAATGTTGATACTAAATTCATATCAATCATTAGGCAGGAAGAGGATCTTCTCTTTTGACTTTGAATGCATAATTGAAAAGCACAAACCTTTAAATGACATGCTTGGGGGATACCTTAAAGCTGTATGGAACAGCACAATATATCTGGCTGTGGATTTTTTTTTTTTATTATTGTATTTTTTATTAATAAATAAAAAGGTAACATGGGTAAAATACAAAAGGTTAATATCACCTTACACATGTCGTAATAATATAAACGTATACATATATTAACTGTGGATTTTTTTTTACAGTTAGCTTGGCTCACACATAGTAGTTTCTCTACTGAGGGAAAAATGAAATGAGGTTCCCATTAATCCTCCAACCAGGCCCTTAAGAAAGAGAGGACAGCGAGCGCTCAGCCCCCACTTCTTATACCAGATCAGGTCACATACCTTTCAACAATGGAAATCTTTGAAGGGATTGCAGCAAATTCTTCTCCCCTTGCAAAGTACCATTTTCCTGATGTTGAGGAACAAGGGCCACTACCCTACCTCCAGGACCCCCAGAATAAATTGGAGAATATATGGTGCTGACTGGTTGCAGAATCAGGTCATGTACCAATGAAAAGAATTTAAAAAATCTGAGAACAGTGGGTGTTTTACTGAGGCTTAAAATTAAACCTACTAAAATCTTGGGGCGTGGCCTGATGCGGAAGCCGGATGGTCGCATAATCCTGGAGCTCCGGCGACACAGCGGCACAAAGCAGCCCATCTGAGGTGACATACATTCCGATTCCTCAGCGGGACAGCTCTGGACACCTCTGGGGCCATGTCCAAAAAATGGCGAAACGATTGGAAGCCCCAGCGCCTGATGGACTTCTTTTCACTGAACATGTATGGAGGTAGGCAAGATGGCGCTGAGGGCTACTCACCCCCGGCAGCCTCATCACAAAAAAAGCCTCAAAAAAGACAATCATCATTTCAATAACAGCTCCCCCACTAGCCAGCAATCCTATCCTCCCACCCTATCATCTAGCAGCCCAGGCAAGTCAAAACCCAGGTTGAGCCCTGCTTCAGATTCAGGGGAGGACACAAGGGAGATGCTGGAGTCAATTGAATCCTTCCCCACACAAAATCAACCTGTGCTGGATACAGTTCTAAAAGACATGCTTTTGTCTGCGGAGCACAATCCAAACCGATGTGGCTGCTTGTATGCACCGATTCAATAAAGACATACAAGAAGTAGGGAATAGAGTGGATCATATTGAGACAAAAATGGAGGAATACGCCTCCACCATAAACGATCTGATTGATGCCCATGATGAGAGGGAGGGTGAGGATGAATGGATCAAGCCAAAGCTGACAGACATGGAGGACAGGTCGAGAAGGAACAATCTGAAAATAAGGGGGATCCCTGAATCAGTGCAGCAATCCGACCTTGGCCTCTATACAGCGACAATGTATAAATCTCTCCTACCAAGTCTCACAGACTTATACCTTGTACACACGATCAGAATTTTGTACCGCAAAAGACCGATGAGAGTTTTTCGTTGGAAAATGTGACCGTGTGTATGCTCCATCAGACTTTTGCTGGCCGAATTCCAGCCAGCAAAAGATTGAGACCATGTTCTCAATTTTTCGGTCGGGAAGTTTCTATCCGAAAATGCAATCGTCTGTGGCAATTCCGACGCCCAAAATTCCTACGCATGCTCGGAAACAATTTGACGCATGCTCGTAAGCATTGAACTTCATTTTCTCGGCTCATCGTAGTGTTGTACGTCACCGCGTTCTTGACGGTCGTAAGTTCAGCAAACTTTTGCGTGACCATGTGTATGCAAGGAAAACTTGAGCGGAATCTCGGCGGAAAAGCCGTCATGTCTTTTTCCGACGAGAAGTCCGGTCATGTGTAATTGGCATTAGATGTTACAATCGGCAGGATTCACCACCTGCCTAAACCGTCTGATCTGTCAGACCGAATACCTAGAGATGTGCTTCTTCATTTACATTTTTTCCATATTAACCGATCGCATACTGGGCACTTAAACCCCCCTCCTGCCCAGACCAATTTTCAGCTTTCAGCGCTGACGCACTTTGAATGACAATTGCACAGTCATACAACACTGTACCCAAATGAAATTTTTTTATCATTTTCTTCCCACAAATAGAGCTTTCTTTTGGTGGTATTTAATCACAGCTGGGATTTTTATTTTTGCTAAACAAACAAAAAAAAGATGGAAAATTTTGAAAAAAAAAATCATGTTTAATAGTTTGTTATAAAATTTTGCAAACAGGTAATAGTTCTCCTTCATTGATATGCACTGATGAGGCAGCACTGGTGGGCACTGATAGGTACAGTTAAGGCGTAACTGATAGGCACAGATAAGTTGGCACTGATGGGGACAGTTAAGCGGTACTGATGGGCACAGATAAGGCGACACTGATGGCCACTGATAAGATGGCACTGATGGCGTTGTGTGGAGGAGATTTGAATGCCGCACACCGGATGAAATCAGAAACTTCACTTTATTGAAAAGATGGGATCATAAAAATAACAAGACCATCATGCAGAAAGTACAGGTAGGCTGACGCGTTTCGCACTCGGAGCTGAGTGCTTACTCACAGCTATGAGTTTGAAACGCGTCAGCCTACCTGTACTTTCTGCATGATGGTCTTGTTATTTTTATGATCCCATCTTTTCAATAAAGTGAAGTTTTTGATTTCATCCGGTGTGCGGCATCCAAATCTCCTCCACACAACGCCTGTGCTGCCTAGCATTCAGCCAGCACCTGGAGCTCTTCTGCTCTGAAAATTCCACTTCAACTCTATACCTGGGTTTGTGTCTGCCTGAGCGGTGAAACACCCTCTTTGCTTGTCTGCATCTAAGGATACAAGATGGCACTGATGGGTGGCACGGATGGGTGGCACTGATGGCCAATGATAGGTACCACTGATAGATAGCACTGATGGGCACTGATAGGTGGCACTGATGGGCACTGGTAGGTGAATGGTAGGTGACACTGATGGGCACTGGTAGGTGACTGTTAGGTGACACTGATGGGCACTGATAGGTGGCACTGATGTGCAGCACTGTTGTTGAGGCACTGATTGTGGGCACTGTAGGGTGGCACTGTGGGTACTTATGGGTGGCACTGTGGGCACTGATGGGTGGCGCTGGTGGGCACTGGTAGGCAGCACTGTTGCCTATTGCTAGGTGGCACTGGCAGGGGGCACAGGTGGGCACTGATGATCTTGCGGCAGCTTGCCGTGATTGGGACTGATGTCCTTCTCACAGCCGCCGGTGATCGGCTTTTTTTTTTCTCCTCACGCTGTCAGCGTGAGGAGAAAAAATAGTCGATTACCGGCTCTGTTGACATCACATGATCAGCTGTCATTGGCTGACAGCTGATCACGTGGTAAGGGATCGAGATCGACCCCTTACTCCGATCCGTGATCCAGCTAGTCTCATAGACTCGCTGATCCCAGGGCGCGCAGGCCGCTCATGCATGGGACTACGTCAATAGACGTAGTCCCGGAAAAGCATTTCCACGCTGTAGCTGTCATTCAGTTATAGCATGGATCTGAACTGGTTAAAGAGCATCTTATGTTGATTATGAGGAAGCAAGAACAAAATCTCTCACAGTACCGAAGCTTGCAATTTTTTGCTGATCTGTCACAATACACACTTCAGAAAAGGAAAAGCTTACACAATGTGACCAAAGTATTGTGAAATCATAAAACTGCATACAGATGGGGCTACCCTACGAAAATCACCATCACCAAGGATAAACATACCTATGCAGTAACCTCCTTAGAAAAGGGGATTGCTCTCTTGAAGGAATGGGGCCTCCTTCCTGATCCGGATAATGAAAGCACTACCACCAGCCCCCCATGTCGAATTGAACAAGAGTGGAACAAAGTTATGGAAATAAATGCCAAATCTCACACATGAATAGGAGCGAATGGTCTACATTAGTTCCTTAGGCCCTAAGAGAAAAGTGACAGAACCTAAAAGTCTGAACTTATCCACAAGTAGTACCTAGCAGCAAAATGCTGTCTTTGGGTGATCTTTACCCACTATGTTCTTCGCACCATGAAAGGTGCTTTGTACTGTATTACATGTTACACTGTTTTATTTATTTTTTTCATTTTTATCTCTATGTTTTATTTTCTAATTTTTGTGATGTTGTTGGAACTAGGAACAACGAAGGGCTATTTCAGTACCAAAAGGACCGAGACATGAATACCTACAATGTGATTTTTTCTTGGATAAATCTCCGAAGACTAGACAGAAAATATACTGCTCAGTGGGAGTACCTTACCAAGTTTCTCAAATATGGAATTCTATTATTATTTGCAGCTCTGGTTAAAACCACTAGAGGGAAACTAAACAACATAAAAGGGAATCCTTATCTTATCCAAAGCATTGATATTACCCACAAGTTATGATACTTACTGTACTATCTATTAACACCAAAGGGCTTAACCACCCTGTGAAATGCAAATCTTTATGGAAAGAAGCACTTCTGAACAATAGCGACATGTTATGTGCACAGGAGACTCATTTCTGTAAACAAGCCCCACCTAAGTGCACGCATAAGAATTACCCTTATGTTTTTACTGCTAATGCATACTCTAAAACCCGGGGCGTTCCTGTAGCCCTCAGGAACTCTGTGATTTTTACGCTACCTGAGGAAATACGAGACCCTCACGGCAGATGCCTGATACTGCCCTGTGATTTAAACTCCACTACATATACGATAGTAAATGTGTACTCTCCCAACAAACACCAAGTCCATTTCTTCAACAAATTGAAGTCCATTTCTTCAACAAAAGGTTAGAGCTCATCAAAAAGGACTACTTATAGTATGTGAAGACTTCAACACCACCCCAGATCCAACAATGGACTCTACATCCCGTACTAAACGTTCAAACCCAACACTACTACCTTCTCTCCACAGACAAAATGTGTATGATGCATGGCGATAATTACATGCCGGTGAAAAGGATTTTACCTTTTTCTCCTCACCTCATAAAGTCTACACTAGAATAGACTTTTTCTTAGTTGATCAACAAGTTCTGCTTCAAACCAAATCCGCTATTATAAATTCAATAACGTGGTCTGACCAAGCTTCTATAGACCTCTCTATAGCAGACTCGGTTTCTTCCAACCTGAGTCCAGTATGGAGAGTTAACTCATACTTGTTACAACAAGAAGAGACAAAGAAAATGCTCCATGCCCATCTGAAGGACTTTTTTAATGATAATGCAGGCTCTGTACAAGACCCGTTTATGCTATGGAACACATCACAAAGCGTTTATAAGGCGTATTTTTATCCAGTTGGGAGCAAGAGCTAAGAGGCAGAGGCAAAAGTGTTTAGCTGACCTGACAAAATAAATTTCAATTATAGACGCCCAGAATAAACGTAAAACTTCCCAGACCCTCTCCCAAAAATTAACACAGCTCAGATAGGACCTTACACTCCTTCTATTAGAACATTTTGAGAAAACATCTAAAAGATTAAAGATGACATACTATGTCAATAGTAACAGGGCAGGCAAACTTTTGGCACAGAATCTTAAAGGGCATAGATATAGAACCAAGATACCCTATGTAATTCATCCAGGAACTAAGTAATAGGAGTACCATCCTCAAAAAATAGCAGACACCTTCAGTTAATATTACAGAACATTATAACTTAAATGACCCAACAACACACCGACCAACTCCAGAAGCAATTAACCAATTTCTAGCAGCATTATCCATACCGAAACTGTCACCAACCAAGCTTCAATCTCTAAACCTACCTAACGAGTCAGAGATCCATAAAGTCATTGAATCCATCCCTCCAAACAAATTACCAGTACTTGATGGTTTCAATGGGGAATACTAGGCTAATTTAAGGCTTTGTTATCCCCATATCTAGACCAAATTTTCAACAACGCTGCTGCCTCTGCCTCTTTTCCACCTGAAATGCTTGAAGCCCTGATTGTAATTTTGCCCAAGCCAGGAAAGGAACCCAGTTCTCCTTAAAATTTTAGGCCAATATCGCTATTTAACATCGATCTAAAACACTATGCAAAACTAATAGCCTTACGTCTTGTTAACATATTACTCACACTAATACACCCCGACCAAACGGGCTTTACCAAAAATAGGCAAACTTCAGATGCTACCCAAAGACTGGTGAATATTATTCACATAGCAGTGGTGCAGTGAAGGCCTTCTCTGCTCCTGACATTGGACACAGAGGAGGCCTTTGATCAAATACACTGGCTATATTTGGCCAAAGTATTGGAATCATTTGGCTCTGGTGGCAATATACTAACAGCCACCATGGCTTTATATTCCAAACCTTCAGCCCGGGTATACCGGTCCAGTATTCTATCTTCTCCATTTACTATATCTAATGGAACAAGGCAAGGGTGTTCATTATCCCCTTTAATATTCATCCTCTTGATGGAACCCTTAACTATTTACATTAGAACTCACCCAGATATTAAAGGTTTCCCAGTAGGCGATAATATGCATTCCATTAGCTTATTTGCTGACAATATTATTATGATCTTGACAGAAGTGGACTCCTCCCTGGCTGCGGCACATGAAGCTTTAGATCTGTTCAATGGGGGATATTATTACAAGGTCAATGAAAGCGAATCTCACATATTAGGTATAGGGATAGATGTTTCTATGAGGACTAAGCTTAGATTGCAATACCCATATACTTGGAGTGCTGGGGGAATAAAATACCTAGGCATAACATTGACAGCAACTGTAGATCAATTGATAGATGCAAATTATACGTCCTTTCTCCATAAACTTAATTCTAAACTACATGACATAACCAAGACAGAATTTACCTGGTTTGGACAATTGGCTGCTTTCAAAATTATATTTACCTATTCAGAACCCTTCCCACCCTGGTCTCTGAAATTTTCTTTTATAAAGCTCAATCTATAATATATAAATTCCTATGGCAAGGAAAGAAAGCTAGATCTGCTTTAAAAAAAAAAAAACAGACTAAATCCAGGAGAGTGGGAGAGGTAGGGCATGCTCTAATTAAGGACTACTATGTAATGGCTATTCTCGCCCAATTGAAACATTGGTTTCCACAAAACCACAACTCAATATGGCATGAACTAGAGAAATTCCAATGTCCTATTACAAAACTATATGACCTACTACTAGACAGTAGTAGATTCATGCCTCGTTACCCCCTTGGAATATCACCCACTATGAGAGCTTCAATCCAAGCTTGGAAATTACTTTTGAATACTCCTAGAGTTGATACAGCTTCCAAGTCCATTCCCCTACCTATCTCTAGCCTTCAACTGTTAATCCCAAACTTAAAAGTTAGACACTGGGAATCCAAAGGCAGTACAAGAGTAGAGGACATCCAAATAGGCCCGTCACTTAAAACTTTTAGAGCAGTTCAGATCAAAAACGGACTAGAATTCAATGATCAGTACTCCTATATCCAAATCTCACACCTATTAGCATCCATCACTAACCCCTGCATTACACTGCCTTGGTGGGTATTTGTATATTTCACAAACCCTAATACCTCAATCAAAGGCATTTCCTTATTTTACAATTTGCTAAATCAAAAATAAGTATTTACCAAAACCTCCTCTATGAAAACATGGGAAATATACTTGTAGCCACCAAGAGTGTTAATTTATGGGAACTCTCCCAAAAAATACTTCTAAGGTGGTACTTAACACCTACGAGACAAGCCAGTTTTAATCCCAAATCATCTCCACTCTGTTGGAGACAATGTGGAAATAGGGATTCCATGCTGCATATATTTTGGGCCTGCCCAATCCTGCAAACCTTTTGGTCTGCCATTTTTTAAATTATAGAACCAATCACTGGCTCTCAACTCTCCAAAAATCCAGGGCTGTCCATCTTGTCTTTAGGAATAGATGCCGTCCCACCTCCTCTAAGAGATATAGTTTCTCATATTTTCCTAAGTGCTAGACTAGAACTAGTTAGACGCTGGAAATGCATTGAAGTTCCAACTCTTGCAGAAGTAATTAGATCCACTAACATGCACATCATCTATGAAGTAATGTTCTCTGCTTCCCAAGGCACTTACCACTCAAAATACCTCTGCTGGAGACCTTGGATAGATTGGTATGAAACCAACAAACCCAAATAATCATTCCCTATTCAAAACCACATTTAACTGGACTATACGGCCTTAATACAAATATGTAATCAGATAACCCCCTCTGGTTCTAACGTTGCATCCAATTCCCCTGTTATTCAGTTATATTCTAGTTATACTTTATTGTGAACCTTCACAGTAAGAGACTCTTAAATCGTATGATGTGCCTTGTACAAGAAATAGCACAATGTAACATCTTGCAAGATTTTGCGCAATAGCCTTGCTGACTCCACCCTTAGGACGCAGTGTGATCCCTTTGGGGCATGTGGAGGGAGGAGTGACACAATACTAGGTCATTCAACTGTTGTAGCCAATGCTATATTTCACATTAGAATAGCTAAGTTACTGGTATAGTCACAACTTTTCTGATCTCAGTATGCAATGATGATACAATAGACTATTTGCGTTTCTCTATGCAGAAATAGAAAGTTGTACTCATGTGTGTACACATGATTTGCAGTGTATTGTTCACTTATATAACATTGCTTTTCATTTTCTGTTCTAAATGTAAAATTTTCAATAAAAAACATTGAACATAAAAATACAAAAATATTTGAAAAAAACAACATACTTGGAGGATGTCTTAAAGCTGCATGTGGTTCGCCAATACGATGTACTGTACTCATGAAAATAATATTTAAAACAAACAAAAAACCTACTGGCACTAAATGCCAGTTCCCTAGTTGGCTTTGTAATGTTTAAAAACAATGTAAGGCCCCCTCCCTTCTCAAAATCCAAACCAGTTCATTAGCAATTTTTTTCTTAGCCCCTTCCCCACCAACCGCCCACAATCGCACACATATAAGTGGTTTTTTTTCCGAGGGGCCGCATATATGCCAAACTTCCTTTTGTTCTGGGAGCGCACCACACAATTTATTCAGTAACACAGGGATTGGCTTTATAGGATCAGGACCTGGGACACTCTCGATTCTGGGTCACCTGATCACTGTGCTGGCCTCTGATTAGCTATCACAATGATCAGTCACTGTGAACCCATCCCTGTGTTTATGAATAGAGAGGAATATACACTGAGCAAAATTCTAAACGCAACAATTTTGTGTTTGCCCCTATTTATCATGAGCTGAACTGAAAGATCTACAACTTTTTCTATGTAAACAAAAGGCCTATTTCTCTCAAATATTGTTCACAAATCTGCCTAAATCTGTGTTAGTGAGCACTTCTTCTTTGCTGAGATAATCCATCCAACTCACAGGGGTGGCATATCAAGATGCAGATTAGACAGCACCACGGATGTTGCAAGTTTTGAGCGTGCAATTTTCATGCTGACTGCAGGAATGTCCACCTGAGCTGTTGCTTTTGAATTGAATGTTCATTTCTCTAGCATAAGCCACCTCCAAAGGCATTTCAGAGAATTTTGCAGTACATCCAACCAGCCTCACAACTGCAGACCATGTGTAACCACACCAGCCCAGGACTTCCACATCCAGCATCTTCACCTCCAAGATCGTCTGGGACCAGCCACCCAGAAAGCTTTTGCAACAATCGGTTTGCATAACCAAAGAATTTCTGCACAAACTGTCAGAAATTGTCTCAGGGAAGCTTATCTGCATGCTTGTCGTCCTCATCGGGGTCTTGACCTGACTGTAGTTCGTCATTGTAACCGACTTGAGTGGGCAACTGTTCACATTCAATGGCATCTGTCACTTTGGAGAGGTGTTCTCTTCATGGATGAATCCCAGTTTTCACTGTACAGGGCAGATGGCAGACAGCGCGTATGGCATCATGTGAGTGAGCGGTTTGCTGATGTAAACGTTGTGGGTGGAGTGGCCCATGGTGGCGGTGGGGTTATGGTATGGGCAGGCATATGCTATGGACAACGAACACAGGTGCATTTTAATTATGGCATTTTAAATGCACAGCGATACTGTGACGAGATCCCGAGGCCCATTGTTGTGCCATTCATCCACGACCATCACCTCATGTTGCAGCATGATAATGCACGGCCCCCTGTTGTAAGGATCTGTACACAATTCCTGGAAGCTGAAAAAATCCCAGTTCTTGCATGGCCAGCATACTCACCCACCGGGCATGTCACCCATTGAGCATGGTTGGGATGCTCTAGATCGGCGTATATGACAGCGTGTTCCAGTTCCTGTCAATATCCAGCAACTTCGCACAGCCTTTGAAGAGGAACATCCACAGGATTGAAGAGGACCAATATTCCACAGGCCACAATCAACAACCTGATCAACTCTAAGAAGATGTGCTGCACTGCGTGAGGCAAATGGTGGTCACACCAGATACTGACTGGTTTTTGGACCCCCTGGACCCCCCAATATAGTAAAACTGCACATTTTAGAGTGGCCTTTTATTGTGGCCAGCCTAAGGCACACCTGTGCAATAATCATGCTTTCTAATCAGCATCTTGAAATTCCACACCTGTGAGGTGGATGGATTATCTCGGCAAAGGAGAAGTGCTCACTAACACAGATTTATACAGATTTGTGAACAACATTTGAGAGAAATAGGCCTTTTGTGTACATGATAAATAGGGGCAAACACAAAAGTGTTGCGTTTAGAATTTTGCTCAGTGTACATTGTATGTTCCTCTCCTTGTAGGAGAGGAAGATGGAAACAAACAAAAGTGTGTAAAAAAATCGCTTTCAATACATTTTTTATGGAAAAACAAAAGAAATCAAGTAAGAATAAAAAAAATAAAAAATAACTAAATAACAAGATCAAGGTTTGACAGGGTTAGCTTTAGGGTCAGGGTCGGGTAAAAGGTCAAGGACAGCATATTTTAGGTAGAATAATAAAGAACAAAAAAGATAATTATTATCAGTGTCAATTAGTGTCACTGTGTTTTAGGCAGGATAATAAAAATGTGCACCATCTTTTTTGGGTGGTACTACAGGTACAAACAACGGCTAACATACACATATGTGGTATCACCGCCAGGAGCAGGATAATCTATTTTGGGTTGTTCCTTGGTGGTAAATTATGATAATAGCAAAACATATCAAGCTAAATTTAAAAAAAAAAAACTTTTTTTTTGCTATTTTTCTTTGATAAAAAAATAAATAAAAAAATCACTAGATATCCATTACCATTTAGCACCAAAGGACAGCCAAATTTGTCCTGAAAAGAAAAACAAGGTTAACTCACCTGAAAACACAAAGTAGTTGTGCTGATATATTCAGTTTTACTAGCATGTCAAAGATGAAAAATTGTACTTAGACAATAACATATCTTTTATCCTTAGGCATGAAGGGGTTAAGGCAACAGTGCACATTGTTTATAAAACTTGTATACTGCCCCTTTACAAAAATGGTGTGAGGTCACCCTCAAAATTAATTTTAATACCCAATATGACTATATATACAAGTTATGTGTTGCAATTTCTGCTTACATACATACACATGCTTACTGCATACGTTTGCATTCACGTGTGCGCACAGGGAGACAAGGTTGATTTTAAATGTATGTTATTGACATACATTTTTAGCACTATTTCATTTACCTTTATTTATATCACAAGGGGGCTAACAAGTCCTTGTGTGATAGAACTAAATTATACAATGTTCACAGATTCAGCTGCAGCCATGAGCTTGTTTTAACCTCTTAAACCCCAGGCTGTTTATAAACTGTGTATAGACGGCAAAGAATTAAATGAATTGTGTATTTATAATGATGGCATAAAGAGGAATCCTGTCTCCCATCCCCGGTCCATGTGACCACAGAGGATATATGTAGAAGGTAGATGGAAAGGAAGAGCTGTCTATGTATACCCAACACCTTGTGTATATATCATAGGACCCGCTACCAGTAAGTTCCAATGATAGACATTACCACATCAGATTATTGAAGTTGGGGTGGTCTAGTTTGCATTTAGGGCAATGGTTCTAGGGATTTTTACTAAGTATATTAAAGTCTTGGTATGCCCTGAGTATACAATATATTGCCAAAAGTATTGGGACACTTTCCTTTAGACATACATGAACTTTAATGGCATCCCAGTCTTAGTCCGTAGGGTTCAATATTGAGTTGGCCCACCCTTTCCAGCTATAACAGCTTCAACTCTTCTGGGAAGGCTGTCCACAAGGTTTAGGAGTGTGTCTATGGGAATGTTTGACCATTCTTCCAGAAGTGCATTTGTGAGGTCACAAATGCGCTCACTCTCTCATACTGGTCACTGGGAGCTCAACATGGCACCTCATAGCAAAAAACTCTCTGAGGATCTGCAAAAAAATAATTGTTGCTCCACATAAAGATGACCTAGGCTATAATAAGATTGCCAAGACTCTGAAACTTAGCTGTAGCATGGTGGCTGAGACCATACAGCGGTTTAAGAGGACAGGTTCCACTCAGAACAGGCCACGCCATGGTTGACCAAGGAAGTTGAGTGCACGTGCTCAGCGTCATATCCAGAGGTTTTCTTTGGGAAATAGACGTATGACTGCTGTCAGCATTGCTGCAGAGGTTGAAGGTTTGGGGGTCAGCCTGTCAGTGCTCAGACCATACACCACAAACTGCATCAAATTGGTCTGCATGGCTGTCATCCCAGAAGGAAGCCTCTTCTAAAGATGTTGCACAAGAAGCCTGCAAACAGTTTGCTGAAGACATGGATTACTGGAACCATGTCCTGAGGTCTGATGAGACCACAATAAACGTATTTGGTTTAGATGGTGTCAAGCAACCAGGTGAGGAGTACAAAGACAAGTGTGTCTTGCCTACAGTCAAACATGGTGGTGGGAGTGTCATGGTCTGGGGCTGCATGAGTGCTGCTGGCACTGGGGAGCTACAGTTAATTGAGGGAACCATGAATGCCAACATGTCCTGTGACATACTGAAGCAGAGCATGATCCCCTCCCTTTGGAGACTGGGCCGCAGGGAAGTATTCCAACATGATAATGACCCCAAACACACCTCCAAGACGACCACTGCCTTGCTAATCAAGCTGAGGGTAAAGGTGATGGACTGGCCAAGCATGTCTCCAGACCTAAACCCTATTGAGCATCTGTGGAGGATCCTCAAACGGAAGATGGAGGAGCGCAAGTCTCCAATATCCATCAGCTCCATGATGCCCTCATGGAGGAGTGGAAGAGGACTCCAGTGGCAACCTGTGAAGCTCTGGTGAACTCCATGTCCAAGAGGGTTAAGGCAGTGCTGGAAAATAATGGTGGCCACAATTTGGACATTTTCACTTAGGGGTGTACTCACTTTTTTTTGCCAGCGATTTAGATATTAATGGCTGTGTGTTGAGTTATTTTGAGGGGACAGCAAATTTACACTATTATACAAGCTGTACACTCACTACTTTACATTGTAGCAAAGTGTCATTTCTTCAATGTTGTCCCACGAAAATATATAATAAAATATTTACAAAAATGTGAGGGGTGTACTCACTTTTGTGAGATACTGTATATCCTTATGCACATGGGTGATGCTTGACGAATTGCTGTTGGGGAGTCCTGTAAAAATTGAGGTCTAGTATAAATAATGTAATACTACACACAAAGGCACAAACATGTATTGGGGGCTTTTTTCTGCAAATAAATGACACTCTAATGTTGATTTCTAGATTTGAAAAATGACATTGGGAATCCTGTTCATATTGGGGCCTAGAGAATATAATTTATTACTGCATACATTGGCAATACATTATTTGGAGGGAAAAACATTTTCTACCAAATTTGCCTCCCTAATGTTGATATTTAGATTTTAAAGTGGCTGTTGTGAGTCCTGTTAAAAATTGGCCCTAGTGCAAAAAATATAATATTGCACATGTTGGTACTACAATTTTTGGGGGGCCTTTTTTGCTGCAAATAAATGACACTCTAATCTTGATTTTCAGATTTTACAGTGAATGGATGGATAAAGGTCCTGTGCAAATTGGGACCTATCTCAAATAATAATAAAAACAAAAATAACAAAAATGTTTGGGATGTTTTTCTGCAACATATGTCACTCTAATGATGATTTCTAGACATTAACCACTTCAGCCCTGGAAGATTTTACCCTCTTAACCACTTAAGGACCAGCCTCGTTTTGGAATTTAGGTGTTTACATCTTAAAACAGTTTTCTTTGCTAGCAAATTACTTAGAACCCCCAAACATTATATATTTTTCTAACACCCTAGAGAATAAAATGGCGTTCATTGCAATACTTTTTTTCACACCGTATTTGCGCAGTGGTCTTACAAGCGCACTTTTTTGGTAAAAAAAAATGTTTTAATTAAAAAAAAGACAACAGTGAGGTAAGTCCAATTTTTTTTAATATTGTGAAAGATAATGTTACGCCGAGTAAATTGATACCCAACATGTCACGTTTCAAAATTGCGCCAGCTCGTGGAATGGCGTCAAACTTTTACCCTCAAAAATCTCCATAGGTGACATTTAAAAAATTCTACAGGTTGCATGTTTTACGTTACAGAGGAGATCTAGGCCTATAATTATTGCTCTCGCTCTAACGATCACAGAGATGCCTCACATGTGTGGTTTGACCACCGTTTTCATATGCGGGCACTACTCACATATGCGTTCGCTTCTGCACGCGAGCTCGTCGGGACGGGGCGCTTAAAACATTTTTTTTTCTTATTTATTTTATATGATTTTATTTATTTTTACACTGTTTAAAATAAAAAATGTGTCACTTTTATTCCTATGACAAGGAATGTAAACATCCCTTGTAATAGAAAAAAGCATGACAGGTCCTCTTAAATAAAAAGACCTCAGATTTCATATTTACACTAAAATACAATAAAAAAAAAGTCATTACAAAAATGACATTGAAAAAAATATGCCTTTAAGACGTATGGGCGGAAGTGAGGTTTTGACGTTGGAGATGAGTGGGCGCCATTTTCCCCCCACTCGTCTCCAGGCACAGCTAGGGGACAGACGCGATTGCCTCCGCCGCTACCGACGGCTCCGGTAAGCGGCGGAGGGCACCGGATCGCGGCAGGAGGGGGGCCCCTCTCCCGCCACCAATAAAAAGGATCTCGTGGCAAATCCGCTGCAGAGACAACTTTTATCTTGTAGCCGACCACCCCACGAAAACAGGGACACCAGGGTTATGGCAGCTAGCTGCTGCCATAACAATGATATCCGCCACCAAAAAAGGGACATACATCGGCGTGCAGCGGTCAGCAAGTGGTTAATGACCAGGCCATTTCTTGCGATACTGCACTGCATTGCTTTAACTGACAATTGCGCGGTTGTGCAATGCTGTACCCAAAATAGTTTGTTGTCTTTTTTTCACAAATAGAGCTTTCTTTTGGTGGTATTTGATCACCTCTATAAACAAAAAAAACCCGACAATTTTGAAAAAACAATATTATTTACTTTCTGCTATAAAACACATCCAATAAAAAAAATGTAAAAAATCAAATTTCTTCATCAATTTAGGACAATATGTATTCTGCTACATATTTTTGGTAAAAAATCACAATAAGCATATATTGATTGGTTTGCGCAAAAGTTATCACATCTACAATCTATCTATGGGATATTTTTTGTGGCATTATTATTATTTTTTTTACTAGTAATGGCGGCAATCAGGTATTTTTAGCGGGACATTGTGGCGGACAATTCGGACACCTAACTGACACTTTTGACACTTTTTTGGAGACCAGTGCCATTATTACAGTTAGCAGTGCTAAACATATGCACTGATTATGTACTAATGAAACTGACAGGGAAGGGGTTAACATCAGTGGGCGACCAAAGGGTTAAATGCATTCCTAGGGGGTGCTTGATAACTGTGTGGGGGTTGCTCTGACTGGGTTCACAGGAACACAAGATCTCTATCTTCTCCCCTGTCAGAACGGCGATCTGCCTTGTTTACATAGGCAGACCCCCATTTTGCCTCTCTGGGGAGCGATCACTGGTGGCTAGCGAAACTTGGGTCTGCCGAACCTGCTGATTGGCTCTCCCTCTGTCTAATCAGCACACGATTAAGCCTCTGGCGGCACACACATGCCCCCTACTAGCTATTGCACAAAATGAGTTATGCCCTGTACACACGGTCGGACATTGATCGTACATTCCGACAACAAAATCCTAGGATTTTTTCCGACAGATGTTGGCTCAAACTTGTCTTGCATACACACGGTCACACAAAGTTGTCGGAAAATACAATCGTTCTAAACGCGGTGACGTAAAACACGTACATCGGGACTATAAACGGGGCAGTAGCCAATAGCTTTTGTCTCTTAATTTATTCTGAGCATGCGTGGCACTTTGTGCGTTGGATTTGTGTACACACGATCGGAATTTCCGACAACGCATTTTGTTGTCGGAAAATTTTATAGCAAGCTCTCAAACTTTGTGTGTCAGAAATTGCAATGGAAAATGTGTGATGGAGCCCACACACGGTTGGAATTTCCGACAACAAGGTCCTATCACACATTTTCCGTCGGAAAATCTGACCGTGTGTACAGTGCATTACAGATACGTGATTTTGTGCATTAGAGCCAATCTGCTGCAGTACAAGTACGTTAGGTGATCATCAAGTGGTTATATGACCGTGGGGTCCTGTTTGAAATGGCCCTAGTGCAAATAATTGAATACTGAGGTAATACATTTATTTGGGGGATTTATATGTAAATAAATGATGCTCTAATGTATATTTCTAGATTTTACAATTGATGTTGAGGGTCCTGTTCAAAAATGGGGCCTACTATAGTTAATTTAATATTGTATACATAAACACAAAAAAAAATATTATTTTTTTTGTGTAAATAAATGACATGTTAACTACCTCAATACCGAGCTTTTTTACCCCCTTCCTACCCAGACCAATTTTCAGCTTTCAGCACTGTCGCACTTTGAATGACAATTGCACAGTCATGCAACACTGTACACAAATTAATTTTTTATAATTAATTGCCAGCACTCTTCATTCCACAGTGACTCACCTGGTCTTCAATTCCTGCTCATCAGCTAGCCCTGCTGGCTATTTAAACTGCTAGGATCAGATCACCTGTGCCTTCACCTTATCAACTTATCGGGATACTCTCTGCTGTGTTTTCCTGTTAAAGACTTTTGCCTGGCTGACTTCCTTTCTGATTCCTGATCCTTTTTACTGCCTCTACTACTCTTATCTCCGGATTCCTGGTTCACTGGCTTGTTCCGATTACTCACTCTGGTTACAGAACCCTGGCTAAGTTTTGACTACATTTGCTCTGTTTTTACTATTTTACATTTTTATTAAAAACTGTGATTTTTACTGCACTTCTGTCTCAGTCTGATTCATGGTTCCTGTACCCCAGGGCACATATCAACTATTTTACAGCCAAAAATGGTAGCATGAAGAGTCCATATAATAGTGAGCACAATCCGGTCCCAGACTACAAGAGATCAGGAACAGCAGCAGATGACATATATGTCCCCAGGCTGTGGTCATACAACAGCCTGCGTCTTTTGTCAGACCAGACTGAACCTAGGCCATCACTTTCTTGTCTTACTTCCACTCTTCCTTAAACGCTTGCTTTCAGGCTGTGTTTATGGAGTTGTGACAGGAGGTGGAGGAGGAGGATGGTCCAATTCACACAGGTGTGTTTTGGTTGTGAGTTGGCCCCTCAACCCCTTATTTAGTGTTGTGTACATAATTTCCTCACAGATGGGGTGTTGGCCCTCCTCCATTTCCTGCATTTTGCTGGTAGCCACGCAGCCAAAGGCCTCTTGAGGAGTGGGGGTGGCTCTGAGGGCCGCCTTAGCCTCCCAAATCAGCCCAAGCGCTGCCTCCTGCGCATTATTCCCCTTCCTGGGCCTTTTGGTTGGAAGGCAGAGGGGAGGGACCTGGGATTCTGTCAGGCTATTGGGCACGGCCACCTCCTGGATGCCACTTTCTCCCGCCACCTCCTGGCTGCCACATTCCACAGCCTCTTCCTGGCTTCCACATTCCATGCCCTCTTCCTGACTGAGGCTTTCCTGTGTATGAAAAAGGGACATAGTTTTAGTATTTTGTTCATCAATCACACACAATTTTCAGCTCATGACTGTTGCAAATTGAATGTTAACAAATAGAAAAGACTGTCATTCTGACCCCAGCATTTTTCATTCTTGTCCCAAACATTTTTGGCCACTACTGTCTATTGATATGTAAAACACTTTATTAAATAAGCAATTAGTGATCAATAATAACATCTAGTTAACATCAATTTTACGACCAGAAATATGTTAAACAATGCTATACCTGGCTCAATCTGGGCTCCTCCACATCTTCCTGGCTGGAAGGCCCAGGTTGGAGGTCGGAAGCCTCGGCTTCCGGAAGGAAGCATGGAAGGAAGAGTGGACAGAAGAGTGGAGAGTGATTGCCTGACTTCAGTCTGGTCTGACAGAAACCACAGTCTGTCATAGTACCACAGCCTGTGGGACATAAATGTCATCTGCTGCTGCTCCTGATCTCCTGGAATCCTGGACCTTATTGCGCTCCCTATTATAAGTGCTCCTCAGGCCACCAATTTTGGCTTTTAAATAGGGGATGTTTGCCTTGGGGATCACTGGCTTCACCAACTCCAGCAGTCTCTCCAGCGCTGCCTGCCTCTTTTGTTTATGATTATAATGCAGATGTTTCACCTGCCACAGACAGGTCAGCTCCCTGTACTTGTCTATGAATTGTTGTAATATGTTCACCAAATTATGTGGGACATTATATTATTATATGTATGTGCACATACAGTACGATGACAATGGTTGATTTGTCCGAGCCAACTGAATTTTAACATAGCAAGGGGACAGCTGAAGACCCTTTGATGTGTTAATCTTATGCAAGTCTACCTAGGTGTGTGAGGTATGGCCTGTTAACCTAATTGAACGTTTCAAAGGGTGTTCAGGTGGTATATGTTAATCTAATTACACATATCAAAGGGGACTTGTTGATGTTGATATGCGGGAGTGCAAATTGGGGCGGTTTATGACTGCAGCTGTTCACGGCTGGGGGTTGTTGTCTGTCTGAAAGACTAAAGCATATCAAAGGCCTGAATGGAAACGGCCAATCAAATTGCTCAGCCATTCAGTGTCTAGAGAATATAACATGGCGTTCAGTCTATAGTTTAGTATAGTCTTATCTGTGTATGACTATGAAGGCGCAGATCTAGGAACATGGAACTCTAAGTTATATTTCCTCTGTCGGATTTTTTGTCATCTGTGGACTTTGGACCTTGTTCTGTGTTGGAAGTCAATAAAGTGCATCTCTCTGGAAGAATTGGGTTGCTGCGGAAGAGTACTTACATCATCATTATAATAATTACTAATTAATCATCTACCCACGATACTAATATATATCATATCACTACATTGGTGCTGTGACCCGGATATGATATGATATGATATATATTAGTATCATGGCACCGCAGCAACCCAATTCTTCCAGGGAGATGCACTTTATTGACTTCCAACACAGAACAAGGTCCAAAGTCCACAGATGACAAAAAATCTGACAGAGGAAAAATAATTTAGAGTTCCATGTTCCTAGATCTGCGCCTTCATAGTCATACACAGACAAGACTATACTAAACTATAGATTGAACGCCATGTTATATTCACTAGACACTGAATGGCTGAGCAATTTGATTGGCCGTTTCCATTCAGGCCTTTGATATGCTTTAGTCTTTCAGACAGACAACAACCCCCAGCCATAAACCGCCCCAATTTGCACTCCCGCATATCAACATCAACAAGTCCCCTTTGATATGTGTAATTAGATTAGATTAACAGATACCACCTGAACACCCTTTGAAATGTTCAATTAGGTTAACAGGCCATACCTCACACACCTGGGTAGACTTGCATAAGATTAACACATCAAAGGTTCTTCAGCTGTCCCCTTGCTATGTTAAAATTCAGTTGGCTCGGACAAATCAACCATCGTCATCATACTGTATGTGTACATACATATAAAAATATAATGTTCCACATAAATCGGTGACCCTATTACAACATGAATATGGGGAGGAAGTTGTGGTCATTGAAGCCAACCATTTTCTGTGCAAGACACAACACAAGACAAATCCTAATGTCAGGCTAAACTCTCCTAATCTTGTCCCAATATAGGCCTCAATCTATAAGCAGTACAGACCACTGATGCCCCAAGTTCAAATTGTACCTTCGTTCTAACGATCGGCGCTTCTGATACTTCTTCCTCCGCTCACAGATCATACGTACGACGCACGCATGTAACGCTTTATATACACTGTGCATACATCTAACTCTGCCTGCCCCTAACGTTCTTTCTAGTCTATTACCCGCCCCTTGTCTTTCGGCGCAGTGGGAGAGCACATGGCAGAGACAGAGCAGGTGCCTGAGAGTATCAGCAACGAGGAGGACATCGAAAGCCTGGAGCCAAAAACTTTCCAATCCAGGAGATTTAAGGCCTCTAATATGTCCTTTGGTGAGATGGTGGAGATGGTGTACATCTTGAAGAGGGCCGACTATGACGGGAAGCATGGACCTTACCCAAATCCAAAGGCCAAAATTATGACTAAAGTTGTGAAGAGTCTGCGCCAGAATTTTGGTGTACGGCGATCCAAGGTTCAACTGAGAAAACGATGGTCAGACCTGAAATTGAGGGAGCACGATCTGTACAGAAGAATTAAGAGAGTTCTTCAAAAAAGTAAGTTGTTGTTCCTATTATTATTATTACTTGCATGCTGCTCCATGTGCTTTTCTTTACTGTTGTTCAGTTTAAAATGGCAACTTTCGGGTTTGTGGGCTCAGTAATCGTTCAAAGTAAACATTGTTCGTTCACCCACTAATACGATGTTTGGGGCAGATCCAGGCTAACTACATTTGTTCATGCCTATTTGTTTTAAAAGAAGTTTAGTACATTATTGTCTAGGTTTGGAACTAGAATGAATTGCAAACTTGATTCAGTGTAAGGAGAGGACACTTAGCAGCTGTTTACACATCTGGACACAGGAGCACTAGTGTGGGACACCAGAACAAACTTTTTAGGGTGTCCCACACAGGTGCTCCAGTGAATACTAGGGGTGTCTCCATGTGTGAAAATTGAATAAAAAAGGTAAGTATTCCAGCTTTAGAAAGGTAAAAAAAAATGTCTTCAGCTTGGAACTCTGCCCAAAAAGACAATCGTACGACACGTCCAAGCAATGTTCCAGATTCCTATTTCTGCCCTCAAATATCTATGCGCTAAGTATACCTTTTTTCACATAGGGGAGAAAAGACTTGGGACATCTGAGGATACCAGGGACCCAAAACCTCCTAAAGAAGGGGAAATACCATCAACACAACCAGAGGATGTGGAGGGAGACGTTTATGAAGTTGGTGAAATAGTGACCACAACAGGTGAGTGTCTGAGACCACAGCTTCAGGTAATAGATGTATTCCTGCATATTTTTAATACATGGCGTGTTTTTGAATTTTAGGTGATGTGGATGTTGTGGAAGAAGCAACTCATTTCACAAGTGCAAGTGCACACGTCCTCATCAGGGAGATCATGGTGTGCAATCGTGATTTACAGAAGATCAAGGAAGACATCAATATTGTAGAAAAAAGGACTTAAAAACATCATTGATGTTTTAGGCAGAATCTAAATCACACCAAAATTCTTCAATTTGTTGAGATTTTCTAAATATTTTAAAGATGTTTGAAGTCTATTGAAAGCCAAATTTTAAAGATGCACACAGTGTGTCAACATGTGCTATCTGCCCACACAGGATATTAAGGTACGCGTTTTGTGGGTGCAACCCCTTCCTCACAACTAAAGTAGCTGAGAGGAAGGGGTTGCACCCCCGAAACACGTCCATTGATGCCCCATGATGGGAGCTAGCACATGTTGACATCAGGCATGGGATCCAGAGTGAAATCCCCATCTTGACTCTCAATTTGTGTGCATCTTCAAAATTTGGCTTTTACAGGGGTGACATCACCCCATCTGATGAAGGCAATATCAACACAGTTTGGACATACTAATGTCTGATATTGCCTTCAATTTATCAAAGTTTAACTTTGTAAGTGCCTGAGTTGTGTTTGGGGCAGCACTGGAGTGTAGTAGGGCAGCACAGTGGTGTAGTGGTTAGCACTCTTGCCTAGCAGTAAAAAGGGTCACTGGTTCAAATCCCAACCATGACACTACCTGCCTGGAGTTTTCATGTTCTCCCTGTGCCTGCGTGGGTTTCCTCCGGGTACTCCGGTTTCCTACCACACTCCAAAGTCATACTGGTAGGTTAATTGGCTTCTGTCCATAATAATAAATTGGCCCTAGTGTGTGGGTTGGGGACCTTGGATTGTGGGCTCCTTGGGGGTGGGGACCGATCTGTGTGTGGAGCACTGCGTAAAAATTGACGGCGATAAATGGTTACCTTAAATAAATAATAATAATAACAGATGGGCATCTTGATGGGTCACAATGTATATGTATGGGCACAATTGTGGACATGTACCAACACTCACTCAGGATGGACTGGTGTCTTTATTCAGCCTTACTTACTATGTAACTATAAGTATGGTTTTAAACATGCCTGTTTATCACAAAAAAGGCTATTTGTACTGTCAAACGCAAAAATGTTATTAGAAAAATATGTTGGTTTGTTCAAAAACCCTTTTCTAAAGCACATGTAAATGTGCACAGAGTAACAAAATTTAAAATTCACAATGTGTGGCTTCTTCTTCCAATGCTCAATAGCAGTTTTGGTACTAAGTTGGTGTTTACAGTGGCAATGGGGGTTATTTACTAAAGGCAAATCCACTTTGCACTACAAGTGCACTTTCAGTGCAGTTTCAAGTGCACTTGGAGTGCAAAGTGGATTTTCCTTTAGTAAATAACTCCCACAGAGCTTTATAAGTTTCCACAATCACGCCATTTTCTTGACTCACAAAAATTCATTCACGGTGCTGAAAATGATGAATCTTTTTATCATTAATGCATTACATACATTAACAACAAAAACAAGGTGTGTGTGTGTAGCAGACCCACAACATACCCTGTCTCCCCGAAAATAAGACCTAGCGTGATTGTCGGTGATGGCTGCAATATAAGCCCTACCCCCCAAATAAGCCCTAGTTAAAGTCCTTGTAGGTCTTATTTTCAGGGTAGGGCTTATTTTCGGGGAAACAGGGTAGGGCTTATTTGGGGGGTAGGGCTTATATTGCAGCCATCACTGACAATCACGCTAGGTCTTATTTTCGGGGAAAGAGGGTAATAGTTCGCTGAAGAAGAGATTGTCACCTCATGTATCAAATAAATTACATTTGCACTATTGAAGAAAATGGCCAAAAAGAAAAGCCCATTAGAGAACATAGGAGACAGCTAAAAGAAACACAAGCATTAAATCCAAGGAAATCTTATTTCAGTTTAACTAAAAAATGTATTTTTAAAATGTTTCTTAAACGGGGGCGTGGCCTGGAGTGGCATGGAATAGGACGCTGAAAGACAGAGCTCCGCTGGCATTTGATCCTTCCAGAGTATCCTGAGACCACAAAAGTCACCACAGACCCGCAAATCACTGCCGCCGCACCGGGAATCCATAAGGAGTATGTCGCCGCCGAAGAAAGCAACCTCAGCGGCTGTAAAACTGGGACAATTCCGCCGACGAGATACTGACTCCCCAAGTCAAGATGGCGCCACCGCGCAGGGAGAGGAGCCTTCCATCGGGATGGATACAGCAAGGGTGCTGGAGGCATTTACTTCATGCCAAGAAGCTATCACAGCCTGTCAGACCACACTTACAGCGCGGATTGAGGAGGTCAAGGTGGACATTTCACTAGTCAGGCAAGATTTGCAGAGGCTGAAGGGAAGGGTCACTGAAGCTGAGACCAGGCTGAGTAATGTGGAGGACTCCCTCCCCCCCTACAGAATTCCACGGCGGACCTGCAGCTCCAAGTAAGTCAGCTATTACAGAAGCAGGATGACATTGAGAATAGGCTCAGACGCTGCAATCTTAGATTTGTCAGACTCCCTGAGGGGGTGGAGGGGAAAGATCCCCCCATGTTTCTGGAAACATTACTCTGTGACACATATTGGAGAGAATCGTTCTCGCCAACATTTGTGGTTGAACGTGCACATCGCCTGTTGGGCAGACTACCACCACCAGGAGCACCCCCGTGCACGTTTAAAGCAAAATTTCTAAATTTCAGAGACAGAGATGCCATACTTCGTCTCAGCAGGGAGAAGGGTAATATTCCCCTTGGAAACAAAATAGTCGCTGTCTTCCCGGACTTTTCAGCGCAAGTGCAGCGCAGAAGGCGCACATTTATGGAAGTCAAGAGGCGCCTTCGCATTAAGAATCTTAAGTATGCAATGCTTTTTCCAGCTCGGCTCCGCATGGAGGGAGAGGACAGAGCTCATTTCTTTGAGGATCCAGAGGCTGCTATCGCGTGGCTGGAGCAGAGAGAAGCCCACAGATAAGTAACTATAATGCTTCTTTTTAGCCCCGAATCACCTCATGGCCCCTCAGGGTTTTCCCCATGATCATACCCCGGACAGCCCCCTAGAAATACTTCAAGAGTAAAACTAGAAACACGCTTATGGACTGTGTTGACAGCCTTGTATAACCCGTGACTCTGGGGGGCCGAGTGACTGATTTGCATTGGCCAGGATTGGTTCTGAATATATAAAACACAAAGCGCTGTGATGCTAAATAGCTGATAATTACACATAAAACCAAGTGAGGCTGCTATCAAAAGAGAGTGTTTTCAGAGTCACTTAAAAATAATAAATAATGATATTTGAAGCGCTTCACAATGTGCATAAAAATGAATATATATGAATAAATATAAATACTCAAATAAATCCAGCGGTGAGTAAAAATTCCTAAAAAATCCAGCAATCAAAATAGTGTAAAATTATAAAAAATTAGTGACACCAAATGTGTAAAAAAATCCACATAAAAAATCCACATAAAAATAAATATAAAGGGATGTATTCAGAAGGTTCAATTATACAAGTGTAGAATCCGATTGGTATAGAGCTTTGATCCAGTCCCACTAGCAAAGCTGTTTAAAAACACTTGCTTAATTAAGGTGCTCATTGACCTTTATAGTAACAATGTGTCTTTTGCTTCTGTTCACAACCAATGTGAGAATCATAAACAGGTCTCATTAGACAGGCAGATAAGAGAAAAAAAACAATCATTGTGCAATAGTTAGGATACCAAGGTACACAGGTAAACTTCAATCCACTCACGTGTGCCTTATAATGATAAGGCATATGCAGGTTTTTACTATAGCAGTCAGCCGCCTTAGACAGGAGCAGATTCAGTGCAGTACACTGTGTGATACTGCTGATCTGCACAGAGCGTCCTTGGCTCCTCCCACGCGTTACATCACAGTCACGTGACTTTTTCAAGGATCTACTATAAAGGTCAATGAGCACCTTAATTAAGCAAGTGTTTTTAAACAGCTTTGCTAGTGGGACTGGATCAAAGCTCTATACCAATCGGATTCTACACTTGTATAATTGAACCTTCTGAATACAACCCCATTATATTTATTTTTATGTGGATTTTTTATGTGGATTTTTTTACACATTTGGTGTCACTAATTTTTTATAATTTTACACTATTTTGATTGCTGTATTTTTTAGGAATTTATACTCACCGCTGGATTTATTTGAGTATTTATATTTATTCATATATATTCATTTTTATGCACATTGTGAAGAGCTTCAAATATCATTATTTATACAGGATTGGTTCTGACTGTTCCCTTCATGCTGTCATGCTCTGCTGGATAGTACAGTTGCACACCTTCATATGAGGACATATCAGGCTGAAGACCGAGGGGTTACTGTACAAGTATTCCCAACATACTTTTGCATGACAGCCCCCTTCCTGGTCTCTAACTCGGTGGAACATATTATTGACCTATTCACATGTCTCAAAAATATGTGGTCCTCATTTCTAGCTGGCGGAGTGAGTATCTACCTTAGAGCACTCACCATGTGACGTGAGTCAAGTCCTGTAATGTGTAAAGTTACACAGCGTAACTTCGCCCCACTCATCAAAGTTTATGACCTGACATGGAACAAACAGATTATGGCTATGCTGTATGTACCCTTTAAGGATCCTGAACTAATTATTACATTGGTTACAGTGATTGCCTAATAAATTTTGGTATGGTATAACTTTTTTTCCACAGGTTGGACATTGTTCATGCCATGTTGGCAGTTTGGGATAAATGCTCGCACCAGTTCCAGAAGGTGCAGGGCGGGGTGGGGGGTTGGGGGTTTAAGAAGCTTACAAGATATACTATCTTGCTCTGCGCTAACCAAATGTTCTTATTGTCATAGTAGTCCTATGGTGTTATTGATAACGGCGTCTCTCTGCAAAATGTGTACCGATGTGCTGATAATTATGGGGTATCAGAACAAAAGACCTAGTGCTAAAGTACCTCAAAAACCAGGGTGACTCTGTAGGTACTCAATAGCGATTTGTGCCAGCGTTCCCAACATTATAATTGTAAATGCATAAAATCTAGGAATGGGACTTTGGAGGCACAACAGTATTAAACTATGGAAAGGTAGATTTGTTTGGGGTTTTTTTTATTAATGAAGTATAAAAAGACAATGAACAAACATGGACATTTACAAACAAATCAGGCTAGACATAGAACCTGGTACTGGTACACCATAAGGATCCTATCCTGCAGGCTTGTGTAAAGTTTAAAGAAATTGTAGATATATAATCAGAGCACTTATTCCAAATGGAGGAGAAATACTTCCCCAGACTTTGAGCAGTGAACAATCACAGAGCTACAATGAACAAGATGCTGCAGGTCTGGTGATCCAAGGTGAGATGCTCTCTAGTTGCTCTACATGTTTCACGTTGCACAGAACGCTTCCTCAGGAGCTAGAGATTCTAATCAAAATACATAAAAGAAACAACAAAACTATCACAATGACATAATATCAAAAAATGAATTTACTACAAGTAAAGGGTATACATAGAGATTACAATATTGAAGCTATGACTACCCCCAAGTATAATGACTCATGGGACAGGCCCTATCAAAGATTATGGTCTCCAAGTGAAGTATAGCACAGCCCGGTGGTCAGAGTCAACCTATTCAGGGGACGCAGAAGGCACCGATCATGTAAAATAAAAAAGGATAGATGGACAAAGGGCAAATATGAGTAAAAAATATATATATATATATATGTGTATAAAGTTGTATAATGAATTTAAATGATTGGACCAAGAACAGAGAAAGAAAGGGAAAGGCAGCGGAAAAGGGGAGATGGGGGGGGGTGGGGGGGGGGGTTGGGAAAAAGGGGAGAAAGAGAAGAGGGGGGAGGAAAAGGTGGGGGGGAAAGGGGAGGAGAAAAAAGAAAAAAAGGGGACAGAACAAAAGGGGGGGGGGGAAATAGGGGGGAGAGGGGGAAAAGGTGGAAAGGGAGAGAGGGAAGAGAGAAGCGGCAAGATAGGGAAAAGGGAAGGAAAAAGGAAAAAAAGGGGGATCTGAGTCGAATTCAAACACCAACGTACATAAAATATGTGCAAAAGAATAATTCACTTACCAGTTAGGTATGGTAAAAATAAATACTACCAATGAAAACTCATATGTAAGTGATCACAGTTCGATCAAAGGTAAAAATGTCTAATTTGAATTGGAGACAGCAACGGACAAAACCAGGGACCTCTCAGGTGTATGTACCATCAGGTGTCCATAGGTAGAGAAAAAGGCTTTATGGCTGTAATTCTGGTATATGAAGAAAGGATACACAGTCACAATCATGTTATAAACTATTGCAATCAACAAGGACTGCAAGGGTGATAATTATTTGTGAGTGGATCAGGAAGTATCTTAAAAATGCATCAAATGGCTGGACTTACCCAAGAGTAGTTGAGAGGAGGCTTAAGGATACACCGCTCGATAGAGCGGGGGCCATTGCCACAAACGCATGGAACGAGAGCCACTGCGCCCCTAAATAGGGTGACCCAGGCCGGAAACAGCAGGCTCCGGAGAGCCCGGCGTGTCCCGGTCCCGTTGCAGGCTACCGCGCATGCGCCGCGTCACCCCGACGCACAAATGACGCATGGTCGGAAGGGATTCCGCGCATGCCCTGAGTGATGACGCGGAGGGACGGAGCTAGGCCAATACGCAGGCAGCAAAGGCGGAGGCTAGGGGAACAAAAACAAGATCCCCATGCCTCCGTCAATCGCCGCACATCTGGTCAGAGAATCAAACAGGATGTGTGGCGCTGGGCAATGGAACTCCCTGAAGGCAGGGGCCAAACATATCAATGGGAGACCAACACTAAGGGAAGAGTCCCTAAATCATCAACAAGGAGGAAGAAGAAAAGAATACATATAGTATACATACAAATTATAAACACCATTATATAACGTCATAATATCCCATAGGGTATCAAACAGTGTATATAAACAGTAAAAATATCATTTAGCGTTTCAAAAGGAGGGAGCATAGGAATACATTGATCTGGAAAAGAAGGAGATTTTATGAGAACCTAGACACGATATGTTATATCATTTCATGGACGATTGTTATCATTTCGTAAACAATTCTTGTGGTTATACTAACACGTGCTGGGGGGTCTCTTTGACGATATTATAGGCTCAAAGAAAAGGTCTGTATGAATGGGATTCATTCAAACCCGGTGCCCTAGTGGCGTTTAAACGCTAGATCCATAGGGTCTCTTTTTGTAATATAAATTTGTCCCATTCACCACCTCTGGGGTTTTGGGGGACGATGGCCAGAACAGTAAAAGAAATAGAGGACGTGTTAAAGCGGTGATATAGATCCAGGTGTCTGCTCACAGGGGTGAGCATCTTCCTGTTCCCTGAGTAGTAAACATGATCGTTGATTCTTTGCCTCAACTGTCTGGCCGTCTTCCCCACATAAAAAAACCCACAGGTACATATCATCAGGTAAACCACCCCTTGGATACAACATGTAGCTGAAAATTTTGGATGGTAGATTTCACCATTAGGCAGTGAAATGGGGTATTCAGAGGATATCCAAGGACAGAATGAACAACTACCACAGTCACCACAGTCTCATTCCTAGATTTTATGCATAATTATAGGGAATACTCCTGCTTCTCCACATCACATCATTCCATGTCCCGTATTGATCTTATTTTGGTCTCCAAGACACTTCTCCCCAGACTGATGGACACAGGATTTTCTCCTAGATCCCTTTCAGATCATTGTCCCTATTGGGCCACACACTATCTGTCCCGCACAACCGCCCGCCAGCTGCGTGGTGGCTAAATCCCTTTTGGTTGACATTGTTACCAGAAGACGATAACCTTTCGATGGAGTGGGAAAATTAATTTCTGATTAACGAGGGTTCTGCCCCAATGCAGCTGGTCTGGGAAGCGTTTAAAAAACATGCCCGTATGATTCTGACCAACAGAATTAATAAACTTAAAAGAGTATCAGATATAACTATAGCCAGGGCGGAAGATCATCTACGTGATACAGAGAAGGCGTTTCTGGAAGATCCCACTGCTGATAGAGCAAATAGCCTCAAACTATGCTCAAGGACATTAACTCAACTGCACTATGAAAAATCTAAGCGTAAACTCTTCTTTCATAAGCAGCGGTCATTTGAGCATGGTGAGAGGGCCGGGAGACTGTTGGCCTACCTCGTACACAGTGAGGACAGACCCCCCCCCGTGGTGATTTCACTGCGTTCTCCTGACGGTAAAATAGTAACAGAACCAAACAGAGTATCAGATCTATTTAAAGCGGGGTTCCACCCACATTTTGAACAATATCTGTATGTATTCTCTTCCTTGCCTAGATGCTGACATGCCGTTTAAAAAAATTTAAATCACCGTAATTACCTTTTATTTTTCTATTCTTCTTTGCACTTCCTGGTTCTCCTCCCGTGGGAGTAGGCGTGTTTCTAGCCTCTCCCAGACTCCTGGGAGCTAGTCTCAGGCTTCCCAGGATGCCACTGAGCATGTGCGGGAACGAGTGGTGAATGCTGGGACCACAGCATTCACCACATCCAGGAAATAAATGCTTGTGGGCTTCAAATGCCCACAATGAAGATGGAAACCGCCTGCAGTGAATAATATAAGTTATTCTTTCCGACGAAATCTGACACAGGCGGACATATTACACACAATATGTGAGTATGTAATGCTGAGAAGAAAAGTTTGTGAATGAACTCAAAAAAAAAAAAAATGATAGATAGGTGGACCCCCGCTTTAAGGAATTCTTTAGTAAGCTTTACACATCCATAGCCCTGCAAGACACCTCCTTAATGGAATCCTTTCTAGAGGAGCTAACAATTCCCCAGTTATCTGACGAACAGGTCGAGGAATTGGAGGCTCCATTAACATCTGAAGAAAGCTCTAAGGCCCTAGCGGAATTCCCCAAGTCTAAACCCCCGGGTTCAGATGGCTTACCAGTGGAGTTCTACTCCACTTATTCGGAAGTGTTGATCCCTAGATTACTCAAGTTGTATGAGGCCATATTTGAAGACTCTGAACTGCCAGCGTTTATGAGAGAGGCTATCATAGTACTAATTCCCAAGCCTGGGAAAGACCCACACATCCCAGAGTCATATCGACCCATAGCTCTACTTCAGGTAGATATTAAAATCCTCGCAAAAATTCTGGCTATCCGCTTTAATAAAGTCGTCTTGTCTTTAATACATTGTGACCAGGCGGGATTTATGCCTGGCAGAAATATGTCTTTCAATCTCAGATGGCTATTTATAAATCTGCAAGCCAGTCATGAAAATATAGGGTCAAGAGTGATTGTTGCTCTAGACACGGCCAAGGCGTTTGACTCGGTGGAATGGAGCTACTTATGGATGTGCTTGGGTAGGTTTGGCTTTGGTCCCAAACTCCTATACCAATCCCCGATGGCGAGGGTGCTAGAAAACGGGTGGCCATCTGGGCAATTCTCTTTGTCCAGGGGCACGAGACAGGGGTGCCCTTTGTCGCCACTGCTATATGCACTGGCGGCAGAGCCAGTTGCAATAGCCATCCGTGCACACACAGAGATAGAGGGACTTCGTAGGGGGACGTGATAGAAAAGATTAGTACATATGCAGACTAGGGATGAGCTTCGAGTTCGAGTCAAACTCACGTTCAACTCGAACATCGGCTGTTCGCAAGTTCGCCGAACAGCGAACAATTTGGGGTGTTTGCGGCAAATTCTAATGCTGCGGAACACCCTTTAAAAGTCTATGGGAGAAATCAAAAGTGCTAATTTTAAAGGCTTATATGCAAGTTATTGTCATAAAAAGTGTTTGGGGACCTGGGTCCTGCCCCAGGGGACATGGATCAAAAAAGTTTTAAAAACGGCCGTTTTTTCAGGAGCAGTGATTTTAATAATGCTTAAAGTCAACGAATAAAAGTATAATATCCCTTTAAATTTTGTAGCTGGGGGGTGTCTATAGTATGCCTGTAAAGGGGCACATGTTTCCTGTGTTTAGAACAGTCTGACAGCAAAATGACATTTCAAAGGAAAAAACCCATTTAAAACTACTCGCGGCTATTGCATTGTCGGTCCGACAATACACATAGAAGTTCATTGATAAAAACGGCAAGGGAATTCCCCACAGGGGAACCCCGAACCAAAATTTTAAAAAAATGACGCGGGGGTCCCCCTAAATTCCATACCAGGCCCTTCAGGTCTGGTATGGATATTAAGGGGAACCCGGCCAAAATTTTAAAAAAAATGACGTGGGGGTCCCCCTAAATTCCATACCAGACCCTTCAGGTCTGGTATGGTTTTTAAGGGAAACCCCGTGCCAAAATAAAAAACATAAAAAAAAACGGCGGGGGGGTCCCCCCAAAAATCCATACCAGACCCTTATTCAAGCACGCAACCTGGCAGGCCGCAGGAAAAGAGGGGGGGACAAGAGAGCGCCCCCCCTCCTGAACCGTACCAGGCCACATGCCCTCAACATTGGGAGGGTGCTTTGGGGTAGCCCCCCAAAACACCTTGTCCCCATGTTGATGAGGACAAGGGCCTCATCCCCACAACCCTGGCCAGTGGTTGTGGGGGTCTTCGGGCGGGGGGCTTATAGGAATCTGGAAGCCCCCTTTAACAAGGGGACCCCCAGATCCCGCCCCCCCTGTAGTACCCCTACCATTTCACTAAAAAACTGTCAAAAATGTTAAAAATGACAAGAGACAGTTTTATGACAATTCCTTTATTTAAATGCTTCTTCTTTCTTCTTTCTTCTATCTTCCTTCATCTTCTTCTTCTTCTTCTGGCTCTTCTGGTTCTTCCTCCGGTGTTCTGGTTCAGCATCTCCTCTGCGGTGTCTTCTATCTTCTTCTCCTCGGGCCGCTCCGCACCCATGGCATGGGGGGAGGCTCCCACTCTTCTCTTCATCTTCTTCTCTTCTTCATCTTCTTCTTCATCTTCTTCTCTTCTTCATCTTCTTCTCCGGGCCGCTCCGCATCCATGCTGGCATGGAGGGAGGCTCCCGCTGTGTGACACGTCTCCTCTCCTGACAGGACATGACGGGACTTCCCTGTGACGTCACGGGGAATGCCACAGGGAAGTCCCGTCATGTCCCGTGCATCAGAGGGGGCGGGGTCACCGGGGTGCGGAGTGGCCCGAGGAGAAGAAGATAGAAGACGCCGCGGAGGAGATGCTGGACCAGAACACCAGAGGAAGAACCAGAAGAGCCAGAAGAAGAAGAAGATGAAGGAAGATAGAAGAAAGAAGAAAGAAGAAGCATTTAAATAAAGGAATTGTCAAAAACTGTCTCTTGTCATTTTTAACATTTTTGACAGTTTTTTTGTGAAATGGTAGGGGTACTTTTGCACCCCCTTACCATTTCACACAGGGGGGGCGGGATCTGGGGGTCCCCTTGTTAAAGGGGGCTTCCAGATTCCGATAAGCCCCCCGTCTGCAGACCCCCACAACCACCAGCCAGGGTTGTGGGGATGAGGCCCTTGTCCTCAACAACATGGGGACAAGGTGTTTTGGGGGGCTACCCCAAAGCACCCTCCCAATGTTGAGGGCATGTGGCCTGGTACGGTTCAGGAGGGGGGCCTCTCTCTCGTCCCCCCCTCTTTTACTGCGGCCTGCCAGGTTGCGTGCTCGGATAAGGGTCTGGTATGGATTTTTGGGGGGACCCCACGCCTTTTTTTTAATGTTTTTTATTTTGGCGTGGGGTTTCCCTTAAAAACCATACCAGACCTGAAGGGTCTGGTATGGAATTTAGGGGGACCCCCACGTCATTTTTTTTTTATTTTGGCCGGGGCTCCCCTTAATATCCATACCAGACCTGAAGGGCCTGGTATGGAATTTAGGGGGACCCCCACGTCATTTTTTTCTTTTTAATTTTGGTTCGGGGTTCCCCTGTGGGGAATTTCCATGCCGTTTTTATCAATGAACTTTTATGTGTATTGTCGGACCGGCAATGACATAGCCGCGAGTAGTTTTAAATGACTTTTTTTCTTTGAAATGTCATTTTGCTGTCAGACTGTTCTAAACACGGGAAACATGCGCCCCTTTACAGGCATACTATAGACACCCTGCAGCTACGAAATTTAAAGGGATATTACACTTTTATTGTTTGACTTTAAGCATTATTAAAATCACTGCTCCTGAAAAAACGGCAGTTTTTAAAACTTTTTTTGCATTGATACATGTCCCCTGGGGCAGGACCCAGGTCCCCAAACACTTTTTATGACAATAACTTGCATATAAGCCTTTAAAATTAGCTGTTTTGATTATTCATGTTCGTGTCCCATAGACTTTACCGGTTTTCGCGTGTTCGAACAAACTTTTTTCCTGTTTGCATGTTCTGGTGCGAACCGAACAGGGGGGTGTTCGGCTCATCCCTAATGCAGACAATACTCTACTATACCTAGACGATTCAGACAGATCCCTGCCTCTAGCCTTAACCTTAATAGAATGTTTTGGTGTATTTTCTGGCCTCAGGATAAACTGGGACAAATCCCAGATACTACCACTTGACAACTTCCCACAGCCCAAAGACAGAGCCATGCTGCCCCTGCAGAGAGTAGACACTATTAAATATCTAGGTGTACGAACTACAAGGGACCCAGCCGATTATGAGGCACTCAACATAACTCCATTGTATGCAATGCTTAAACAAAAAAACTCAGGTGTGGGCTCGTCTCCCGTTGGGGGTGATGGGACGTATAAACCTGGTAAAAATGGTCCTCCTGCCCAAAATATTATACATGGTATGGCACTCGCCGATATACTTGGTGCTCAGGCATTCCAAACTAATGGAAACTATTTTGAAGCCATTTATTTGGGGTAACAACAGACATAAAATCTCCTGGCATAAACTGAAAAATCACACAGACCTAGTGGGAACGGCTCTACCTGACTTTAACACATATTATATTGCAGCTCAGTTGTCCCAAATCTTCCACGTTGACAAGGTAGACAGAGAGAGATTTCTAGGTTTTCTATGTCCTAGATGGTCCCAGACGTCACAGGATCCGATGGTTGCAATAACAGGGCGAGCAACTGGGGAAGACAAAATTGTTAACCGTAAATCACTATTATTTCATTATGTTAGGATCTGGAACTTGGTCTCTGATAGACTACGTTTGCCAGAAATAAACAAATTCACCCCCTTGTGGCACAATATGAATCTCCCAGAATTTAATTTAATTCCTGACAGTGAGGTGTGGAGCTCAAAGGGGATATTCTATATGTCACACATTACCTACAATGGCAGGTTAAAAACTTTTGACAGATTAAAACTGGAGTTTGCACTGCCAAATCAGATGTTTTTCAGGTATATACAGCTTCGTAACGCCTTTCACTCACAGTTCCCGCTGGGCGAACTTACTCTAGCCAACAATCCCCTGATGGAAGCAATAAAGTGCCCTGACCTGAAAAAACAAATTTCTCAATTTTATATGATGCTGATGCTTCCACAGGCAACTACATCAGCTTATGCCCTGAAATCAAGGTGGGAGGGAGAGATGGGCACATTGGCAGATGACGAATGGAGCGACGCCCTCGACACATGCAAACTAGTATCCCCTAAATTGTCTGACCAATTAACTCAAATTTTTATGATTCACAGATCATACCTTACACCACTCAGAATATCTAGGTACAAGAGAAATCAGTCCACTTTGTGCCCAATGTGCAATCAAGCTGTAGGTACCTTCTTCCATCTATTGTGGAAATGCCCTCGGATCCAGGTATTCTGGGCACAGGTGGTACACTTCCTTCACGACACTATGGGCTCACCTGTAACACTTCAACCCAAAATATGTCTCCTGGGAATCTTATGAGATCCAGAGATAAATAAACTCCATAAAATATTTATACATGAAACACTTTTCGCTGCACGAAAGGTAATAGCTAGAGTCTGGATGAGGCCCAATCCTCCGGAGATAACACATTGGATAGCGGAAGTCAATAACACTCTGCCTTACAAGAAACTTATATATTCACACAGAGGATGCCCTTCAATGTATGACAAAATATGGGACAAATGGGCTAAGACACCAGAAACTTGCATATGAGTGAAAAATAGAAGCAGGGCGCCTCCAGAGACAGCACACCGGTACATCACATACATAGAGCGAGAGTTTGCAGAGATTTGGCCGGCTTAGACTGTACAATTAGTAATAATCCGTAATGTACATGACACTATGGGACATAACCTGTTTCAGTATGCATAATATGGGGGAAAATGTGATAAGATATTTGGTACAATCGTGTATGTGATCCTACATGTATATCTTGGAAATTGTATTGATGTATATCTTGTATACAATACTTTTGTTTGATCAATAAAAGTTTATGTTCAAGGAAAAAAAAGGCTAAGTTCACCTTTCACGAAAAAAATAAAATAAATACACATATTTTTGCAGAAAAATGTTTCTTAAACATTGTCTGGCATATCAATGGCCCCCCTACCCATGAAGTACTCTATATACTTTTTGCGAACTTCACGGGTGCTTTGGGGGGGGAAGGCCGGTATGGCCATCTTCAAGAGCCATCAGATGTGTTGGATCGGGTAATAAGCCGGCCTCAGTCTCAACTGAGGCCACATAGTTTGATGCATTTTTTCTTAAAAAGTTATGTAATATGCCTCATCCAAGAACGATGTGATTGATTTTATATTCCGCCATGTTTATTGCAGTGAGGAATAGGCGGAAACTGCTGGCCATTATCCCAAAAGCGCTCTCCACTGCTCTTCTGGCTCTGGCCAGCCAGTAGTTAAAAACTTTCTAGTCCGGGGTGAGGGTCCTCATCGGGAACAGCCGCATCAGGTGATCACCCAGCCCAAATGCTTCATCAGCGACAAAAATGAATGGGAGTCCTTCCACGTTCTCTTCAGCAGATGGCAATCCCAAGCCACCATTCTGGAGCTGTCTGTAAAACTTGGTCTGGGCGATGACTCCACCATCTGACATCCGGCTATTCTTCCCCATGTCCACACAGAGAAACTCATATGTCGCCGACACCACCGCCAACATCACAATACTATTAAGCCCCTTATAGTTGTAATAGTATGACCTCACGTTGGGGGGGGGGACTATGTGGACGTGTTTCCCATCAATTGCCCCTCTGCAGTTGGGAAAGTCCCACCGCTGGCCAAATTGGGAAGCCACAGTCTGCCATTCCTGTGGCATTGAACGAAACTGCAGAGTCGAACAAAAAAAAAATTAGTAATTTTGCACATAACATTACAAGCAGATTAGACACAAACATTATTGGCCAACATCAGTATTAACATTTATTTTAAGGAGTATTTAAAGACAAAAATATAAGGTCCACTTATCAGATTTCTCACCCCCTCTGATGGCCCATTGTAAAAATTTTAGGGTGGGGGGGAGATGTTTTGGACAGGTAACTCTCTCCACGTCATTGAGAGCTGAATGCATAAATAATGTGTGTTACTTTGGCCAGCCCCTCCTTATTTACACTATTGGCAGCCCACTGGACAGGTAAGAAGTGTCATAATACAAAAATATGAAGCACATTTTTACATTCTGCAATTACCTACTAATATATTAGGAGAACAAAACTTTAAACAGTACCATTTGAAAGTATTCAGGCAGGACCTTTCACTACATGCTTTGGCAAATTCATCCATAAATATGACCACAAAAGAGGTAGGTATAGTGTGTATAGGTTTGGCAAAGTCAGCAGATAGAGGATTGGTATCGGTTGATTTAGTGGCTGGGGGGAGGGAGGGTTCCCAATGATTTTGGGACCCCAAAAAAAGCCTTTGGTACTCTGCATGAATTTAAGCACACAAATAATATTTAAATACATTTTAGGGGGTGTTTAGGGTAAAGCAGTACTATGGAACTGACAAAATACATTGTTAAGTGACTAGGCTAGGTGGGTATGGGCCCAGGATAGCATGCTGGGAAGGTTAGTGAAGGCAAATATGCATGAAGGACAAAAAAGGAAGTTTAAAAACTTCCAGCATGCATGAGGACAAAGAGGACATTCACAGCATATTACAATCATGATAATTAGGGAATGATTAAAGAAATACAATAGATTAACAAACGTTAAATACATATAATGTGATGTTAAAGGAGAAATCTTACCTTAATATAGTCCTACAGTAGTTAAATGATGGCAGAACAGGTTTCTGGAATAATGATCCCCAGAGCTTGGGGGGAGATGCCTGTTAAGAACTTTATGTCCTGCAGACTTCTCCCTATCGCCAAGTACCGCAATGTGGCGCCTAGCCTCTGCTTGGGAGTGATGGCTTGCCGCATGCAGGTGTCCTGCTTGGTAATAAAAGGGGACAACAAAGCCAACAGATGTTGAAAAATGGGGTCCGTCATCCGGAGATAATTCCTGAAATCATCAGGATTATTCTCCTGGATCTCCCGAGGCAAAGACATGTGCTAGAATTGGTCACGATGGAGTAACCAATTCTTGGTCAATGAACTCCTCCCTGCCCTTTTCAGGGACTGGGCTTGGGTCAAAGTAATAAGAACCCCAACACCAAGCCCCTTCATAGCACAAACTCTACGAAGGAGTACGTAACCGCAACATGGCTTCTAAATGGTCGGAACTCAGAACTCACTGAAAAACAAAAAGGCCTGAGAAGAGCAAGCTGAAAATCAGAAATGAGCGGACAAGAACACACTGCAAAATCAAATATGTACTATAAAATACGCACTAAAAAACAAATGCAAACTGACTATACGCACTGAAAACCAGATACATACCCACAAGCACAAATTGAAGAGCAGTAACGATCTGAAAAGCACAAGGCTGAAAAGCATGAATCATCTCTCACCAAACTTCTACTAACACAAGATTAGCAGAAGGAGCCCAAAGGGTGGTGCACTTGGTATTGAACTGCCCTTTCCTAGAGCCATCGTACGTGTTGTACGTCAACGCATTCTTGACGTTCTGAATTTCCGACAAGATTTGTGTGACCGTGTGTATGCAAGACAAGTTTGAGCCAACATCATCGGAAAAAATCCATGGATTTTGTTGTTGGAATGTCCGATCGTGTGTACCCAGCATAAAAGTCCTGTTCACACATTCCGTTTGCTTTGCTTGAATTATTTTACCCAATGTCGCTTTATTGGTGCTTTAAAGTGTCTCCAAAGTCTTTATAGAAGTCTATGGCAATGCTCGCTTACAGCACCTGCAGCTTTTGAAAAGGTTTTTTTCAGAGTTTGCTTTTCTTTGTTTGGATGGTATTGCAACCAGCAGATGGCACATGCAGAGTGCAACATGGGAATGGGTTACTACTGAATTGGGGATCAGCAGAGCTGGAGGTTACTACTGAGTGGGGGATCAGCTATTCCGGGGGTTCCTACTGAGTGGGGGATCAGCAATGCTGGGGGTTACTACTGAGTTGGGGATCAGCAATGTGGGGGTTACTACTGAATGGAGCATCAGCAGAGCTGGGGCTAATACTAAGCAAGGGATCTGCTGAATAAGGGTACTAATGAGCTGGGTATCTGCTGAACAGGGGTACAAATGAGTGGGGGTTCACCTGGACCAGGGTTCTACTTTAAAACAAATAGAAAATCAACACTCACACAAGGCCTTTGTAAAGCTTCAAAAACACATCAAAAAAGCATGTTGAAGTGGGTGGATCTTTAAAGTGTGTTAATGTTGAAGCAAGTGTGAATGAGTCTTAGCGGGATTTTCTTATATGCTAACAGATGGAGAATGCTCAGATAATTATATTGTTCGATGATCAAGCCATTATATTCATGAAAAAGGCATGCAAACAGTGCCATTCCTGTATATATCAGACAATATATATATACATATATATATATATATATATATATATATATATTTTTTTTTTTTTTTTGTTAGGCTTGTCAATGGTAGTTGCACTCTACTCTTTCATGTTATAAACAAGTCTATTTCTCACCAAGCTTTCAGAGTGGACTAAATAGTAGGGACTTGAGCATTAGGGATGGGAGCGGCTGCTTTTATGGCCAATAAAGGTTCAGAGACATCATCTTTGGTTCTGATCATGTTTTCAGCTGCTTTTGGATTTTCTAGGCATTACTGGCTCCCCAATGTTTTATATGTTCCAAAATAAATGCTTAGTAAGTATGGTAAAGTATGGTAAGTATGGTAAAGCTACATTTATGTTTTTGATTTTTCCACATAAATTGTATGATGTGTTTCTGGATCTAGATGTAAAAATATCTGGGAGATAGAATGGGCGGGAATGGAAGATATAAGGTACTTTAGGTACTGCCACCATGTTTTAAGCTGCTCTCCTGCCTGATGTAGAGAAGGCAAAGGAGGCAAGTTGTTTGAGCTCTTTGGTTATAGAGCCAAGAATAGATTTATAATAAAGCTTAAACACTTGATCTGATTTAGATTGAATAGATATCCATAATTCATTTTATAGTAGGAAACTTCACAGAAAGCACAGAGCATACAGTACATTGGTCAGTTGTGAGGGAAACTTCTAGATTAGATAGCATTAAGATCACATCATCAGTAAACAAGCCTATTTTATGTTCCCTATTCCCCATTTATATGTTTTATTATTATTATTATTATTATTATTATTATTATTATTATACAGGATGTATATAGTGGCAAATGTTTGCTGAACACATTACAATAAAAAGGGAGACAATACAGTTACAATACAATAAAATACAAGTGGGTTAAGAAGGTGCTGCTCATGAGAGCTTACAATCTAACAGGGTCGGGGCAAGTGGTACAAAAGGTTATAACGGGGGGGTGAGCTGATGCAAGTGATAAAAGTTCAGATAGTTGAAGGTGTGACAGGCTTCCCTGAAGAGATGAGATGATTTTACAGGGATCACTTATGCAGTTATGCCCCGTACACATGATCAGAGATTGATCGGACATTCCGACAACAAAATCCATGGATTTTTTCTGACGGATGTTGGCTCAAACTTGTTTTGCGTACACACGGTCGCACAAAGTTGTCGGAATTTGCGATCGCCAAAAACGAGGTGACGTACACCACGTACGACGAGACTAGAAAAGGCCAGTTCAGAACCAAGCACGGCACCCTTTGGGCTCCTTTTGCTAATCTCGTGTTAGTAAAAGTTTGGTGAGAGACGATTTGCACTTTTTCAGACTCATGGTTTTCAGATCGTTTTCTGCTGTTCAGTTTGTGCTTGTGGGTTTGTATCTGCTCTTCAGTGCATGCAGCGAGTTACACGTGACTCTTGTCATTGTGTTCTTGTTCGTTCGTTACTGTTTTTCAGGTCGCTCTTCACAGGCCTTGCTGTTCTTCAGTGCGTTCTGTTACTTTGTTCTGAGCAGCCGACCGTTTTCTAGCCAAGTTGCGTATACAAACTCCTCGTAGAGTTCGTGCTGTGCGGGGGCTTGATGTTGTGGTCCTGACCTTGACACAAGTCCAGTCCATGAACAGGGTGGGGAGGAGTTCATGGACCAAGAATTGGTTGCTTCAGCGTGACCAGTTCTGTCATATGCCTTTGCTCCGTGAGATCCGTGAGAATATTCCTGATGATTTCAGGAACTTTCTCCGGATGACGGACCCCGTATTTCACCGTTTGTTGGCTTTGCTGACCCCCTATATCAGCAGGCAGGATACCTGCATGAGGCAAGCCATCACTCCAGAGCAGAGGCTCATCGCCACCCTGCGGTACTTGGCGACAGGGAGAAGCCTGCAGGACTTGAAGTTCTCAACAGTAGGGATGAGCCGAACACCCCCCTGTTCGGTTCGCACCAGAACATGCGAACAGGAAAAAAGTTTGTTCGAACACGCAAACACCGTTAAAGTCTATGGGACACGAACATGAATAATCAAAAGTGCTAATTTTAAAGGCTTATATGCAAGTTATTGTCATAAAAAGTGTTTGGGGACCTGGGTCCTGCCCCAGGGGACATGGATCAATGCAAAAAAAGTTTTAAAAATGGCCGTTTTTTCAGGAGCAGTGATTTTAATAATGCTTAAAGTCAAACAATAAAAGTGTAATATCCCTTTAAATTTCGTAGCTGGGGGTGTTTATAGTATGCCTGTAAAGGGGCCCATGTTTCCCGTGTTTAGAACAGTCTGACAGCAAAATGACATTTCGAAGGAAAAAAGCCATTTAAAACTACTCGCGGCTATTGCATTGCCGAAAATACACATAGAAGTTCATTGATAAAAATGGCATGGGAATTCCCCACAGGGGAACCCCGAACCAAAATTTAAAAAAAGAATTGACGTGGGGGTCCCCCTAAATTCCATACCAGGCCCTTCAGGTCTGGTATGGATTTTAAGGGGAACCCCGCGCCAAAAAAAAAAAAAGAAACGGCGTGATGTCCCCCCAAAAATCCATACCAGACCCTTATCCGAGCACGCAACCTGGCAGGCCGCAGGAAAAGAGGGGGGGACGAGAGTGCGCCCCCCCTCTTGAACCATACCAGGCCACATGCCCTCAACATTGGGAGAGTGCTTTGGGGTAGTCCCCCAAAACACCTTGTCCCCATTTTGATGAGGACAAGGGCCTCATCCCCACAATCCTGGCCGGTGGTTGTGGGGGTCTGCGGGCGGGGGGCTTATCGGAATCTGGAAGCCCCCTTTAACAAGGGGACCCCCAGATCCTGCCCCCCCTGTGTGAAATGGTAGGGGGGTGCAAAAGTACCCCTACCATTTCACAAAAAAACTGTCAAAAATGTTAAAAATGACAAGAGACCATTTTTGAAAATTCCTTTATTTAAATGCTTCTTCTTTCTTCTATCTTCCTTCATCTTCTTCTTCTGGTTCTTCTGGCTCTTCTGGTTCTTCCTCCGGCGTTCTCGTCCAGCATCTCCTCCGCGGCGTCTTCTATCTTCTTCTCCTCGGGCCGCTCCACACCCATGGCATGGGGGAGGCTCCCGCTCTTCTCTTCATCTTCTTCATCTTCTTCTCTTCTTCTTTTCTTCTCTTCTTCTCTTCTTCTCTTCTTCATTTTCTTCTCCGGGCCGCTCCGCACCCATGCTGGCATGGAGGGAGGCTCCCGCTGTGTGACGGCATCTCCTCGTCTGACGATTCTTAAATAATGGGGGCGGGGCCACCCGGTGACCCCGCCCCCCTCTGACGCACGGTGACTTGATGGGACTTCCCTGTGACGTCACGGGGAATGCCACAGGGAAGTCCCGTCATGTCCCGTGCATCAGAGGTTATTTAAGAACCGTCAGACGAGGAGACGCCGTCACACAGCGGGAGCCTCCCGCCATGCCAGCATGGATGCGGAGCGGCCCAGAGAAGAAAATGAAGAAGAGAAGAAGAGAAGAAGGAAGAAGAGAAGAAGATGAAGAAGAAGATGAAGAGAAGAGCGGGAGCCTCCCCCCATGCCATGGGTGCAGAGCGGCCCGAGGAGAAGAAGATAGAAGATGCCGCGGAGAAGATGCTGGACGAGAACGCCAGAGGAAGAACCAGAAGAACCAGAAGAAGAAGAAGATAAAGGCAAATAGAAGAAAGAAGAAACATTTAAATAAGGGAATTGTCAAAAACTGTCTCTTGTCATTTTTAACATTTTTGACACTTTTTTAGTGAAATGGTAGGGGTAAGTACCCCCTTACCATTTCACACAGGGGGGGCGGGACCTGGGGGTCCCCTTGTTAAAGGGGGCTTCCAGATTCCGACAAGCCCCCCACCCGCAGACCCCCACAACCACCGGCCAGGGTTGTGGGGATGAGGCTCTTGTCCCCATCAACATGGGGACAAGGTGTTTTGGGGGCTACCCCAAATCACCCTCCCAATGTTGAGGGCATGTGGCCTGGTACGGTTCAGGAGGGGGGGCAGCCGCACCCTCGTCCCCCCCTCTTTTCCTGCGGCCTGCCAGGTTGCGTGCTCGGATAAGGTATAAGTCTGGTATGGACTTTTGGGGGGACACCACGGGGGGTGACTTTTGGGGGGACCTGAAGGGTCTGGTATGGAATTTAGGGGGAACCCCACGTCATTTTTTTTTTAAATTTTGGCCGGGGTTCCCCTTAATATCCATACCAGACCTGAAGGGCCTGGTATGGAATTTAGGGGGACTCCCACGCCATTTTTTTTTTTTTTAATTTTGGTTCGGGGTTCCCCTGTGGGGAATTCCCATGCCGTTTTTATCAATGAACTTCTATGTGTATTGTCGGCAATGCAATAGCCGCGGATAGTTTTAAATGGGTTTTTTCCTTCAAAATGTCATTTTGCTGTCAGACTGTTCTAAACGCGGGAAACATGCGCCCCTTTACAGGCATACTATAGACACCCCCCAGGTACGAAATTTAAAGGGATATTACACTTTTATTGTTTGACTTTAAGCATTATTAAAATCACTGCTCCTGAAAAAACGGCCATTTTTAAAACTTTTTTTTGCATTGATCCATGTCCCCTGTGGCAGGACCCAGGTCCCCAAACACTTTTTATGACAATAACTTGCATATAAGCCTTTAAAATTAGCACTTTTGATTTCTCCCATAGACTTTTAAAGGGTGTTCTGCGGCATTCGAATTTGCCCCGAACACCCCAAATTGTTCGCTGTTCGGCGAACTTGCGAACAGCCAATGTTCGAGTCGAACATGAGTTCGACTCGAACTCGAAGCTCATCGCTACTCAACAGGCATCTCCCCCCAGGCTCTGGGGACCATTATCCCAGAGACCTGTTCTGCCATCTTCCAGGTCCTGCAGAAGGCGTATATTAAGGTAAGATTTATCCTTTAACATCACATTTTATTGTATTTAATGTTTGATAATATATTGTATTTCTTTCCTCATTCCCAAATTACCATGATTGGAATATGCTGTGAATGTCCCCTTTGTTCTCATGCATGCTGGATTTTTATGTAATTATTTTTTTTCTCCTTCATACATATTTGCCTTCACTTACCTCCCCAGCATGGTCTCCTGGCCCTATATTCACCTCGTGTATTCACTTAACAATGTATTTTATCAGCTCCATAGTAGTGCTTTACCCCAAACACCCCCTAAAATGTTTTAAAATGTAATTTGTGCTTTAAATTCAGGCAGAATGCCAGAGGCTTTTTTTGGGGGTCCCCAAATCATTTGGAACCCTCCCTCCCCCCAACTGCTAAGTCAGCTGATACCAATTCTCTATCTATCCTCAATCATCTATCTGCTGACTTTGCCAAACCCACACACACTATACCCATCTCTTTTGTGGTCAGATGTATGGATGAATTCCCCAAAGCATGTAGTGCAAGGGCCTGCCTGTATACTTTCAAATGGTACTGTTTAAAGTTTTTATTTTATTTTATCTTGATAGGTAATAGTAGAATTTCCAAATGTGCTCAAATGTGTACAATGTGTATTTATATCTTTGTGTTATGACACTTCTTACCTGTCCCGTAGGGATGAGCCGAACACCCCCCGGTTCGGTTTGCACCAGAACCTGCAAACGGACCGAAAATTCGCATGAACGTTAGAACCCCATTGACGTCTATGGGACTCGAATGTTCGAAATCAAAAGTGCTCATTTTAAAGGCTAATTTGCATGGTATTGTCCTAAAAAGGGTTTGGGGACCCAGGTCCTGCCCCAGGGGACATGTATCAATGCAAAAAAAACTTTTAAAAACGGACGCTTTTTCGGGAGCAGTGATTTTAATGATGCTTAAAGTAAAAAAAAATGAAATATTTCTTTAAATATTGTACCTGGGGGGTGTCTATAGTATGCCTGTAAAGTAGCGTGTGTTTCCCGTGTTTAGAACAGTCTATGCACAAAATGTATTTTTTAAATGAAAAAAAAGTCATTTAAAACTGCTTGCGGCTTTAATGTAATGTTGGGTCCTGGCAATATGGATGAAAATCAGTGAGACAAACGGCATGGGTACCCCCCAGTCCATTACCAGGCCCTTTGGGTCTTGTATGGATATTAACCACTTCAATACCCGCCTATAGTCATATGACGTCCACAGATGGGATCTCCCATCCTGGGTGGGCGTCATATGACGTCCTGGGATGTCCGCCGGGCACCCGCGATTGCCTGTTAACCGGGCCGGCATGTGGATCTGTGTGTGTAAACACACAGATCCACAGCCTGTCAGCTCTGAGGAGAGCGATCTGTGTTCCCAGAACGGAGGAACACTGATCGGTCTCCTCCCCTTGTGCGTCCCCTCCCCCTTCAGTTAGAATCATTCCCTAGGAAACATATTAACCCCTCCCCGCCCCCAGAGATCAGTGACGTCACACTTACAGCCCATCCCCCTGACAGTTAGTAATCACTCCCTAGTACTGATTTAACCCCTCCCCGCCCCCTAGTGGTTAACCCCTTCACTGCCTGTCACATTTACACAGTAATCAATGCAATTTTATAGCATTGATCGCTGTATAAATGTGAATGGTCCCAAAAATGTGTCAAAAGTGTCAGATGTGTTCGCCATAATGTTGCAGTCGCAATCGCCGCTAAAAAAATAAATAAATATTTTTTTTTTTTAAATGCCATAAATCTATCCCGTATTTTGTAGACACTATAACTTTTGCGCAAACCAATCAATATACGCTTATTGCGATTTTTTTTACCAAAAATATGTAGAAGAATACGTATCAGCCGAAACTGAGGAAAAATTTATTTATTTATTTTTTTTAAATTGGGATATTTATTATAGCAAAAAGTAAAAAAATATTGTGTTTTTTTCAAAATTGTCACTCTTCTTTTGTTTATAGCGCAAAAAATAAAAACCGCAGAGGCGATCAAATACCACCAAAAGAAAGCTCTATTTGTGGTGAAAAAAGGACGTCAATTTTTTTTGGGTACAACATCGCACGACCGCGCAATTGACGTTTAAAGTGCGACAGCGCTGAAAACTAAAAATTGGCCTGGGAAGGAAGGGGGTGAAATTGCCCTGTATTGAACCGGTTAAGGGGAACCCCGCACCCAAATTAAAAAAGGAAACAGCAGTATACAGGCTCTGTACTCTGAGCAGCAGTATACAGGCGGTGCAAACAAGACAGGGACTGTAAGTTTGTTGTTAAGTAGAATCTGTTTGTAATTTTGAACTGGTACATTTTTAACGTGTTTAGCTCCAGCCAAAAAATCTAGTTTAAGCTTTTTGGAAAACATAGGGAAGGGTTATCACCCCTGTGACATTTGTTTTGCTGTCTGTGCTCCTCTTCAGAAGATTTCACCTCACTTTTTGTCCCAATGACAAATGTTTTTTGAAAATTTGGGTTTTTTTGTGAAACAAGGATTGGTGATAAAGCATCAGTGGAAAGGAGAAATGTTTTTCCCATATTAACTCTTACAGGAGAGAATTTCCCTTCCTACCAGTAGATTTCATCTCACTTCCTGTTGTCTCCTTCCGTTTGCAAGTAGGAGTCATTTGTAAGTCGGATGTTTGAAAGTAGGGGCCTGCCCTATATACTCAGCAGATATTTGGGCTTTAGGTGTTGTTGTGGCCACAACACTGTAAGCCCTCACAGGGCCCTGCTGTGAAATATTAGATCAAGAATTGTAATTACATGCCCCTGTTGAAAATTTGGGCCTTTGGTGGTGGTGGGGGTGCTGGTGCCACAACACTGTAAGTCCTCACTCGCTCTTGGTGGGCGCAGAAACGGGCCCTGCTGTGAAATATTAGATCAAGAATTGTAATTATTATTATTATACGAGATTTATATAGCGCCAACAGTTTATGCAGTGCTTTACAATGTATAAGGGGGACAACACAATTACAGTACAGTTCAATACAAAAGGTACAGGGGGGCCCTGCTCGTAGAGCTTACATTCTAAAGGGAGGGAGTGGTGGTACAAAAGGTAATAGCTGCAAAGAATTATTTGATGGGAGTGGCTCAGGAACAGTTATGTGGGTGTTGGATAGGCTTCCCTGAATAAATTAGTTTACAGGGATCTCCTAAAGGTGGACAGGGTAGGGGCTGATCGGACATACTGGGGCAGGGAATTCCAGAGGATGGGAGAGGCTCTGGAGAAGTCCTGAAGGCGAGCATGGGAGGAGGTAACAAGGGAGCTAGAGAGCAGGAGGTCTTGGGAGGAGCGGAGGGGGTGATTTGGGCGATATCTGCAGATGAGGTTGGTGATGTAGATGGGGGCAATGTTGTGAATGGCCTTTTATGTTATGGTTAGCATTTTGAATTTTACACAGTGGGGTAGGGGAAGCCAGTGAAGGGATTGGCAGAGAGGAGCAGCAGTCACGGATCGATTAGTGAGGTGTATTAGTCTAGCAGCAGCATTCATAATAGACTGAAGGGGGGATAGCCTGCTTAAGGGTAGGCCATTAAGGAGAGAGTTGCAGTAGTCAAGGCAGGAAATAATCAAGGAGTGAATAAGTTGCTTTGTGGTGTCATTAGTCAGGAAGGCTCGAATTCTGGAGATGTTGCGGAGGTTAAGGCAGTAGGATTTAGCCAGTGGATATGGGGGCTGAAGGAGAAGTCAGAGTTAAGGATTACACCCAGGACCGTGGCATGTGTGGAGGGACCAATGGTTGTGTTGTTGATATTAATGGTGACGTCACAGGAGGGGGACCGTGAAGGAGGAAATATAACAAGCTCAGTTTTAGAAAGATTAAGTTTGAGGAAGTGGTGTGACATCCATACAGATATGTCATTCAGCAAGTTTGAGATCCGTGAGGAGATAGAGGGGGTGAGTTGAGGAGTGGAGAGATAGATCTGTGTGTCATCGGCGGTAGGTATTGAGGTGGTATTGGAAGCCATGGGAGGCTATCAACTGGCCCAGGGAAGAGGTATAAAGTGAGAAAAGGAGAGGCCCAAGGACGGAGCCTTGGGGTACTCCAACAGAAAGAGGAAGGGGAGCGGAGGAGAATGAGTTGAGGGTGACACTGAAGTGCGCTGAGATAGGTAGGAGGAGAAAGAGGATAATGCAGAATCACGGCAGCCAAGGGAGTGTAATTTGCTCAGGAGCAGCAGGTGGTCAACTGTGTCAAAGGCAGCAGAGATGTTTAAAACTATGAGTATGGAGTAGTGGCCATTGGTTTTGGCAGTTATTAGGTCATTGATGAGTTTTAGTAGGGCAGTTTCGGTAGAATGTTGTGGGCGTAAGCCAGACTGTAGGGGGTCGAGAAGGTTGTTGTCCATGAGGTAGCGACTCATTTGGTCATGAACAAGGCGTTCGATGAGCTTGGAGGCAAACAGGAGCAGGGAGATAGGTCTTAAGTTATTCAAACAGGTGGGGTCTAGTTAGGGTTTTTTGAGTATGGGGGTAATCAGTGCATGTTTGAGTGGGGAAGGAAAGGTGCCGGAGGGGAGGGAGAGGTTGAAGATGTGGGTTATGGAGTTGAGGATAGAGTGGGAAGGTGGTCGCAGTAATTGAGAGGGGACAGGGTCCAGGGGACATGTAGTGAGGTGGGCCATGGAGAGGAGTTTATCAACTTCTTCTGTGGTAACTGGGCAAAAGGAGGAGAGTATTGAGTGTGGTGTTGGACCTAATATGTTGGGTAGGGGAGGAATTTGAATGCTGGATATCTCCTTGCGAATTGTGTTGATTTTGCTATTGAAGTGGTTGGCAATATGTTGAGCGGTAAACAAGTTGGTGGGTGGGGGCAGTGGGGGGTGAAGTAAGGAATTAAGGGTAGAAAAGAGTTGACGAGGTTTGGATGAGAGGGTTTTGATGAGAGTGTTGTAATAGGTTTTTTTAGCAGTGTGGAGGCAGGAGTTGTATTTGAGAAGGGAAGATTTGTAGAGGGTAAAATCTTGCAGGGATTTAGATTTACTCCATGCTCGCTCAAGAGCACGGCTGTGTCTCTTGAGACTTCTGGTGTCATCTGTTTGCCAGGGTTGTGGCAGATGGGGCCTGGTTCTGCGTGTAGAAAGAGGAGCAAGTACATCTAGGGAGGACGACAACGTGGTGTTGTAGATGGAAGTAGTTAGGTCTGGGCAGGACAGGGGTGCGATTTTGTCATAAAGGCCATCAGTAGCAGAGTGAAGAAGGGAAGGTTTGAGGTTGTGAAGGTTCCTGCGGGTAGTGGTATGTGGGTTGGTAGCATGGGATATAGGAGACAAGAAGAGTGTGAAACAGATAAGGTTGTGATCAGAAAGAGGAAAGGGTGCATTGGAGAGATTGCAGGGAGTGCAGCGATGGGAGAATACAAGGTCGAGAGTGTTGAAGTTGGAGTGAGTGGTGGTTTGTGTCCATTGTGTTAGGTTAAAAGAGGAGGTTAGGTAGAGTAGTTTAAAAGTGGTAGCATTATTAACATTGATTGGAATATTAAAGTCACCTAGGATGATGGCAGGCACTTCGGATGAGAGAAAATAGGGTAGCCATGCAGAGAAGTCATCCAGAAAGCATGAAACTGGTCCAGGAGGCCGATAAATGACTGCGATCCTCAGACAAGCTGGAGAGAAAAGACGAATGCAGTGCATTTTGAAAGAGCAGGGGGAAAGAGAGGGAGGTGTGGGAAGTACCTGGAAGGTGCATTGTGGGGAGAGGAGGAGTCCGACACCACCTCCTTTTCGTCCACTGAGTCTGGTGGAGTGAGTCCAGAGAAGGCCACTGTGGGACAGGGCAGCTGGAGAGGTAGTGTTGAATTCCTGGAGCCAGGTTTCGGTTATAGCAAATAGATCAAGGGATTTGGAGAGGAAAAGGTCATTGACAGAAACTAGTTTGTTGAAGACTGAGCGGGCATTCCAAAGGGCACATGAAAGAGGGGGGTTGAGTTGTGGAATCAGGGGAATTGGGATGAGAAGGTTGAAGTTATGACTACTGTTGGAGGAGGTAAATGGCCAATCTTGGCGTTGGGAATTGGGTGTGGGAGGGCCAGGGTTTGGTACAATGTCCCCAGACATTAGGATTAGTAGGAGGGTAAGGGTGGTAAGGCGGGAGTGGGATTTATAGTGATACTGTGTGGGCTTAGAATGAGCAGGAGGTGGTAAGTGGAGTAATATTGAATGGGCAGAAGAAAGGGAGATATGTAAACCTTGGGGGCTGGAGAGGGGGGATAAAGAAATGAGAGTTTGAGGAGAGAGGATGTTATAACAAAGATTAGTGTGAGCATTTTAGAGGGTGGGGACAGGCTAATAGAAGGAAGGCTGAAGAAAGTTAGAGAATGAAGTGGAACTTCCTGCAAAATAGCTGTGGAACAATAATGTCTGTACTTACTTTTTTGTAACAGTGCCTTAGTCAAAGTGCCCGTGTCCAAGTGCCAAACATTTGTTGCCGGCGTGACACTTTGTGCAAGGAGTGACCAGCCTAAACCCTCGCCAGCCGTCCCAAGAAATGAACTAAATTTATAGTGGGAAGGTGTGGGGGGATTCAAAATTATTCAATTAGAAGCTGATAAAACCAAGCTTGTGGGGGGTGGGGTTTTACAACTGGCCTGGACAGATTGCAGTGCAAGAGGGGGCAACAGAATAAGGTTAAATGTTTGATCTTGTTCAGGGCAGCATAATACAAAATAAGTGACACTTTCAAAAACAAACAAAGTATAGACAGTAGTTTCAAATTCTTAGTAAGGCAGAATTAAAGTTCAGTTAGGCAATGTAGCCCAGTGTTTAAGAGAAGAGTGGAGTCTTTGCAGTTACCAGAGGGTATGAAAAGTCAGGTGGGAAATCGCAGACAGGTAGAGCGACTTTTGTTTTGCAGGGAAGATCAGTTTAGTTACCAGAGGGTATGAAGCGTCAGGTGGGAAATTGCAGACAGGTAGAGCGACTAATTACATGCCCCTGTTGAACAAGGGCTGAAAAAGTGGGCCTTAGGCACTGGTGCTGGTGCCACAACACTTCAACCCCTCACAGATACTCTAGTTGGAACACAGGAACGAGCCCTGCTGCAAAGTATTGCATCAAAAATTGTAATCACACTCCCCTGTTAAACAGGGGCTGAAAAATGTGGGCCTTAGACACCGGTGCTGGTGCCACAACACTGCAACCCCTCACAGATACTCTAGTTGGAACACAGGAACGAGCCCTGCTGCAACGTATTGCATCAAAAATTGTAATTACACGTCCCTGTTAAACAGGGGCTGAAAAATTGGGCCTTAGGAACTGGTGGCAGCGCCCAGAACCAAAAATGTTCTTACAAGCTATCAGCGTGATCATTGAGGAGGAAGAGGATAATTACTCAGGATAGTCACTCAGCATCAGCATAGGCAGTCTGTGAAGGGATCTGAGTTTTCAAAAAAAAAATATTCGGTTACATCAGCATCAGGTGCTTGGTAGCTGGTGGTGATCCAAGACTGATTCATTTTTGAGTAGGTCAGTCGATCGACTGAGTCGTTGGACAGACGCACCCTGTGATCCGTTACAAAGCCTCCAGCAGCACTGAATGTGCATTCCGAAAGAACGCTGGATGCAGGACAGGCCAGTAGCTCAATTGCATACTGTGCAAGCTCTGGCCAGTGATCCATCCTCAAGACCCAGTAACCCAGAGGATTTTCAGTGGGAAAGGTGTCCAAGTCAGATCTTGCCCCTAGGTATTCCTGCAACATGTAAAACAGACGCTGGCGATGGTTGCTGGAACCGATCATACCTTGGGGCTGCGGACTAAAAAATTGTCTGAACACATCAGTCAGATGGCCACCTTCTCCACCGCTCCTTCTTTGACTGACCGAAGCCTCAGCAACACATTGTCCAGAAACAGGAGTTTGTAACCTCTCAGTCTCTGGGAACGCATTGCACAGACCTTTCTGCAAGGCCTCCCGAAGATGTTTCATCCTCTGCTCCCTCTGCGATGGCAAGATAAGGTCCACAACCTTACCCTTGTAACGTGGATCAAGGAGGGTTGCCAGCCAGTATTGGTCCTTCTCCTTGATACCACGAATACGAGGATCCTTACGCAGGCTTTGCAGGATCAGGGAGGCCATGCAGCGTAGGTTTGCTGAGGCATTTGGTCTGGAGTCCTCTGGGTCACTAAGGACGACATGGTCCACAGCCACCTCCTCCCAGCCACGTACAAGTCCATGTGTTTCTTGGGACTGGTCCCTTAAAGACTGCTGCTGAGTGCCAGGCTCCACCTTCATACTGACACAATCCTCCTCCTCGTCCTCTTCCTGTGTGATCGGCGGGCACGCAGGAACACTGTCTGGATAAAGGGGGCCTTGAGAGCTAAGGAAGTCCTCCTCTTCCTGCCTCTGTTCTGCCTCAAGTGCCCTGGCCATTATTCTACGCAGCGTGTGCTCCAACAGGTGGACAAGGGGGACAGTGTCACTGATGCATACACTGTCACTGCTCCCCATCCTAGTGGCCTCCTCAAATGGTGACAGGACAGTGCATGCATCCCTGATCATGGCCCACTGGCGTGGGGAAAAAAAACAAGCTCCCCTGACCCTGTCCTGGTTCCATAGTCGCACAGGTACTCATTGATGGCCCTCAGCTGCATGTGCAGCCGCTGCAGCATGGCCAACGTTGAGTTCCACCTGGTGGGCATGTCACAGATTAGGCAGTTCTTGGGCAGGTTAAACTCCTTTTGGAGGTCTGCCAGCCGAGCACTGGCATTATATGACCGGCAGAAATGCACACAGACTTTCCTGGCCTGCCTCAGGACATCCTGTAAGCCTGGGTACCTGTCCAAGAACTGCTGCACCACCAAGTTAAGGACGTGAGCCAAACAGGGCACATGGGTCATTTGTCCCTGTCGGAGGGCAGAGAGGAGGTTGGTGCCATTGTCGCAAACCACCATTCCTGCCTTAAGTTGGCATGGCGTTAACCACCTCTGAACCTGCCCCTGCAGAGCTGACAGAACCTCTGCCCCAGTGTGGCTCCTGTCCCCCAAGCACACCAGCTCAAGCACCGCATGGCATCTTTTGGCCTGCATACTTGCGTAGCCCCTTGAATTTCTAAGGAGCACCGCTGGTTCCGAGGACAAAGCACAGGAAGAGGCCATGGAGGAAGAAGAAGAGGAGTGGGTGGAGGAGAGAGGTGTGTCACAATGATTAGTAGTGGCATTTTGGAGGCGTGGTGGCAGAACAACCTCCAACACTACTGCACCTTGTCCTGCATCCTTGCCAGCTGCCAGCAGAGTCACCCAATGCGCGGTGAAACTTAGGTAACATCCCTGTCCATGCCTGCTGGACCATGAGTCAGTGGTAATATGCACCTTACCACTGACCGCCCTGTCCAGCGAGGCATGGACATTGCCTTCCACATGCCGGTAGAGAGCCGGAATCGCCTTCCGTGAGAAAAAGTGGTGTTTGGGTACCTGCCACTGAGGAACCACATATTCCACAAACTCACAGAAGCGGGCAGAGTCTACCAACTGAAAAGGAAGCAGTTGAAGTGCTAGCAATTTTGCCAAGCTAGCATTCAACCGCTGGGCATGTGGATGGCTGGGAGCAAACTTCTTTCGGCGGTGCAGCAGCTGGGGCAGGGAAATTTGCCTGGTACAATCTGACATTGGTGTACCGAAAGCAGATTGCCCACAAGTACTTGGCTGTGACACACCTAATTCTACACCTTCATTCCTCTCAGTGCAGGTATCAGAGAGGACTGAAGGTATAGTGGGGTTGGAGATCTCAGCTGATGAGGAGCAAGGAGAGGTCCTCTTTGTTCTTTGGTGTGGGTCTTTTAGATACGCTTGCCAACGAACTGCATGGCAGGTCAACATATGTCTGGTCAAGCATGTGGTGCCCAAGCGGGAGATGTTTTGGCCACGCGAGATATGCTTGAGACATATGTTGCAAATAGCAGCAGTGCGATCTGATGCACTCGTCTCAAAAAAGGCCCACACCAAAGAACTTTTGGAATAACGCGCAGAAACAGCAGTGCCCAGTGAATTATGGGCCATGACGTGCCACACAAAATGTACGTGTGGCGCGAACGGCCCATATCATTCGCAATTCGGCAAACGGGCGAACAGACGGTGTTCGAGTCGAACTTGGGTTCGACTCGAACACGAAGCTCATCCCTACTGTCCAGTGGGCTGCCAATAGTGTAACTAAGGAGGGGCTGGCCAAAGTAATACCCATTATTTAGCCATTCATCTCTCAATGAAGTGGAGAGGGTTACCTGTCCAAGAGCCCCCCCCCCCCCCAAAATGTTAAAAATGGCCCATGAGAGGGGGGGAGGGGGAATCTGATAGGTGTACCTTATACTTTGGTCTTTAAAAACTCCCTCAAATAAATGTTATCTTGATGATGGCCAAGAATGTTTGTGTCTAATCTGCTTTCCCTGTTTATGTGCAAAATGACTATTTTTTTGTTGTTGTTTGACTCCACAGTTTCCTTTCACGCCACAGGAATGGCAGACTGTGGCCTCCCACTTTGCCCAGCGGTGGGACTTTCCTAACTGCAGAGGGGCAATTGATGGGAAACACGTCCACATCATCCCACCACCCAACTCGGGGTCATACTATTATAATTACAAGGGGTTCAATAGTATTGTGATGTTGGCGGTGGTGTTTGCTACTTACGAGTTTCTGTATGTGGACGTGGGGAAGAATGGCCAGATGTCCGATGGTGGAGTCATCGCCCAGATGGAGTTCTACAGGCGTCTCCAGAATGGCAGCTTGGAATTGCCACCTCCAGAAGACAATGTGGAAGGACTCCCATTCATCTTCAATGCAGATGAAGCGTTTGCGCTGGGGGACCATCTTATGCGGACATTCCCGATGAGGACCCTCACCCCGGACCAGAGGGATTTTAATTACCGGCTGGCCAGAGCCAGAAGAGTGGTGGAGAACACGCTTGGAATCATGGCCAGCCGGTTCCACCTGTTTCTTACACCCATACACATGGCGGAGTATAAACTGAATCATATTATCCTGGCGTGCTGTGTTCTACACAACTTTTTACGGCAACATTCTGCCAACTATGCTGGCTCAGTTGGGCCTGAGGCCGGAATTCTAAATGAAACAACCCTGACGGCGCTTGAAAGAGGCCGTTCTGGCTTGCCCCCCCGAGTGCCCGTGATGTCCGGCTAAGATACCTTGAATACTTTGCGGGTAGGGGGGCTATCAATATGCCAGACAATGTCTGAAAAATTTTCCAAATAATAAAAAAAAAACTACTCAAATCTTTGGTGACATTTACTGCTTGTGTTTCTTTTAACTGACCCTGACAGAAATGTGGTGAGTCCTGAAAATGGCGTGATTGTGTAACCTTACAAAGCACTGTTCGGTGTTATTTACTAAAGGCAAAGACACTTTGCACTACAAGTGCACTTGAAACTGAACTTGTAGTGCAAAGTGGATTTTCAAAATTCCGGTGCAGACTCTTGACCACTTTCGCCATGATCTTGGCCTTTCTGACATTGGGGTTGGGGTAAGGTCCATACTTCCCGTCATAGTCGGCCCTCTTCAGGATGTCCACCATCTACAACATCTCCCCAATGGACATATTTGAGGCCTTAAATTGTCTCCTTCTGGATCGTGACGTTTCTGGCTCCGGGCTTTCCTCCCCCTCCTCCTCGTTGCTGTAATTAGCATGCACCTGCTGTGTCTCCGCCATGTGCTCTGCCCCCACTGCGCCGAACAAGAAGGGGCGGGGAATAGAATAGAAAGAACATCAGGGGCGGGTGGAGTTTCACGCATGCGCAGTGTGTATAAAGCATAACATGCGTGCGTAGTACGTACGATCTGTGAGCGGAGGAAGAAGTATCGGAGGCGCCGATCTTGATAACGAAGGTAAGATCTAAATTTGGGCCTATACTGCTTCTAGATTGAGGCCTATATTGTAACAAGATTAGGAGAGTTTTGCCTGACATTAGGGTTTGTCTCGTGTTGTGTCTTGCAGATAAAATGGATGGCTTCAAAGACCACAACTTCCTCCCCCTATTCATAGACAAGTACAGGGAGCTGCCCTGTCTGTGGCAGGTGAAACATCCACATTATAATAATAAACAAAAGAGGCAGACAGTGCTGGAGAAACTGCTGGAGTTGGTGAAGCCGGTGGTCCCCACAGCAACCATCCCCTATTTAAAAGCCAAAATTAGTGGCCTGAGGAGCACTTATCTAAGGGAGCGCAAGAACGTCACAGATTCCCAGAGATCCGGAGCTGCAGCAGATGACGTTTATGTCCCCAGGCTGTGGTACTATGAGAGACTGCAATTTCTGTCAGACCAGACTGAAGTCAGGGAATCCCTCTCAACCCTTCCTTCCACTCTTCCTTCCACCCCAGCTGAGGCTTCCGATGTCCAACCTGGGACTTCCAGCCAGGAAGAAGTTGAGGAGCCCAGCTTGAGCCAGGTTTAGCATTGTTATACAGATTTCTGGTCAATAAATAAATGATGTTTACTAGATGTTATTATTGATCACTAATTGCTGATTTAATAAAGTGTTTTACATATCAATAGACAGTAGTGGGCAAAAATAATTGGGACAAGAATGAAAAATGCTGGGCTCAGAATGATAGTCTTTTATATTTGTTAACATTCGATTTGCAACAGTCATTAGATGAAAATTGTGTGTGATTGATGAAGTAAAAACTAAAACTATGTCCCTTTTTCATACACAGGAAGACCTCAGCCAGGAGGAGGCTCTGGAATGTGGCAGCCAGGAGGAGGCGGGGGTTAGTGGCAGCAAGGAGGAGGCAGGGCTAAGTGGCAGCCAGGAGAAGCCTGGGACCAGTAGGAGCCTGACAGAGTCGCAGGTCCCTCTCCTCTGTCTTCCAAACAAAAGACCCAGGAAGGGGAGTCACGTGCAGGATTCAGCTCTCAGTCTCATTCAGGAGGCTTCTGCGTCCCTCAGAGCCACCCCCACTCCTGAAGAGGCCTCTGCCTGCATGGCTACCACCAAACTGCAGGGCATGCAGGAGGGCCAATGCCAGCTGTGTGAGGACCTTCTTTATAAAGTCTTAACTAAGGGGGTGAGGGGCGAAATCACACACAATACCCACCTGAGTGAGTTGGAACATCCTCCTCCTCCTCCTCCTCCTCCTGCCACAACTCCACCACCAGAGCCACAGCATGGAAGGAAGCGTGGAAGGAAGACCAGAGAGTGATGACCCTGGGTTCAGTCTGGTCTGGCAAAAGATGCAGCCTCTTGTATGACCACAGCCTGGGGACACAGATGTCATCTGCTGCTTTCAGGATCTCTGTGACTTCTGGACCAGACTGCACTCCCTTATATATGGACTCCTCAGGCCACCAATTTTGCAGTAAAATAATTAATGTGTGCCCTGGGGGCCAAAGGCTTCACCAATTACTGATGTTTCTCCAGCATTGCCTCCCTCTTTGTTTGGTTGTGAGCCCCTAATAAAGTTTTTTTGGTTTCAATTAGACTCGTCTATGTGTGTTTTCCTTCAAAAAGGACAGTTTGTTTGTGAGGAGGCAGGTACGTTTCAAAATACAATGTCAAATTAACAAGAGACACCAACACCAAACAATCTCCTTAAGATTAAAAAATACAAGATAATAATGGTGTTGTGGTAACTTGACACACAAAACACACACAAAAATATTCTGGATGTTAAATAACTAAGAAAAAAAAAAAAAAAACAAGATCAGCCTTGAAAAAAATGCAAACCAAAAAAAATTTAAAAAATCACATCAGGCTTGAAAAAAACAAAAAAAACACCAAAAAAAATTATATAGATTTTTGGTCAGATGTGACAAATCATAATATATTGAGGGAATCACGATAAATAAGAAAGAAGGAAGTTTGTGTGAATATCAGCAGCAAAACTACTTTGTTCTTCCTGCATTATAAAGAAGAAGAGAGTGCGCTGTATTAAAAATTTTAAAGATTGTAGCCTGAAGAAAGTGCTCTATCCATTCAGAACGCTAATTTTACCAGACCGAGCTGTTCCATCTCGGAATTTCTTCTGAGCATGCGTGGCACTTTGTGCGTCGGAATTGTCCACACACGGTCGGAATTGACGCGATCGGATTTTGTTGTCGTAAAATTTTATAGCCTGCTCTCAAACTTTGTATGTCAGAAAATCTGATGGAAAAAAGTCAGATGGAGCCCACACACGGTCAGTATTTCCGACAACATAGTCTCCGATCGCACATTTTCCGCAGGAAAATCCGTCCGTGTGTACGGAGCATTAGAGTATGAGACAGCCAGATAGACTGAGGTAGAGTGTTCCAGAGGATGGGAGACGCTCTGGAGAAGTCCTGGAGACAAGCATGAGAGGAGGGGACACGGGAGCTTGAGAGCAGGAGGTCTTGGGAGGAGCAGAGAGGATGGTTTGGGTGATATTTGGAGACAAGATTGGAGACAAGATGTCTAATATACTCTATTCCCCATTTCTTGTATGTCTTTATTGAATTGGTGCAGCAGGAGGTCTTGGGAGGAGCAGAGAGGATGGTTTGGGTGATATTTGGAGACAAGATTGGAGACAAGATGTCTAATATACTCTATTCCCCATTTCTTGTATGTCTTTATTGAATTGGTGCACACAATCGGCTATATCGATTTGGATTGTGCTCCGCAGACAAAAGTATGTTTTTTTAGATCTGTATCCAGCACAGGTTGATTTTGTGTGGGGAAGGATTTAATTGACTCCAGCAGCTCCCTTGTGTCCTCCCCTGAATCTGAAGCAGGGCTCAATGCCAGGCTCAATCCAATGCTATTTAGCCTGGGTTTTGACTTGGCCGGGCTGCTAGATGATGAGGTGGGAGGATAGGAGTGCTGGCTAGTGGGGAAGCTGTTATTGGAAGGATGATTGTTTTTTTTTAGGCCTTATTTTGTGATGAGGCTGCCGGGGTGAGTAGGCCTCGGCGCCATCTTGCCTACCTCCACACATGTTCAGTGAGAAGAAGTCCGTCAGGCAATGGGGCTTCCGATCATTTCCCCGTTTTCTGGACATGGTCCCAGAGGTGTCCAGAGCTGTCCCGCTGAGGAATCGGGGTGTATGTCACCTCGGATGGGCTGCTTTGTGCCGCTGTGTCTCTGTATCACCAGAGCTCCCGGATCATGCGACCATCCGGCTTCCGCGTCAGGCCACGCCCCAAGATTTTAGTATTTTAAATGTCTAATTTTAAGCCTTAGTAAAAGACCCACTCCTCGCTGATTTTTTAAATTTTTTTCATTGATACATGACCTGATTCTGCAACCAGTCAGCACCATATATTCTCCGAGGTAGGGTAGTGGCCCTTGTTTCTCAACATCACGAAATGGTACTTTGCAAGGGGAGAAGACTTTGCTGCAATCCCTTCAAAGTCTCCCAATGTTGAAAGGTATGTGACCTGATCTGGTATGGGAAGCGGGGGCTGAGCGCTCACTGTCCTTTCTTTCCTAAGGGTCTGGTTGGATGATTAATGGGGACCTCAGTCCATGTTTCCCTTAGTAGAGCAACTACTGTGTGTGAGCCAAGCTAATTGTAAAAAAAAATCCACAGCCAATATATGTATACTTCTATATTATTATGACATGTGTAAGGTGATATTAACCTTTTGTATTATGCCCATGTTACCTTTTTATTCATTAATAAAAAATACATTAATTAAAATATAATAAATCCACAGCCAAATATATTGTACTGTTCCATACAGCTTTACGGTACACCCCAAGCATGTAATTTAAAGGTTTTGTGCTTTTCAGTTATGCATTCAAAGTCAAAAGAGAAAATCATTTTCCTGCTTAATGATTAATATGAATTTAGTATCAACATTCACCTCCTATAGACTTCAATAAGGTCAGAGTTTGTGAGCTTCCAGCAAACCAAATCCGGGTAGATTCATTTATTAAAAAAACAAAACAAAAAAAAAACCACATCTCAGTGCACAGAAAGCCAGTCACATTTTTTTATTTATTTTATTTTTTCTTTGAATTCATGTGAAGTAATGTGTGTTGATCTGTATTATGTATTGCACCTGTATATATTGAACATCACTGTACAATCGTATCAGTTATTTGTATAATGTTAGTTATAAAAAAATATGTAAAATTAAATATTATTATTAGTAACCAGCTTTACTAGTCTGCTGCAATGTTGGAAATATTGTCATCATATGGTTAACAGCCTCCAGAATATCACCTATCCTGGGAATCCAACACAACAGTGATATGAAAAGATTTTTCTGTAAAAGACACAAGAAATACAACATTATAAATGTGACTTCAATGATCAGGTAAAGAATAGTAAATTCAGATTCCACCCCTGAGAGATTGTACAGAAACTTTCATCCAATAGAACAAACTCCGACTGGTCCCTGAAGAAGATGTCTAATAATACTTTACTAAAGAACCGCTTTCCAGTATCAGCAATGCTGAGAAATAAGTTTAAAAGATAAGTAGTTTCGCTTGCTAGATATTCAGTCAATATTATATTTAAAATTCAGATACAAATAAAAAATAAATATAATTGTTATTAGCATGGAAAATATTAAGAAAATGTATATTATCATTAAGCATAAAATGTACTGTTTAATAAAATATCAATAATAATAATAATAATAATAATTACAATAAATACTATGAATAATGGACTTTGTGAAGAAAGGTTATGTAATATACATGGACGCTTTATTCACTAAATGAGTCTAAAGGGATAAATAACTTTAATCTTTTTAATCACTTCAGCTCTCACTAGGGATGGGCTTTATGTTCAGGTCGAACATGAGTTTGACTCGAACATTGGCTGTTCGCCCATTCGCCGAACAGCGAACAATTTGGGGTGTTTGCGGCAAATTCGAAAGCCGCGGAACACCCTTTACAAGTGTATGGGAGGAATCAAAAGTGCTAATTTTAAAGGCTTATATGCAAATTATTGTCATAAAAAGTGTTTGGGGACCTGGGTCCTGCCACAGGGGACATGTATCAATGCAAAAAAAGTTTTAAAAACTGACGTTTTTTCGGGAGCAGTGATTTTAATAATGCTTAAAGTGAAACAATAAAAGTGTAATATTCCTTTAAATTTCATACCTGGGGGGTGTCTATAGTATGCCTGTAAAGTGGCACATGTTTTCCATATTTAGAACAGTCTGACAGCAAAATGACATTTTTAAAGGAAAAAAAGTCATTAAAAACTACTCGCGGCTATAATGAATTGTCGGTTCTGCAATACACATAAAAGTTCATTGATAAAAATGGCATGGGATTCCCCCACAGGGGAACCCGAACCAAAAAACCCCGAACGTAAACGGGGGACCCAGCCCCCCTCTGATAACACGGGGAAAGCCATAGGGAAGTCCCCGTGTGTCAGAGGTTGGTGGGGCCACCGGGTGGCCCTGCCCTCCATTATATAAGAGCTGTTACCTGAACAGAAACGACACACACGGGGAGACTCCCATTGAGGTGGATCGGAGGACAAAGTGGAGAAGAAGGTGCAGAAGGAAGATGCCGAACGAGAAGACCGGAGGAAGAAGCGGAGGAAGATAGAGGAAGAAGCGGGGGAAGAACAAGATGGAGAAGGAAGAAGAAGAACACCGAAGGAAGACCAGAAGAAGATGGAAGAAAAAGCGGGGAAAGAAGAAGACATCAATAAAGGGATTGTCAAAAACCGTCTATTGTCTTTTTTAACAATTTTGCCACTTTTTTTGTAAAATGGTAGGAGTACATTTGTACCCCATTAACAATTCACACAGGGGGGCCAGGATCTGGGGTCCCTTTATTTAAGTTGGCTTCCAGATTCCGATAAGCCCCCTGCCCGCAGACCCCCACAACCAATGGCATGGGTTGTGGGGATGAGGCCCTTCTCCCTATCAACATGGGGACAAGGTGCTTTGGGGGGGCTACCCCAAAACACTCTCCCAATGTTGAGGGTATATGGCCTGGTACGGTTCCGGAGGGGGGTGCTCTCTCTTCCCCCCCTCTTTTTCTGTGGCCTGCCAGGTTGCATGCTCGGATAAGGGTCTGGTATACATTTTTGGGGGGACCCCCAAGACATTTTTATTTAAATTTTAGGGCCGGATTCCCCTTAATATCCATACCAGACCCTTCAGTATGGATTTAAGGGGGACCCCACACTATTTTTTTTATATTTTGTCATGGGGTTTCCCTTAATATCCATACCAGACCTGAAGGGCCTGGTATGGAATTTGGGGGGACCCACACACTTTTTTTTGAAATTTTGGTTCGGGGTTCCCCTGTGGGGGAATCCCATGCTGGTTTTATTAATGAACTCTTATGTATATTGCCGGACCGACAATTCATTATAGCCGCGAGTAGTTTTAAATGACTTTTTTTAACTTTAGAAACGTAATTTTGCTGTTTGCTTCTAAACACGGGAAACTTGCGCCACTTTACAGGCATACTATAGACACCCCCCCAGGTACAAAATTTAAAGTAATATTACACTTTTATTGTTTCACTTTAAGCATTATTAAAATCACTGCTCCCGAAAAAAGTACAGTTTTTAAAACTTTTTTTTGCATTGATACATGTCCCATGGGGCAGAACCCAGGTCCCCAAACACTTTTTAAGACAACACCATGCATATAAGCCTTTAAAATTAGCACTTTTGATTTTTTATGTTCGTGCCCTATAGACTTTAACCTCCCTGGCGGTATGATTATTTCATATTTTTGATGCTGAAAGCGCTACAATTACTTTGCATGGAAATTTGGCGTTTCATATTGTAGGCCTGTAATTCTTAGGAATAACTCACTAAAATCTGTCCAAACCTGAGTCTAGTAGACATCTCGGGTATGATAAAGCTTGAAACACGAAATCATAAATTATAATATAATAAATAACTATAAATAATTATACCAAATAATAATATAATGGGGGCGTGTCCTGGCCATGGAAGGGTGAAGATCAATCTTACCCCATCCGCCGCTATAGATGTTGCAGAGGAACCGGGCATCCTCACAGCCATTGAGGAACGACCGCACGCGACAGGGACAGCTCGATTCGTTCCTCTCCGGACCCAGCGGGAGAAGCCCCGAGGCTTCAAAGATGGCACCGACAACGAAGGCCACAAAAATCCCCAAAGCCTCACAACACACCGCTCCACGCGGGAATCGGACGGCAGGCTCACCCATACCATCCCCTGCATCGGTGAGTGAATTGATCCCCCCGACCTCCCCAGAAGCTCCCTCCACACCAGATGGTGACTTGGAAGCCCCTGACCCCCTGCATGGACCTGACATCAGACGCCATATTTGGTCCTTACCCACTAAAGCAGATCTAGAACGCTTTGCTGACAGGGTAGAGAAGGCCCTGAAGGAAGACATAGCGCAACTTAAGGCTGACACAACTCACTTAGGGGGCAGAGTGGAATCCTTGGAGCAGAGGTTTGAGGAAACACTTCCAGTCATTACCATGCTGCAAGATAAATGTGCTACACAAAGTCATCAGATTGAGGCCTTACTCTGTCAGTTGGACGACATGGAGAATAGCAGCCGCAGAGTAAATATAAGAATCAGAGGCCTACCTGAAGCAACTGGGGCTAAAGACATTATTCCTACACTGGAGGGGATCTTTAGAGAGATTTTAGAACTGCCCGCCACAGCTACCATCGAAATTGATTGTGCACACAGGGCCCTGAAGGCCCCCTCCCAAGACGTTAACAACCCGAGGGACATTATATGTAAGCTGCACAGATATACACTTAAGGACCGTATCATGCAGAAAATGAGAGGAAAGCCATACTTCGACTTCGATGGTGCACGTTTGGCCTTTTATCAGGACATCTCGAGGCGCACTTTGCTACAATGCAGATCTCTTCGCCCTCTCTTGACAGCTATCCAAGATGCGGGTCTAAAATACCGTTGGGGCTTTCCCTTTTTTCTTCAAGTCACCAAGGAAGACAGAACCGTGACTCTCCGTACCAAAGATGATCTACCGAACTTTCTGTCCTCTCTGGACCTAGACCCAGTGGACTTTCCAGATTGGAGGAGCTCGCTAGAATTCCCTACGGCCAAACTACCAACACTCCAGCCATGGCAACCCGCCAGACGCAAGAACCGCCGACGGGATCGCAGAAGACATCAGTCTGATACCTCCACTGGACATGAGTTCACTAGGGACTAGTGGCACTACCTCAAGAGATAAGAAGAGTATCACTCAAAGGCTGCATTTGAGACATTAGTCCATAGATGATGTCGAGCTGAGTTCATTTTTGATAATCTCGCTCTCTGATTAAACCACGTTTAGCTGTATGACGCACTGTTCTGCAGGCGCTGTCTGCACATTAATTATTCACGATAGACCCTTCTATTCCCTACTACTCAAAAATTCCCCCCCACAACAGGTAACATACCTGCTCCCCCCATAAGCCACATATTGTCAGATGCGGTGAGAGGAGCTGGAGGCCGCTTCGACCTCGTTCATTATTGGTCCACGTTTCCCCCCGTAGGCCACCCTTCTTGTTTTAGGGTATAGTTCCCTCTTGGGATATTGAGCTGTGGTCTGTATCCCCCTCCCCTCAGGGGGACGGGGTCCTAGACACGGCTCATAGATGTTATCAATGTTTAAGCGGCTATGACCGCTTTGGTTTTACATTTATCTCATGTTTCTCTTTTTTCCTCCTTTCCTTTCTCCCTTCCCTTCCCTTTCTCTTCCCATCCCTCTACAGGAACAACAGGTTGTCACGTTGTCCACGCTGGGCGTATCGCCGAGTTGAACACTGCACCACCACTCCTTCCACTTCATGGCTACACTACAGGTAAGCTCTTATAATGTTAGGGGACTCTGCTCTCCACATAAACAAAGTAAACTTTGGAGAGAACTCAAACGGTTGAAGACACAGGTGGTCTTCCTCCAGGAGACCCATTTTACACCCCAATCGCTTCCTAGAATGCCTGCACATCTCTTTAACCAGTGGTTTGTTAGCACATCCCCAACACCTAAATCTAAAGGTACGGCCATCGCAATACACAAATCCTGTCCTTTCCAACCTCTAGATAACAAAATAGACCCACAGGGCAGATATGTTTTTTTAACAGGAAGCATAGCAGGACAAAAGTACACGTTTGCCTCAATTTACATTTGGAACTCACGAAAGCCCACGATAGCTTTGCATCTGCTAAATCGTCCAAAGCGAGCGGGTGGTTTGGGTATCCCAGACATAAAATGCTATTATCCTATTATCGCGCTGTAGCCCTTCAGAGAATACTGAACTGGCATTTCCATACAGAATCCAAACTTTGGGTCAACTTAGAGAAGTGCCTGGCTGGTAGAAATTTGACTTACGCTCCGTGGTTGCCGTGGGAGTGTAGGGGGCTTTCTGAATCAACCTCCCGCTGACGACTCAGGTTCTGTCGGTCTGGGACAAAACAAATCTATTGCTGAAATTAGCTCCCCCTATATCCCCGCTGGCTCCGCTGGGTGGATTCCAATGGTTCCCTCCTGGTGAACAAATGGCATTTTTTGAGCCATGGCTAGATGATGGGAACGCTAGCTGTGGTAAATTCATGAAGGATGGTAAGCTCATGAGTTATGAAAGTTTACCAGTAGGACACAAGGGCCCGCAACTCAACTTTTGGAGATACAGGCAGTTGCACCACTTCTTTGAGAAGCATATCCATCTGATTAGAGACCCGTCTACACCCACTTCTTATGAACGTCTCTTCACAGATGAAGAGCCAGTTCCTCACATGGTGTCGGAACTGTACCAACTTTTGGGAGAGGCGGCCCCCCACCTGAAACCCACATACATTTGTAGGTGGGAAACTGACCTAGGACATGAACTTACAGCTACACAACTACACCGTCTTTATTATATGACACATTCATCCTCCGTAGACTCCCGTACCCAAGAAACGAATTTTAAAATAATGTCTCGCTGGTACCATGTGCCAGCAGACTTAACACGCATTTACCCCTCGGTATCGGAACGCTGTTGGCGGGGATGTGGGCACAGGGGAACTCTTTTACACATATGGTGGACCTGCCCCATAATTAAGCCCTTTTGGGAAGATGTAAAAGACCAGATAAAAACTATATTAGGATTGGAGGTTCCTTTCTCTCCCGAGCACAATATAAAAAAAGTGTACTACCCCACCTGCTGAATGCAGCCAGGCGACTACTCCCAATTTACTGGAAGAAGTCCAACATCCCTACAAGGGAACAGTGGATTGCAGGGGTGAATGCAATACGTGAGGCTGAGGAGTGGATAGCGACCTGCCGAGGTTCTCGGGAGAAATACCTAGCAATATGGACAACCTGGAATGACTTTTCCCCCGACCCACGTTGGGTCCCCTCCAGCTTAGATACAGCTTTATTAGAGTTAGCAGATCCCTCACTTAAAGCTCGTAGATCAACAAGCGCTGAGAGGTAGAGATACCGGAATTTGAGGAGCTGCTGTGGACTGGTCCTGATTGATGTGAAGTATGCCCTGCTGTGGTGGACACGGACAATACATCCCTAAAGATCATGGGTATGTCTAGCTTGTTCCACCCTGCTCCCCCCTTTCCCTTCCCCCCCACTTTCTCTCTTTTTTCTTTTCTGTTTATCTGGTTTATTATATAACAGTGGAATGTTTTATTGACTCTAAGTCGACAGACGGTGAGACTCTCACGTGAAGCTGCCCCATGGGTAGCGTAATTACAGCAGTCCCTATCTGATAAGCACACTGTTATAACTTGCTGGCCCCCCATGCGGGATGGGGGTGGAGGGTGGTTTGATGGAGGCCTTAGGGCCCCCCCATTCGCCTCGCTTGCAGGCCGAAGGATTAGTTATTTGATGTTCAGACAAAGAGCTTACCTTTTCAGCTCAAAATCAATTCATGCTCCCAAAAACGGTCCTGGTGAGCTGATAGATTATACAGCGGCTTTAGTAGCCTCAAAAACACCAGAGGGTCTCCCCGTCAGATACACATCACTAGACTACTTTATATGAGGTCTGAGATTGTAACATTCTGACCATATTCTGACTTAAACGAATAAAGTAGTCCATATTTATACACGCGACCCTACGAGGTCGACTCCACAAATGTTTACTTTTCTTGGATATGTCTTGTTTTTTTGTGTCTGTTTATGTCGAATAACAATAAAATAATGATTACAAAAAAAATAATAATAATATAATAAAAATGATTCAATAATGTAATCAAATCAAAAACACTAAAATTAGCTCAGTTGCAGAATTGTCACTGTCATTACTTTTCATTGTTTAATAACAGATCTTCCCACAAATCACTATCGCTCAATTCGGCGAGTGATTCTAATTTATTATCGCTGTTTTCTAACTGGTCTAAAACTCCTTTTGATGTAAAGGGACGGTTTTGGTTGCTATGGACAATCTCCAGTTTCCAGGCAGAAAAAACAGTTTTTATAATTTAAAACTGCATGCAGGGCACTGGAGAAACCACTAGGGACAAAAGGGATGTGAAATTATTTCATACAGTTATGTAATCTGTAAGATTACAGTATACTGTATGTATTGTGTGTGTTTCACTTTTTGAATTTGGCGCCTTTCTCCATCCCCGTGTGTCGCAACGCTCGCAGGGAACGGAGCTTGGCTCCGTGATGAATCTCAAGCTTGAGAAAGGAATGCGGCTATCCCTTCCATCCATAGCCAGCTAGTTCAGAAATGCGTTGCATGTTGATGACGTCATGGCTCGGCGCCGGCCTGTGTCTTCACTCCAAGCCTCGCTTTCGATCTACACACACGGCCGTGTCTTTCCCTCCCCCATACAGGAACAGTGCGAACGCTGTGGAGATACAACAGGGCTCAGCCATCCGTCCGTATGTCCTTCCCCCCTCCTCCCACGGACACTCCTGTCAGCATCTGACTGGTTTCCCCCTCTCCACCGGAATGCAATTACTATCTGCCAGGAACACTGAATCTCATCAGACTGTGTTGTGCTCAGCCATCTGCACCTCTGCCTGGATTTAATTGAGTATCCGCTACACTGGAACTGCTGCTAACTACAGTCCCACATCACCATCCCCTCTGCCCTGATCATGCTCCTGAATACTACTCCTCTTTCTTTTATGTGAGTGGATATTGTGATTTTACTAAATTGTTTTATGATATATTCTTAGAGGCGCCCCTATTCCTTGTTTTTTCTTAGCTTATTGGAACTCGCTTTTGGTTTCTTGGTGGCTGCCCTGACTGATGTAGCGACTTTACACTACTAGTGTACACATATGTACATACACTTTCTTTTCCATCCATGCCCCTGGACTATTGGGTACTACGCTCTGAGGTATCTGCACATTGTGCTTTTTTACTTGTTTAGTTTTTTTTTATCTTGGGTGCAGGCCAAGAAGGTGTTAGAGTAATCATTATGGGATCATTTGGGAGTAGCACCAAGTTGGAAAGAGATGTAGAGAGGCGTTTCGCTGGGAGATTTAGGCCCCTGGCATTTAGGGAAAGGCATGTAATCGTCATGGTGCTTGTTCTATTGGATACGATGTGGAATGTAGTGTGTTGCTCCCTTTTGTTGTCAGGGAGCTCGTGGTGGGTTTCCTGGTATGTAGTGTAATAGGTGTCAAATCAGACCAAGTGTCGATGCTCCTGTTGACCCACATATTGATGTGGCGTGATGGTTCAGTGGAGAATGGTTCATCCAGTGTTAACTTCCGGGTAGCTTTACTCATGTACTGTGTACTGAACAAAAGAGAGGAAAACAAAGAACGTAAAGTTCCTGTAACTATTAAGGTAGAAACTGTAAAACGAGGATCTGTCAGTAGATCTGAGTGCAGATCATGCTGCTTGTTTTGATCTTGGGGGTTGTGGTAGGAATACATTCCTTACCATGACTTGGGGGGATTACATTGATTTGGGTGGTACTTGATGTGAGCCGGAGCCTCCATTGTTACGTTGCTTAGCGGAGGGCTTATGTGACAATCTGCCATTCTGGATCTGGTGAATCTAAGTGGCTGATAACTGAAGAAATGTGTGAGGTTTCAGGAATGATGCCCCATTTACGTAGAACGGCAATCCCTTCATCTAAGAATGATATTGACATGGTGACTCCATCGTGAGTGATGGAAAGGGTGGCAGGTTATTTCCATTTATGTGGAATGTTGTGGTTTCTAAGTGCCTTAGTGATGGTCATCAGATTGCGTTGTCGTTGAAAGGTGTGCTTGGATAGATCAGGGAGCAGCCGTATGTTGGCGTAGTGCTCGGGAAGGCCTTCAACTTTCCTAAACATGGCCATTAGGAGATCTTTTACATAATAAAAGTGTACTCTCAGAAGAATGCCTCAGGGTTTCTCAGCTGGTAGGAAGGAGGGTTATGGTACCCTGTAGATTCTGTCAATTCTCTCCTCTAAATCTTCAATTGTATCCTTAATCCGTGTGATTTCCTCTGTGTGGGCATTGTGAGCATCCACTAAGGAGGCAAAGGAGACAGAATAATCCCTCATTGTATTCTCTATAGTGTCCACTCTGTCCCCCAGAGCCTGTACTTGGGGTGGAAGAGTTGAAGTTTCCTGAGGTGGTCCCGATATTGGCCACCCAAGACTGTTTACCTTTTTGCTGGGATCCGTGGTCCACGGCCTGTGCTGAGGCCTTATGTGCAGGCTGAATGGTGCAGGCACCGCTGCCATTTTGTTGTGGATCTTTTTATATGGAGGGGAAGAATCCCTGCATCTTCCGTGCCTGCGTATGCTCCTTGAGGCGTTTGGACATTGTGACCGTGTTCGGGGACCTGGGAAGGCTGATTGTGGGCGTCTGGAGTGCGGTGGAGGGCTCCGTAGGTATCGATTCCCACCTGGTGGTCGAGCGGAGCTCCTGTGCTAAGCGACCATGTTGGAGCTCGGTCAGCACACACCCCATCAAGCCATTATTTTACTTAAAATGAATAATGTGGCGCTTACGCAAAAAAAATTGATAAATCTACAAATAGTATCACGTAAGATACTAAAGGTGAGCAAGTAAACTTTACTTGCTCACCTTTACTAGTAGCACTGTGTGGGAACACCATTTATGTTGGCAGCTACTTAATTTGTTCATTTTTAATTTTTTTTGGTTTGTGTATTAGTACTTTCATTTTATTTATTATTTTACTTAGAGTTCTGCAGGTAAACAAATCAACAAAGAGTAGATTAGGCAGATATGAAGTTATTAACTCTTAGCACAAATAAACAGAATCATTATTTAAATAGAGTTTCAATGGGGAAATAAACTAGTAACCTGAATAAGGCCTATAGGCCTATAGCCACAGGCCTATATACCACAGGTATAGCCCCTGACACCATAGCCCCACTTTAAACACAAATACTCAAGAATGTTTCAACCGACTATACACAAGATATAAACCCTGGTCTCTGAAAAGAGTCCCTTAGTGGTATAGACAGGTATGGTAACCAAATGTCCCTTTGGTGGGAGTGGGGGGAGACCTTTTTGTTGCAGGTGAAGTCTGTTCCATTACCGGTGTACTCTTTTAGAACCTGCAATGGCATTCTTCAGCAATAGACCTGGGTTTTGTTTGGTCAATGCTTCTATGATCAAGTGACACAGCAAATCCTTACTCTGATCCACTGTCAGGTTTTTCCTGGATAACTGAGGTAGCTCCTCCCTTCTCACTTGAGTTAAGTCACAATAGCACCTTGGTACTCCCAAAGGGTGGCTCCAAGTGTCGACTCCAGCAGCCCCTTTAAGCCTCTGAGCAGTGCCCTGATGCAGAGCTTGCACATCTTCAGATGTCACATAAGTCTAGTCTTTTTACTCTCTGACTGATCTGTGTGGTCTTCAGGACAAGGCATCACCATCTTGATTTTTGGCCCCGCGTCGAAACTTCAGGCTGAACTGAAAACCTAGTGAACAAGAATATGACCAGTATTCAGATAAGATAGTGTAAAGAATGTAGTGGTATAACAAAATATAATATTAACACATATATCAAACTTGAAACCAACTAGTATAAAACGATTAAAAAAGTGATCACATAACGAGAAAAGCAATGTGGAGAGCGATGAGCCTTGCCCCTTATACTGGTTGGTTTCAATAAACCTACTTTTCTGATCTGCACCATTGGAGCACTCTTCCCCTTATTTTGGTTGGATGAGAGATTGTTGATGTTCCTATTGGTTGTGTCGCTTCTTTGGTTTGGTGGATACTGCTGAGGTTGTTCCAGCCAAGAGGAGATGCCTTCCGAGATCCGGGGTCCCTACCTTCGTCTGGGAGAGCCACCCATCTGGAATTCTAAGCTTGTCTGATTCAGTGTCGTTGACATCCAGATCCACCTGCTCTGGTAAGAGTGTTCAATCCCTTTCACTTTAAGGATTCACTAGCAGTTGAATTACATGTTGGAAGATTTTTCACTTCACAGCTGGACTTTTTATTTTTTCACTTTTGGACTTTAATCACATTTGTATTATTCTAGTTTTTAACATCTTTATTGTATTGGTTGGACTTCAACATTCACCAATTTTTGAACGCTATTAAATTTTGAACTGAAACCCTGACAAGTCCGCCAGCGATCTGTGTCCAGTGGCATCCAGCTTGGCTGAGGAAAGTAGGTATGTCTGTGGATTGTTATCCATCTTAACCACAAACATGTCCCCATACATATAATCTCTCAGCTTGTCCACTACTGCCCACTTTAACAGCCAGAAATGCTCATAAGTTATGGGTCTGAGCCCACCATACTGTTCCTGGTACAAGACTCCACCTAACCCCTCTTGGCTGGCATCCACATGGAGTTCATAAGGCTTGGTCGGATCTGCATAAGCCAGTACTGGTGCTTGGTGAAGCATCTCTTGAGAAGCTGGAAGGCTTCATCACATTGAGAAGTTCATTGTTCCTGTATCGACTCCCTTGCCTTCCAAACACCATGTCTCACAGTACTTGGCCTACCTTATTCATCCTCTGTCTCAATTGAAGCAACTCATTAAGTGGTCTGGCAATCCTTCCAAAGTTCACCACAAACCTCTGAATTAGGAGCAAAACCTGAGGAAGGATCTCAACTCCGTCACAGTCTTTGGTTGAGGCCAAGTAGTGACTGCCTCCAATTTCTACGGGTATGCAGGGATGACCTTAGCAGAGACAAAATGACCAAAGTAGGTGACTGAAGTCTGAAAGAACTGACATTTTTCTAATGGCAGCTTAAACCCTAATTCATGGAGTCTTGCAAATACCTTCTCAAGCCTTGCTTTGTGCTCTTCTAAGGTTTGCCCAAAGACAATGATGTTGTCCAAGTACACTAAGACCTCAATTAAGTTCATGTCCCCATAGTGCACTCCATTAATTGCTGGAACATGGCTTGGGCTCCCGACAAACCCTAAAGCATCCTGTTGAACTCGTAAAACCCCAAGTCTGGTAGTTCATGCACATCCACAGTGTTCCGTTCTTCTTCCTTACTACCACAATAGGGGAAGCGTAAGGACTTCTGAACTCCTGGATGACTCCCGACTTCTTCAGCTCAGCCAGCTGCTCTCTGAAATCTTCCAGATCACTAAGTGGTACTTGTCTGGCCCTCTCTCAAAATGTTTTATCTTCCTGCAACCAAATATGATGCTGAGCACTCTTAGCACACCCTACATCAAAATAATTCTGGGAAAATATGTTCTCTTACATGGATAGCTGGTCTCAGACTCTTCTCTGCTACACAGGATGTAACATTTTAGAGGAAGTAGGGAGCTCTTCTCTTGATCTATTATCTTCCCTCCCGGCCATTTCTGCTGGGGTCACATCCTGAGACTCTCTTCCAGCACCTCAGCTTAATCTTTTTACTCTTTCCATCTTTGGAGCTCTTGGCTCTGTTGGAGTTCTTAGTTGGATCCCTCACTGAAACTCTTTGACGTTTCCTGCCTTTTGAGCAAAGAAAAGTTTCAGTAACTCCTTCAACACTTCAACCATGACATCTGGTTCAGTCTACTTCTGAGGGCATTGTGCTTTGAAATGCCCCAGCTTTCTGCAACTAAAGCACTACCTTGAGTCGGACTTCACCATCTGTCTATGAGTCTAGGGCTTCCATTGCTCGTAGCAATGATGCATCTTATCTTGGGTTTGAACAGCCTGTGTAAGTAACTTAAATGGGGCTGCTTCAGTGACAGACTTGACAATAAGAGAGGTGGAGTATTCCCCTGCCTCCTTCTCTCTTCATTGTTGTCCCCCTCAAGAGTACTCTTCTCTACCTGAGTCACTAGAGTTGACACCTTCTCTGCCTTGAGATTAGATCTTGACAGTTCTTTAGACCTTTAATACTTTGTATCCATCAAGGCCTCCTTTTCTTGCACTACATTCACCAACTCGGGATAAGTAGGGACCATTTGTTTGTTTTTCAGTAACAGTCTCAACACAATTGGATGTTTCTGCCTAGCACCCTGCAGGATTTGTTCTAGCTGAACTTTGTCAGCATTGCAGGGATCAATCCCCTTATTTAGAATGATCTGATGCAAGTTCCAATCCACTGACAATTTAATCGGACAGTCTCTATCCCTTGTACTGGCGGGTGTGTTCAAGCCTGTACATTAGATCAGGAAGTTTCACCACTCTGCCATAGACAGTGCACAGGGCTTCAATGTAATCCATCACTACAAAATCTGATTTCCCCTGTCTTAGGCTACGGATGATATTCACCATGGTTTTCGCTGTCACTCTGTCTTTTTACCACCTCTGGAACACTCCACTCTTCCACTGCTTGTTTGGCCTGATTCATTCAGCTTTCAAATCCTTCCTCTCCATGAGGGGTGGGAATTTGTCCTGAGAAGAACTGGAGCTTCCTGTATCTTTGATGAGATGAAACTGTACTATTCTTCTCCAGATTCTCAACCAGCTTGCTCATATCGTCATAGAAAGAAGCAGGTGGCAGATGGGCTGTGGGTACTTAAGTTTCCTCTAATGCTGGGCTTAGTGACCTAAACTGTGAGCGACCCTCATCCAGGTCTCCAGCTGACAGCAATGGTATCACTTGATCTTCCAGCCCTTCCGCCAAACTCACAACATCCTTCTTAAAAAAGTCAGTATAGCTGGTCTCCATTCCAACAGAGAGTATGTGCAACTTAGGTCAGGCTCACTTCTCATATCCACAAGATGGGCCCCTTGTTCTGGCACAGCCTTTCTCACCAACTGCCACACCTCCCTCTTGGTCCACTCAACTTTGGGTGTCTCTACCATCTTGCACGACTGCAACCGGCCCCCTTGCTCTTGGCCCCAAACAGCTGCTGCAGCTGTCCATCCTTCAGTTCACTCTTGACTCATCACATGATTTGCTAGAGCAAGCCATGAGGGGTATCCTGGACAAGCCCCTAAATGTAGCGCTACCCCCATGAGGGCTGCTTAGAGATATTTGACCCCAGTGGTTGCCCTGACCTTGCAAGTATCCCAACACCTCTGACACCCTGGGTTCTGACATTTCTGGGTAGAATTATGGAGACACCAAAGTATGACACAGTAATCAAGTAATTATTTTACTTCTGTAGATAAACAAATCAACAAAAAGTAGCTTAGGCAAAATTAAACAAAATCATTATGAACATAGAGTTTCAATGGGGAAATAGAGTAGCAAACAGTAACCTGATTAAGGCCTATGACCACAGATAAGAAAAAGGCAAAAAGGATGACAAATTTTGTGTCAGACTACACCCTTCTTGCCCCTGACACCACAGCCCACTGTAAACACAGCTACTCAAGACTATACACAAGATATAAACCCTGGTCTCTGAAAAGAGTCCCTTAGTGGTATAGACAGGTCTGGTACACAAATGTCCCTTTGGTGCTGGGGCAGAGGAGTCCTTTTTATTGCAGGTGTTCTGTATATTCAGCTAGCTTAAACAAGGGCCCAGTATAGTTCCTAGATAAGGAGCATCCAATGTTGTAACAGCAAATGTAAAGTGTCTCCCTAATAGAGCTTTAGTGAGAGAAGCAAAGTAAAGGTGTATTCATGCAGTGTCTCTCAGGGTGCAAAGAGGGTGGGCTTCTGCCTGCTCACCAATCCAGATGATACCAGGCTCAAAGGAATGACAAGAAGATCCTGGAACAGGCTCCTGCGGGTGCTGTAATCAGAGATGGGTGCTTGATCGCAACACCCTGCCGTGTGTTGATTCAGCTGGATCTGTATTGGGGGCAGTGAGGGCAACTTCCCGATTGTCACCAGACTGACCGGAGCAGCTGATGACCGATGCATCCACACACTCCCGCTGAGGCTTCCCTTGCTGCCTAGGCTGCAGCAACAACTTGCTCTCCTCCGATCATCGGGGTCACTGATTCCAGCTGAAGGCTGTGGTCCCAAGAGACTTACTCCAACCAAAGCCATTTATTCCCTCTTTCAGCATTCTGTTCTCCCTCTTCAGCCAGCTGGAACATGTAGTCTGCAATGGTCCACCCCTAGTGCAGATTTGGGCTCTCTAGACTACATATCCCAAGATCGTCTGCTCTTCTGTAAGTTCTCGCTCACTCTGCATTCAGGATGTGACAAAGCAGGGTCCAGGCTAAGCACTAGAGGGAACAGCCCCATTGTAAAGTGTCCCCTGACAATGCAGGCAATTTAGCCAGCTCTTGGCTACATCTGATTTTACTAACATATGTCCAAGTTGCAAAATTGTGCTCAGGCATTCATATTTGTTTTACCCTTAGTTACTAAGGATTTAAATAAAAAGTAATGGGTGATCAAGGAAAAAAGCATCATTATATGTTATCCATGGTGCCCATATTTCAAGGAATTTTAAGTGCGTATCATTAAGAAAAGAAGTAAGCTTTTCGTGAATAATGTTTCCCATGATACTTTGTTTCACTTCTCTATAACTTAAGGGTGGTTCCCTCCAAGCTCGGGGAGAGGGTATTTAGGCAGCCCACTCACCTGTGTTCCTTGTAGGTTAAAGTGTGCGATACCACTCCTTACCCATTTACAGGCCCCACAAGCTTCTGCTGCACGGTCTCCCCCTCAAGGTTCCTGCCACAAGCTCTCAGTCGCTACTTATACCACTCATTTACCCATCCACACTTACCACTCATACGACTTCTTAGGGTTAGGCTTTCTTAGGTCACAGATGCCGACATGCTTCAGCACGTTTCATTTCAGTGTCTGCACATTTATTTACATCACTCGGTCAGCATGGCCTTGGTTATCCCCATACATGTTGCATTTTTTGCTACTGCTTGTTTTTCGCCTCCCTTTGGGGCTACTTTCTCGCAACACGTGTTGCAAGCTCATCGCCAGTGGCAATCAACCGGGCCACTCAGGTTTTCTGCATTTTGTTTACTTCTCCATTAGGTCAGTCAAGCTCAGGATGTTGATTCTGCACCAGGTTGCACGTTGTTTTCTCAAAAAAAAAAAAAAAAGGAAAAATGTAAAAAAAAGCCCCTTTCATTAAAAAAAGCACAAAAAGAAAAAAAAAGTTCTTAAAAAAAAACATAGGGTCTGCATTTTAATTCAGGGGGATAAGTCACATGTAAGGGGTGGGTCGAGATTCATTCTATACCAGTAGGGATGAGCTTTGAGTTCGAGTCGAACCCATGTTCGACCGTTGTCGAATTTTGAACGATATGGGCCGTTCAGGCCAAATTTGAGTGGCGCGTCACGGGCCCATAATTAACTGTCGCAGTGCATTGCTGGCTGATGATTGGCTAAGCATGCACTATGATAGACAGGCTTGGCCAATCACAGCGCCGTCTGTACAGAGAGACGTAATTGGCCAAAGCAAGGGTGGCTTTGACCAATTATGGCTCAGGGGGTTTAGTACACACCCCACACTATATAAGGCCGCCTGCACATCGGCCCTGTGTAGTGTATTCCGGCGTTGAGAGAGAGACAGTTTCATTTGATTTAAATTAAATAGAGTAGGCAGGTGAGTCAGTTAGCTGCACTTACAGTGTATTGAGTATATATATGCATCCTAGATGTTGTATATATATATATATATATATATATATATATATATATATATATATATTGTATTCAGTTTAGCTAGATCTGTTCCTGTTATTCTCTTCCTACTGACAGGCAGGCAGGTGTTTTTACAGTATTTACAGCTACCTGAAGAAAATTGCTGGTGTTCCTATTAGTACTATTAGTTACAGTATTTACAGTTAGTGTAGTGCGTCCTCTGCACAGGGTGCACCTAAAGCTACCTAAAGTAGATTGGTGGTGTTCTTCTAATCCTATTAGTACCGCAGGCAGCTGCAGTATTTACAAGTTAGTGCAGTGCGTCCTCAGCACAGTGTGCACCTAAACCTACCTGAAAGAAAATTGGTGGTGTTCTTAAGATCTTATTAGTACCGCAGGCAGCTGCAGTATTTACAAGATAGTGTAGTGCGTCCTCTGCACAGTGTGCACCTAAAGCTACCTGAAGAGAATTGGTGGTGTTCTTCTGATCCTATTAGTACCGCATGCAGCTGTAGTATACAACAAGTTAGAGTAGTGCATCCTCTGCACAGTGTGCGCATAAACCTACCTGAAGAAAATTGGTGGTGTTCTTCAGATCCTATTAGTACCACAGGCAGCTGCAGTATTTACAAGTTAGTGTAGTTTGTCCTTTACACAGTGTGCACCTAAAGCTACCTAATGAAAATTGGTGGTGTTCTTCTGATCCTATTAGTACCACAGGCAGCTGTAGTATACAACAAGTTAGAGTAGTGCATCCTCTGCACAGTGTGCGCATAAACCTACCTGAATACAATTGCTGTTGTTGTGCTTCTTTTAATACCACAGGCAGACAGCTACAGTATTAACAGTTAGAGTACTGTGTCCTCTGCACAGTGTGCACCTAAAGCTACCTGAAGAAAATTGGTGGTGTTCTTCTGATCCTATTAGTACCACAGGGAGGCAGCTGCAGTATTTACAGTTATGCCGCGTACACACGGTCGGACTTTTCGTCTACAAAAGTCCAACGGACGCTGACGGACTAAAGCTGGCTGGTAATCCGATCGTGTGTGGGCATCTCCGGACTTTCAACATACTTTTTTAGCCTCAAATCCGACGTACTTTAGATTTGAAACATGCTTCAAATCTTTACTTCGTAACTACGACGGACCCCGAAATCCGCTCGTCTGTGTGCTAGTCCGACGGACAAAAAGCCACGCTAGGGCACCTATTGGCTACTGGCTATGAACTTCCCTATTTTAGTCCGGTGTACGTCATCACGTACGAATCCGTTGGACTTTTGTGTGGTCGTGTGTAGGCAAGTCCGTTCGTTAGAAAGTCTGCCGCAAGTCCGCCGCAAGTCCGCCGAAAGTCTGCCGGAAGTCTGTCGGACAGGCTGTCTGACTTTTGTAGACGAAAAGTCCGACCGTGTGTACGCGGCATTAGTGTTTTGCATCCTCTGGACAGTGTGCACCTAAAGCTACCTGACGACAATTGCTGTTGTTCTGCTCCTATTAATACCACAAGCAGGCAGCTATAGAATTTACAGTTAGTGTACTGTGTCCTCTGCACAGTGTGCACCTAAAGCTACCTGAAGAAAATTGGTGGTGTTCTTCTGATCCTATTAGTACCACAGGGAGGCAGCTGCAATATTTACAGTTAGTGTTTTGCATCCTCTGGACAGTGTGCACCTAAAGCTATCTGAAGACAATTGCTGTTGTTCTGCTCCTATTAAAACCACAAACAGGCAGCTATAGTATTTACAGTTAGTGTACTGTGTCCTCTGCACAGTGTGCACCTAAAGCTACCTGAAGAACATTGGTGGTGTTCTTCTGATCCTATTAGTGCTGCAGGCAGCTGTAGTATTTACAAGTTATTGTAAAGCATCCTCTGCACAGTGTGCACCTAAAGCTACATGAAGACAATTGCTGTTGTTCTTATCCTAATATTACCACTGGCAGACAGCTACAGTATTTACAGTTATGCCCCGTACACACGGTCTGACTTTGTTCGGACATTCCGACAACAAAATCCTAGGATTTTTTCCGACGGATGTTGGCTCAAACTTGTCTTGCATACACACGGTCACACAAAGTTGTCGGAAAATCAGATCGTTCTGAACGCGATGACGTAAAACACATACGTCGGGACTATAAACGGGGCAGTAGAAAATAGCTTTCATCTCTTTATTCATTCTGAGCATGCGTGGCACTTTGTCCGTCGGATTTGTGTACACACGATCGGAATTTCCGACAACGGATTTTGTTGTTGGAAAATTTTATATCCTGCTCTCAAACTTTGTGTGTCGGAAAATCCGATGGAAAATGTGTGATGGAGCCCACACACGGTCGGAATTTCTGACAACAAGGTCCTATCACACATTTTCCGTCGGAAAATCCGACCGTGTGTACGGGGCATTAGTGTACTGCATCCTCTGCACAGTGTGCACCTAAAGCTACCTGTAGACAATTGCTGTTGTTCTGATCCTATTAATACCACAGGTAGACAGCTACAGTATTTACAGTTAGTGTACTGCATCCTCTGTATGGTGTGCATCTAAAGCTACCTGAAGACAATTGCTGTTGTTCTGCTCATATTGATACCACAGACAGGCAGCTACAGTATTTACCATTAGTGTAGTCTGTCCTCTGCACAGTGTGCACCTAAAGCTACCTGAAGAAAATTGGTGGTGTTCTTCTGATCCTATTAGTACCACAGGCAGGCAGCTGCAGTTTTTACAGTTAGTGTACTGTGTCCTCTGCACAGTGTGCACCTAAAGCTACCTGAAGACAATTCCTGTTGTTCGTATCCAATTAATACCCCAGGCAGGCAGCTACAGTATTTACAGTTAGTGTACTGCCTCCTCTGCACAGTGTGCACCTAAAACTAACTGAAGACAATTGCTGTTGTTCAGCTCCTATTAATACCACAGGCAGGCAGCTACAGTATTTACAGTTAGTGTACTGTGTCCTCTGCACAGTGTGCACCTAAAGCTACCTGAAGAAAATTGGTGGTGTTCTTCTGATCCTATTAGTACCACAGGCAGGCAGCTGCAGTATTTACAGTTAGTGCACTGTGTCCCCTGCACAGTGTGCACCTAAAGCTACCTTAAGAAAATTGGTGGTGTTTTGCTCCTATCAATACCACAGGCAGGCAACTTCAGTATTTACAGTTAGTGTACTGTGTCCTCTGCACAGTGTGCACCTAAAGCTACCTGAAGAAAATTGGTGGTGTTCTTCTGAACCGATTAGTACCACAGGCAGGCAGCTGCAGTATTTCCAGTTAGTGTACTGTGTTCCCTGCACAGTGTGCACCTAAAGCTACCTGAAGAAAATTGGTGGTTTTCTGCTCCTATTAATACCACAGGCAGGCAGCTACAGTATTTACAGTTAGTGTACTGCGTCCTCTGCATATTGTGTACCTAAAACTACCTGAATACAATTGCTGTTTTTCAGCTCCTATTAATACCACAGGCAGGCAGCTTCAGTATTTACAGTTAGTGTACTGTGTCCTCTGCACAGTGTGCACCTAAAGCTACCTGAAGAAAATTGGTGGTGTTCTTCTAAACCTATTAGTACCACAGGCAGGCAGCTGCAGTATTTACAGTTAGTGTACTGCTTCCTCTGCACAGTGTGCACCTAAAGCTACCTGAAGACAATTGCTGTTGTTCTGATCATATTAATACCCCAGGCAGGCAGCTACAGTATTTACAGTTAGTTTACTGCATCCTCTGCACAGTGTGCACCTAAAGCTACTTGAAGACAATTGCTGTTGTTCAGCTCCTATTAATACCACAGGCAGGCAGCTATAGTATTTACAGTTAGTGTACTGTGTCCTCTGCACAGTGTGCACCTAAAGCTACCTGAAGAAAATTGATGGTGTTCTTCTGATCCTTTTAGTACCACAGGCAGGCAGCTGCAGTATTTACAGTTAGTGCACTGTGTCCCCTGCACAGTGTGCACCTAAAGCTACCTGAAGAAAATTGGTTGAGTTCTGCTCCTATTAATTCCACAGGCAGGCAGCTTCAGTATTTACAGATAGTGTACTGTATCCTCTGCACAGTGTGCACCTAAAGCTACCTGAAGAAAATTGGTGGTGTTCTTCTGATCCTATTAGTACCACAGGCAGGCAGCTGCAGTTTTTACAGTTAGTGTACTGTGTCCTCTGCACAGTGTGCACCTAAAGCTACCTGAAGACAATTCCTGTTGTTCGTATCCAATTAATACCCCAGGCAGGCAGCTACAGTATTTACAGTTAGTGTACTGCCTCCTCTGCACAGTGTGCACCTAAAACTAACTGAAGACAATTGCTGTTGTTCAGCTCCTATTAATACCACAGGCAGGCAGCTACAGTATTTACAGTTAGTGTACTGTGTCCTCTGCACAGTGTGCACCTAAAGCTACCTGAAGAAAATTGGTGGTGTTCTTCTGATCCTATTAGTACCACAGGCAGGCAGCTGCAGTATTTACAGTTAGTGCACTGTGTCCCCTGCACAGTGTGCACCTAAAGCTACCTTAAGAAAATTGGTGGTGTTTTGCTCCTATCAATACCACAGGCAGGCAACTTCAGTATTTACAGTTAGTGTACTGTGTCCTCTGCACAGTGTGCACCTAAAGCTACCTGAAGAAAATTGGTGGTGTTCTTCTGAACCGATTAGTACCACAGGCAGGCAGCTGCAGTATTTCCAGTTAGTGTACTGTGTTCCCTGCACAGTGTGCACCTAAAGCTACCTGAAGAAAATTGGTGGTTTTTTGCTCCTATTAATACCACAGGCAGGCAGCTACAGTATTTACAGTTAGTGTACTGCGTCCTCTGCATATTGTGTACCTAAAACTACCTGAATACAATTGCTGTTTTTCAGCTCCTATTAATACCACAGGCAGGCAGCTTCAGTATTTACAGTTAGTGTACTGTGTCCTCTGCACAGTGTGCACCTAAAGCTACCTGAAGAAAATTGGTGGTGTTCTTCTAAACCTATTAGTAGCACAGGCAGACAGCTGCAGTATTTACAGTTAGTGTACTGCTTCCTCTGCACAGTGTGCACCTAAAGCTACCTGAAGACAATTGCTGTTGTTCTGATCATATTAATACCCCAGGCAGGCAGCTACAGTATTTACAGTTAGTTTACTGCATCCTCTGCACAGTGTGCACCTAAAGCTACTTGAAGACAATTGCTGTTGTTCAGCTCCTATTAATACCACAGGCAGGCAGCTATAGTATTTACAGTTAGTGTACTGTGTCCTCTGCACAGTGTGCACCTAAAGCTACCTGAAGAAAATTGATGGTGTTCTTCTGATCCTTTTAGTACCACAGGCAGGCAGCTGCAGTATTTACAGTTAGTGCACTGTGTCCCCTGCACAGTGTGCACCTAAAGCTACCTGAAGAAAATTGGTTGAGTTCTGCTCCTATTAATTCCACAGGCAGGCAGCTTCAGTATTTACAGATAGTGTACTGTATCCTCTGCACAGTGTGCACCTAAAGCTACCTGAAGAAAATTGGTGGTGTTCTTCTGATCCTATTAGTACCACAGGCAGGCAGCTGCAGTATTTACAGTTAGTGTACTGTGTCCTCTGCACAGTGTGAACCTAAAGCTACCTGAAGAAATCTGGTGGTGTTCTTCTGAACCTGTTAGTACCACAGGCAGGCGGCTGCAGTATTTACAGTTAGTGTACTGCATCCTCTGCACAGTTTGCACCTAAAGCTACCTTAAGACAATTCATGTTGTTTGTATCCTCTTAATACCCCAGGCAGGCAGCTACAGTATTTACAGTTAGTCTACTCCGTCCTCTGCACAGTGTGCACCTAAATCTACCTGAAGACAATTGCTGTTGTTCTGCTCCTATTAATTCCACAGGCAGGCAGCTACAGTATTTACAGTTAGTGTAGTGTGTACTCTGCACAGTGTGCACCTAAAGCTACCTGAATAAAATTAGTGGTGTTCTTCTGAACCTATTAGTACCACAGGCAGGCAGCTGCAGTATTTACAGTTAGTGTACTGCATCCTCTGCACAGTGTGCACCTCAAGCAACCTGAAGACAATTCCTGTTGTTCGTATCCTATTAATACTCCAGGCAGGCAGCTACAGTATTTACAGTTAGTGTACTGCATCCTCTGCACAGTGTGCACCTAAAGCTACTTGAAGACAATTGCTGTTGTTCAGCTCCTATTAATACCCCAGGCAGGCCGCTATAGGATTTACAGTTAGTGTACTGTGTCCTCTGCACAGTGTGCACCTAAAGCTACCTGAAGAAAATTGGTGGTGTTCTTCTGATCCTATTAGTACCACAGGCAGGCAGCTGCAGTATTTACAGTTAGTGTACTGTGTCCTCTGCACAGTGGGCACCTAAAGCTACCTGAAGAAAATTGGTGGTGTTCTTCTGATCCTATAAGTACCACAGGCAGGCAGCTGCAGTATTTACAGTTAGTGCACTGTGTCCCCTGCACAGTGTGCACCTAAAGCTACCTTAAGAAAATTGGTGGTGTTCTGCTCCTATCAATACCACAGGCAGGCAACTTCAGTATTTACAGTTAGTGTACTGTGTCCTCTGCACAGTGTGCACCTAAAGCTACCTGAAGAAAATTGGTGGTGTTCTTCTGAACCGATTAGTACCACAGGCAGGCAGCTGCAGTATTTACAGTTAGTGTACTGTGTTCCCTGCACAGTGTGCACCTAAAGCTACCTGAAGAAAATTGGTGGTTTTATGCTCCTATTAATACCACAGGCAGGCAGCTACAGTGTTTACAGTTAGTGTACTGTGTCCTCTGCACAGTGTGAACCAAAAGCTACCTGAAGACAATTCCTGTTGTTCGTATCCAATTAATACCCCAGGCAGGCAGCTACAGTATTTACAGTTAGTGTACTGCGTCCTCTGCACATTGTGCACCTAAAACTACCCTAAGACAATTGCTGTTTTTCAGCTCTTATTAATACCACAGGCAGGCAGCTTCAGTATTTACAGTTAGTGTACTGTGTCCTCTGCACAGTGTGCACCTAAAGCTACCTGAATAAAATTAGTGGTGTTCTTCTGAACCTATTAGTACCACAGGCAGGCAGCTGCAGTATTTACAGTTAGTGTACTGCATCCTCTGCACAGTGTGCACCTCAAGCTACCTGAAGACAATTCCTGTTGTTCGTATCCTATTAATACCCCAGGCAGGCAGCTACAGTATTTACAGTTAGTGTACTGCATCCTCTGCACAGTGTGCACCTAAAGCTACTTGAAGACAATTGCTGTTGTTCAGCTCCTATTAATACCCCAGGCAGGCCGCTATAGTATTTACAGTTAGTGTACTGTGTCCTCTGCACAGTGTGCACCTAAAGCTACCTGAAGAAAATTGGTGGTGTTCTTCTGATCCTATTAGTACCACAGGCAGGCAGCTGCAGTATTTACAGTTAGTGCACTGTGTCCCCTGCACAGTGTGCACCTAAAGCTACCTGAAGAAAATTGGTGGTGTTCTGCTCCTATTAATACCACAGGCAGGCAGCTTCAGTATTTACAGTTAGTGTACTGTGTCCTCTGCACAGTGTGCACCTAAAGCTACCTGAAGAAAATCGGTGGTGTTCTTCTGAACTGATTAGTACCGCAGGCAGGCAGCTGCAGTATTTACAGTTAGTGTACTGTGTTCCCTGCACAGTGTGCACCTAAAGCTACCTGAAGAAAATTGGTGGTTTTCTGCTCCTATTAATACCACAGGCAGGCAGCTACAGTATTTACAGTTAGTGTACTGTGTCCTCTGCACAGTGTGAACCTAAAGCTACCTGAAGACAATTCCTGTTGTTCGTATCCAATTAATACCCCAGGCAGGCAGCTACAGTATTTACAGTTAGTGTATTGCGTCCTCTGCACATTGTGCACCTAAAACTACCTGAAGACAATTGCTGTTTTTCAGCTCCTATTAATACCACAGGCAGGCAGCTTCAGTATTTACAGTTAGTGTACTGTGTCCTCTGCACAGTGTGCACCTAAAGCTACCTGAAGAAAATTGGTGGTGTTCTTCTGATCCTATTAGTACAGCAGCGAGCTGTAATATATACAAGTTAGAGTAGTGCGTCCTCTGCACAGTGTGCACCTAAAGCTACCTGAAGAGAATTGGTGGTGTTCTTCTGATCCTATTAGTACCGCAGGCAGCTGTAGTATACAACAAGTTAGAGTAGTGCATCCTCTGCACAGTGTGCGCATAAACCTACCTGAAGAAAATTGGTGGTGTTCTTCAGATCCTGTTAGTACCACAGGCAGCTGCTGTATTTACAAGTTAGTGTAGTTTGTCCTTTACACAATGTGCATCTAAAGTTACCTAATGAAAATTGGTGGTGTTCTTCTGATCCTATTAGTACCGCAGGCAGCTGTAGTATTTACAAGTTAGTGTAGTGCGTTCTCTGCTCAGTGTACACCTAAAGCTACCTGAATACAATTGCTGTTGTTGTGCTTCTATTAATACCACAGGCAGACAGCTACAGTATTAACAGTTATGCCCCGTACACACGGTCGGATTTTCCGATGGAAAATGTCCGATCGGAGCGTGTTGTCATGAATTCCGACCGTGTGTGGGCTCCATCGGACATTTTCCATCGGATTTTCCGACACACAAAGTTGGAGAGCAGGAGATAAAATTTTCCGACAACAAAATCCGTTGTCGGAAATTCCGATCGTGTGTACACAAATCCGACGGACAAAGTGCCACGCATGCTCAGAATAAATAAAGAGATGAAAGCTTTTGGCCACTGCCCCGTTTATAGTCCCGACGTACGTGTTTTACATCACCGCGTTTAGAACGATCGGATTTTCCGACAACTTTGTTGCGACCGTGTGTATGCAAGACAAGTTTGAGCCAACATCCGTCGGAAAAAATCCTAGGATTTTGTTGTCGGAATGTCCGAACAAAGTCCGACCGTGTGTACGCCCTATTAGAGTACTGTGTCCTTTGTACAGTGTGCACCTAAAGCTACCTGAAGAAAATTGGTGGTGTTCTTCTGATCCTATTAGTACCACAGGCAGGCAGCTGCAGTATTTACAGTTAGTTTTTTGCATCCTCTGGACAGTGTGCACCTAAAGCTATCTGAAGACAATTGCTGTTGTTCTGCTCCTATTAATACCACAAGCAGGCAGCTATAGTATTTACAGTTAGTTGCTGCATCCTCTGCACAGCGTGCACCTAAAGCTACCTGAAGACAATTCCTGTTGTTTGTATCCAATTAATACCCGAGGCAGGCAGCTACAGTATTTACAGTTAGTGTACTGCCTCCTCTGCACAGTGTGCACCTAAAACTAACTGAAGACAATTGCTGTTGTTCAGCTCCTATTATTACCACAGGCAGGCAGCTACAGTATTTACAGTTAGTGTACTGTGTACTCTGCACAGTGTGCACCTAAAGCTACCTGAATAAAATTGGTGGTGTTCTTCTGAACCTATTAGTACCACAGGCAGGCAGCTGCAGTATTCACAGTTAGTGTACTGCATCCTCTGCACAGTGTGCACCTAAAGCTACCTGAAGAAAATTGGTGGTTTTCTGCTCCTATTAATACCACAGGCAGGCAGCTACAGTATTTACAGTTAGTGTACTGTGTCCTCTGCACAGTGTGAACCTAAAGCTATCTGAAGACAATTCCTGTTGTTTGTATCCAATTAATACCCCAGGCAGGCAGCTACAGTATTTACAGTTAGTGTACTGCGTCCTCTGCACATTGTGCACCTAAAACTACCTGAAGACAATTGCCGTTTTTCAGCTCCTATTAATACCACAGGCAGGCAGCTTCAGTATTTACAGTTAGTGTACTGTGTCCTCTGCACAGTGTGCACCTAAAGCTACCTGAAGAAAATTGGAGGTGTTCTTCTAAACCTATTAGTACCATAGGCAGGCAGCTGCAGTATTTACAGTTAGTGTACTACTTCCTCTGCACAGTGTGCACCTAAAGCTACCTGAAGACAATTGCTGTTGTTCTGATCATATTAATACCCCAGGCAGGCAGCTACAGTATTTCCAGTTAGTGTACTGCGTCCTCTGCACAGTGTGCACCTAAAGCTACTTGAAGACATTTGCTGTTGTTCAGTTCCTATTAATACCACAGGCAGGCAGCTATAGTATTTACAGTTAGTGTACTATGTCCTCTGCACACTGTGCACCTAAATCTACTTGAAGAAAATTGGTGGTGTTCTTCTGATCCTTTTAGTACCACAGGCAGGCAGCTGCAGTATTTACAGTTAGTGCACTGTGTCCCCTGCACAGTGTGCATCTAAAGCTACCTGAAGAAAATTGGTTGAGTTCTGCTCCTATTAATTCCACAGGCAGGCAGCTTCAGTATTTACAGATAGTGTACTGTGTCCTCTGCACAGTGTGCACCTAAAGCTACCTGAAGAAAATTGGTGGTGTTCTTCTGATCCTATTAGTACCACAGGCAGGCAGCTGCAGTATTTACAGTTAGTGTACTGTGTCCTCTGCACAGTGTGCACCTAAAGCTACCTGAAGAAAATTGGTGGTGTTCTTCTGAACCTATTAGTACCACAGGCAGGCAGCTGCAGTATTTACAGTTAGTGCATTGTGTCCCCTGCACAGTGTGCACCTAAAGCTACCTTAAGAAAATTGGTGGTGTTCTGCTCCTATCAATACCACAGGCAGGCAACTTCAGTATTTACAGTTATGCCCCGTACACACGGTCGGATTTTCCGATGGACAATGTCCGATCGGAGCGTGTTGTCGGAAATTCCGACCATGTGTGGGCTCCATCGGACATTTTCCATCGAATTTTCCGACACACAAAGTTGGAGAGCAGGAGATAAAATTTTCCGACAACAAAATCCGTTGTCGGAAATTCCGATCGTGTGTACACAAATCCGACGGACAAAGTGCCACGCATGCTCAGAATAAATAAAGAGATGAAAGCTATTGGCCACTGCCCTGTTTATGGTCCCGACGTACGTGTTTTACGTCACCGCGTTCAGAATGATCGGATTTTCCGACAACTTTGTGTGACCGTGTGTATGCAAGACAAGTTTGAGCCAACATCCGTCTTAAAAAATCCTAGGATTTTGTTGTCGGAATGTCCGAACAAAGTCCGACCGTGTGTACGGGGCATAAGTGTACTGTGTCCTCTGCACAGTGTGCACCTAAAGCTACCTGAAGAAAATTGGTGGTGTTCTTCTGAACCGATTAGTACCACAGGCAGGCAGCTGCAGTATCTACAGTTAGTGTACTGTGTTCCCTGCACAGTGTGCACCTTAAGCTACCTGAAGAAAATTGGTGTTTTTCTGCTCCTATTAATACCACAGGCAGGCAGCTACAGTATTTACAGTTAGTGTACTGTGTCCTCTGCACAGTGTGAACCTAAAGCTACCTGAAGACAATTCCTGTTGTTCGTATCCAATTAATACCCCAGGCAGGCAGCTTCAGTTTTTACAGTTAGTGTACTGCGTCCTCTGCACATTGTGCACCTAAAACTACCTGAAGACAATTGCTGTTTTTCAGCTCTTATTAATACCACAGGCAGGCAGCTTCAGTATTTACAGTTAGTGTACTGTGTCCTCTGCACAGGGTGCACCTAAAGCTACCTGAAGAAAATTGGTGGTGTTCTTCTAAACCTATTAGTACCACAGGCAGGCAGCTGCAGTATTTACAGTTAGTGTACTGCTTCCTCTGCACAGTGTGCACCTAAAGCTACCTGAAGACAATTGCTGTTGTTCTGATCATATTAATACCCCAGGCAGGCAGCTACAGTATTTACAGTTAGTGTACTGCGTCCTCTGCACAGTGTGCACCTAAAGCTACTTGAAGACAATTGCTGTTGTTCAGCTACTATTAATACCACAGGCAGGCAGCTATAGTATTTACAGTTAGTGTACTGTGTCCTCTGCACAGTGTACACCTAAAGCTACCTGAAGAAAATTGGTGGTGTTCGTATCCTATTAATACCCCAGGCAGGCAGCTACAGTATTTACAGTTAGTGCACTGTGTCCCCTGCACAGTGTGCACCTAAAGCTACCTGAAGAAAATTGGTTGAGTTCTGCTCCTATTAATTCCACAGGCAGGCAGCTTCAGTATTTACAGATAGTGTACTGTGTCCTCTGCACAGTGTGCACCTAAAGCTACCTGAAGAAAATTGGTGGTGTTCTTCTGAACTTATTAGTACCACAGGCAGGCAGCTGCAGTATTTGAAGTTAGTGTACTGCTTCCTCTGCACAGTGTGCACCTAAAGCTACCTGAAGACAATTCATGTTGTTTGTATCCTATTAATACCCCAGGCAGGCAGCTACAGTATTTACAGTTAGTGTACTCCGTCCTCTTCACAGTGTGCACCTAAATCTACCTGAAGACAATTGCTGTTGTTCTGCTCCTATTAGTACCACAGGCAGGCAGCTACAGTATTTACAGTTTGTGTACTGTGTACTCTGCACAGTGTACACCTAAAGATACCTGAAGAAAATTGGTGGTGTTCTTCTGAACCTATTAGTACCACAGGCAGGCAGCTGCAGTATTTACAGTTAGTGTACTGCATCCTCTGCACAGTGTGCACCTCAAGCTACCTGAAGACAATTCCTGTTGTTCGTATCCTGTTAATACCCCAGGCAGGCAGCTACAGTATTTACAGTTAGTGTACTGCATCCTCTGCACAGTGTGCACCTAAAGCTACTTGAAGACAATTGCTGTTGTTCAGCTCCTATTAATACCACAGGCAGGCAGCTTCAGTATTTACAGTTAGTGTACTGTGTTCCCTGCACAGTGTGCACCTAAAGCTACCTGAAGACAATTCCTGTTGTTCGTATCCAATTAATACCCCAGGCAGGCAGCTACAGTTTTTACAGTTAGTGTACTGCGTCCTCTGCACACTGTGCACCTAAAACTACCTGAAGACAATTGCTGTTTTTCAGCTCTTATTAATACCACAGGCAGGCAGCTTCAGTATTTACAGTTAGTGTACTGTGTCCTCTGCACAGTGTGCACCTAAAGCTACCTGAAGAAAATTGGTGGTGTTCTTCTAAACCTATTAGTACCACAGGCAGGCAGCTGCAGTATTTACAGTTAGTGTACTGCTTCCTCTGCACAGTGTGCACCTAAAGCTACCTGAAGACAATTGCTGTTGTTCTGATCATATTAATACCCCAGGCAGGCAGCTACAGTATTTACAGTTAGTGTACTGCGTCCTCTGCACAGTGTGCACCTAAAGCTACTTGAAGACAATTGCTGTTGTTCAGCTACTATTAATACAACAGGCAGGCAGCTATAGTATTTACAGTTAGTGTACTGTGTCCTCTGCACAGTGTACACCTAAAGCTACCTGAAGAAAATTGGTGGTGTTCGTATCCTATTAATACCCCAGGCAGGCAGCTACAGTATTTACAGTTAGTGCACTGTGTCCCCTGCACAGTGTGCACCTAAAGCTACCTGAAGAAAATTGGTTGAGTTCTTCTCCTATTAATTCCACAGGCAGGCAGCTTCAGTATTTACAGATAGTGTACTGTGTCCTCTGCACAGTGTGCACCTAAAGCTACCTGAAGAAAATTGGTGGTGTTCTTCTGAACCTATTAGTACCACAGGCAGGCAGCTGCAGTATTTGCAGTTAGTGTACTGCTTCCTCTGCACAGTGTGCACCTAAAGCTACCTGAAGACAATTCATGTTGTTTGTATCCTATTAATACCCCAGGCAGGCAGCTACAGTATTTACAGTTAGTGTACTCCGTCCTCTTCACAGTGTGCACCTAAATCTACCTGAAGACAATTGCTGTTGTTCTGCTCCTATTAGTACCACAGGCAGGCAGCTACAGTATTTACAGTTAGTGTACTGCATCCTCTGCACAGTGTGCACCTCAAGCTACCTGAAGACAATTCCTGTTGTTCGTATCCTGTTAATACCCCAGGCAGGCAGCTACAGTATTTACAGTTAGTGTACTGCATCCTCTGCACAGTGTGCACCTAAAGCTACTTGAAGACAATTGCTGTTGTTCAGCTCCTATTAATACCACAGGCAGGCAGCTTGGGTATTTACAGTTAGTGTACTGTGTTCCCTGCACAGTGTGCACCTAAAGCTACCTGAAGAAAATTGGTGGTTTTCTGCTCCTATTAATACCATAGGCAGGCAGCTACAGTATTTACAGTTAGTGTACTGTGTCCTCTGCACAGTGTGCACCTAAAGATACCTGAAGAACATTGGTGGTGTTCTTCTGATCCTATTAGTACCACAGGCAGGCAGCTGCAGTATTTACAGTTGGTGTACTGTGTCATCTGCACAGTGTGAACCTAAATCTACCTGAAGACAATTCCTGTTGTTCGTATCCAATTAATACCCTAGGCAGGCAGCTACAGTATTTACAGTTAGTGTACTGCGTCCTCTGCACATTGTGCACCTAAAACTACCTGAAGACAATTGCTGTTTTTCAGCTCCTATTAATACCACAGGCAGGCAGCTTCAGTATTTACAGTTAGTGTACTGTGTCCTCTGCACAGTGTGCACCTAAAGCTACCTGAAGAAAATTGGTGGTGTTCTTCTGAACCTATTAGTACCACAGGCAGGCAGCTGCAGTATTTACAGTTAGTGTACTGCTTCCTCTGCACAGTGTGCACCTAAAGCTACCTGAAGACAATTCACGTTGTTCGTATCCTATTAATACCCCAGGCAGGCAGCTACAGTATTTACAGTTAGTGTACTCCGTCCTCTGCACAGTGTGCACCTAAATCTAAATGAAGACAATTGCTGTTGTTCTGCTCCTATTAGTACCACAGGCAGGCAGCTACAGTATTTACAGTTTGTGTACTGTGTACTCTGCACAGTGTGCACCTAAAGCTACCTGCATAAAATTGGTGGTGTTCTCCTGAACCTATTAGTACCACAGGCAGGCAGCTGCAGTATTTAGAGTTAGTGTACTGCATCCTCTGCACAGTGTGCACCTAAAGCTACCTGAAGACAATTGCTGTTGTTCTGATCCTATTAATACCACAGGTAGGCAGCTACAGTATTTACAGTTAGTGTACTGCATCCTCTGCATGGTGCGCATCTAAAGCTACCTGAAGACAATTGCTGTTGTTCTGCTTATATTAATTCCACAGACAGGCAGCTACAGTATTTACCATTAGTGTACTGTGTCCACTGCACAGTGCGCACCTAAAGCTACCTGAAGAAAATTGGTGGTGTTCTTCTGATCCTATTAGTACCACAGGCAGGCAGCTGCAGTATTTGCAGTTAGTGTGCTGCTTCCTCTGCACAGTGTGCACCTAAAGCTACCTGAAGACAATTCATGTTGTTCGTATCCTATTAATACCCCAGGCAGGCAGCTACAGTATTTACAATTAGTGTACTCCGTCCTCTTCACAGTGTGCACCTAAATCTACCTGAAGACAATTGCTGTTGTTTTGCTCTTATTAGTACCACAGGCAGGCAGCTAAAGTATTTACAGTTTGTGTACTGTGTACTCTGCACAGTGTGCACCTAAAGCTACCTGAATAAAATTGATGGTGTTCTTCTGAACCTATTAGTACCACAGGCAGGCAGCTTAAGTATTTACAGTTAGTGTACTGCATCCTCTGCACAGTGTGCACCTCAAGCTACCTGAAGACAATTCCTGTTGTTCGTATCCTGTTAATACCCCAGGCAGGCAGCTACAGTATTTACAGTTAGTGTACTGCATCCTCTGCACAGTGTGCACCTAAAGCTACTTGAAGACAATTGCTGTTTTTCAGCTCCTATTAATACCACAGGCAGGCAGCTTCGGTATTTACAGTTAGTGTACTGTGTCCTCTGCACAGTGTGCACCTAAAGCTACCAGAAGAAAATTGGTGGTTTTCTTCTGATTCTATTAGTACCAAAGGCAGTCAGCTGCAGTATTTACAGTTAGTGTACTGTGTTCCCTGCACAGTGTGCACCTAAAGCTACTTGAAGACAATTGCTGTTGTTCTGATCCTATTAATACCACAGGTAGGCAGCTACAGTATTTACAGTTAGTGTACTGTGTCCTCTGCACAGTGTGCACCTAAAGCTACCTGAAGACAATTGCTGTTGTTCTGCTCCTATTATAACCACAAGCAGGCAGCTATAGTATTTACAGTTAGTGTACTGTGTCCTCTGCACAGTGTGCACCTAAAGCTACCTGAAGAAAATTGGTGGTGTTCTTCTGATCCTATTAGTACCACAGGCAGGCAGCTGCAGTATTTACAGTTAGTGTTTTGCATCCTCTGGACAGTGTGCACCTAAAGCTATCTGAAGACAATTGCTGTTGTTCTGCCCCTATTAATACCACAAGCAGGCAGCTATAGTATTTACAGTTAGTGTACTGTGTCCTCTGCACAGTGTGCACCTAAAGCTACCTGAAGAAAATTGGTGGTGTTCTTCTGAACCTATTAGTACCACAGGCAGGCAGCTGCAGTATTTACAGTTAGTTGCCGCATCCTCTGCACAGCGTGCACCTAAAGCTACCTGAAGACAATTCCTGTTGTTTGTATCCAATTAATACCCCAGGCAGGCAGCTACAGTATTTACAGTTAGTGTACTGCCTCCTCTGCACAGTGTGCACCTAAAACTAACTGAAGACAATTGCTGTTGTTCAGCTCCTATTAATACCAAAGGCAGGCAGCTACAGTATTTACAGTTAGTGTACAGTGTCCTCTGCACAGTGTGCACCTAAAGCTACCTGAAGAAAATTGGTGGTGTTCTTCTGATCCTATTAGTACTGCAGGCAGCTGTAGTATTTACAAGTTATTGTAAAGCATCCTCTGCACAGTGTGCACCTAAAGCTACATGAAGACAATTGCTGTTGTTCTTATCCTATTATTACCACTGGCAGGCAGCTACAGTATTTACAGTTAGTGTACTGCATCCTCTGCATAGTGTGCACCTAAAGCTACCTGAAGACAATTGCTGTTGTTCTGATCCTATTAATACCACATTTAGGCAGCTACAGTATTTACAGTTTGTGTACTGCATCCTCTGCATGGTGTGCATCTAAAGCTACCTGAAGACAATTGCTGTTGTTCTGCTCATATTAATACCACAGACAGGCAGCTACAGTATTTACCATTAGTGTACTCTGTCCTCTGCACAGTGTGCACCTAAAGCTACCTGAAGAAAATTGGTGGTGTTCTTCTGATCCTATTAATACCACAGGCAGGCAGCTGCAGTATTTACAGTTAGTGTACTGTGTCCTCTGCACAGTGTGCACCTAAAGCTACCTGAAGACAATTGCTGTTGTTCTGCACCTATTAATACCACAAGCAGGCAGCTATAGTATTTACAGTCAGTGTACTGTGTCCTCTGCACAGTGTGCACCTAAAGCTACCTGAAGAAAATTGGTGGTGTTCTTCTGAACCTATTAGTACCACAGGCAGGCAGCTGCAGTATTAACAGTTAGTTGCTGCATCCGCTGCACAGTGTGCACCTAAAGCTACCTGAAGACAATTACTGTTGTTCGTATCCAATTAATACCCCAGGCAGGCAGCTACAGTATTTACAGTTAGTGCACTGCCTCCTCTGCACAGTGTGCACCTAAAACTAACTGAAGACAATTGCTGTGGTTCAGCTCCTATTAATACCACAGGCAGGCAGCTACAGTATTTACAGTTAGTGTACTGTGTCCTCTGCACAGTGTGCACCTAAAGCTACCTGAAGAAAATTGGTGGTGTTCTTCTGATCCTATTAGTACCACATTCAGGCAGCTGCAGTATTTACAGTTAGTGTACTGTGTCCTCTGCACAGTGTGCACCTAAAGCTACCTGAAGTAAATTGGTGGTGTTCTTCTGAACCTATTAGTACCACAGGCAGGCAGCTGCAGTATTTGCAGTTAGTGTACTGCTTCCTCTACACAGTGTGCACCTAAAGCTACCTGAAGACAATTCATGTTGTTCGTATCCTATTAATACCCCAGGCAGGCAGCTACAGTATTTACAGTTAGTGTACTCCATCCTCTTCACAGTGTGCACCTAAATCTACCTGAAGACAATTGCTGTTGTTCTGCTCCTATTAGTACTACAGGCAGGCAGCTACAGTATTTACAGTTTGAGTACTGTGTACTCTGCACAGTGTGCACCTAAAGCTACCTGAATAAAATTGGTGGTGTTCTTCTGAACCTATTAGAACCACAGGCAGGCAGCTGCAGTATTTACAGTTAGTGTACTGCATCCTCTGCACAGTGTGCACCTCAAGCTACCTGAAGACAATTCCTGTTGTTCGTATCCTGTTAATACCCCAGGCAGGCAGCTACAGTATTTACAGTTAGTGTACTGCATCCTCTGCACAGTGTGCACCTAAAGCTACTTGAAGACAATTGCTGTTGTTCTGCTCCTATTAATACCACAGGCAGGCAGTTTCGGTATTTACAGTTAGTGTACTGTGTCCTCTGCACAGTGTGCACCTAAAGCTACCTGAAGAACATTGGTGGTGTTCTTCTGATCCTATTAGTACCACAGGCAGGCAGCTGCAGTATTTACAGTTAATGTACTATGTCCTCTGCACAGTGTGCACCTAAAGCTACCTGAAGAACATTGGTGGTGTTCTTCTGATCCTATTAGTACCACAGGCAGGCAGCTTCAGTATTTACAGTTAGTGTACTGTGTCCTCTGCACAGTGTGCACCTAAAGCTACCTGAAGACAATTCATGTTGTTTGTATCCTATTAATACCCCAGGCAGGCAGCTTCAGTACTTACAGTTAGTGTACAGTGTCCTCTGCACAGTGTGCACCCTAAAGCTACCTGAAGCAAATTGGTGGTGTTCTTCTGAATCTATTAGTACCATAGGCAGGCAGCTGCATTATTTACAGTTAGTGTACTGCTTCCTCTGCACAGTGTGCACCTAAAGCTACCTGAAGACAATTCATGTTGTTCGTATCCTATTAATACCCCAGGCAGGCAGCTACAGTATTTACAGTTAGTGTACTCCGTCCTCTGCACAGTGTGCACCTAAATCTAAATGAAGACAATTGCTGTTGTTCTGCTCCTATTAGTACCACAGGCAGGCAGCTACAGTATTTACAGTTTGTGTACTGTGTACTCTGCACAGTGTGCACCTAAAGCTACCTGAATAAAATTGGTGGTGTTCTTCTGAACCTATTAGTACCACAGGCATTCAGCTGCAGTATTTAGAGTTAGTGTACTGCATCCTCTGCACAGTGTGCACCTAAAGCTACCTGAAGACAATTGCTATTGTCCTGATCATATTAATACCCCAGGCAGGCAGCTACAGTATTTACAGTTCGTGTACTGTGTCCTCTGCACAGTGTGCACCTAAAGCTACTTGAAGACAATTGCTGTTGTTCAGCTCCTATTAATACCACAGGCAGGCAGCTATAGTATTTACAGTTAGTGTACTGTGTACTCTGCACAGTGTGCACCTAAAGCTACCTGAATAAAATTGGTGGTGTTCTTCTGAACCTATTAGTACCACAGGCAGGCAGCTGCAGTATTTACAGTTAGTGTACTGCATCCTCTGCACAGTGTGCACCTCAAGCTACCTGAAGACTATTCCTGTTGTTCGTATCCTATTAATACCGCAGGCAGGCAGCTACAGTATTTACAGTTAGTGTACTGCATCCTCTGCACAGTGTGCACCTAAAGCTACTTGAAGACAATTGCTGTTGTTCAGCTCCTATTAATACCACAGGCAGGCATCTTCAGTATGTACAGTTAGTGTACTGTGTCCTCTGCACAGTGTGCACCTAAAGATACCTGAAGAAAATTGGTGGTGTTCTTCTGATCCTATTAAAACCACAGGCAGGCAGCTGCAGTATTTACAGTTAGTGTACTGCTTCCTCTGCACAGTGTGCACCCTAAAGCTACCTGAAGCAAATTGGTGGTGTTCTTCTGAATCTATTAGTACCATAGGCAGGCAGCTGCATTATTTACAGTTAGTGTACTGCTTCCTCTGCACAGTGTGCACCTAAAGCTACCTGAAGACAATTCATGTTGTTCGTATCCTATTAATACCCCAGGCAGGCAGCTACAGTATTTACAGTTAGTGTACTCGTCCTCTGCACAGTGTGCACCTAAATCTAAATGAAGACAATTGCTGTTGTTCTGCTCCTATTAGTACCACAGGCAGGCAGCTACAGTATTTACAGTTTGTGTACTGTGTACTCTGCACAGTGTGCACCTAAAGCTACCTGAATAAAATTGGTGGTGTTCTTCTGAACCTATTAGTACCACAGGCATTCAGCTGCAGTATTTAGAGTTAGTGTACTGCATCCTCTGCACAGTGTGCACCTAAAGCTACCTGAAGACAATTGCTATTGTCCTGATCATATTAATACCCCAGGCAGGCAGCTACAGTATTTACAGTTCGTGTACTGTGTCCTCTGCACAGTGTGCACCTAAAGCTACTTGAAGACAATTGCTGTTGTTCAGCTCCTATTAATACCACAGGCAGGCAGCTATAGTATTTACAGTTAGTGTACTGTGTACTCTGCACAGTGTGCACCTAAAGCTACCTGAATAAAATTGGTGGTGTTCTTCTGAACCTATTAGTACCACAGGCAGGCAGCTGCATTATTTACAGTTAGTGTACTGCATCCTCTGCACAGTGTGCACCTCAAGCTACCTGAAGACTATTCCTGTTGTTCGTATCCTATTAATACCGCAGGCAGGCAGCTACAGTATTTACAGTTAGTGTACTGCATCCTCTGCACAGTGTGCACCTAAAGCTACTTGAAGACAATTGCTGTTGTTCAGCTCCTATTAATACCACAGGCAGGCATCTTCAGTATGTACAGTTAGTGTACTGTGTCCTCTGCACAGTGTGCACCTAAAGATACCTGAAGAAAATTGGTGGTGTTCTTCTGATCCTATTAAAACCACAGGCAGGCAGCTGCAGTATTTACAGTTAGTGTACTGTGTCCTCTGCACAGTGTGCACCTAAAGCTACCTGAAGACAATTGCTGTTGTTCTGCACCTATTAATACCACAAGCAGGCAGCTATAGTATTTACAGTCAGTGTACTGTGTCCTCTGCACAGTGTGCACCTAAAGCTACCTGAAGAAAATTGGTGGTGTTCTTCTGAACCTATTAGTACCACAGGCAGGCAGCTGCAGTATTAACAGTTAGTTGCTGCATCCGCTGCACAGTGTGCACCTAAAGCTACCTGAAGACAATTACTGTTGTTCGTATCCAATTAATACCCCAGGCAGGCAGCTACAGTATTTACAGTTAGTGCACTGCCTCCTCTGCACAGTGTGCACCTAAAACTAACTGAAGACAATTGCTGTGGTTCAGCTCCTATTAATACCACAGGCAGGCAGCTACAGTATTTACAGTTAGTGTACTGTGTCCTCTGCACAGTGTGCACCTAAAGCTACCTGAAGAAAATTGGTGGTGTTCTTCTGATCCTATTAGTACCACAGGCAGGCAGCTGCAGTATTTACAGTTAGTGTACTTTGTCCTCTGCACAGTGTGCACCTAAAGCTACCTGAAGTAAATTGGTGGTGTTCTTCTGAACCTATTAGTACCACAGGCAGGCAGCTGCAGTATTTGCAGTTAGTGTACTGCTTCCTCTACACAGTGTGCACCTAAAGCTACCTGAAGACAATTCATGTTGTTCGTATCCTATTAATACCCCAGGCAGGCAGCTACAGTATTTACAGTTAGTGTACTCCATCCTCTTCACAGTGTGCACCTAAATCTACCTGAAGACAATTGCTGTTGTTCTGCTCCTATTAGTACCACAGGCAGGCAGCTACAGTATTTACAGTTTGAGTACTGTGTACTCTGCACAGTGTGCACCTAAAGCTACCTGAATAAAATTGGTGGTGTTCTTCTGAACCTATTAGAACCACAGGCAGGCAGCTGCAGTATTTACAGTTAGTGTACTGCATCCTCTGCACAGTGTGCACCTCAAGCTACCTGAAGACAATTCCTGTTGTTCGTATCCTGTTAATACCCCAGGCAGGCAGCTACAGTATTTACAGTTAGTGTACTGCATCCTCTGCACAGTGTGCACCTAAAGCTACTTGAAGTCAATTGCTGTTGTTCTGCTCCTATTAATACCACAGGCAGGCAGTTTCGGTATTTACAGTTAGTGTACTGTGTCCTCTGCACAGTGTGCACCTAAAGCTACCTGAAGAACATTGGTGGTGTTCTTCTGATCCTATTAGTACCACAGGCAGGCAGCTGCAGTATTTACAGTTAGTGTACTGTGTCCTCTGCACAGTGTGCACCTAAAGCTACCTGAAGAACATTGGTGGTGTTCTTCTGATCCTATTAGTACCACAGGCAGGCAGCTTCAGTATTTACAGTTAGTGTACTGTGTCCTCTGCACAGTGTGCACCTAAAGCTACCTGAGGACAATTCATGTTGTTTGTATTATATTAATACCCCAGGCAGGCAGCTTCAGTACTTACAGTTAGTGTACAGTGTCCTCTGCACAGTGTGCACCCTAAAGCTACCTGAAGCAAATTGGTGGTGTTCTTCTGAATCTATTAGTACCACAGGCAGGCAGCTGCATTATTTACAGTTAGTGTACTGCTTCCTCTGCACAGTGTGCACCTAAAGCTACCTGAAGACAATTCATGTTGTTCGTATCCTATTAATACCCCAGGCAGGCAGCTACAGTATTTACAGTTAGTGTACTCCGTCCTCTGCACAGTGTGCACCTAAATCTAAATGAAGACAATTGCTGTTGTTCTGCTCCTATTAGTACCACAGGCAGGCAGCTACAGTATTTACAGTTAGTTTACTGTGTCCTCTGCACAGTGTGCACCTAAAGCTACCTGAAGAAAATTGGTGGTGTTCTTCTGATCCTATTAGTACCACAGGCAGGCAGCTGCAGTATTTACAGTTAGTGTACTGTGTCCTCTGCACAGTGTGCACCTAAAGCTACCTGAAGTAAATTGGTGGTGTTCTTCTGAACCTATTAGTACCACAGGCAGGCAGCTGCAGTATTTGCAGTTAGTGTACTGCTTCCTCTACACAGTGTGCACCTAAAGCTACCTGAAGACAATTCATGTTGTTCGTATCCTATTAATACCCCAGGCAGGCAGCTACAGTATTTACAGTTAGTGTACTCCATCCTCTTCACAGTGTGCACCTAAATCTACCTGAAGACAATTGCTGTTGTTCTGCTCCTATTAGTACCACAGGCAGGCAGCTACAGTATTTACAGTTTGAGTACTGTGTACTCTGCACAGTGTGCACCTAAAGCTACCTGAATAAAATTGGTGGTGTTCTTCTGAACCTATTAGAACCACAGGCAGGCAGCTGCAGTATTTACAGTTAGTGTACTGCATCCTCTGCACAGTGTGCACCTCAAGCTACCTGAAGACAATTCCTGTTGTTCGTATCCTGTTAATACCCCAGGCAGGCAGCTACAGTATTTACAGTTAGTGTACTGCATCCTCTGCACAGTGTGCACCTAAAGCTACTTGAAGACAATTGCTGTTGTTCTGCTCCTATTAATACCACAGGCAGGCAGTTTCGGTATTTACAGTTAGTGTACTGTGTCCTCTGCACAGTGTGCACCTAAAGCTACCTGAAGAACATTGGTGGTGTTCTTCTGATCCTATTAGTACCACAGGCAGGCAGCTGCAGTATTTACAGTTAGTGTACTGTGTCCTCTGCACAGTGTGCACCTAAAGCTACCTGAAGAACATTGGTGGTGTTCTTCTGATCCTATTAGTACCACAGGCAGGCAGCTTCAGTATTTACAGTTAGTGTACTGTGTCCTCTGCACAGTGTGCACCTAAAGCTACCTGAAGACAATTCATGTTGTTCGTATCCTATTAATACCCCAGGCAGGCAGCTTCAGTACTTACAGTTAGTGTACAGTGTCCTCTGCACAGTGTGCACCCTAAAGCTACCTGAAGCAAATTGGTGGTGTTCTTCTGAATCTATTAGTACCACAGGCAGGCAGCTGCATTATTTACAGTTAGTGTACTGCTTCCTCTGCACAGTGTGCACCTAAAGCTACCTGAAGACAATTCATGTTGTTCGTATCCTATTAATACCCCAGGCAGGCAGCTACAGTATTTACAGTTAGTGTACTCCGTCCTCTGCACAGTGTGCACCTAAATCTAAATGAAGACAATTGCTGTTGTTCTGCTCCTATTAGTACCACAGGCAGGCAGCTACAGTATTTACAGTTTGTGTACTGTGTACTCTGCACAGTGTGCACCTAAAGCTACCTGAATAAAATTGGTGGTGTTCTTCTGAACCTATTAGTACCACAGGCATTCAGCTGCAGTATTTAGAGTTAGTGTACTGCATCCTCTGCACAGTGTGCACCTAAAGCTACCTGAAGACAATTGCTATTGTTCTGATCATATTAATACCCCAGGCAGGCAGCTACAGTATTTACAGTTCGTGTACTGTGTCCTCTGCACAGTGTGCACCTAAAGCTACTTGAAGACAATTGCTGTTGTTCAGCTCCTATTAATACCACAGGCAGGCAGCTATAGTATTTACAGTTAGTGTACTGTGTACTCTGCACAGTGTGCACCCAAAGCTACCTGAATAAAATTGGTGCTGTTCTTCTGAACCTATTAGTACCACAGGCAGGCAGCTGCAGTATTTACAGTTAGTGTACTGCATCCTCTGCACAGTGTGCACCTCAAGCTACCTGAAGACTATTCCTGTTGTTCGTATCCTATTAATACCGCAGGCAGGCAGCTACAGTATTTACAGTTAGTGTACTGCATCCTCTGCACAGTGTGCACCTAAAGCTACTTGAAGACAATTGCTGCTGTTCAGCTCCTATTAATACCACAGGCAGGCAGCTTCAGTATGTACAGTTAGTGTACTGTGTCCTCTGCACAGTGTGCACCTAAAGATACCTGAAGAAAATTGGTGGTTTTCTTCTGATTCTATTAGTACCACAGGCAGGCAGCTGCAGTATTTACAGTTAGTGTACTGCATCCTCTGCACAGTTTGCACCTAAAGCTACCTGAAGACAATTGCTGTTGTTCTGCACCTATTAATACCACAAGCAGGCAGCTATAGTATTTACAGTCAGTGTACTGTGTCCTCTGCACAGTGTGCACCTAAAGCTACCTGAAGAAAATTGGTGGTGTTCTTCTGAACCTATTAGTACCACAGGCAGGCAGCTGCAGTATTAACAGTTAGTTGCTGCATCCGCTGCACAGTGTGCACCTAAAGCTACCTGAAGACAATTACTGTTGTTCGTATCCAATTAATACCCCAGGCAGGCAGCTACAGTATTTACAGTTAGTGCACTGCCTCCTCTGCACAGTGTGCACCTAAAACTAACTGAAGACAATTGCTGTGGTTCAGCTCCTATTAATACCACAGGCAGGCAGCTACAGTATTTACAGTTAGTGTACTGTGTCCTCTGCACAGTGTGCACCTAAAGCTACCTGAAGAAAATTGGTGGTGTTCTTCTGATCCTATTAGTACCACAGGCAGGCAGCTGCAGTATTTACAGTTAGTGTACTGTGTCCTCTGCACAGTGTGCACCTAAAGCTACCTGAAGTAAATTGGTGGTGTTCTTCTGAACCTATTAGTACCACAGGCAGGCAGCTGCAGTATTTGCAGTTAGTGTACTGCTTCCTCTACACAGTGTGCACCTAAAGCTACCTGAAGACAATTCATGTTGTTCGTATCCTATTAATACCCCAGGCAGGCAGCTACAGTATTTACAGTTAGTGTACTCCATCCTCTTCACAGTGTGCACCTAAATCTACCTGAAGACAATTGCTGTTGTTCTGCTCCTATTAGTACCACAGGCAGGCAGCTACAGTATTTACAGTTTGAGTACTGTGTACTCTGCACAGTGTGCACCTAAAGCTACCTGAATAAAATTGGTGGTGTTCTTCTGAACCTATTAGAACCACAGGCAGGCAGCTGCAGTATTTACAGTTAGTGTACTGCATCCTCTGCACAGTGTGCACCTCAAGCTACCTGAAGACAATTCCTGTTGTTCGTATCCTGTTAATACCCCAGGCAGGCAGCTACAGTATTTACAGTTAGTGTACTGCATACTCTGCACAGTGTGCACCTAAAGCTACTTGAAGACAATTGCTGTTGTTCTGCTCCTATTAATACCACAGGCAGGCAGTTTCGGTATTTACAGTTAGTGTACTGTGTCCTCTGCACAGTGTGCACCTAAAGCTACCTGAAGAACATTGGTGGTGTTCTTCTGATCCTATTAGTACCACAGGCAGGCAGCTGCAGTACTTACAGTTAGTGTACTGTGTCCTCTGCACAGTGTGCACCTAAAGCTACCTGAAGAACATTGGTGGTGTTCTTCTGATCCTATTAGTACCACAGGCAGGCAGCTTCAGTATTTACAGTTAGTGTACTGTGTCCTCTGCACAGTGTGCACCTAAAGCTACCTGAAGACAATTCATGTTGTTCGTATCCTATTAATACCCCAGGCAGGCAGCTTCAGTACTTACAGTTAGTGTACAGTGTCCTCTGCACAGTGTGCACCCTAAAGCTACCTGAAGCAAATTGGTGGTGTTCTTCTGAATCTATTAGTACCACAGGCAGGCAGCTGCATTATTTACAGTTAGTGTACTGCTTCCTCTGCACAGTGTGCACCTAAAACTACCTGAAGACAATTCATGTTGTTCGTATCCTATTAATACCCCAGGCAGGCAGCTACAGTATTTACAGTTAGTGTACTCCGTCCTCTGCAAAGTGTGCACCTAAATCTAAATGAAGACAATTGCTGTTGTTCTGCTCCTATTAGTACCACAGGCAGGCAGCTACAGTATTTACAGTTAGTGTACTGTGTCCTCTGCACAGTGTGCACCTAAAGCTACCTGAAGTAAATTGGTGGTGTTCTTCTGAACCTATTAGTACCACAGGCAGGCAGCTGCAGTATTTGCAGTTAGTGTACTGCTTCCTCTACACAGTGTGCACCTAAAGCTACCTGAAGACAATTCATGTTGTTCGTATCCTATTAATACCCCAGGCAGGCAGCTACAGTATTTACAGTTAGTGTACTCCATCCTCTTCACAGTGTGCACCTAAATCTACCTGAAGACAATTGCTGTTGTTCTGCTCCTATTAGTACCACAGGCAGGCAGCTACAGTATTTACAGTTTGAGTACTGTGTACTCTGCACAGTGTGCACCTAAAGCTACCTGAATAAAATTGGTGGTGTTCTTCTGAACCTATTAGAACCACAGGCAGGCAGCTGCAGTATTTACAGTTAGTGTACTGCATCCTCTGCACAGTGTGCACCTCAAGCTACCTGAAGACAATTCCTGTTGTTCGTATCCTGTTAATACCCCAGGCAGGCAGCTACAGTATTTACAGTTAGTGTACTGCATCCTCTGCACAGTGTGCACCTAAAGCTACTTGAAGACAATTGCTGTTGTTCTGCTCCTATTAATACCACAGGCAGGCAGTTTCGGTATTTACAGTTAGTGTACTGTGTCCTCTGCACAGTGTGCACCTAAAGCTACCTGAAGAACATTGGTGGTGTTCTTCTGATCCTATTAGTACCACAGGCAGGCAGCTTCAGTATTTACAGTTAGTGTACTGTGTCCTCTGCACAGTGTGCACCTAAAGCTACCTGAGGACAATTCATGTTGTTTGTATTATATTAATACCCCAGGCAGGCAGCTTCAGTACTTACAGTTAGTGTACAGTGTCCTCTGCACAGTGTGCACCCTAAAGCTACCTGAAGCAAATTGGTGGTGTTCTTCTGAATCTATTAGTACCACAGGCAGGCAGCTGCATTATTTACAGTTAGTGTACTGCTTCCTCTGCACAGTGTGCACCTAAAGCTACCTGAAGACAATTCATGTTGTTCGTATCCTATTAATACCCCAGGCAGGCAGCTACAGTATTTACAGTTAGTGTACTCCGTCCTCTGCACAGTGTGCACCTAAATCTAAATGAAGACAATTGCTGTTGTTCTGCTCCTATTAGTACCACAGGCAGGCAGCTACAGTATTTACAGTTAGTTTACTGTGTCCTCTGCACAGTGTGCACCTAAAGCTACCTGAAGAAAATTGGTGGTGTTCTTCTAAACCTATTAGTACCACAGGCAGGCAGCTGCAGTATTTACAGTTAGTGTACTGCTTCCTCTGCACAGTGTGCACCTAAAGCTACCTGAAGACAATTGCTGTTGTTCTGATCATATTAATACCCCAGGCAGGCAGCTACAGTATTTACAGTTAGTGTACTGCTTCCTCTGCACAGTGTGCACCTAAAGCTACCTGAAGACAATTGCTGTTGTTCTGATCATATTAATACCCCAGGCAGGCAGCTGCAGTATTTACAGTTAGTGTACTGTGTCCTCTGCACACTGTGCACCTAAAGCTACCTGAAGAAAATTGGTGGTGTTCTTCTGAACCTATTAGTACCACAGGCAGGCAGCTGCAGTATTTACAGTTAGTGCACTGTGTCCCCTGCACAGTGTGCACCTAAAGCTACCTTAAGAAAATTGGTGGTGTTCTGCTCCTATCAATACCACAGGCAGGCAACTTCAGTATTTACAGTTAGTGTACTGTGTCCTCTGCACAGTGTGCACCTAAAGCTACCTGAAGAAAATTGGTGGTGTTCTTCTGAACCGATTAGTACCACAGGCAGGCAGCTGCAGTATTTACAGTTAGTGTACTGTGTTCCCTGCACAGTGTGCACCTAAAGCTACCTGAAGAAAATTGGTGTTTTTCTGCTCCTATTAATACCACAGGCAGGCAGCTACAGTATTTACAGTTAGTGTACTGTGTCCTCTGCACAGTGTGAACCTAAAGCTACCTGAAGACAATTCCTGTTGTTCGTATCCAATTAATACCCCAGGCAGGCAGCTACAGTTTTTACAGTTAGTGTACTGTGTCCTCTGCACATTGTGCACCTAAAACTACCTGAAGACAATTGCTGTTTTTCAGCTCTTATTAATACCACAGGCAGGCAGCTTCAGTATTTACAGTTAGTGTACTGTGTCCTCTGCACAGTGTGCACCTAAAGCTACCTGAAGAAAATTGGTGGTGTTCTTCTAAACCTATTAGTACCACAGGCAGGCAGCTGCAGTATTTACAGTTAGTGTACTGCTTCCTCTGCACAGTGTGCACCTAAAGCTACCTGAAGACAATTGCTGTTGTTCTGATCATATTAATACCCCAGGCAGGCAGCTACAGTATTTACAGTTAGTGTACTGCGTCCTCTGCACAGTGTGCACCTAAAGCTACCTGAAGAAAATTGGTGGTGTTCTTCTAAACCTATTAGTACCACAGGCAGGCAGCTGCAGTATTTACAGTTAGTGTACTGCTTCCTCTGCACAGTGTGCACCTAAAGCTACCTGAAGACAATTGCTGTTGTTCTGATCATATTAATACCCCAGGCAGGCAGCTACAGTATTTACAGTTAGTGTACTGCTTCCTCTGCACAGTGTGCACCTAAAGCTACCTGAAGACAATTGCTGTTGTTCTGATCATATTAATACCCCAGGCAGGCAGCTGCAGTATTTACAGTTAGTGTACTGTGTCCTCTGCACAGTGTGCACCTAAAGCTACCTGAAGAAAATTGGTGGTGTTCTTCTGAACCTATTAGTACCACAGGCAGGCAGCTGCAGTATTTACAGTTAGTGCACTGTGTCCCCTGCACAGTGTGCACCTAAAGCTACCTTAAGAAAATTGGTGGTGTTCTGCTCCTATCAATACCACAGGCAGGCAACTTCAGTATTTACAGTTAGTGTACTGTGTCCTCTGCACAGTGTGCACCTAAAGCTACCTGAAGAAAATTGGTGGTGTTCTTCTGAACCGATTAGTACCACAGGCAGGCAGCTGCAGTATTTACAGTTAGTGTACTGTGTTCCCTGCACAGTGTGCACCTAAAGCTACCTGAAGAAAATTGGTGTTTTTCTGCTCCTATTAATACCACAGGCAGGCAGCTACAGTATTTACAGTTAGTGTACTGTGTCCTCTGCACAGTGTGAACCTAAAGCTACCTGAAGACAATTCCTGTTGTTCGTATCCAATTAATACCCCAGGCAGGCAGCTACAGTTTTTACAGTTAGTGTACTGCGTCCTCTGCACATTGTGCACCTAAAACTACCTGAAGACAATTGCTGTTTTTCAGCTCTTATTAATACCACAGGCAGGCAGCTTCAGTATTTACAGTTAGTGTACTGTGTCCTCTGCACAGTGTGCACCTAAAGCTACCTGAAGAAAATTGGTGGTGTTCTTCTAAACCTATTAGTACCACAGGCAGGCAGCTGCAGTATTTACAGTTAGTGTACTGCTTCCTCTGCACAGTGTGCACCTAAAGCTACCTGAAGACAATTGCTGTTGTTCTGATCATATTAATACCTCAGGCAGGCAGCTACAGTATTTACAGTTAGTGTACTGCGTCCTCTGCACAGTGTGCACCTAAAGCTACCTGAAGAAAATTGGTGGTGTTCTTCTAAACCTATTAGTACCACAGGCAGGCAGCTGCAGTATTTACAGTTAGTGTACTGCTTCCTCTGCACAGTGTGCACCTAAAGCTACCTGAAGACAATTGCTGTTGTTCTGATCATATTAATACCCCAGGCAGGCAGCTACAGTATTTACAGTTAGTGTACTGCTTCCTCTGCACAGTGTGCACCTAAAGCTACCTGAAGACAATTGCTGTTGTTCTGATCATATTAATACCCCAGGCAGGCAGCTGCAGTATTTACAGTTAGTGTACTGTGTCCTCTGCACAGTGTGCACCTAAAGCTACCTGAAGAAAATTGGTGGTGTTCTTCTGAACCTATTAGTACCACAGGCAGGCAGCTGCAGTATTTACAGTTAGTGCACTGTGTCCCCTGCACAGTGTGCACCTAAAGCTACCTTAAGAAAATTGGTGGTGTTCTGCTCCTATCAATACCACAGGCAGGCAACTTCAGTATTTACAGTTAGTGTACTGTGTCCTCTGCACAGTGTGCACCTAAAGCTACCTGAAGAAAATTGGTGGTGTTCTTCTGAACCGATTAGTACCACAGGCAGGCAGCTGCAGTATTTACAGTTAGTGTACTGTGTTCCCTGCACAGTGTGCACCTAAAGCTACCTGAAGAAAATTGGTGTTTTTCTGCTCCTATTAATACCACAGGCAGGCAGCTACAGTATTTACAGTTAGTGTACTGTGTCCTCTGCACAGTGTGAACCTAAAGCTACCTGAAGACAATTCCTGTTGTTCGTATCCAATTAATACCCCAGGCAGGCAGCTACAGTTTTTACAGTTAGTGTACTGCGTCCTCTGCACATTGTGCACCTAAAACTACCTGAAGACAATTGCTGTTTTTCAGCTCTTATTAATACCACAGGCAGGCAGCTTCAGTATTTACAGTTAGTGTACTGTGTCCTCTGCACAGTGTGCACCTAAAGCTACCTGAAGAAAATTGGTGGTGTTCTTCTAAACCTATTAGTACCACAGGCAGGCAGCTGCAGTATTTACAGTTAGTGTACTGCTTCCTCTGCACAGTGTGCACCTAAAGCTACCTGAAGACAATTGCTGTTGTTCTGATCATATTAATACCCCAGGCAGGCAGCTACAGTATTTACAGTTAGTGTACTGCGTCCTCTGCACAGTGTGCACCTAAAGCTACCTGAAGAAAATTGGTGGTGTTCTTCTAAACCTATTAGTACCACAGGCAGGCAGCTGCAGTATTTACAGTTAGTGTACTGCTTCCTCTGCACAGTGTGCACCTAAAGCTACCTGAAGACAATTGCTGTTGTTCTGATCATATTAATACCCCAGGCAGGCAGCTACAGTATTTACAGTTAGTGTACTGCGTCCTCTGCACAGTGTGCACCTAAAGCTACCTGAAGAAAATTGGTGGTGTTCTTCTAAACCTATTAGTACCACAGGCAGGCAGCTGCAGTATTTACAGTTAGTGTACTGCTTCCTCTGCACAGTGTGCACCTAAAGCTACCTGAAGACAATTGCTGTTGTTCTGATCATATTAATACCCCAGGCAGGCAGCTACAGTATTTACAGTTAGTGTACTGCTTCCTCTGCACAGTGTGCACCTAAAGCTACCTGAAGACAATTGCTGTTGTTCTGATCATATTAATACCCCAGGCAGGCAGCTGCAGTATTTACAGTTAGTGTACTGTGTCCTCTGCACAGTGTGCACCTAAAGCTACCTGAAGAAAATTGGTGGTGTTCTTCTGAACCTATTAGTACCACAGGCAGGCAGCTGCAGTATTTACAGTTAGTGCACTGTGTCCCCTGCACAGTGTGCACCTAAAGCTACCTTAAGAAAATTGGTGGTGTTCTGCTCCTATCAATACCACAGGCAGGCAACTTCAGTATTTACAGTTAGTGTACTGTGTCCTCTGCACAGTGTGCACCTAAAGCTACCTGAAGAAAATTGGTGGTGTTCTTCTGAACCGATTAGTACCACAGGCAGGCAGCTGCAGTATTTACAGTTAGTGTACTGTGTTCCCTGCACAGTGTGCACCTAAAGCTACCTGAAGAAAATTGGTGTTTTTCTGCTCCTATTAATACCACAGGCAGGCAGCTACAGTATTTACAGTTAGTGTACTGTGTCCTCTGCACAGTGTGAACCTAAAGCTACCTGAAGACAATTCCTGTTGTTCGTATCCAATTAATACCCCAGGCAGGCAGCTACAGTTTTTACAGTTAGTGTACTGCGTCCTCTGCACATTGTGCACCTAAAACTACCTGAAGACAATTGCTGTTTTTCAGCTCTTATTAATACCACAGGCAGGCAGCTTCAGTATTTACAGTTAGTGTACTGTGTCCTCTGCACAGTGTGCACCTAAAGCTACCTGAAGAAAATTGGTGGTGTTCTTCTAAACCTATTAGTACCACAGGCAGGCAGCTGCAGTATTTACAGTTAGTGTACTGCTTCCTCTGCACAGTGTGCACCTAAAGCTACCTGAAGACAATTGCTGTTGTTCTGATCATATTAATACCCCAGGCAGGCAGCTACAGTATTTACAGTTAGTGTACTGCGTCCTCTGCACAGTGTGCACCTAAAGCTACTTGAAGACAATTGCTGTTGTTCAGCTACTATTAATACCACAGGCAGGCAGCTATAGTATTTACAGTAATGCCCCGTACACACGGTCGGATTTTCCGATGGACAATGTCCGATCGGAGCGTGTTGTCGGAAATTACGACCGTGTGTGGGCGCCATCGGACATTTTCCATCGGATTTTCCGACACACAAAGTTGGACAGCAGGAGATAAAATTTTCCGACAACAAAATCCGATCGCGTCAATTCCGACCGTGTGTGGCCTGTTCCGACGCACAAAGTGCCACGCATGCTCAGAAGAAATTCCGACACGGGACAGCTCGTTCTGGTAAACGTAGCGTTCGTAATGGATACAGCACTTTCGTCACGCTGCAATGTTCAAAATGTTTTAATACAGCGCACTCTCTTCTTCTTTATAATGTGACAAGAATTAAGTCGTTTTGATGCTCATATTCACACACACTTCTCACAAACTTATTTCGTTACTATTTATCGGGATTCCATCAATATATTTTGATTTCTCACATCTGACAACAAAATTGTTATTTTTTTTGGACTTTAATGTAGATTATTTTTTTGTGTTTCTCTTTTTTTTATTTTTTATTTTTGGTGATTTTGATTTGTATTCCCGAAAATGTTTGTGTGTTTTTTGTGACAAGTTCCCACAACACCACTAATATGTTGTTCTATTTAATCTGTAGGAAATTGTTTGGTGTTGTTGTCCCTTGTTAATTTCACATTTTATGTTTTTAGAAATGTACCTGAATCCTCACCAACAAACTGTCCTTTTTGGATGAAAACACACACAGGAGAGTAGAATTTACCCCAAAATTTTTTATTAAGGGCTCACAACTAAACAAAGAGGGAGGCAACGTTGGAGAAACTGCAGAAATTGGCGAAGCCTGGGACCCCCAGGGCAGACATCAATTATTTAAAAGCAAAATTGGTGGCCTGAGGAGTCCTTATCTTAGGGAGGGCAGTCTGGTCCAGAAGTCCCAGAGATCCGGAAAGCAGCAGATGACATCTGTGTCCCCAGGCTGTGGTCATACGAGAGACTGCATCTTTTGTCAGAAAAGACTGAACCCAGGGCAATCACTCTTTGGTCTTCTTTCCACGCTTCATTCCAGGCTTTGGCTGTGGTGGTGGAGTTGTGGCAGCAGGAGGAGGAGGAGGAGGAGGATCGTCCCTCTCCATGACATCCGTCTTGGGTGTCAGTTCCCCACTCTCCTCCTTACGAAGCAATTTATAAAACAGGTCCTCACAGAGCCTGCGTTGGCCCTCCTGCATGCCCTGCAATTTTGTGGCAGCCATGCAGGCAAAGGCCTCTTCAGGACTGGGGAAGGCTCGGAGGGACGCCGAAGCCTCCTGGATCAGCCTGTATGCTGAATCCTGCACAGGACTGGGAGTGGCCTTCCTGGCTCGTTTATATGGCAGGCGGAGGGGAGGGACCTGAGACTCAGTCAGGCTGCGACTGGTCCCAGGCTTCTCCTGACTGCCACTTAGCCCCGCCTCCTCCTGGCTGCCACTAATACCCGCCTCCTCCTGACTGCCACATTCCACAGCCTCCTCCTGACTTAGGTCTTCCTGTGTATGAAAAAGGGACATAGTTTTAGTATTTTATTCATCAATCACACACAATTTTCAGCTCCTCACTGCTGCAAATTGAATGTTAACAAATATAACAGACTATCCTTCTGAGCCCAGCATTTTGCATTCTTGTCCCAATTTTGGGTGCCCACTACTGTCTATTGATATGTAAAACACTTTCAAGCAGCAATTAGTGATCAATAATAACATCTAATAAACATCATTTATTTATTGACCAGAAATCAGTAGAAGAATGCTATACCTGACTCCAGCTGGGCTCCTCCACTTCTTCCTGGCTGGAAGGCCCAGGTTGGACATCAGAAGCCTCAGCTGGGATGGAAGGAAGCGTGGAAGGAAGAGTAGAGAGCGATTCCCTGACCTCAGTGTGGTCTGACAGAAATCGCAGTCTCTCGTAGTACCACAGCCTGGGGACATAAACGTCATCTGCTGCAGCTCCGGACCTCTGGGAATCTGTGACCTTCTTGCGCTCCCTCAGATAAGTGCTCCTCAGGTTACCAATTTTAGCTTTCAAATAAGGGATGGTTACTGTGGGGATCACCGGCTTCACCAACTCCAGCAGTTTCTCCAGCGCTGCCTGCCTCTTCTGTTTGTGGTTATAGTGGGGATGTCTCACTTGCCACAGACAGGGCAGCTCCCTGTACTTGTCTATGAACAGGGGCAGGAAATTGTGGTCGTTGAACCCATCCATTTTCTCTGCAAGACACAACACAAGACAAACCCTAATGTCAGGCCAAACTCCCCTAATCTTGTTACAATATAGGCTTCCATTTCGAAGCAGTATAGGCCCAAGTTTAGATCCTACCTTCGTTAGCACGATCGGCGTCTCCGATGCTCCTTCCTCCGCTCACAGATCGTACGTAAGACGCGCGCGTTACGATTTATACACACTGTGCATGCGTATAACTCCGCCCGCCCCTGATGTTCTTTCTAGTCTATTCCCCGCCCCTTTTCGTTCGGCGCAGTGGGGGAAGAGCACATGGCGGATAGACAGCAGGATCGTGCTAATTGTAGCAACGAGGAGGAGGAAAGGCTGGAGCCTGAAACGTCCCGATCCAGAAGGAGATTAAAGGACTCAAATATGTCCTTTGGGGAGATGTTGGAAATGGTGGACATCCTGAAGAAGGCCGACTATGATGGAAAGTATGGGCCTTACCCCAACCACAATGTCCGAAAGGCCAAGATCATGGCGAAAGTGGTCAGGAGTCTGCACCGGAAATTCGGGGTACGACGATCGAAAGATCAGCTCAGGAAGCGGTGGTCAGACCTGAAATTACGAGAACATGAGCAGTACAGAAAGATCTGGAGAGTGCTGCAAAAAAGTAAGTAGTTGTGCTGTGTTCCTCTTCTTTGTGTTTATTACGTTCGTGCTGCTCCATGTGCTTTTAGGAACTGTTGTACAGTTTAAAATGGCAAATTTCATGTTCATGGGCACATTATTCGTTCGGATCACACATTTTTATTTCGGACGAAAAAATACCATTGTTTAGGCCATATGCATTTGGCCACCATTTTGACGCCCTATACTTGTCTTCAAAGAATTGGGGTGTGTAGATGGCTTTGTTACTAGAATGAAATGCAAACTAGATTGTGTGTAAGGAGAGGAGCTGTTTTCACATTTGGACACTGGAGCACTAGTGTGGGACACAAGAACACCATTTTTATTAGGGGGCCATACAGGTGCTCCAGTGTATACTATAGGGGGGGTCTCCATCTGTGAAGCTTTTAACAAACAGGTAAAGTATTGCAGCTTGACAAAGGACACTAAAAAAGCTACATCTTGGAACTCGGCTAAGATAGACAATTGTACCCCACTTCCAAGCAATGTTTCATCTTTATAGTTCTGACATTAAATATCTGTGTGCTAATTATACCATTTTTGTTTTACATAGGGGAGAAAAGACTCGGAGGACACCCCTCATCCGAGGAGACCAGAGCCCCCCCCCCTCTGGAAGAAGGGGAAATACCAACACAAGATGAGCAGGAGGAAGAAGACGTGGTGGAAATAGTCACCACAACAGGTGAGTGTCTGCAACCACAGGCTCAGATAAGAGATGGATTGCGGCATTTTTTTTTGAAACCTAATTTATTTTGGGGTTCCTCTCTTTTTAGGTGATCGTGAGGTTGTGGATCCAGATCCTTTCACAACCGAAAGTGCCCAGATCCTGATCGGGGAGATCATGGGGTGTAATTTACAATTGGAAAACATCAAGCAAAACATCAATGATGCTATTCCAAAATATAAAAACATCATTGATGTTTTGGGGCGAGTTTAAAGCCCCTCCAAATCACTTTCTTCTTTTGTGTGCTACAATGTGCTAAATGTTTTTGTGATTTTTCCCAAAGCCAAATTTGGAGGATGCACACAGTGTGTCAACATGTGCTATCTGCCATCACGGGAGATCAATGGACGCGTTTTGGGGGTGCAACCCCTTCCTCAATAATAAAGTAGCAGTGAGGAAGGGCTTTCTCCCCCAAAACACGTCCCTTGATCCCCCGTGATGGCAGATAGCACATGTTGACATTGTGAAATTTGTGTGCATCTTCCAAATTTGGCTTTTTCAGGGGTGATTTCCCCCCATCTGAACGCAATATCAAACACAGTTCCTAAATACTCATGTCTGATATTGCCTTCCAGTTCTACCAAATGTGAACTTTGTAAGATCAAGATTTGTGTCTTTCTTGTGGGTTTTACACAGGCCTGTTTTCTATAAAATGCACATTTTGATTTTGGATAATGACACCACAAAAATTGGTAGACAACAAACATGTCGGTTTGTCAGAAAAGCCTTTGGTAAATGCACATGTGATTGTGCTGGTATTAAAAAGATTGTTCAGGAGGGGCGTGGCGTCCGAGCCCGAAGATGGCCGCTTAGCTCCCGAGCTCCGCCACTCCACTGGGGGAATCCGCTACCATCGGAGCGATCGATAGTGCCATCCGCCGCCATCCAACTCATCAGAGGCCCGTGCACACTCAGGGATGCCGCGGAGACGAAAGGACCCTCCGCCGCAGCTCAGCAAACTACCGGAGTATTTCTCCGCCTCGCGGCCTAGCCAAAATGGCGCCCGGCCGAAACAAAAGCAGCAGCAGGCCGCATCCACGAGCTGTGCGCCCGGCCGTACTAACGCCGATCCACAGACCCAGCACAGCGGTTCGTCCTCAGCAGCTTCCACCCCCACTACAAGAAGTCCGGTTAAATCCAGGCAGAGGACGGCCTCTCCACAGGGGAATCAACAACATCAAGCAATGGAGGTGAGAACACATACCCCCCCACATGCCCAGGCCTCAGCCGCCTCAGATCCTATAGAGGGATTCCCTACCACAGGACAACCTATATCAGACACTGTCCTTAAGGAGATGCTATTATCCCTGAGGGCATCCCTGCATCAAGACATGCTGATGACAGTACAACAGTGTCAAGCTGAAGTACAGGCCCTGGGAGGGAGAGTAGATTACATTGAGAATACACTAGCATCTCATGGGTCCTCTTTCAACAAGATGGTGGATGCTCACACCATTCACTCTGATGACATTTCCTGGATCAAAGATAAATTATCTGACCTTGAAGACCGCTCCAGGAGAAACAACCTGAAAATAAGAGGTATCCCTGAATCTATCTCTGCGTTGCAACTGCCGCAATATGTCCAAGAACTGTTTGTGGCACTGCTCCCTGCAACATCTGCATTGGAGCTCACGGTAGACAGGGTACATAGAATACCGAAACCGTCTTTTCTACCCGATGATGTCCCCAGAGATGTTCTACTGAGGCTCCACTTCTATAAAACGAAAGAAACCATTTTAGCTTCATTCCGCAACCCTGATCAGCGCCCTCCTCAATATGCGTCTCTTCAGTTACTCCCTGATTTGTCACGGCATACCCTCCAGAAACGCCGAAATTTAGCCACCATCACTAAGGCGCTTCGTAATCATCGCATTCTACACAGATGGAAATACCCAGCTACGCTCTCCATCACCCATAACGGCACATCCGCCACGGTCTCCACTTTGGAAGACGGTCTGCATATCCTCAGGCAATGGGGAATCTTGATGGAAACATCCCCACCTCCTATACAGGCTGACCCTCCTCAACACATTCAGGCAGAATGGCAGGTGGTGAAAAGGAAAAAAAGCGACAAGAAAACACACTTAAATGTTTGATTGCTCCTATTCATTTCACTAAATCTTTACGTCTACACTCCCCCAGTGCAGGCACACTTGGAAATTTTTCCAAAACCCCTCAACCCTATTGAACAGTGCGTATGGATCAAGAATCCCCCTGTGGATTCTCCTATCACCCTGTAACCTCTCTCTTTTTTCCCTTTAACCTGTTTTGTTCTTTGTTTTTTGATGTTTTAATGGATCAACAGCTTTCTCCAGAACCAAGCTCACCTGTAATACCGTGGAAAGTAACCTACCACATCTGCATTCCAACTATCCGCTTCAAGGGATATTCTAGAGGCAAAACCAGCCTGGCACCGCAGTCATCCATCGGCCGTGAGTACTGTGATTCCTTGACGTTTAGCATTCCCTCCAACATACCTCATGCCAGTTAAAATATTTTCCATCAATGCCCATGGCTTAAACCATCCAGCCAAAAGAGCATCTCTTTGGAAAGAAGTTGACTCTTCCCAATGTGATATTCTTTGTGTTCAAGAGACACACTTCCATCAAGAAGCCCCACCATACTGCTCTCACAGAAACTTTCAACACTACTTCTTCTCCAATATGAAAGCAAAAAAGAGAGGAGTTATGGTGGCCATTAAGGACTCTATATCATTTCAACTTCTCTCCGAAATCTCTGACGTAGCAGGCCGATACCTCATACTTATATGCGATATCAATTCCACCCGCTATACTCTGGTGAATGTGTATGTTCCTAATACCAAACAAATTCACTTTCTCAATAATTTAATGAAAAAGGTTAATAAAATCCAACAAGGTTCCCTTATATTTTGTGGAGACTTTAACATTGCTCCCGATCCACACATGGACTCTACCTCGTCCTGTTCACGAAAATCTCCTTCTCTACATGCTTTTCTACGATCGCATGACTTATTCGATTGCTGGAGATGCAAGCATGCTAGTGAACGAGATTTCACATTTTACTCTCATAGACATTGTGTTTACTCGAGGATTGACCTGGTCTTGATGGATAAGTGGTTGCTACAAAAAGTATCTCAAATTCAAATAAATAACATTACGTGGTCGGACCACGCCTCTATTCTCCTGACACTTGGGGATAATTACCCTACTAATGGAGCATACCTCTGGCGCGCAAACCCCCAAGTAATACAGTCACCAACCACCAAAAAACTATTAGAGAACCACTTGTCCGATTACTTCCAGATCAATCACTCTTCCACTAATGATCCGTTTGTCTTATGGAATGCTCACAAAGCATACATTAGAGGAATATTTATTCAATTGGCCTCAAGACTTAAGAGACAGAGACAGCAGCGGCTTGACACCATACTGGCAGATATCAAATCCCTAGAGGAAATAGATAAAAAACATCCTACACACCGGAATAGTAAACGACTTACTATTCTCCGACATGATCTCAGACTAGAACTACTACACTCCTTTGAGCAAAAAGAACGACGACTCAAAATGTCATATTATTCAACCAGTAACAAAGCTGGAAAGGCTTTGGCTCGCAAATTACAAGGCCAACGCTACAAAAATAAAATACCTTACATCATAAGCCCCTCCTCCAAACAAAAGGTGATTGACCCTCAAAGCATCGCCAATGCTTTTAGCGAATACTACAGTTCCTTATACAATTTAAACCAAGACAATCTTCTCAACCAACCGTCACAAAGCGCCATAAATGATTTCCTAAAACACATTGACCTACCGAGTCTATCCACTTCACAAATCCAAGACTTGAATTCCCCCTTCACATTATCTGAGTTACTGAAAGTTATTGACACCCTTCCTGCTAATAAATCACCAGGACCGGATGGCCTGACGGGGGAATATTATAGAAATTTCAAACAATGTTTAGGTCCTCATCTCCTCAGGGTGTTTGAGGCCGCTGCTGTCTCATCTTCTTTTCCTCCTGAGATGTTAGAGGCTTTAATAGTAACACTGCCTAAACCAGGGAAGACACCGGACGTTCCTCAAAACTTTAGACCGATTTCATTACTGAATACCGATCTGAAGCTCTATGCTAAAATGATAGCGTTGAGGCTCATTGACATCCTCCCCACCATAATTGACCCTGACCAATGTGGATTCACCAAAGGCAGACAAACATCTGACGCTACCAGAAGATTAATAGATGTGATTCATGTGACTAAGAGGACAGGGACGCCTTCTCTGCTTCTCGCTCTAGATGCAGAGAAGGCGTTCGACAGAGTACATTGGACATATCTAACAAGCACTCTGGAAAAATTTGGTTTTACGGGTCATATACTATCTGCTATACTATCCCTTTACTCTACACCATCGGCCAAAGTATACACCTCGGGTATGTTATCCAAACCTTTTAAAATCACGAATGGCACCCGCCAGGGGTGTCCCCTCTCCCCACTCATTTTCAACCTCTTAATGGAACCACTAGCATCTAGCATCAGGCAAAACCCTAATATACAGGGCCTTTCTATTAATCATCACAAACATGTCATCAGTCTCTTCGCAGACGATGTAATCCTTATCTTAACAAATCCGGTGTCTTCTCTGCAACACGTGTCTCAATTACTACACGAATTTGGTTTAATATCGTATTACAAAGTGAACGAAACCAAATCTTACATATTGGACCTTGGTTTAAAGGCAAATGATAAATTACTTTTACAAACCAGATACCCGTATATTTGGGAATCTCATGAAATTACTTATCTGGGTATTAAACTAACATCCCGCCCTACGCAACTATTTCATGCTAACTACCTTCCTTTGATACGCTCTTTAAATACGAATCTACACTCCATAAGCAAACACACATTGTCTTGGTCCGGTAGATTAGCCGCCTTTAAGATGCAACTTCTGCCACAAATACTCTATATATTTCGTACAGTTCCTATTCCAGTTCCTCGACAGTACTTTAAAACTTTACAATCCACACTTTCTAGATACTTGTGGGAAGGTAAAAAAGCCAGAAGCGCGCCCATCAATCTCCGTAAAACGAAAACAGCAGGAGGCGTTGGCCTACCGATTTTTGCCGACTACCATTTAGCTCCAATCCTGGCACAATTAAGAGGGTGGTTTCCCCACCACCAACCACCGCTTTGGTGCGCCATTGAACAATCCACAATACCAGGTGGTAACCTTTATGATTATTTGTTGGCTTTTGTGCATCTTAAATCCAAACCTTTTGACCTCTCTCTCCCGATTCTAGCGACACTCAGCTCATGGAAGACATTGTCAACCACCAAATCTAGATCATCCCCCACCATATCCCTATCAATCCCTCTATCAACACTGGCTCTACTGATCCCAGATATACCCGTGGCTAACTGGTTAGCGAAGGGTATACAATGGGTTTCAGATGTACACTCTGGCCTTAATGCTAGATCGTTTGATGATCTACAAAAATCCTATGCCCTACCCACTTCAGACAGATTTAATCACTTCAGAATCACCTCTTATCTCAAAACACATGACATCCAATACAAACTATTCTGGCAAATTCATGTGTACTTAAATGCCAAGCTACCTCGGAAGGGAGGTATTTCATTATTTTATACTTATCTTCACGATAAAAACATATTTACCAAAACAAACTCCATGTTAGCATGGGAAAGAGATCTCAACGACTCCTTTTCCCCACAACAATGGCAAAAGGCTTTACAACACATCCATTCAGCCACCAAAAGCACCAACCTCTGGGAACTCTCACATAAGATCACACAACGATGGTATTTATCACCCTATAGATTAGCCAAGTTTGACAAATCCACACCTCCCACTTGCTGGAGGAATTGTGGGCAATCAGGCACTATCTACCACATCCTCTGGGATTGTAAACACCTGACTTCATATTGGTCCCAAGTCTTCAACATTTTACGTCAAACTACAAATCTCAACATAACTAACACCCCCTCATTGGCCATCCTGAATATAGGCATAGAACACATACCACCATTGCATAGACAATTTGCTACCCATTTATTCCTAGCTGCTAAATTGGTGATCCTAAGAAAATGGAGATCATTGGATTCACCAGACATAGAAGAAACAGTAAACACCTTATCTTTGCATTACACTTATGAAAGGATGTTAGCATCAATTAGTGGAAAATACGATATTTTTCTCCCACGCTGGCAACATTGGATTAACTGGTACAACACCCATCGCAATCCAACATGACACTACTCACTACTACTAGACTGCATAACTTCAACCTTTTTTGGCTCACCTAGAACCTTAGCCTCCCCTTTCCATATGGTTTCTGAATTGATCCTCTATAACATACATAAGAGTTACTTTTATTTAGTTATGAGCTATATGCTCTTGTTATATGAATACCAACAGATATTATAGAATTATCACTGATGTGGATACGTAGACATGTAAGGGCTATGCCTCCGCTGAGCCACAGAAAGTTCCCCTTGGGGTGGCCGACGGAGTCACATGGCCTCTCCAGCCTTGATCTACTCCTCATAACTAACTTACGGTATCGAACGACTAACTGATGTATCTGTTAACATATATTATTTGGTTTTATTTTCTATTGTTTTCTTATTCTCTTTTATTAACCCAGTTTACGATATCTCCTGTAACATGTAAATGAGATGTATATCTTTGTAAACTGACTAAATTCTGAATAAAAACTATTTAAAAAAAAAAAAAAAAAAAGATTGTTCAGCAAGAATGTGTGGATTATTGTCTCAACGATACAACACTTTTGGGGTGATGTAATTGTTGTTTTATGAGAAAATGGGGGTTATTTCCTAAGGGGAAATCCACTTTGCACTACAAGTGCAGGTTCAGTGCAGTTGCAAGTGCACTTGTAGTGAAAAGTGTCTTTGCATTTAGTAAATAACAGCCAACAGTGCTTTGTAAGGTTACACAATCACAACATTTTCGGGACTCCACACATTTCTGTCAGGGTCAGCTAAAACAAACACAAGCAGTAAATGTCCACAAAGAAGAGCCTGGGGAGATGCTTGTCGAGAACTTGAGGTCCTGCAGGCTTCTCCCTGTGGCCAAATACCGCAAGGTAGCGACCAACCTCTGCTCCGGAGTGATGGCTTGCCTCATGCAGGTATCCTGCCTGCTGATATAGGGGGTCAGCGAAGCCAACAAACGGTGAAATACGGGGTCAGTCATCCTGAGAAAATTCCTGAAATCATCAGGATTATTCTCACGGATCTCACGGAGCAAAGGCATATGACAGAACTGGTCACGCTGAAGCAACCAATTCTTGGTCCATGAACTCCTCCCCACCCTGTTCATGGACTGGACTTGTGTCAAGGTCAGGACCACAACACCAAGCCCCCGCACAGCACGAACTCTACGAGGAGTACGCATATGAAACATGGCTAGAAAACGGTCGGCTGCTCAGAACGAAGTAACAGAACGCACTGAAGAACAGCAAGGCCTGTGAAGAGCGACCTGAAAAACAGCAACGAGCAGGCAAGATCACACAGAAAACTCTGATACGAACTGACTGCACGCACTGAAGAGCAGATACAAACCCACAAGCACTAACTGAACAGCAGAAAACGATCTGAAAGCCACGAGTCTGAAAAAGCGCGAATCGTCTCTCACCAAACTTTTACTAACATGAGATTAGCAAAAGGAGCCCAAAGGGTGCCGCGCTTGGTTCTGAACTGGCCTTTTCTAGTCTCGTTGTACGTGGTGTACGTGACCGCGTGGTTGTCGATCGGAAATTCCGACAACTTTGTGCGACCGTGTGTAAGCAAAACAAGTTCGAGCCAACATCCGTCGGAAAAAATCCGAGGATTTTGTTGTCGGAATGTCCGAACAAAGTCCGACCGTGTGTACGGGGCATTAGTGTACTGTGTCCTCTGCACAGTGTACACCTAAAGCTACCTGAAGAAAATTGGTGGTGTCCGTATCCTATTAATACCCCAGGCAGGCAGCTACAGTATTTACAGTTAGTGCACTGTGTCCCCTGCACAGTGTGCACCTAAAGCTACCTGAAGAAAATTGGTTGAGTTCTGCTCCTATTAATTCCACAGGCAGGCAGCTTCAGTATTTACAGATAGTGTACTGTGTCCTCTGCACAGTGTGCACCTAAAGCTACCTGAAGAAAATTGGTGGTGTTCTTCTGAACCTATTAGTACCACAGGCAGGCAGCTGCAGTATTTGCAGTTAGTGTACTGCTTCCTCTGCACAGTGTGCACCTAAAGCTACCTGAAGACAATTCATGTTGTTCGTATCCTATTAATACCCCAGGCAGGCAGCTACAGTATTTACAGTTAGTGTACTCCGTCCTCTTCACAATGTGCACCTAAATCTACCTGAAGACAATTGCTGTTGTTCTGCTCCTATTAGTACCACAGGCAGGCAGCTACAGTATTTACAGTTTGTGTACTGTGTACTCTGCACAGTGTACACCTAAAGATACCTGAAGAAAATTGGTGGTGTTCTTCTGAACCTATTAGTACCACAGGCAGGCAGCTGCAGTATTTAGAGTTAGTGTACTGCATCCTCTGCACAGTGTGCACCTAAAGTTACTTGAAGACAATTGCTGTTGTTCAGCTCCTATTAATACCACAGGCAGGCAGCTTCAATATTTACAGTTAGTGTACTGTGTTCCCTGCACAGTGTGCACCTAAAGCTACCTGAAGAAAATTGGTGGTTTTCTGCTCCTATTAATACCATAGGCAGGCAGCTACAGTATTTACAGTTAGTGTACTGTGTCCTCTGCACAGTGTGCACCTAAAGCTACCTGAAGAACATTGGTGGTGTTCTTCTGATCCTATTAGTACCACAGGCAGGCAGCTGCAGTATTTACAGTTGGTGTACTGTGTCATCTGCACAGTGTGAACCTAAATCTACCTGAAGACAATTCCTGTTGTTCGTATCCAATTAATACCCTAGGCAGGCAGCTACAGTATTTACAGTTAGTGTACTGCCTCCTCTGCACATTGTGCACCTAAAACTACCTGAAGACAATTGCTGTTTTTCAGCTCCTATTAATACCACAGGCAGGCAGCTTCAGTATTTACAGTTAGTGTACTGTGTCCTCTGCACAGTGTGCACCTAAAGCTACCTGAAGAAAATTGGTGGTGTTCTTCTGAACCTATTGGTACCACAGGCAGGCAGCTGCAGTATTTACAGTTAGTGTACTGCTTCCTCTGCACAGTGTGCACCTAAAGCTACCTGAAGACAATTCACATTGTTCGTATCCTATTAATACCCCAGGCAGGCAGCTACAGTATTTACAGTTAGTGTACTCCATCCTCTGCACAGTGTGCACCTAAATCTAAATGAAGACAATTGCTGTTGTTCTGCTCCTATTAGTACCACAGGCAGGCAGCTACAGTATTTACAGTTTGTGTACTGTGTACTCTGCACAGTGTGCACCTAAAGCTACCTGAATAAAATTGGTGGTGTTCTTCTGAACCTATTAGTACCACAGGCAGGCAGCTGCAGTATTTAGAGTTAGTGAACTGCATCCTCTGCACAGTGTGCACCTAAAGCTACCTGAAGACAATTGCTGTTGTTCTGATCCTATTAATACCACAGGTAGGCAGCTACAGTATTTATAGTTAGTGTACTGCATCCTCTGCATGGTGTGCATCTAAAGCTACCTGAAGACAATTGCTGTTGTTCTGCTTATATTAATACCACAGACAGGCAGCTACAGTATTTACCATTAGTGTACTGTGTCCACTGCACAGTGTTCACCTAAAGCTACCTGAAGAAAATTGGTGGTGTTCTTCTGATCCTATTAGTACCACAGGCAGGCAGCTGCAGTATTTGCAGTTAGTGTGCTGCTTCCTCTGCACAGTGTGCACCTAAAGCTACCTGAAGACAATTCATGCTGTTCGTATCCTATTAATACCCCAGGCAGGCAGCTATAGTATTTACAATTAGTGTACTCCATCCTCTTCACAGTGTGCACCTAAATCTACCTGAAGACAATTGCTGTTGTTCTGCTCCTTTTAGTACCACAGGCAGGCAGCTAAAGTATTTACAGTTTGTGTACTGTGTACTCTGCACAGTGTGCACCTAAAGCTACCTGAATAAAATTGGTGGTGTTCTTCTGAACCTATTAGTACCACAGGCAGGCAGCTTCAGTATTTACAGTTAGTGTACTGCATCCTCTGCACAGTGTGCACCTCAAGCTACCTGAAGACAATTCCTGTTGTTCGTATCCTGTTAATACCCCAGGCAGGCAGCTAAAGTATTTACAGTTAGTGTACTGCATCCTCTGCACAGTGTGCACCTAAAGCTACTTGAAGACAATTGCTGTTGTTCAGCTCCTATTAATACCACAGGCAGGCAGCTTCAGTATTTACAGTTAGTGTACTGTGTCCTCTGCACAGTGTGCACCTAAAGCTACCTGAAGAAAATTGGTGGTTTTCTGCTCCTATTAATACCATAGGCAGGCAGCTACAGTATTTACAGTTAGTGTACTGTGTCCTCTGCACAGTGTGCACCTAAAGCTACCTGAAGTACATTGGTGGTGTTCTTCTGATCCTATTAGTACCACAGGCAGGCAGCTGCAGTATTTACAGTTGGTGTACTGTGTCATCTGCACAGTGTGAACCTAAAGCTACCTGAAGACAATTCCTGTTGTTCGTATCCAATTAATACCCTAGGCAGGCAGCTACAGTATTTACAGTTAGTGTACTGCGTCCTCTGCACATTGTGCACCTAAAACTACCTGAAGATAATTGCTGTTTTTCAGCTCCTATTAATACCACAGGCAGGCAGCTTCAGTATTTACAGTTAGTGTACTGTGTCCTCTGCACAGTGTGCACCTAAAGCTACCTGAAGAAAATTGGTGGTGTTCTTCTGAACCTATTAGTACCACAGGCAGGCAGCTGCAGTATTTACAGTTAGTGTACTGCTTCCTCTGCACAGTGTGCACCTAAAGCTACCTGAAGACAATTCATGTTGTTCGTATCCTATTAATACCCCAGGCAGGCAGCTACAGTATTTACAGTTAGTGTACTCCGTCCTCTGCACAGTATGCACCTAAATATAAATGAAGACAATTGCTGTTGTTCTGCTCCTATTAGTACCACAGGCAGGCAGCTGCAGTATTTAGAGTTAGTGTACTGCATCCTCTGCACAGTGTGCACCTAAAGCTACCTGAAGACAATTGCTGTTGTTCTGATCCTATTAATACCACAGGTAGGCAGCTACAGTATTTACAGTTAGTGTACTGCATCCTCTGCATGGTGTGCATCTAAAGCTACCTGAAGACAATTGCTGTTGTTCTGCTTATATTAATACCACAGACAGGCAGCTACAGTATTTACCATTAGTGTACTGTGTCCACTGCACAGTGTGCACCTAAAGCTACCTGAAGAAAATTGGTGGTGTTCTTCTGATCCTATTAGTACCACAGGCAGGCAGCTGCAGTATTTGCAGTTAGTGTGCTGCTTCCTCTGCACAGTGTGCACCTAAAGCTACCTGAAGACAATTCATGTTGTTCGTATCCTATTAATACCCCAGGCAGGCAGCTACAGTATTTACAATTAGTGTACTCCATCCTCTTCACAGTGTGCACCTAAATCTACCTGAAGACAATTGCTGTTGTTCTGCTCCTATTAGTACCACAGGCAGGCAGCTAAAGTATTTACAGTTTGTGTACTGTGTACTCTGCACAGTGTGCACCTAAAGCTACCTGAATGAAATTGGTGGTGTTCTTCTGAACCTATTAGTACCACAGGCAGGCAGCTGCAGTATTTACAGTTGGTGTACTGTGTCATCTGCACAGTGTGAACCTAAAGCTACCTGAAGACAATTCCTGTTGTTCGTATCCAATTAATACCCTAGGCAGGCAGCTACAGTATTTACAGTTAGTGTACTGCGTCCTCTGCACATTGTGCACCTAAAACTACCAGAAGATAATTGCTGTTTTTCAGCTCCTATTAATACCACAGGCAGGCAGCTTCAGTATTTACAGTTAGTGTACTGTGTCCTCTGCACAGTGTGCACCTAAAGCTACCTGAAGAAAATTGGTGGTGTTCTTCTGAACCTATTAGTACCACAGGCAGGCAGCTGCAGTATTTGCAGTTAGTGTACTGCTTCCTCTGCACAGTGTGCACCTAAAGCTACCTGAAGACAATTCATGTTGTTCGTATCCTATTAATACCCCAGGCAGGCAGCTACAGTATTTACAGTTAGTGTACTCCGTCCTCTGCACAGTGTGCACCTAAATATAAATGAAGACAATTGCTGTTGTTCTGCTCCTATTAGTACCACAGGCAGGCAGCTACAGTATTTACAGTTTGTGTACTGTGTACTCTGCACAGTGTGCACCTAAAGCTACCTGAATAAAATTGGTGGTGTTCTTCTGAACCTATTAGTACCACAGGCAGGCAGCTGCAGTATTTAGAGTTAGTGTACTGCATCCTCTGCACAGTGTGCACCTAAAGCTACCTGAAGACAATTGCAGTTGTTCTGATCCTATTAATACCACAGGTAGGCAGCTACAGTATTTACAGTTAGTGTACTGCATCCTATGCATGGTGTGCATCTAAAGCTACCTGAAGACAATTGCTGTTGTTCTGCTTATATTAATACCACAGACCGGCAGCTACAGTATTTACAGTTAGTGTACTGTGTCCTCTGCACAGTGTGCACCTAAAGCTACCTGAAGACAATTGCTGTTGTTCTGCTCCTATTAATACCACAAGCAGGCAGCTATAGTATTTACAGTTAGTGTACTGTGTCCTCTGCACAGTGTGCACCTAAAGCTACCTGAAGAAAATTGGTGGTGTTCTTCTGATCCTATTAGTACCACAGGCAGGCAGCTGCAGTATTTACAGTTAGTGTTTTGCATCCTCTGGACAGTGTGCACCTAAAGCTACCTGAAGACAATTCCTGTTGTTCGTATCCAATTAATACCCCAGGCAGGCAGCTACAGTATTTACAGTTAGTGTACTGCCTCCTCTGCACAGTGTGCACCTAAAACTAACTGAAGACAATTGCTGTTGTTCAGCTACTATTAATACCACAGGCAGGCAGCTACAGTATTTACAGTTAGTGTACTGTGTCCTCTGCACAGTGTTCACCTAAAGCTACCTGAAGAAAATTGGTGGTGTTCTTCTGATCCTATTAGTACTGCAGGCAGCTGTAGTATTTACAAGTTATTGTAAAGCATCCTCTGCACAGTGTGCACCTAAAGCTACATGAAGAAAATTGCTGTTGTTCTTATCCTATTATTACCACTGGCAGGCAGCTACAGTATTTACAGTTAGTGTACTGCATCCTCTGCATAGTGTGCACCTAAAGCTACCTGAAGACAATTGCTGTTGTTCTGATCCTATTAATACCACATTTAGGCAGCTACAGTATTTACAGTTAGTGTACTGCATCCTCTGCACAGTGTGCACCTAAAGCTACCTGAAGACAATTGCTGTTGTTCTGCTCCTATTAATACCACAAGCAGGCAGCTATAGTATTTACAGTTAGTGTACTGTGTCCTCTGCACAGTGTGCACCTAAAGCTACCTGAAGAAAATTGGTGGTGTTCTTCTGAACCTATTAGTACCACAGGCAGGCAGCTGCAGTATTAACAGTTAGTTGCTGCATTCGCTGCACAGTGTGCACCTAAAGCTACCTGAAGACAATTACTGTTGTTTGTATCCAATTAATACCCCAGGCAGGCAGCTACAGTATTCACAGTTAGTGTACTGCCTCCTCTGCACAGTGTGCACCTAAAACTAACTGAAGACAATTGCTGTGGTTCAGCTCCTATTAATACCACAGGCAGGCAGCTACAGTATTTACAGTTAGTGTACTGTGTCCTCTGCACAGTGTGCACCTAAAGCTACCTGAAGAAAATTGGTGGTGTTCTTCTGATCCTATTAGTACCACAGGCAGGCAGCTGCAGTATTTACAGTTAGTGTACTGTGTCCTCTGCACAGTGTGCACCTAAAGCTACCTGAAGTAAATTGGTGGTGTTCTTCTGAACCTATTAGTACCACAGGCAGGCAGCTGCAGTAATTGCAGTTAGTGTACTGCTTCCTCTGCACAGTGTGCACCTAAAGCTACCTGAAGACAATTCATGTTGTTCGTATCCTATTAATACCCCAGGCAGGCAGCTACAGTATTTACAGTTAGTTTACTACGTCCTCTTCACAGTGTGCACCTAAATCTACCTGAAGACAATTGCTGTTGTTCTGCTCCTATTAGTACCACAGGCAGGCAGCTACAGTATTTACAGTTTGTGTACTGTGTACTCTGCACAGTGTGCACCTAAAGCTACCTGAATAAAATTGGTGGTGTTCTTCTGAACCTATTAGTACCACAGGCAGGCAGCTGCAGTATTTAGAGTTAGTGTACTGCATCCTCTGCACAGTGTGCACCTAAAGCTACCTGAAGACAATTGCTGTTGTTCTGATCCTATTAATACCACAGGTAGGCAGCTACAGTATTTACAGTTAGTGTACTGCATCCTCTGCATGGTGTGCATCTAAAGCTACCTGAAGACAATTGCTGTTGTTCTGCTTATATTAATACCACAGACAGGCAGCTACAGTATTTACCATTAGTGTACTGTGTCCACTGCACAGTGTGCACCTAAAGCTACCTGAAGAAATTTGGTGGTGTTCTTCTGATCCTATTAGTACCACAGGCAGGCAGCTGCAGTATTTGCAGTTAGTGTGCTGCTTCCTCTGCACAGTGTGCACCTAAAGCTACCTGAAGACAATTCATGTTGTTCGTATCCTATTAATACCCCAGGCAGGCAGCTACAGTATTTACAATTAGTGTACTCCATCCTCTTCACAGTGTGCACCTAAATCTACCTGAAGACAATTGCTGTTGTTCTGCTCCTATTAGTACCACAGGCAGGCAGCTAAAGTATTTACAGTTTGTGTACTGTGTACTCTGCACAGTGTGCACCTAAAGCTACCTGAATGAAATTGGTGGTGTTCTTCTGAACCTATTAGTACCACAGGCAGGCAGCTGCAGTATTTACAGTTTGTGTACTGTGTCATCTGCACAGTGTGAACCTAAAGCTACCTGAAGACAATTCCTGTTGTTCGTATCCAATTAATACCCTAGGCAGGCAGCTACAGTATTTACAGTTAGTGTACTGCGTCCTCTGCACATTGTGCACCTAAAACTACCAGAAGATAATTGCTGTTTTTCAGCTCCTATTAATACCACAGGCAGGCAGCTTCAGTATTTACAGTTAGTGTACTGTGTCCTCTGCACAGTGTGCACCTAAAGATACCTGAAGAAAATTGGTGGTGTTCTTCTGAACCTATTAGTACCACAGGCAGGCAGCTGCAGTATTTACAGTTAGTGTATTGCTTCCTCTGCACAGTGTGCACCTAAAGCTACCTGAAGACAATTCATGTTGTTCGTATCCTATTAATACCCCAGGCAGGCAGCTACAGTATTTACAGTTAGTGTACTCCGTCCTCTGCACAGTGTGCACCTAAATATAAATGAAGACAATTGCTGTTGTTCTGCTCCTATTAGTACCACAGGCAGGCAGCTACAGTATTTACAGTTTGTGTACTGTGTACTCTGCACAGTGTGCACCTAAAGCTACCTGAATAAAATTGGTGGTGTTCTTCTGAACCTATTAGTACCACAGGCAGGCAGCTGCAGTATTTAGAGTTAGTGTACTGCATCCTCTGCACAGTGTGCACCTAAAGCTACCTGAAGACAATTGCAGTTGTTCTGATCCTATTAATACCACAGGTAGGCAGCTACAGTATTTACAGTTAGTGTACTGCATCCTATGCATGGTGTGCATCTAAAGCTACCTGAAGACAATTGCTGTTGTTCTGCTTATATTAATACCACAGACCGGCAGCTACAGTATTTACAGTTAGTGTACTGTGTCCTCTGCACAGTGTGCACCTAAAGCTACCTGAAGACAATTGCTGTTGTTCTGCTCCTATTAATACCACAAGCAGGCAGCTATAGTATTTACAGTTAGTGTACTGTGTCCTCTGCACAGTGTGCACCTAAAGCTACCTGAAGAAAATTGGTGGTGTTCTTCTGATCCTATTAGTACCACAGGCAGGCAGCTGCAGTATTTACAGTTAGTGTTTTGCATCCTCTGGACAGTGTGCACCTAAAGCTACCTGAAGACAATTCCTGTTGTTCGTATCCAATTAATACCCCAGGCAGGCAGCTACAGTATTTACAGTTAGTGTAGTGCCTCCTCTGCACAGTGTGCACCTAAAACTAACTGAAGACAATTGCTGTTGTTCAGCTACTATTAATACCACAGGCAGGCAGCTACAGTATTTACAGTTAGTGTACTGTGTCCTCTGCACAGTGTTCACCTAAAGCTACCTGAAGAAAATTGGTGGTGTTCTTCTGATCCTATTATTACTGCAGGCAGCTGTAGTATTTACAAGTTATTGTAAAGCATCCTCTGCACAGTGTGCACCTAAAGCTACATGAAGACAATTGCTGTTGTTCTTATCCTATTATTACCACTGGCAGGCAGCTACAGTATTTACAGTTAGTGTACTGCATCCTCTGCATAGTGTGCACCTAAAGCTACCTGAAGACAATTGCTGTTGTTCTGATCCTATTAATACCACATTTAGGCAGCTACAGTATTTACAGTTAGTGTACTGCATCCTCTGCATGGTGTGCATCTAAAGCTACCTGAAGACAATTGCTGTTGTTCTGCTCATATTAATACCACAGACAGGCAGCTACAGTATTTACCATTAGTGTACTCTGTCCTCTGCACAGTGTGCACCTAAAGCTACCTGAAGAAAATTGGTGGTGTTCTTCTGATCCTATTAATACCACAGGCAGGCAGCTGCAGTATTTACAGTTAGTGTACTGTGTCCTCTGCACAGTGTGCACCTAAAGCTACCTGAAGACAATTGCTGTTGTTCTGCTCCTATTAATACCACAAGCAGGCAGCTATAGTATTTACAGTTAGTGTACTGTGTCCTCTGCACAGTGTGCACCTAAAGCTACCTGAAGAAAATTGGTGGTGTTCTTCTGAACCTATTAGTACCACAGGCAGGCAGCTGCAGTATTAACAGTTAGTTGCTGCATTCGCTGCACAGTGTGCACCTAAAGCTACCTGAAGACAATTACTGTTGTTCGTATCCAATTAATACCCCAGGCAGGCAGCTACAGTATTCACAGTTAGTGTACTGCCTCCTCTGCACAGTGTGCACCTAAAACTAACTGAAGACAATTGCTGTGGTTCAGCTCCTATTAATACCACAGGCAGGCAGCTACAGTATTTACAGTTAGTGTACTGTGTCCTCTGCACAGTGTGCACCTAAAGCTACCTGAAGAAAATTGGTGGTGTTCTTCTGATCCTATTAGTACCACAGGCAGGCAGCTGCAGTATTTACAGTTAGTGTACTGTGTCCTCTGCACAGTGTGCACCTAAAGCTACCTGAAGTAAATTGGTGGTGTTCTTCTGAACCTATTAGTACCACAGGCAGGCAGCTGCAGTAATTGCAGTTAGTGTACTGCTTCCTCTGCACAGTGTGCACCTAAAGCTACCTGAAGACAATTCATGTTGTTCGTATCCTATTAATACCCCAGGCAGGCAGCTACAGTATTTACAGTTAGTTTACTACGTCCTCTTCACAGTGTGCACCTAAATCTACCTGAAGACAATTGCTGTTGTTCTGCTCCTATTAGTACCACAGGCAGGCAGCTACAGTATTTACAGTTTGTGTACTGTGTACTCTGCACAGTGTGCACCTAAAGCTACCTGAATAAAATTGGTGGTGTTCTTCTGAACCTATTAGTACCACAGGCAGGCAGCTGCAGTATTTAGAGTTAGTGTACTGCATCCTCTGCACAGTGTGCACCTAAAGCTACCTGAAGACAATTGCTGTTGTTCTGATCCTATTAATACCACAGGTAGGCAGCTACAGTAATTACAGTTAGTGTACTGCATCCTCTGCATGGTGTGCATCTAAAGCTACCTGAAGACAATTGCTGTTGTTCTGATCCTATTAATACCACAGACAGGCAGCTACAGTATTTACCATTAGTGTACTGTGTCCACTGCACAGTGTGCACCTAAAGCTACCTGAAGAAATTTGGTGGTGTTCTTCTGATCCTATTAGTACCACAGGCAGGCAGCTGCAGTATTTGCAGTTAGTGTGCTGCTTCCTCTGCACAGTGTGCACCTAAAGCTACCTGAAGACAATTCATGTTGTTCGTATCCTATTAATACCCCAGGCAGGCAGCTACAGTATTTACAATTAGTGTACTCCGTCCTCTTCACAGTGTGCACCTAAATCTACCTGAAGACAATTGCTGTTGTTCTGCTCCTATTAGTACCACAGGCAGGCAGCTAAAGTATTTACAGTTTGTGTACTGTGCACTCTGCACAGTGTGCACCTAAAGCTACCTGAATAAAATTGGTGGTGTTCTTCTGAACCTATTAGTACCACAGGCAGGCAGCTTCAGTATTTACAGTTAGTGTACTGCATCCTCTGCACAGTGTGCACCTCAAGCTACCTGAAGACAATTCCTGTTGTTCGTATCCTGTTAATACCCCAGGCAGGCAGCTACAGTATTTACAGTTAGTGTACTGCATCCTCTGCACAGTGTGCACCTAAAGCTACTTGAAGACAATTGCTGTTGTTCAGCTCCTATTAATACCACAGGCAGGCAGCTTCGGTATTTACAGTTAGTGTACTGTATCCTCTGCACAGTGTGCACCTAAAGCTACCTGAAGAAAATTGGTGGTTTTCTTCTGATTCTATTAGTACCACAGGCAGTCAGCTGCAGTATTTACAGTTAGTCTACTGTGTTCCCTGCACAGTGTGCACCTAAAGCTACCTGAAGAAAATTGGTGGTTTTCTGCTCCTATTAATATCATAGGCAGGCAGCTACAGTTTTTACAGTTAGTGTACTGTGTCCTCTGCACAGTGTGCACCTAAAGCTACCTGAAGTACATTGGTGGTGTTCTTCTGATCCTATTAGTACCACAGGCAGGCAGCTGCAGTATTTACAGTTGGTATACTGTGTCATCTGCACAGTGTGAACCTAAAGCTACCTGAAGACAATTCCTGTTGTTCGTATCCAATTAATACCCTAGGCAGGCAGCTACAGTATTTACAGTTAGTGTACTGCGTCCTCTGCACATTGTGCACCTAAAACTACCTGAAGATAATTGCTGTTTTTCAGCTCCTATTAATACCACAGGCAGGCAGCTTCAGTATTTACAGTTAGTGTACTGTGTCCTCTGCACAGTGTGCACCTAAAGCTACCTGAATAAAATTGGTGGTGTTCTTCTGAACCTATTAATACCACAGACATTCAGCTGCAGTATTTAGAGTTAGTGTACTGCATCCTCTGCACAGTGTGCACCTAAAGCTACCTGAAGACAATTGCTATTGTTCTGATCATAGTAATACCCCAGGCAGGCAGCTACAGTATTTACAGTTAGTGTACTGTGTCCTCTCCACAGTGTGCACCTAAAGCTACTTGAAGACAATTGCTGTTGTTCAGCTCCTATTAATACCACAGGCAGGCAGCTATAGTATTTACATTTAGAGCACTGTGTCCCCTGCACAGTGTTCAACTAAAGCTACCTGAAGAAAATTGGTGGTGGTCTGCTCCTATTAATTCCACAGGCAGGCAGCTTCAGTATTTACAGTTAGTGTACTGTGTCCTCTGCACAGTGTGTACCTAAAGCTATCTGAAGAAAATTGGTGGTGTTCTTCTGAACCTATTAGTACCACAGGCAGGCAGCTGCAGTATTTACAGTTAGTGTACTGTATCCTCTGCACAGTGTGCACCTCAAGCTACCTGAAGACAATTCCTGTTGTTCGTATCCTATTAATACCCCAGGCAGGCAGCTACAGTATTTACAGTTAGTGTACTGCATCCTCTGCACAGTGTGCACCTAAAGCTACTTGAAGACAATTGCTGTTGTTCAGCTCCTATTAATACCACAGGCAGGCCGCTTCGGTATGTACAGTTAGTGTACTGTGTCCTCTGCACAGTGTGCACCTAAAGCTACCTGAAGAAAATTGGTGGTGTTCTTCTGATCCTATTAGTACCACAGGCAGGCAGCTGCAGTATTTACAGTTAGTGTTTTGCATCCTCTGGACAGTGTGCACCTAAAGCTATCTGAAGACAATTGCTGTTGTTCTGCTCCTATTAATACCACAAGCAGGCAGCTATAGTATTTACAGTTAGTGTACTGTGTCCTCTGCACAGTGTGCACCTAAAGCTACCTGAAGAAAATTGGTGGTGTTCTTCTGAACCTATTAGTACCACAGGCAGGCAGCTGCAGTATTTACAGTTAGTTGATGCATCCTGTGCACAGCGTGCACCTAAAGCTACCTGAAGACAATTCCTGTTGTTCGTATCCAATTAATACCCCAGGCAGGCAGCTACAGTATTTACAGTTAGTGTACTGCCTCCTCTGCACAGTGTGCACCTAAAACTAACTGAAGACATTTGCTGTTGTTCTGATCCTATTAATGCCACATTTAGGCAGCTACCTGAAGAAAATTGGTGGTGTTCTTCTGATCCTATTAGTACTGCAGGCAGCTGTAGTATTTACAAGTTATTGTAAAGCATCCTCTGCACAGTGTGCACCTAAAGCTACATGAAGACAATTGCTGTTGTTCTTATCCTATTATTACCACTGGCAGGCAGCTACAGTATTTACAGTTAGTGTACTGCATCCTCTGCATAGTGTGCACCTAAAGCTACCTGAAGACATTTGCTGTTGTTCTGATCCTATTAATGCCACATTTAGGCAGCTACAGTATTTACAGTTAGTGTACTGCATCCTCTGCATGGTGTGCATCTAAAGCTACCTGAAGACAATTGCTGTTGTTCTGCTCATATTAATACCACAGACAGGCAGCTACAGTATTTACCATTAGTGTACTCTGTCCTCTGCACAGTGTGCACCTAAAGCTACCTGCAGAAAATTGGTGATGTTCTTCTGATCCTATTAATACCTCAGGCAGGCAGCTGCAGTATTTACAGTTAGTGTACTGTGTCCTCTGCACAGTGTGCACCTAAAGCTACCTGAAGACAATTGCTGTTGTTCTGCTCCTATTAATACCACAAGCAGGCAGCTATAGTATTTACAGTTAGTGTACTGCATCCTCTGCACAGTGTGCACCTAAAGCTACTTGAAGACAATTGCTGTTGTTCAGCTCCTATTAATACCACAGGCAGGCCGCTTCGGTATGTACAGTTAGTGTACTGTGTCCTCTGCACAGTGTGCACCTAAAGCTACCTGAAGAAAATTGGTGGTGTTCTTCTGATCCTATTAGTACCACAGGCAGGCAGCTGCAGTATTTACAGTTAGTGTTTTGCATCCTCTGGACAGTGTGCACCTAAAGCTATCTGAAGACAATTGCTGTTGTTCTGCTCCTATTAATACCACAAGCAGGCAGCTATAGTATTTACAGTTAGTGTACTGTGTCCTCTGCACAGTGTGCACCTAAAGCTACCTGAAGAAAATTGGTGGTGTTCTTCTGAACCTATTAGTACCACAGGCAGGCAGCTGCAGTATTAACAGTTAGTTGCTGCATCCGCTGCACAGTGTGCACCTAAAGCTACCTGAAGACAATTACTGTTGTTCGTATCCAATTAATACCCCAGGCAGGCAGCTACAGTATTTACAGTTAGTGTACTGCCTCCTCTGCACAGTGTGCACCTAAAACTAACTGAAGACAATTGCTGTGGTTCAGCTCCTATTAATACCACAGGCAGGCAGCTACAGTATTTACAGTTAGTGTACTGTGTCCTCTGCACAGTGTGCACCTAAAGCTACCTGATGGAAATTGGTGGTGTTCTTCTGATCCTATTAGTACCACAGGCAGGCAGCTGCAGTATTTACAGTTAGTGTACTGTGTCCTCTGCACAGTGTGCACCTAAAGCTACCTGAAGTAAATTGGTGGTGTTCTTCTGAACCTATTAGTACCACAGGCAGGCAGCTGCAGTAATTGCAGTTAGTGTACTGCTTCCTCTGCACAGTGTGCACCTAAAGCTACCTGAAGACAATTCATGTTGTTCGTATCCTATTAATACCCCAGGCAGCCAGCTACAGTATTTACAGTTAGTGTACTGCATCCTCTGCACAGTGTGCACCTAAAGCTACTTGAAGACAATTGCTGTTGTTCTGCTCCTATTAATACCACAGGCAGGCAGTTTCGGTATTTACAGTTAGTGTACTGTGTCCTCTGCACAGTGTGCACCTAAAGCTACCTGAAGAACATTGGTGGTGTTCTTCTGATCCTATTAGTACCACAGGCAGGCAGCTGCAGTATTTACAGTTAGTGTACTGTGTCCTCTGCACAGTGTGCACCTAAAGCTACCTGAAGAACATTGGTGGTGTTCTTCTGATCCTATTAGTACCACAGGCAGGCAGCTGCAGTATTTGCAGTTAGTGTACTGTGTCCTCTGCACAGTGTGAACCTAAAGCTACCTGAAGACAATTCCTGTTGTTCGTATCCAATTAATATCCCAGGCAGGCAGCTTCAGTACTTACAGTTAGTGTACAGTGTCCTCTGCACAGTGTGCACCCTAAAGCTACCTGAAGCAAATTGGTGGTGTTCTTCTGAACCTATTAGTACCACAGGCAGGCAGCTGCAGTATTTACAGTTAGTGTACTGCTTCCTCTGCACAGTGTGCACCTAAAGCTACCTGAAGACAATTCATGTTGTTCGTATCCTATTAATACCCCAGGCAGGCAGCTACAGTATTTACAGTTAGTGTACTCCGTCCTCTGCACAGTGTGCACCTAAATCTAAATGAAGACAATTGCTGTTGTTCTGCTCCTATTAGTACCACAGGCAGGCAGCTACAGTATTTACAGTTTGTGTACTGTGTACTCTGCACAGTGTGCACCTAAAGCTACCTGAATAAAATTGGTGGTGTTCTTCTGAACCTATTAGTACCACAGGCATTCAGCTGCAGTATTTAGAGTTAGTGTACTGCATCCTCTGCACAGTGTGCACCTAAAGCTACCTGAAGACAATTGCTATTGTTCTGATCATATTAATACCCCAAGCTGGCAGCTACAGTATTTACAGTTAGTGTACTGTGTCCTCTGCACAGTGTGCACCTAAAGCTACTTGAAGACAATTGCTGTTGTTCAGCTCCTATTAATACCACAGGCAGGCAGCTATAGTATTTACAGTTAGTGCACTGTGTCCCCTGCACAATGTTCACCTAAAGCTACCTGAAGAAAATTGGTGGTGTTCTGCTCCTATTAATTCCACAGGCAGGCAGCTTCAGTATTTACAGTTAGTGTACTGCATCCTCTGCACAGTGTGCACCTAAAGCTATCTGAAGAAAATTGGTGGTGTTCTTCTGAACCCATTAGTACCACAGGCAGGCAGCTGCAGTATTTACAGTTAGTGTACTGTATCCTCTGCACAGTGTGCACCTCAAGCTACCTGAAGACAATTCCTGTTGTTCGTATCCTATTAATACCCCAGGCAGGCAGCTACAGTATTTACAGTTAGTGTACTGCATCCTCTGCACAGTGTGCACCTAAAGCTACTTGAAGACAATTGCTGTTGTTCAGCTCCTATTAATACCACAGGCAGGCCGCTTCGGTATGTACAGTTAGTGTACTGTGTCCTCTGCACAGTGTGCACCTAAAGATACCTGAAGAAAATTGGTGGTTTTCTTCTGATTCTATTAGTACCACAGGCAGGCAGCTGCAATATTTACAGTTAGTGTACTGCATCCTCTGCACAGTTTGCACCTAAAGCTACCTGAAGACAATTCATGTTGTTTGTATCCTCTTAATACCCCAGGCAGGCAGCTACAGTATTTACAGTTAGTCTACTCCATCCTCTACACAGTGTGCACCTAAATCTACCTGAAGACAATTGCTGTTGTTATGCTCCTATTAATTCCACAGGCAGGCAGCTACAGTAATTACAGTTAGTGTACTGTGTACTCTGCACAGTGTGCACCTAAAGCTACCTGAACAAAATTGGTGGTGTTCTTCTGAACCTATTAGTACCACAAGCAGCTGCAGTATTTACAGTTAGTGTACTGCATCCTCTGCACAGTGTGCACCTAAAGCTACTTGAAGACAATTGCTGTTGTTCAGCTCCTATTAATACCACAGGCAGGCAGCTTCGGTATTTACAGTTAGTGTACTGTGTCCTCTGCACAGTGTGCACCTAAAGATACCTGAAGAAAATTGGTGGTTTTCTTCTGATTCTATTAGTACCACAGGCAGTCAGCTGCAGTATTTACAGTTAATGTACTGTGTTCCCTGCACAGTGTGCACCTAAAACTACCTGAAGAAAATTGGTGGTTTTCTGCTCCTATTAATACAGGCAGGCAGCTACAGTATTTACAGTTAGTGTACTGTGTCCTCTGCACAGTGTGCACCTAAAGCTACCTAAAGGGCATTGGTGGTTGTGTTCTGATCCTATTAGTACCACAGGCAGGCAGCTGCAGTATTTACAGTTAGTGTACTGTGTCCTCTGCACAGTGTGAACCTAAAGCTACCTGAAGACAATTCCTGTTGTTCGTATCTAATTAATACCCCAGGCAGGCAGCTACAGTATTTAGTGTACTGCGTCCTCTGCACATTGTGCACCTAAAACTACCTGAAGACAATTGCTGTTTTTCAGCTCCTATTAATACCACAGGCAGGCAGCTACAGTATTTACAGTTAGTGTACTGTGTCCTCTGCACAGTGTGCACCTAAAGCTACCTGAAGAAAATTGGTGGTGTTCTTCTGATCCTATTAGTACCACGGGCAGGCAGCTGCAGTATTTACAGTTAGTGCACTGTATCCCCTGCACAGTGTGCACCTAAAGCTACCTGAAGAAAATTTGTGGTTTTCTTCTGATCCTATTAGTACCACAGGCAGTCAGCTGAAGTATTTACAGTTAGTGTACTGTGTTCCCTGCACAGTGTGCACCTAAATCTACCTGAAGAAAATTGGTGATTTTCTGCTCTTATTAATACCACAGGCAGGCAGCTACAGTATTTACAGTTAGTGTACTGTGTCCTCTGCAGAGTGTGCACCTAAAGCTACATACAGTATAGAAAATTGGTGGTGTTCTTCTGATCCTATTAGTACCACAAGCAGGCAGTTGATTCTGCTAGCTGCAGTAGTAGTATATATGTACATCCCAGCTTTGTGCAGTTATATCACACTGCAGGCCATTAGTTTGTCTGGAATGCCAACAAGGAGAGGCAGTCAGTCACAAGCCAATAAAAGAGGGCAAGCAGGCTCTGTGTCTAGAGGCAACAATGCTGGGCGTGGAGACACGCATCCTCATCAGCACGTGACCATGGGACACGCTTGTCCCTTATTTCGGCAGCTGGCCGTGTTGAGCCGCAACATGCAGGAGAATTGGTAGAGTGGATGACCAAGCCGTCCTCATCCTCCTCATCCTCTCTCACTCAGGCTCAGGGTACTTTGTCTGGCAAAGCAGCTGCCAACACGGTCTCTTCTATCGGCTCAATGGCATCAGTCACTCCTTCTCCAGCCCCACCATGTCCTCCTGAGGTGTTCCCCAAACTGTTTGACAACAGTGTTGGGTACATGCTCCAGGAGGATGCCCAGCATTTTGAAGGCTCCAATAATGGTACCCAGCTAGAGAAAGGCAGTAACGTGAGCCTAGAGAGAGGCAGTGCCGAAGAAGGACAGCAATCTGGCAGTCATGTCCCACCAGCTTTGCTCCAGTGATGAGTAGGGAGGCGATGATGAGGTCACTGACTCCACATGGGTGCCTGATAGGAAAGAGGAGGAGGAGGCACATCTCCAACGAGGCAGGATACCCTCCAGGGGTCAGCTTAAGGGCAGCACACCGACTGAATCCCACCGCAGAGCTTCGCATGTGCAGGGCGCTGCTGTCTCTGCGCATTATTCCAAAAGTTCTTTGGTGTGGGCCTTTTTTGAGACGAGTGCATCAGATCCCACTGCTGCTATTTGCAACATATGTCTCAAGCATATCTCGCATGGCCAAAACATCACCCACTTGGGTACCACATGCTTGACCAGACATATGTCGACCTGCCATGCAGTTCGTTGGCAAGCGTACCTAAAAGACCCACACCAAAGAACAAAGTGGACCTCTCCTTGCTCCTCATCAGCTGGGATCTCCAACCCCACTATACCTTCAGTTCTCTCTGAAACTTGCACTGAGAGGAATGAAGGTGTAGATTTAGTCACAGCCAAGTACTTGCGGGCAATCTGCTATTGGTACACCGACTTCAGATTGTACCAGGCAAATTTCCCTGCCCCAGCTGCTGCACCGCCGAAAGAAGTTCGCTCCCAGCCATCCACATGCCCAGCGGTTGAATGCTAGCTTGGCTAACTTCAACTCCTGCCTTTTCAGTTGGTAGACTCTGCCCCCTTCCGTGAGTTTGTGGAATGTGCGGTTCCTCAGAGGCAGGTTTCCAAACGCCACTTTTTCTCACGGAAGGCGATTCCGGCTCTCTACCGGCATGTGGAAGGCAATGTCTTGGCCTTGCTGGACAGGGTGGTCAGCAGTAAGGTGCATATTACCACTGACTCATGCTCCAGCAGGCATGGACAGGGACGTTACCTATCTATCACCGCGCACTGGGTGACTCTTGTGGCAGCTGGGAAGGATGCAGGACAGGGTGCAGTAGTGTTGGAGGTTGTTCCGCCACCATGCCTCCAAAATTCTACTAGTGGTGATTCTGCCACACCTCTCTCCTCCACCCCCTCCTCTTCTTCTTCCTCCATGGCCTCTTCCTGTGCTGAGTTGTCCTCGGAACCAGCAGTGCTCCGTAGGCGTTCAAGGGGCTACGCAAGCACGCAGGCAAAAAGATGCCATGCGGTGCTTGAGCTGGTGTGCTTGGGGGACAGGAGCCACACTGGGGCAGAGATTCTGTCAGCTCTGCAGGGGCAGGTTCAGAGGTGGTTGATGCCACGCCAGCTTAAGGCATTTATGGTGGTTTGCGACAATGGCACCAACCTCCTCTCCACCCTCCGACAGGGACAACTGACCCATGTGCCCTGTTTGGCTTAAGTCCTTAACTTGGTGGTGCAGCGGTTCTTGGGCAGGTATTCAGGCTTACAGGATGTCCTGAGGCAGGCCAGAAAAGTCTGTCTGCATTTCCGCCGGTCATATAATGCCAGTGCTCGGCTGGCTGACCTCCTGTAAGAGAGGTTACCTGGCTGGGCGCCGGTGCGCGCCGGGCGCGTTGGTGCGTGTGTTCCTGTGCATGCTGGGGCGCGTGTTCCTGGGGGCACTGGCGTGTTTGGACTGGCCAGCCATGGCGTGCAGGGTGGCGTCCGGGCGCGCGCGCGTACGCGCGTTTGCCTATGGGCATTACTGCGGGCGTGCCTGGTGGTGCTGGCGTGCACGCAGGTGTTCGGGGGCGCTCTCAGGCACATGGGCGAATCGGCGCGCGCACCAGCGCGGCGTTTGGCGCCAATCAGCCTATTTAAGTCTGCCTCAATTCCTGTTCGGTGCTGACTGATCAACAGCTCTGTGCCTAAGTTCCGTGATCCTCTCTGTGTTCCGTATCTCTGAAGTTTTGACCTGTTACGACCCGGCTTGCCTTTTGGACCTCCCTGATTGCTGCCTGAACCCGACCCCTGCTTGTTTGACCCCGCTTCTGCCTGCTCCCTCTGTACCTCTGCTGCCAGCCCGTTGCCGACCTCTGCCTGTGTGTGACCAGCCTAGTAAGCTCCTGCTCAGCATCAGTTCCAGTGTTCCTGAGTTCTACCTGCTGCTTGAAAGACCACCTTTCTCCAGCATCCATACACCTGGCCCTCATACCACTCCGTACTCGCGGGCTTACTGTCTGCTCTATCAGGAGCCCTGAGTCGGATATGTAAGGGAGCCTACCCTCTGCCCAAGCGGACTCACCTGTCTGGTAAGTGAGGGACCTGACAGTATCAGGCAGCCATGACTGAGTCCGGGCAGGGGGCCTCCCCTATGAATGAACTTTGCAGGCACCTATTGGGCCTCACCCAAGTGGTTAAAAGCCTACAGGAGAGCTATACCAGACTGGAAGGACAGGTCCAGGCCCTCTCAGCATCTCCTCAGGGAGCAGCACCTGCTAACCCCTCCACAGCACCCTCTGTAGTAATGCTCCCACTGGAGCCCAGGGTGCCTACTCCTGAAAAGTTCTCTGGAGAACGTTGCAAGTTCCGGGCATTTCGCAACACATGTGAACTTTATTTTGCCTTGCAACCCCGTACATTTTCTTTGGAAGCCACTAAGGTGGGGTTTCTTATATCACTTCTGACCGGCGAGCCCCAGACCTGGGCCCATCGTCTGCTGGAGCAAAAATCCAGATCTCTGGAGTCCTTGGATGACCTCTTCATAGCAATGTCTCAGCTATATGAGGATCCCCAACTAACGGCCACTCCAGAAGCCGCCTTGCACTCTCTACAACAAAGCCGCAGGGCGGCCGAAGATTACGCTGTAGAGTTTAGACGTTGGAGCTCTGATACAGAGTGGAATGACGCGGCCTTGCATCACCAATACCGGCTGGGGTTGTTGGACCCTCTGAAAGATGAATTGGCACATGTAGGGATACCCCAGACGCTGGATGAGCTCATAAACCTGTCAATTCAGATTGACCGCCGTCTTAGAGAGAGACGTCTGTTCCGGCCCAGGAAGCTCCAGAACCCATGCAGCTAACACTGCTCCGTCCCTCTTTGACCCCAGAGGAGAAGACACGCAGACGCACACTCAATCTGTGCCTGTATTGCGGAGAATCTGGGCACTTTGTAAGGGCATGCCCCAACAAGAGACGTAAGTGCCTACCATCCTCTTCTTTGTGTGCACCTGTCTCACCCAGATCCGGTAACCATCTAATGGGGCGTACACACGGTCGGACTTTTCAGCTACAAAAGTCCGACAGCCTGTCCGACAGACTTCCGGCGGACTTTTGGTGGACTTGCGGCAGACTTTCTAACGAACGGACTTGCCTACACACGACCACACAAAAGTTCGACAGCCTAGTACGCGGTGATGTACACCAAGTCCGGCGAGACTATAAAACGGAAGTTCAATAGCCCGTACGACACCCTTTGGGCTCCTTCTGCTAATCTCGTGTTTATCTCGTGTTAGTAGAAGTTTGGTAAGAGACGATTCGCGCTTGTGAGACTCGTATTTTTCAGTTTGTTTTAACTGTTGTTCAGTCTGTGCTTGTGAGGTTTGTATCTGTTTTTCAGTGCGTTTGGTCAGTTGGCATTGAGAAATCTTTGTTTTATTGTCCGCTCGTTCCTGATTTTCAGGTCGCTCTTCACAGGCCTTGCTGTTCTTCAGTGCGTTCTGTTAAGTGCGTTCTGACCAGCCGACCGTTTTGAAGCCATGTTACCTGTACGTACTCGTCATCGAGCTCGTGCATTGTATGTGTTTGGTGCTGTAGTTTAATCTTCAGACCAAGACCAGTCCATGAACAGGGCGAGGAGGAGTTCATGGACCAAGAATTGGTTGCTCCAGCGTGACCAGTTCTGTCACATACCATTGCTCCGTGAGATCCGTGAGAATAATCCTGAGGATTTCAGGAACTTTCTCCGGATGACGGACCCCGTTTTTGACCGTTTGGTGGCTTTGCTGACCCCCTATATCAGCAGGCAGGATACCTGCATGAGGCAAGCCATCACTCCAGAGCAGAGGCTAGTTGCCACGTTGCGGTACTTGGCGACAGGGAGAAGCCTGCAGGACCTCAAGTTCTCGACAGGCATCTCCCCCCCAGGCTCTGGGGATCATTATCCCAGAGACCTGTTCTGCCATCATACAGGTCCTACAGAAGGACTATATTAAGGTAAGATTTTTTTCTTTTATTAGCATCACATGTTCTTTTATTTAATCTTTGATAATGTAATGTATTTCTTAGCTCAAACACTACTTACCATCATTGCAATATAGTGTGAATGTCCCCTTTTTCTCCTCACACATGCTGGATTTTTTTCCTGTTCTTTTTTGTCATGCATGTATATTTGCCTTCAATAACCTCCCCAGCATACAATGCTGGGCACATATCCACCTAGTCTACTCAGATTGAATGTATTTAGTCAGCTGCATTGTATTTTGTTTCCCCTAAACTCAATCCAAATAGTGTGCTTATAATTAGCAATTAGCTTGATTTCCCAACCCCCCCACCTAAACTCAATCCAAATAGTGTGCTTATAATTAGCAATTAGCTTGATTTCCCAAACCCCCCCACCCCCACCTAAACTCTATCCAAATAGTGTGCATATAATTAGCTTGATTTCAAACCCCCCCCCCCCTTAATAATTTGCTAGAATGTTCTGTGGTGTTGATTTTTAAAAAGCAAATATATGTTGCACTTTGCAAAATGCATGTGCACTCTACAAGTGCATTTGCTCCAGTGCTTTAGTAAATGAGCAGAAGCTCTGCTGATTTCCATCATCAAATCATATGCGAGCCACAAAGTGTTTTCATTAATTGCCCTTGCATGTGATTGTGTACTCCTTGCAACATGAAAGCCTTTTTACCTTACCTCATTTACTTTAAGCTGGGGAGCAACTGCACTTGCAGAGTGTGACAACTGCAGTCTTGTAGCCTTTTTAGTCCATAAATCCCTGCGTGTCCTAAAAGTAATATTTTTTTGGAATTTCACCACCCCCTAAAATGTAATCAATGTTCCATCAGAGGGGGTGAGCAATCTGATAAGTGTGCCTTTCCATATTATTTCTTCCAGAAGATTTAAATTATTTAATGTTATACTGATGCTGGGGAATAATGTTTTTAATTGTATAATTTTCTTGCAATGTTATCTTCAAAATTACTGATTTTTGTTTTCTTGTTTGATTCCCCAGTTTCCTTCAACGCCACAGGAATGGCAGACTGTGGCATCCCATTTTGCCACCCGTTGGGACTTTCCCAATTGTGGAGGGGCTATAGATGGGAAACATGTCCACATCGTGCCACCACCCCATTCGGGGTCATACTATTTTAATTATAAGGGGTTCCACAGTATTGTTTTAATGGCGGTGGTGTCGGCACACTATGAATTTCTATATGTGGACGTGGGGAAGAATGGCCGGATGTCGGATGGAGGAGTATTTGCCCAGACGGAGTTCTGCCAGCATCTCCAGAGTGGTGGCCTGGGATTGCCACCTGATGCGGATAACGTGGAAGGACTCCCCTTTGTTTTCATTGCCGATGAAGCCTTCGCTCTGAGCAAGCCAGAGCTAGAAGAGTGGTTGAGAATGCGTTTGGGATTCTGGCCAGCCGGTTCCGCCTGTTTCAAACCTCCATTAATTTGGCGGAATACAAACTTAATTTTATCATTTTATCGTCCTGCATCCTGCACAACTTTTTACACAAACATTCTCCAAATTATATGGTGCCAGTTGGGCCTGAGGCCGGACTTATCGGTGACAATCTTACAGGCCTGGATACTGTCTATACTGGCTTGGCCCCCCAAAGTGCCCGTCAAGTTAGACAGCAATATGTTAATTATTTTATGGGTAGGGGGGCCATTGCAATGGGCCAGGATATCTAAAGATTTAAAATAAAAAAAACTTGATGAAATCTTGAATTATATTTATTGCTTGCCTTTCTTTTGGGCTTTCTCCTAGGTTATGGTTGAGCAGTTGTAGTGCCAACTGTATTTTCCTTGTAAATTTCTAAATAAGCTCCATTGCCACTGTAAACAACTTTTTTCAATTTATAAACAAACTGATACTGAGCATTGAAATAACAAACCACACATTTATTTAATTCCTAAGCAGATGTTTTTAATCTTTGGTATCCATTCAGTTATGCATTTAGTATAAAATGTTCCTAGCCAAAAATATAATGATATATTAATAAATTTAGAATAATATAATTATAGTTAAATATTTTTAGATAATCAAAAATAAAATTTGTTGGGCATTTTGATTTTAGCAAACAGGCCTTTTTTTTTTGGTTTTTTAAAATCCTTTTTTTTTTTTTATTTATTTATTTATTTTTTTAAATCCCTTTTTATTTATTTTTTTTTGTAAAAAAACTTTTTATCTTTTTTTTTTAAATCCTTTTTTTTATTTTTGTTTTTTTTTAAAACATTTTTTGTATTTTTTTTTTATTTTTTTTGGTATTTTCTCAAAACAGGCCTCCTTTTTAAATGTTGTTAAACAGGCATATAATTTAACAGAAAATAATAAAGAGAAGGCCCAGAATGGGGTCAGCAAACCAGGAAATGAAGGACATGATCAATGTTTTGGGGTTTCAAAAAGGGCATTTAAATTCGACCCAAAACATCAATCATGTCCTTCATTTCCTGCTGCATACGATCCAGCCGATTACGCATTTGATCGATCTCCCCATTCCATGCCATTATTTGAGCAATTAGCCGTTGGGCACTGTCTGTGGTGAAATAGTCACTTGTTGGACCTAAAGTGGAATGATAAAAAAGATGTGTTTAGAAATATGCACACATTCATAGTTTACCTTACCATAAAGCTGGTGTCTCAGACACTGACCTGGTGGGGTGCCCATGTCGTATAATTCCTGAACATCCTCGGGGGTGGCGCTGTTGCTTGACTCAAGCACAACCAGATCACCTAAAATAGAGTAGAAAAATTACATAAAAGAAAAGGCAGCCATGCATAGATTACCGTAAGCTGGTGTGTCAGACACTCACCTGGTGGGGTGCCCATGTCGCCCACCTCTCCTTCCTCCACAACCTCAGTGGGGCTTGGGCTGATTTCCCAAGTATGTTCTTTTGCTTGGGGGGGACTGTGTTCTTCTTGTTGGCTGAGTGATTTTTCCCCTATGTGAAGCAAAAAATTAATATACTTAGCACACAGATATTTTAGTACATAGTAATCTTCAAACATTTGTAGTGAAGTGGTGTACAAATGGTCTGTTTGTGTAGAGTCCCTAGTTGACATAAATATTTAAATTTCTAAAGACATATCGGATAGATAGATATCTAGATATCAATATCTAAATATAGTTAAAAATCTTTGGATCTTTCTCTCTCTATATCTATAACTAAATATAAATCTAAATATCAAACAAAATCTAAATATAAAAATATATATAAAATTAAATATTAAAAAACAATTAAATACATTTCTATATCTATCTATATCTATATCTACCTATATATATATAGATATAGATATATCTATAGATATGTAACAAGGTTTATTAAAAGATCGTTTCAAACGATGAAAAAAATCGTATAGGAATGAAAAGCACATGGAGCAGTATACAAGGTAATAAACACAAGATAAAAACACGACAAGTACTTACTTTTTTTCAGCACTTTACGGATTGTCTGTACTGATCCAGCTCCCTGAGTTTGAGGTCGGACCATCTTTTTCTAATTTGATCCTTGGAGCGCTGTACCCCAAAATAAGCCTGTAAAGTCTTCACCACCTTCGCCATTATTTTGGCTTTGCGCAAATTTGGCCGGGCGTACGGCCCATACTTCCCATCATAATCCTTTTTTTTAAGAATGGCCACCATTTCCACTATCTCTTTAAAGGACATATTGGAGGCCTTAAATCTAGGCATCACAGATCTTGACGTTCTGGCCTCTGGGCTTTCTTCGCTACCCGAGGTAGTACACACCTGATGTGTCTCCGCCATTATTCACCCCACTACGCGCCGTAAATAAAAATGGGCAGAGAACATGAGTTAAAATCGAACGTCAGGGGCGGGCGACGCAGGCGGAGTTTCACACATGCGTAGTGTATAAAGAGGGGCCTTGTGCACGTGTCGTACGTACGTTCTGTGCGTAGAATTAAGGGGCGGAGAACATGAGTTAAAATCGAACGTCAGGGGCGGGCGACGCAGGCGGAGTTTCACACATGCGTAGTGTATAAAGAGGGGCCTTGTGCACGTGTCGTACATACGTTCTGTACGTAGAATTAAGGGGCGGAGAACATGAGTTAAAATTGAACGTCAGGGGCGGGCGACGCAGGCGGAGTTTCACACATGCGTAGTGTATAAAGAGGGGCCTTGTGCACGTGTCGTACGTACGTTCTGTGCGTAGAGTCAAGGGCGGGTTATATGCGTAAACAAAAAGAACTTCAGGGACGGGCCAAGTAGGCGTAGTATTACGCATGTGCAGTGTATAAAGAGGGGCCTTGTGCACGTGTCGTACGTACGTTCTGTGCGTAGGTGATAGTGGACCGGGACGCTACTAAACGAAGGTAATTTTAAATTTATATTTTTGGTCAAGACTTTGTAGCAAGCAGCCTATATGGCTTGACAGATTGATGAGGCCTACATAGGGATAAGATGATGAGGGTTTAGCAGAAACCTAATAAGTGTTTTTTGTCTTGTGACTTTATCTTTTACAGACATTATGAATCCCCTATTTAACCACTTGCCGACCGCCGCACACAGATGTACGTCGACAAAGCGGCACGGGCAGGCATAAGGGCTTACCTGTACGTCCCTGCCTGCCCGCGGGTGGGGGGTCCGATCGGACCCCCCCGCCGGTGCCTGCGACGGTCGGCAAATGTCCCCCGGCGATCGGTGGTGAGGGGGAGGCCATCCATTCGTGGCCCCCCCCTCGCGATCGCTCCCAGCCAATGGGATCATTTCCCTGCCTCTGTATTGTACACAGAGGCAGAGGAAATGATGTCATCTCTCCTCGGCTCGGTATTTTCCGTTCCGGGCCGAGGAGAGAAGACTGTAATGTGAGTGCACAACACACACACACACAGTAGAACATGCCAGGCACACATTACACCCCGATCCCCCCCCCCGATCGCCCCCCGATCCCCCCCCCAATCACCCCCCCTGTCACAAACTGACACAAAGCAGGTTTTTTTTTTTTTTTTTTCTGATTACTGTATTGGTGTCAGTTTGTGACAGTTATGCCGCGTACACACGGTCGGACTTTTCGTCTACAAAAGTCCAACGGACGCTGACGGACTAAAGCTGGCTGGTAATCCGATCGTGTGTGGGCTTCTCCGGACTTTCAACGTACTTTTTTAGCCTCAAATCCGACGTACTTTAGATTTGAAACATGCTTCAAATCTTTACGTCGTAACTACGACGGACCCCGAAATCCGCTCGTCTGTGTGCTAGTCCGACGGACAAAAAGCCACGCTAGGGCACCTATTGGCTACTGGCTATGAACTTCCTTATTTTAGTCCAGTGTACGTCATCACGTACGAATCCGTCGGACTTTTGTGTGGTCGTGTGTAGGCAAGTCCGTTCGTTAGAAAGTATGCCGCAAGTCTGCCGCAAGTCCGCCGAAAGTCTGCCGGAAGTCTGTCGGACAGGCTGTCTGACTTTTGTAGACGAAAAGTCCGACCGTGTGTACGCGGCATTAGTGTGTTAGGGCAGTGAATGTTAGGCCCCCTTTAGGTCTAGGGTACCCTTCTAACCCCCCCTAATAAAGTTTTAACCCCTTGATCACCCCCTGTCACCAGTGTTGCTAAGCGATCATTTTTCTGATCGCTGTATTAGTGTCGCTGGTGACGCTAGTTAGGGACATAAATATTTAGGTTCGCCGTCAGCGTTTTATAGCGACAGGGACCCCCATATACTACCTAATAAATGTTTTAACCCCTTGATTGCCCCCTAGTTAACCCTTTCACCACTGATCACCGTATAACTGTTACGGGTGACGCTGGTTAGTTCATTTATTTTTTATAGTGTCAGGGCACCCGCCGTTTATTACCGAATAAAGGTTTAGCCCCCTGATCGCCCGGCGGTGATATGCGTCGCCCCAGGCAGCGTCAGATTAGCGCCAGTACCGCTAACACCCACGCACGCAGCATACGCCTCCCTTAGTGGTATAGTATCTGTACGGATCAATATCTGATCCAATCAGATCTATACTAGCGTCCCCAGCAGTTTAGGGTTCCCGAAAACGCAGTGTTAGCGGGATCAGCCCAGATACCTGCTAGCACCTGCGTTTTGCCCCTCCGCCCGGCCCAGCCCAGCCCACCCAAGTGCAGTATCGATCGATCACTGTCACTTACAAAACACTAAGCGCATAACTGCAGCGTTCGCATAGTCAGGCCTGATCCCTGCGATCGCTAACAGTTTTTTTGGTAGCGTTTTGGTGAACTGGCAAGCACCAGCCCCAGGCAGCGTCAGGTTAGCGCCAGTAGCGCTAACACCCACGCACGCACCGTACACCTCCCTTAGTGGTATAGTATCTGAACGGATCAATATCTGATCCGATCAGATCTATACTAGCGTCCCCAGCAGTTTAGGGTTCCCAAAAACGCAGTGTTAGCGGGATCAGCCCAGATACCTGCTAGCACCTGCGTTTTTCCCGTCCGCCCGGCCCAGCCCACCCAAGTGCAGTATCAATCGATCACTGTCACTTACAAAACACTAAACGCATAACTGCAGCGTTCGCAGAGTCACGCCTGATCCCTGCGATCGCTAACAGTTTTTTTGGTAGCGTTTTGGTGAACTGGCAAGCACCAGCCCCAGGCAGCGTCAGATTAGCGCCAGTACCGCTAACACCCACGCACGCAGCATACGCCTCCCTTAGTGGTATAGTATCTGAACGGATCAATATCTGATCCGATCAGATCTATACTGGCGTCCCCAGCAGTTTAGGGTTCCCACAAACGCAGTGTTAGCGGGATCAGCCCAGATACCTGCTAGCACCTGCGTTTTGCCCCTCCGCCCGGCCCAGCCCAGCCCACCCAAGTGCAGTATCGATCGATCACTGTCACTTACAGAACACTAAACGCATAACTGCAGCATTCGCAGAGTCAGGCCTGATCCCTGCGATCGCTAACAGTTTTTTTGGTAGTGTTTTGGTGAACTGGCAAGCGCCAGCGGCCTAGTACACCCCGGTCGTAGTCAAACCAGCACTGCAGTAACACTTGGTGACGTGGCGTGTCCCATAAGTGCAGTTCAAGCTGGTGAGGTGGCAAGCACAAGTAGTGTCCCGCTGCCACCAAAAAGACAAACACAGGCCCGTCGTGCCCATAGTGCCCTTCCTGCTGCATTCGCCAATCCTAATTGGGAACCCACCGCTTCTGCAGCGCCCGTACTTCCCCCATTCACATCCCCAACCAAATGCAGTCGGCTGCATGAGAGGCATTTTCTTTATGTCCTCCCGAGTACCCCTACCCAGCGAACCCCCCCAAAAAAGATGTTGTGTCTGCAGCAAGCGCGGATATAGGCGTGACACCCGCTATTATTGTCCCTCCTGTCCTGACAATCCTGGTCTTTGCATTGGTGAATATTTTGAACGCTACCATGCACTAGTTGACTATTAGCGTAGGGTACAGCATTCCACAGACTAGGCACACTTTCACAGGGTCTCCCAAGATGCCATCGCATTTTGAGAGACCCGAACCTGGAAGCGGTTACAGTTATAAAAGTTAGTTATAAAAAAAAAAAAAAAAAAAAAAAACACATACAAAAATATAAAATAAAAAAAAAATAGTTGTTGTTTTATTGTTCTTTCTCTCTCTATTCTCTCTCTCTATTGTTCTGCTCTTTTTTACTGTATTCTATTCTGCAATGTTTTATTGTTATTATGTTTTATCATGTTTGTTTTTCAGGTATGCAATTTTTTATACTTTACCGTTTACTGTGCTTTATTGTTAACCATTTTTTTGTCTTCAGGTACGCCATTCACGACTTTGAATGGTTATACCAGAATGATGCCTGCAGGTTTAGGTATCATCTTGGTATCATTCTTTTCAGCCAGCGGTCGGCTTTCATGTAAAGCAATCCTAGTGGCTAATTAGCCTCTAGACTGCTTTTACAAGCAGTGGGAGGGAATGCCCCCCCCCAACGTCTTCCGTGTTTTTCTCTGGCTCTCCTGTCTCAACAGGGAACCTGAAAATGCAGCCGGTGATTCAGCCAGCTGACCATAGAGCTGATCAGAGACCAGAGTGGCTCCAAACATCTCTATGGCCTAAGAAACCGGAAGCTACGAGCATTTTATGACTTAGATTTCGCCGGATCTAAACAGCGCCATTGGGAAATTGGGAAAGCATTTTATCACACCGATCTTGGTGTGGTCAGATGCTTTGAGGGCAGAGGAGAAATCTAGGGTCTAATAGACCCCAATTTTTGCAAAAAAGAGTACCTGTCACTACCTATTGCTATGATAGGGGATATTTACATTCCCTGAGATAACAATAAAAATGATTTAAAAAAAAATGAAAGGAACAGTTTAAAAATAAGATAAAAAAATAATAATAATAAAGAAAAAAAAAAAAAAAAAAAAAAGCACCCCTGTCCCCCCTGCTCTCGCGCTAAGGCGAACGCAAGCGTCGGTCTGGCGTCAAATGTAAACAGCAATTGCACCATGCATGTGAGGTATCGCCGAGAAGGTCAGATCGAGGGCAGTAAGTTTAGCAGTAGACCTCCTCTGTAAATCTAAAGTGGTAACCTGTAAAGGCTTTTAAAGGCTTTTAAAAATGTATTTAGTTTGTCGCCACTGCACGTTTGTGCGCAATTTTAAAGCATGTCATGTTTGGTATCCATGTACTCGGCCTAAGATCATCTTTTTTATTTCATCAAACATTTGGGCAATATAGTGTGTTTTAGTGCATTAAAATGTAAAAAAGTGTGTTTTTTCCCCAAAAAATGCGTTTGAAAAATCGCTGCGCAAATACTGTGTGAAAAAAAAAAAATGAAACACCCACCATTTTAATCTGTAGGGCATTTGCTTTAAAAAAAATATATAATGTTTGGGGGTTCAAAGTAATTTTCTTGCAAAAAAAATTTATTTTTTTATGTAAACAATAAGTGTCAGAAAGGGCTTTGTCTTCAAGTGGTTAGAAGAGTGGGTGATGTGTGACATAAGCTTCTAGATGTTGTGCATAAAATGCCAGGACAGTTCAAAACCCCCCCAAATCACCCCATTTTGGAAAGTAGACACCCCAAGCTATTTGCTGAGAGTCATGTTGAGTCCATGGAATAATTTATATTGTGACACAAGTTGCGGGAAAGAGACAATTTTTTATTTTTTTTATTTTTTTTTGCGCAAAGTTGTCACTAAATGATATATTGCTCAAACATGCCATGGGAATATGTGAAATTACACCCCAAAATACATTCTGTTGCTTCTCCTGAGTACGGGGATACCACATGTGTGAGACTTTTTGGGAGCCTACACCGCGTACGGGACCCCGAAAACCAAGCACCGCCTTCAGGCTTTCTAAGGCCGTAAATTTTTGATTTCACTCTTCACTGCCTATCACAGTTTCGGAGGCCATGGAATGCCCAGGTGGCAAAAAAAAACCCCAAATGACCCCATTTTGGAAAGTAGACACCCCAAGCTATTTGATGAGAGGTATAGTGAGTATTTTGCAGACCTCACTTTTTGTCACAAAGTTTTGAAAATTGAAAAAAGAAAAAAAAAAATTTTTTTCTCGTCTTTCTTTATTTTCAAAAACAAATGAGAGCTGCAAAATACTCACCATGCCTCTCAGCAAATAGCTTGGGGTGTCTACTTTCCAAAATGGGGTCATTTGGGGGGGTTTGTGCCACCTGGGCATTCCATGGCCTCCGAAACTGTGATAGGCAGTGAGGAGTAAAATCAAAAATGTACGCCCTTAGAAATCCTGAAGGCAGTGATTGGTTTTCGGGGTCCCGTACGCGGCTAGGCTCCCAAAAAGTCCCACACATGTGGTATCCCCATACTCAGGAGAAGCAGCTAGATGTATTTTGGGGTGCAATTCCACATATGCCCATGGCCTGTGTGAGCAATATATCATTTAGTGACAACTTTGTGCAAAAAAAAATAAATAAAAAATTGTCACTTTCCCGCAACTTGTGTCAAAATATAAAACATTCCATGGACTCAACATGCCTCAAAGCAAATAGCTTGGGGTGTCTACTTTCCAAAATGGGGTCATTTGGGGGGGTTTTATGTCATCTGGGCATTTTATGGCCTTCAAAACTGTGATAGGTAGTGAGGAGTAAAATCAAAAATGTACGCCCTTAGAAATCCTGAAGGCAGTGATTGGTTTTCGGGGCCCCGTACGCGGCTAGGCTCCCAAAAAGTCCCACACATGTGGTATCCCCGTACTCAGGAGAAGCAGCTAAATGTATTTTGGGGTGCAATTCCACATATGCCCATGGCCTGTGTGAGCAATATATCATTTAGTGACAACTTTTTGTAATTTTTTTTTTTTTTTGTCATTATTCAATCACTTGGGACAAAAAAAATGAATATTCAATGGGCTCAACATGCCTCTCAGCAAATTCCTTGGGGTGTCTACTTTCCAAAATGGGGTCATTTGTGGGGGTTTTGTACTGCCCTGCCATTTTAGCACCTCAAGAAACGACATAGGCAGTCATAAATTAAAGGCTGTGTAAATTCCAGAAAATGTACCCTAGTTTGTAGACGCTATAACTTTTGCGCAAACCAATAAATATACACTTATTGACATTTTTTTTACCAAAGACATGTGGCCGAATACATTTTGGCCTAAATGTATGACTAAAATTGAGTTTATTGGATTTTTTTTAGAACAAAAAGTAGAAAATATCATTTTTTTTCAAAATTTTCGGTCTTTTTCCGTGTATAGCGCAAAAAATAAAAACGGCAGAGGTGATCAAATACCATCAAAAGAAAGCTCTATTTGTGGGAAGAAAAGGACGCAAATTCCGTTTGGGTACACCATTGCATGACCGCGCAATTAGCAGTTAAAGCGACGCAGTGCCGAATTGTAAAAAGTGCTCTGGTCAGGAAGGGGGTAAATCCTTCCGGGGCTGAAGTGGTTAAGGATCCAGAATTCCTTACTGCTTTTATTTCTAAATATAGAGAGATGAGGAATTTGTGGGAGGTGAAACACCCTCAGTATTATGCAAAGCATGTGAGGAAGTCAACGCTGGAGAGACTTCTGTCCTTTGTCCAGGCGACCATCCCGGAAGCAACAATGGAGACATTGCTCAAGAAAATTGGGGTCTTGAGGAATATGTATAAGAGGGAGCATAAGAAGATCCAGGAATCAATGAGATCAGGAGCATCAGCAGATGATGTTTATGTACCCAGGCTGTGGTACTACAATCAACTCCGTTTTCTTGATGACCAGACTGAAGCCAGGGCATCACTTTCAACCCTTCCCTCCACCCTTCCCTCCACCCTTCCCTCCACCCCAGCAGAGGCTGATGAGGAGCAAGCTGGGTCTTCCATCCTGGATGAACCGGATATGACCATCTGGAGTCAGGTAAATTATTTTAACCAATATTTACTGTACTAATAACAATGATGCCAACTAGATGTTATACTATAATTGTCTAAAATAATTTTGGCCTCAAAATTGTGTATACATATCAATTGACAGTAGTGGCTAAATATGTTTGGCACCTGCTTGAAAAAATTAGGGTGTCTGATTAGACTCTTTTATTAAAGAGATGTATTCACATTGAATTTGCTAGTCATGAGAAGCAAATTGTGTGTCATTGATGAACCCCAAAAAATATACTAAAACTATGTCCTTTTTTTTATACACAGGATGAGTCCATCCAGGAGGAATGTGTGGAAAGTGGCAGGCAGGAGGAGACCGGGCCCATGGACAGCCTGGAGGAGGCCGGATTCTCCATCATCCTGGAGGAGGCTGGGCCCAGTGTCAGGCAGGAGGTGGCTGGTCCCAGTGAGGTGGCTGGGCCAAGTGAGGTGGCTGGTCCCAGTGAGGTGGCTGGGCCCAGTAGGAGCCTGACCGAATCCCAAGTGCCTCCCCTCCACCTTCCCAAAAAAAGGGCCAGGAAGGGGACGGTCACACAGGAGGCATCCCTGCGCCTCATGCAAGAGGCCACCCGTTTTTTGAGGAGCCCCCCCGAAGCGGAAGAGTCCTATGGCTGCTACTTAGCCAGCAGGCTTCTTCAAATGGATTGGGAGCAGCGCCTCATTTGCGAGTGAATATTTGGGGAAACAATCCAGAAGGGGCTGCAGGGCACGCTAACATGAAACACCCAACTACATGAGGCAGCCCCCCTCCTCCTCCTCCTCCTCCTGCCACAACTGAAACACCAGAGCCACAGCCTCCAAAGAAGGCTACAGGGAAGGCTGCAGGGAAGGCTACAGGGAAGGCTGGGTTCAGTCTGGTCTGACAGAAGACGCAGGCTGTTGTAGTACCACAGTCTGGGGACATCTATATCATCTGCTGGTGCTGTTAATCTCTGGGATTCTTGGACCAGATTGTGCTCCCTCTTATATGGACTCCTCAAGATCCCAATTTTCTTGTCCACTGACTTTTTCCAGCGTTGACTTCCTCTTTATTTTGACCATGAATAAATGGATCTTTTTTGAGTTTATGAAAAGACTTTATGTGTTTTCTTTTAAATCATTGATTTTAGACACAATGTTAAATTAACAAGGGACAACAATCTCATTGAGTTTGCAAAAACACACCAAAAATACATTAATAATGTTAATAATGTTCGAGTGGTAAGTCTTTAAAAAAAAAAAAGATACATAACCAAAAACGGTTCTTTGGGTTAACTTTATATAAAAAAAATAAAAAAATCACTATAAAAACAAAAATAATAAAGGGTTCTTTGTGGTAACTTTACAAACTTAAAAAAAATAAATAAAAAAAACATAAAAAAATGGGTTCTTTGTGGTAACTTTACAAACACAAAAAAACAAAAAAAAAATATATAGATAAAGAGAAAAAAAAGTTCCACAACAATCATAAAATAAATATCTGGATAAAAATTACAAGAAAAGACGACTCCACCAAAAAAAAAAAAAGTGTAAAAAGTATTATTAGTATGGAAACATTGTTTTTAAAAAGCATACCATATCATTCATGAGATCAAAGAGAAAAAGAATCCAGAAATCAGTTTGGGAGAACTCTGTTTGAATATGAACAGCAAGACATCTTCGTTCTTTATAGCATTCGTAAAGAAGACATTAAATGCGCTGCATTCAACGATCACAGATTTTGCAGTGTGAGGAATGTGCTACCTACAATACGAACACTAGTTTTACTAGACGGAGTGCATCCGTTTCGTTTTTGCTTATGAGCATGCGCCGTTTTTTTTGTCCGTCGGACTAGCACACAGACAAGCGGATTTCGGGGTCCGTCGTAGTTACGACGTAAAGATTTGAAACATGTTTCAAATCTAAAGTCCGTCGGATTTGAGGCTGAAAAAGTCTGTTGAAAGTCCGGAGAAGCCCACACACGATCGGATTACCAGCCAGCTCGGCGTCCGTTGGACTTTTGTAGCTGAAAAGTCCGATCGTGTGTACGCCCCATAACACTTTCTGTTATATTACAGCTACCTGGAAGGAACATCCCAGTACCAGTCATTATTGATTCGGGAGCATGCAGCGGTTTCATTGACCGAACCTTCATTAAAAACCATAATATTCCTACCCAACCCAAGGCCCAGGGACTGGCAGTATTCTTAGCGGACGGCTCCACCCTCAGCTCCGGACCAGTTACTCAGGAGACTGTTCCTCTACTGGCCACCATTGGCCCGGAACATCAGGAACTTTTACGCCTGGATGTCATCTCCTTTCCTCTCTTTCCAATTATCTTAGGAATGTCTTGGCTACAGGCTCACAATGCCAGTATCGACTGGTCCACAGGCAAGATCCAGTTTTTGTCCGATTATTGCAAACAACACTGCATGCGGGGAACCCCCATGACCCATCTCAGTGCCTTTGCTTAGATTCAGAAGCCAAGTCTTGTCAAAATCTTCCCGAACCCTACCGGGATTTCCTGGATGTGTTTAGCAAGAAGGGGGCAGAAACTCTCCCGGTTCATAGACCCTACGATTGCCCGATAGAGCTTTTACCCGGAACTGAAGTTCCCTTCGGGAGGATTTTCCCCTTAACTGAGCAGGAGCTGGGCACCTTGAAAGCCTATATCAACGAAAACCTAAAGAAAGGATTCATTCGTCCCTACACATCTCCAGCAGGTGCAGGCATCTTTTTCGTGGAGAAGAAAGATCACTCCTTACTTCCTTGCATCGATTACCGGGAATTAAATAAAATTACTATAAAGAACAGATATCCGTTACCTCTAGTGCCCGAACTATTTCAAAGATTAGGATCCGCTACCGTCTTCACCAAGCTGGATCTCCGCAGAGCCTACAATTTTATCTGCATAAGAGAGGGGGACGAGTGGAAGACGGCCTTTCGTACTCGATTCGGGCACTACGAGTACCTCGTCATGTCCTTTGGCTTGTGTAATGCGCCAGTCACCTTCCAGCACTTCGTCATCGATGTCTTTCGTGACTTCCTGGACCTATACGTCATCGTCTATCTGGACGATATTCTGGTTTTGTAGAATGTGTGGACAATTAAAACCGCCTCTGCCTCACATCAATCCGCGCCTTAGAATTACTCTGTAATCAGATGCAGCAGACCCAAGCAGCTACTTTAAAAATTGAACATGTAATAAACAATAAGTCTAAAATCATAAAGATATGCGTGCCAAGTCTTTGATTTGTTGTACTTATTGAAGCAGCGCTGAGTGTCCGATGTTATAAAACACTTTGTATAGAACAGATGTTTGAAGAGACAGGAAAGTTCAAAATTAAAGATGTAGTCTGTGGATGTGAAGGTATACGTGGAAATCCTTTCACCAATAATGATCACCGCGTGAGGGGGTCACCCCCCGTGAGATTGCACTCACCACAATATCAGTAATCACAAGCCTTTGGGTAATAATCTTTAAAACTTTTCCGTCTCCTTAATTCAACCACCAGGTGGTGCAAGACCCTCTCGGTATGTATAACATGGGGAGAAAATGAGATGCCATATAGCGTAATATTGCTTAAGACCGTTTATTAAATAATATACAAAACCAAATTCCCCCTTTTAAGATATGCGTACCAGATACTAAAGGTTTAAAAGAGCATTGAAAAGTGCACTGTGCCTGTATAAAACGTCCCCCGGGAGGAGTTCCTGGATGCGAGCTGTATACAGCTAGTCCGTTCGCTTCCTGGTTACCTTCCGTGGAGCGCACACGTCACTTCCGGTAGATTACGACCCTGACGCGTTTCGTCACTTACGGACGTCATCTGAGGGCGTAATCTACCAATCATGAGGCCGGTTTTATATGACAATGATGAGTTTAAACAGCGAATGAGGGAGGCAGGAATACCAGCCACTCCCACTGCATAATCAAGGCTCCCGGAGCTGTCAGCAGAGGGGGACTCTGACTCATGATACACTGACACTGTTTTAAAACTGATCATGCCGACATTGTTAAAAAGATAGTGACTCATACGTCTTGCTTCAGGATTTTTTCCTTTTTACATACTTATGTCATATGTAGCATTCCAATACATTTTCTACATATAAATGAGGTACAAAAATATGTGATAAATATACCAGACATATATATATTCTTAATGGTGGGAGAAGAGAATTTAAAATAAAGTGAAACAAAATGAAAACAAAATCAGCAGAATAAATAGCATCCTCCTTTGTATTTACCTTCTATCATTACCATTTGCTGTCACCCATCCAGGGTGTGAGCCCTCAACATGGATATGAATGGATAAATGTAATTTATTGAAATAAATAAATAAATTATTAAATAAATTTACTACGTTGATGGATTAATCTAATCTTCAAATACATTGAATAAAAATATATATGTTGAATAAAAACATATATATTATTTATTATACAAGGAGGATGCGTTAAAATGGCTTTACATTCATTTATAAGAATCAGATTTCAATCATTGCACCTACTGTTCAAAACCGACTATACTCTAATAAAATTATAAAATGTGTATATATAAAGTCATTATATGGTAATAGATGTCCAAATATAAAAGTATGGAAATATATTAGTTCTAAAAGATATAAAAATGTATAAATATATCTAAATACATTCTTGATGTGATATTTAAAATTTATATGATTAAATTTAAAATGGAGTTTAAAATTTATAGAATATTAAATATATCAACAGGGACTATATGTACTTATACTGAAAGATAACAAAATGTGTATTATGTATCACTAATAAAGCAATTTATGTCTAGCTCTATGTTTAGGCCTCGGGGGGAGAGCACATCTACGGAATAGATCCACCGGGTTTCGTGTTTTGACAGTTCACGAATACGGTTAATACCTCTCCAGTGGGTTTGGAGTTGCTCTATCCCCCAGAATTCCAACCCCTTGGGATCCCTGTTGTGTTTCAACCTGAAGTGCAGAGACACATTGTGGTCTTTATAACCATTTTTTATGTTATTAATGTGCTCTGCAATCCTAACTCGTAACAACCTTTTGGTCCGGCCTATATACAACAGGCCGCAGGGACACCTTAGCGCGTAGACTACATAAGCACTGTTACACGTGATGAATTGCTTTATATCAAAAGAGCGATTATTGACTGGAGATATATATAAATGAAATGTAAATGAATGTAAAGCCATTTTAAACGCATCCTCCTTGTATAATAAATAATATATATGTTTTTATTCAACATATATATTTTTATTCAATGTATTTGAAGATTAGATTAATCCATCAACGTAGTAAATTTATTTAATAATTTATTTATTTATTTCAATAAATTACATTTATCCATTCATATCCATGTTGAGGGCTCACACCCTGGATGGGTGACAGCAAATGGTAATGATAGAAGGTAAATACAAAGGAGGATGCTATTTATTCTGCTGATTTTGTTTTCATTTTGTTTCACTTTATTTTAAATTCTCTTCTCCCACCATTAAGAATATATATATGTCTGGTATATTTATCACATATTTTTGTACCTCATTTATATGTAGAAAATGTATTGGAATGCTACATATGACATAAGTATGTAAAAAGGAAAAAATCCTGAAGCAAGACGTATGAGTTACTATCTTTTTAACAATGTCGGCATGATCAGTTTTAAAACAGTGTCAGTGTATCATGAGTCAGAGTCCTCCTCTGCTGACAGCTCCGGGAGCCTTGATTATGCAGTGGGAGTGGCTGGTATTCCTGCCTCCCTCATTCGCTGTTTAAACTCATCATTGTCATATAAAGCCAGCCTCATGATTGGTAGATTACGCCCTCAGATGACGTCCGGAAGTGACGAAACGCGTCACGGTCGTAATCTACCGGAAGTGACGTGTGCGCTCCACGGAAGGTAACCAGGAAGCGAACGGACTAGCTGTATACAGCTCGCATCCAGGAACTCCTCCCGGGGGACGTTTTATACAGGCACAGTGCACTTTTCAATGCTCTTTTAAACCTTTAGTATCTGGTACGCATATCTTAAAAGGGGGAATTTGGTTTTGTATATTATTTAATAAACGGTCTTAAGCAATATTACGCTATATGGCATCTCATTTTCTCCCCATGTTATACATACCGAGAGGGTCTTGCACCACCTGGTGGTTGAATTAAGGAGACGGAAAAGTTTTAAAGATTATTACCCAAAGGCTTGTGATTACTGATATTGTGGTGAGTGCAATCTCATGGGGGGTGACCCCCTCACGCGGTGATCATTATTGGTGAAAGGATTTCCACGTATACCTTCACATCCACAGACTACATCTTTAATTTTGAACTTTCCTGTCTCTTCAAACATCTGATCTATACAAAGTATTTTATAACATCGGACACTCAGCGCTGCTTCAATAAGTACAACAAATCAAAGACTTGGCACGCATATCTTTATGATTTTAGACTTATTGTTTATTAGATATTCTGGTTTTCTCTGCTTCCCTGACTGACCATCGCAAACACGTGCGAAATGTACTTACCCGACTCAGACAACATGGGCTCTATGCCAAACTCGAAAAATGTGAGTTCGAGCTCCAATCCATTCAGTTCCTAGGCCTGGTCATCTCTCCTGATGGTATCAAGATGGATCCCCAAAAAGTATCTGCTATCTTGGATTGGCCTGCACCTGTAGACAAAAAAGGAGTACAGCGCTTTATTGGCTTCGCCAATTTTTATAGAAAATTCATTAAAGGATTCTCTTCGATAATAACTCTCATTACGGAACTCATCAGACAGGGAACCCGGTTCTGCTGGACCCCTAAGGCGCAAGTGGCCTTTGAAAAACTCAAGGCTCTGTTTACTTCAGTCACTATCCTCAAACATCCCAATCCTGCTTTACCTTTCGTATTAGAAGTGGATGCTTCCGAAGTGGCGGTAGGAGCCGTGCTCTCACAAAGACAAGGTGCTAAAGCACTCCTGTATCCTGTGGGATTCTTTTCACGGAAACTTTCCTCTTCCGAGAGGAACTACGACGTGGGAGATCGGGAACTTCTAGCCATTAAGGCAGCTTTGGAAGAATGGTGCTATCTCCTGGAGGGTGCAGCTCACCCCATTTTGGTCTACACAGACCATAAAAATTTGGAATATCTAAGGACGGCTAAGAGACTAAAACCCCGGCAAGCCAGATGGGCAATTTTTTTTTCCCGATTTATATTCCACATTACCTACAGACCCGGATCCAAGAATGTCAAATCCGATGCTCTCTCCCGCATGTTCCTTGATTCAGAGAAGACTCTGCCTCCAGACACCATCCTCCCTTCTGGGAATTTCCTGGTCTTACAAGAGGATCTAATCTCTCAGATCAGACGGTCCTCTATGGGAATGACATCACCTGCTGAAGCTTGTACCAAAGACGGGCTGTTCTGGTACAAAAACAAAATTGTGGTCCCTGAGGAGCTAAAAGTACGGGTGTTAAACTTGTGCCATGATCACAAATTGGCCGGTCACTTTGGCGCTCGGAAGACAATTGATCTAGTACAACGCACCTTCTGGTGGCCTCACCTTGTTAAGGATTGCAAGGAATATGTTGAGTCCTGTAATACCTGTGCCAGAAACAAGAATAGTCGGGCAAGGGCATGGGGGCTGTTGAAACCATTACCGGTCCCAGAGAGGCCGTGGGCCATGATTTCAATGGACTTTATTGTGGAACTCCCCCCATCAGAAGGCTTCTCTTCCATCTTCGTTGTGGTAGACAGGTTGTCTAAAATTGCCCACTTCCTCCTCATGAAGGGCACCCCTTCGGTTATGGAAACCGCTACCATATTTATCAAAGAAATCATCAGGTTGCATGGAGTACCAACCAACATAGTTTCTGACAGAGGCGTCCAATTTACCTCCAGATTTTGGAAAGCCCTCTGTGGCTCCTTAGAGATTGAATTTTCATTTTCTTCGGCCTATCACCCCCAGTCAAATGGACAAACCAAAAGGACGAATTAGACCTTGGAGCAATACCTCTGCTGTTTTTCTGCATTCTCTCAGGACGACTGGGCTTCCCTGCTTCCCATCGCAGAGTTCTCCTACAATAATTCACTGCACTCAGCTACCAATCAGTCACCGTTCTATGCTAATTATGGCTTCCATCCATCCTTCTTGCCTGGGTCTATACCCGAGTGCTCCGTCCCTGCAGTATCTAAAACCTTGGACTTTTTCTCAATAAACAACAAATTACTGCAGAATACCATGGCCAAAGCTCAGGAAGATTACAAAAGAATATTTGACAGGAAGAGACGCGGAGAACTTGTCCTGGAACCTGGCAACTCAGTCTGGTTATCTACTACTAACCTAAAGTTGGCCTGTCCATCCAGAAATTTAGGCCCTAAATACTTGGGTCCTTGTCTGGTTAAAAGAAAAATTAACAATGTGGCATATGAACTTGATCTACCTAATACCCTGCGGATACATCCAGTCTTCCATGTGTCCCTTTTGAAGCCGGTTACCCCCAATTCCTTTGTTGGCCGTAGTATCGGCCCACCCAAGCCTATCCTAGTTAATGGCGAAGAGGAGTTCGAGGTGGAGGCAATTTTAGATTGCAGAAGAAGACGCAACCAAGTTCAATACCTCGTAAAATGGGAGGGCTATGGGCCCGAAGACAATTCTTGGGAGCCAGAGAGCAACTTGCATGCCAAGGAACTCCTACAGTCATTTAAAGCTTCTCATGCCTCAAAGATGGCCCAGCTGGGCATCCGGAGTCTGCCCTTGAGGGGGCACTGTCAGAGAGGTTACCTGGTTGGGCGCCGGTGCGCGCCAGGGCGCGTTGGTGCACGTGTTCCTGTGCGTGCTGGGGCGCGTGTTCCTGGGGGCACCGGCGTGTCTGGTCTGGCCAGCCATGGCGTGCAAGGTGGCATCCGGGTGGCCCGTTGCCGACCTCTGCCTGTGTGTGACCAGCCTAGTAAGCTCCTGCTCAGCATCAGTCCCAGTGTTCCTGAGTTCTACCTGCTGCTTGATAGACCACCTTTCTCCAGGATCCATACACCAGGCCCTCATACCACTCCGTACTCGTGGGCTTCCTGTCTGCTCTATCAGGGGCCCCGAGTCGGATACGTAAGGGAGCCTACCCTCTGCCCAAGCGGACTCATCTGTCTGGTAAGTGAGGGACCTGACACCTCCAAAAGGAATTTAACCTGCCCAAGAACCGCCTAATCTGTGACATGCCCACCAGGTGGAATTTAACGTTGGCCATGCTGAGGCAGCTGCACATGCAGCAGAGGGCCATCAATGAGTACCTATGCGACTATGGTACCAGGACAGGGTCAGGGGACCTTGTTTTTTTTCCCCATGCCAGTGGGCTATGATCAGGGATACATGCACTGTCCTGTGACCATTTGAGGAGGCCACAAGGATGGTGAGCAGTGACAGTGCATCCATCAGTGACACTGTCCCTCTTGTCCAGCTGTTGGAGCACACGCTGCGTGGAATAATGGACAGGGCACTTGAGGCAGAACAGAGGGAGGAAGAGGAGGACTTCCTTACCTCTCAAGGCCCCCTTTATCCAGACAGTGTTCCTGGGTGCCCCTTTGATCACACAGGAAGAGTAGGAGGAGGAGGATTGTGTCAGCATGGAGGTGGAGCCTGGCACTCAGCATCAGCAGCAGTCTTCAAGGGATAATTTACAGTCCAAAGAAACCCATGGACTTGTACGTGGCTGGGAGGAGGTTGCTGCGGATCATGTCGTCCTTAGTGACCCAGAGGACTCTGGACCGAATGCCTCAGCAAACCTACGCTGCATGGCCTCCTTGATCCTGCAAAGCCTGCGGAAGGATCCTCGTATTCGTGATATCAAGGGGGAGGGATGATTACTGGCTGGCAACCCTCCTTGATCCACATTACAAGGGTAAGGTTGCGGACCTTATCTTGAGGTCTCAGAGGGAGCAGAGGATGAAATATCTTTGGGAGGCCTTGCAGAAAGGTTTGGTAATGTGTTTCCAGAGCCTGGGAGGTTACAATTTCCTGGTCCTCCTGGACAACGTGTTGCTGAGGCTTCCATCAGTCACAGAAGGAGCAGTGGAGAAGGTGGCCGTCTGACTGATGCGTTCAGACAATTTTTTAGTCCGCAGCCCCAAGGTCTAATCAGTTCCAGCAACCATTACCAGCATCTGATTCACATGGTGCAGGATTACCTAGGTGCTAGATCAGACTTGGACACCTTACCCACCAAAAATCCTCTGGGATACTGGGTCTTGAGGATGGATCACTGGCCAGAGCTTGCACAGTATGCAATTGAGCTACTGGCCTGTCCTGCATCCAGAATTCTTTTGGAAAGCACATTCAGTGCTGCTGGAGGCTTTGTAACCGATCACGGGCTGCGCCTGTCCACCGAATCGGTCGATCGGCTGACCTTCATAAAAATGAATCAGTCTTGGATCACCAGCTACCAAGCACCTGATGCTGATGTAACTGATTGATTTTTTTTAATGTGAGATCCCTTCAAGATTGCCTATGCTGATGCTGAGTGACTATCCTGTTATGCTGAGTCACAATCCTCTTCCTCCTCAATTTTCATGCTGACAGCTTGTAAGAACATTTTTGGTTCTGGGCAGCGCCACCAGTGTCCAAGGCCCAATTTTTCTGACCCTGTTTAACAGGGGCGTATAATTACAATTTTTGATGCAATACTTTGCAGCAGAGCTCATTCCTCCGCTCCAACTATAGCATCTTTGAGAGGTTGCAGTGTTGCTGCAATTGTTCTGCCCCTGTTTAACAGGGGCTTGTAATTACAATTTTTGATGCAATACTTTGCAGCAGGGCTCATTCCTGTGCTCCAACTAGAGTATCTGTGAGGGGTTGCAGTGTTGTGGTACCAGCATCAGTGCCCAAGGCCCAATTTTTCAGCCCCTGTTTAACAGGGGCGTGTAATTACAATTTTTGATGCAATACTTTGCAACAAGGCTCATTCCTGCGCTCCAACTATAGAATCTGTGAGAGGTTTTCTGCCCCTGTTCAACAGGGACATGTAATTACAATTCTTGATACAATATTTCACAGCAGGACACATTCCTGCACCCACCAAGAGTAACTGTGAGGGCTTACAATGTTGTGGCAGCACCACCACCACCACCACCAAAGGCCCAATTTTTCTGCCCCTGTTCAACAGGTGCATGTAATTACAATTCTTGATATAATATTTCACAGCAGGGCCCGTTCCAGCGCCCAAGAGTAACTATGAGGACTTAAAGTGTTGTGGCACCAGCACCACCACCACCAAAGGCCCAATTTTTATACCACTGTTCAACAATTGCATGTAATTACAATTCTTGATATAATATTTCACAGCAGGACCCATTCCTGCGCCCACCAAGAGTAACTGTGAGGGCTTACAGTGTTGTGGCAACACCAACACCTAAGGCCCCAATTTCTGCAGAGTATATAGGGCAGGCCCCTGCTTTCAAACATCCAACTTACAAATGACTCCTACCTGCAAACAGTAAGAAACAACAGGAAGCGAGATGAAATCTACCCCTAGGAAGGGAAATTCTCTCCTGTAAGAGTTAATATGGGGAAAACGTGTCTCCTCTTCACTGATGCTTTATCACCAATCCTTGTTTCACTAAAAACCCCAAACTTTCAAAAAACATTTGTCATTGAGACAGAAAGTGAGGTGAAATCTTCTGAAGAGGTGAACAGACAGCAAAACAAATGTTACATGGGCGATAACCCTTCCCTATGTTTTCCAAAAAGCTTAAAAATAGATTTTTTGGCTGGAGCTACACTTTAAAAATGTACCAGTTCAAAATTACAAACAGATTCTACTTAACAACAAAACTACAGTCCCTGTCTTGTTTGCACCACCTGTATACTGCTGTTTAGAGTATATAGGGCCTGGGGGCCCCACGCCTTTCCTTTTTTTAATTTGGGTGAGGGGTTCCCCTTAATATCCATACAAGACCCAAAAGGCCTGGCAATGGACTGGGGGGTACCCATGCCGTTTTTCTCACTGATTTTTATCCATATTGCCGGGACCAAACATTACAATAAAGCCGCAAGGAGTTTTAAATGACTTTTATTCCTTTAAAATGTCAATTTGTGCAGGGACTGTTCTAAGCACGGGAAACATGCGCCACTTTACAGGCATACTATAGACACCCCCCAGGTACAATATTTAAAGGAATATTTCACTTTCAATAAAATCACTGCTCCCGAAAAAACGTCAGTTTATAAAACTTTTTTTTGCATTGATACATGTCCCCTGGGTCAGGACCCGGGTCCCCAAACCATTTTTAGGACAATAACTTGCATATTAGCCTTTAAAATTAGCACTTTTGTTTTTGAACGTTCGAGTCCCATAGACTTTAATGGGGTTCTAAAGTTTGCGCAAACTTTCGGTCCATTCTCAGGTTCTGGTGCGAACCGAACCGGAGCGTGTTCAGCTCATCCCTATATACAAGGTTAAAACTTGGACTCTTATGTCACCTTTTCTACAGATTCTCGGTTGACTAGGTTTATCGGCCCCAACCAGGACAACTAGGGCATTGAGTCATGTGTGTGATACACGGGTTCCACCATCACATCACTCTGCAGCATCCTTTCACCACGTTCACTTCACATATGCAATTCGGGCTGCTCATCAGGCGCCAGCTACTGTCACATGTTTCTTTGCACTATGTTCTGTTTTCCCTTCACCTACGCAGACAAGGCCACTAAACATTGGGCTTGTAGTCAGTACAAGCGTTGGCAGGCCGAACAAACGCCAGGAACTACAGAACACCAGATTCCTATTTAGGCCGTACCAGACTTCAGCTTCTCCCCCCTGTACACTTTGGGGATCTAGTCCACAGATTTGTGCTTAGCACAGACAGGCACCCAAGTATTGGTTACCTGGCCAGTCACCTCCTGGCTCACCTCGGTTGCCACGCATTCTTTTGAGTTTTCTAAATTTCCACTCAACAGTGTTCAACACTTCAGAACGCAAAACGGCTTCTTCCCTGTGCCCGTTGTTCCTTTGCTATTTTTCTTCACCTTTTTCTCATCTATGTTTATGCTCTCCATCTCCTCTTTTGTTGTTACCTTTCCGAATCTTCTTAAACATACACACATCCCAGTGATTCTAATCTATTGCTCAAGATGACACGTTTTTCTTTTACACACATCACAAGCTTCCACAGCTCGGCCTCCACCTCGAGGCACCTGCCACAAGCAACCAGTCACTACTCATACCACTCACTTGTACATTCGTACACACTTTCTGCTCATATGATGCTCCGGTTCACAGTTCTGTTACGAGTCGGCATGTTCCATTCTTATTTACCAACATAAGATCACGATACATGACTAGCATGGTCCCTGGTTCCTCCCCACACTTGCTCCAGTTTCTCTACTTCCTTTTGTTTTCTGCCCCCTCACAAGGTTCGAGGCAGCATGCCATTGCAACTCGTCTACCAGTGGCACGGTTATGGCCACTCATCATCTACCAGTGGCACACGTTTACAGCCACCCATTCACATGTCTGTCTTTTCCCTCTCAGGTCAGTTGGTTTCAGCTTGACCAGTCCATGTCATGTCATGGGCCGACAGCGTAGATCTTGCCTACGTCCCTCCGACACCCCCTGTGGATTCTGAGCACGGCACGCTCAGTCTCTGAGGGGTTGGAGGCTCCCATCAGTCATTCGCAGATGCAGCAGCCGCCAAACACTCTCAGTTCCAAGCAGCCCCAATCAGGGCATTTTGGACTCCAAACTTTTCTGCCATCACTTGTGGGCTTATGTTCCCTGCTCTGCCCCATCTGCCAATCCTCCCCAAATAGGACGAATGGGTGTTCCAACGCAGATTCCAGACATCCCCTGACCATCCCCTCCACCTCCCGTACAGCCCAGGGCATGTCTGCCACCACTCGGCATTTGCAGCTGGACAAGTCTCTGGGGGAAGCACAGATTTGCAACAATTTCATCTACGCTCTCCCTCGTACAGCCAATACCGTCTGCTCCACATCTTCGACCTAGCCATACAGCACTTCATCAGCACAGGCATGGGCACACGGCTGTCCAAAGTGGACATTTTGCATGCCTTTAAACTGTTACCCATCTAGCTGTGCTTGTGGCAATGGCACGGCATCAAATGGAAGGCTCATACTACTTCACCACTAAACTGACCTTCGGCTCTAAGGGCAGTTCATGGCTCTTCAAAACGTTTGCTCAGTCCCTCATCAGGATCCTAACTCATCAAGCACAGTGCCAGTATTCATCCACTAAATCAATGACTTCCTGTTGATTGAACGGCTCGGCGAGCCCCCCTCAGATTTAGACAAATTAAGGGTAGTGTTTGGCAACCTCAATGTGCCCATAGCGGAGCATTACGTGGAAGGCCTGGCCCAGTCCATCACCAAGAGTGCTAGGCATCACTCTTGACACCTGCTCCTGGTAGGCCAGCCTCCCAACTAATTGTCCAGATCAGGTCGGTCTTTCACGCCTTCACCATCTCATTTTGTGATGAGGATTGTCCCTCGGGGCATTCCTTAATTTTACTCCTCCTGATTTTCCTTTCTCAGGCACAGGACCCCGAGCAAGTCTTCAGGCTAGACAAAGTAGCTACCGAGGATCTGGCAATGTGGAACGAGCTCCTCGAAAACTAGAATGGCTTGTCCGTGTTCATGCCAGTGGCATCAGCCTCATCACCTCAAGTAATAACAGATGCAGCAGCCTCCACAGGCTTTGCCACAATTTTTTGCCCTCATTCGTTCACAGGCCCATGGCCACAAGAGATCGTTTTGGTCCCCGGGTTTAGCCAGACATTCTCCTTATTTGAGCTCTACCCCATCATTGCAGCAGCTTAGGTCTGGGGCCACAACTGGGTAGGGCAGACCATGGTCTTCTCCACAGACAACATGGCCATGACTGAAATTACCAACTACGCAAGTCCAAGTCGCTGTCCATCATGTCCTTCCTACGCAGGCTGGTGCAGATATCTCAAATTCAATGTGCACTGTATCTACATTCCGGGCAAGTGCAATCTCGCATGGATGCACTGTCCTGCCTTAATTTCCTGTTGTTTCCTACTGAAACCCAGAGCCAAACCGACCTCTTCTCCTATCCCACCTTGGTCACAGCTGACGATGGCCTGAAGGACCACCTTCACAATGCAACCCTACTCAAAAACCGCTTACTGTCTCACAACACATTGAAGGCCTACCACGCCACCTGGAACACCTACCGCAGGTTTCTAGCCACGTGCCCCGGGTTGGGGACAGGTGACATCAAGCACGTCATGGCCTTCATGTTATACTGCCACACACAGCTGAGCCTGTCCCAGAACACTGTCAGACTGTACCTAGCTGGCATCGAACATTTTCTCTCCCTAAAAGGCCCTTGGAAACCCTTGTTGTTTGTGACCCATGTGGTCAAAGCCTTGCTGCGTGGCATCCAGAAACATCAGCCCATAGTCAGTAGCAAACGCTTGCCCATATGAAGTTCCCTGTTCCAGGACATGTCAGCCATCCTGTCATGGTCACCTTTTGGGTTGCTTCCCAGCCCGGTCATCGAAGCAGCTATATACCCATCCTTCCCCAGTTTCCTACGGCCTGGTGAGTTCACTTACAGTGGCCCTGGTTGCCAGGTGCTACACAGGAGACATCTAGCTCGCCTTCAAGACCATTTTGTCCTCCATCTGGAAGTGTCCAAAACTCATCAGTCTGGCACCGGGGTCGACATCAAATTTTTCCAGACCCACAATAAATAGTGTCCAGTAGCAATTTTTTGCCTTTTCCTTCTAGCCCAATAACAGCTAGCCAGTTCATCAGACATGTTTGCATCCTCCTGGCTAATCTAGTCTCAAATCTAACCAGTTTTCTCAGCCGCCTCCTGGCACGGGGGGAGGCGGGTCATGTCATTAGAAGATTAGGCAAATGGAAATCCTCCTGCTTTACCCAATACATTATGAATCCCAGGCTGAGATGTCACAAGCCTTCACCTAGCTTGCTCAATAAATTTAATGTATTCCAATAAAACAGCTTTCCCTATACTCGTATTTTTGCCTCTTTTTGGTGTATCGACCAGCTGACCAGGCCACACCTCAGGTCTATGTTATAGTGTGAGTCTTGTGGCATTTTTATGTGTCTATCTCGGTTGAAGGGCTCCGACCATAAATTAGAAGGCCAGTATGGTGGCCCGAATTTATGGGTGGGGCCCGTTGGGGAGGGTATTTAAGCAGCCCACTGCGCTCCTTGTCGGTTGTGTTATACCCTCCTTCCCATCCCTTTTACAGGGCACTTCCTTCACATCCCTCTTCTACAATCAACCATTACTTATCTTGGGTATGACCCCTTTTTGGCATACCGACCAGCTGACCATAGCACACCTCAGGTCTATGTTATGTTGTGAGTCTTGTGGCATCTTTATGTGGTTTCATGTATATCTTGGTTAGAGGGCTCCGACCATAAATATTTTATGTCTTTGTTCGACCACCAGAGAAAAGCTAAAGGATCTTTGTGTGCAGGAGGGAACAAAGGGTTATTAAGTATACCTGCTAGTGGAAGATGTGGAGATATTAATCTGCTGGAATATTTGGTAGAGTACCACTGTTTTAGGGACAATTGCAGAGTAGGGTCATCAATAGGAGGGTGAAGTTTTGGGGGGACCAGATTAGGCTATAGATTGGTATAGAAGAGCAGTTCAAAATGTTGAGAGGAGTCCAAATTGGTAACTCAGAAGTAGAGTGAAGAACTGCTATTTAAGCAGCCCTGTAGTATTTAGAATTGATGGGTGCATTGATTTATTCAACCCTACTGGACATTCACTTTCCATCCTGTGATATAAAGATATATTAACAAGAAATATTTTTTTTTACAGAAGAATATCTTGAAAATGAATAAATATAATTCTAAACTACTGAAAGTGTATTGAATATGGAATAAAGAATAAACCGACTTTATTAGATCAGTTACACTGATATAGATGTTATATTTTCAAACTGATGTTACTATTTTTCTGTTCTTTGTTCTGTAGTGTAAATCAGTGTCAGTCGATGTGTATAAAGCTCCAGTGATTGTGTCTCTTCCTGAGCAGAACTGCCGGTGACTGAGAGGATCTGCTGTGTGACATGACATGTTTTATGGTGTTCTGTGTCTGCATTCTGCTGATACTATTCATTCCTATCACATCCTATGGAGTCGGATTGACCAGGAGATCAAAACATCGTTGTAGACTTAATCTGATAAAGCCATTGTTTGAGTATGAATATTACAAGGAGGGAGATGTTATTATCGGAGGATTGGTCTCTGCTCACATGAACAGCATGTTTGAGAGAGCTTTAAATAACAGAATATTTGGTCGGCCTAATTCACCTGTAAGCTTTTCCTATTGTGACTTGTAAGTCTCTTTTTATCATCTTTGCTCTCTCTGTATGACTCAACAAAGAGAAATATAATTATTTATTTTCACTGTAATATTTTTTGAAACTTTACAAATGTTTCTACTGTTTCTACTGATGTGCTATATATTTTCTCATTGTTAAATTACAGTCTGTGTTTCACCAATATACAATGAATACATGGGGCTTCCATAACATTTGTCTTCAGGCCATGCTGGGATTTCAGATAAATAGTCATGTCAGTACCTGCAAACTGAAAATCCATATAGTTATGTTTCTGCCAGGAGAGAGGGAGGAAGGTGTGCTGTCATTTAATAGTTGTGTGTGTAATCTTCTACTATTCATGGCTGTTCACAATAATGACTATTCACAGCATAGCAATAGTTCAGCTTGGTGAAAACTTATGGGTACTGTATATGTAGACAATATGACATTCAACAAATATTAAATGCAGGTGAATATTCATCTCAGCTAAATGTGTTTTACAGTGCCTTGAAAAAGTATTCATACCCCTTGATATTTTCCACATTTTGTCATGTTACAACCAAAAACGCAAATGTATTTTATTGGGATTTTATGTGATAGACCAACACAAAGTGGCACATAATTGTGAAGTAGAAAGAAAATGATAAATGATTTTCATTTTTTTTTTACAAATATTTGAAAAGTGTGGCATGCATTTGTATTCAGCCCCCCTGAATCAATACTTTGTAGAACCACCTTTCACTGCTATTGCAGCTGCAAGTCTTTTTGAGTATGTCTCTATCAGCTTTTCACATCTAGAGAGTGCCCTTTTTGTCCATTCTTGTTTGCAAAATAGCTCAAGCTATGCCAGATTGGATGGAGAACGTCTGTGAACAGCAATTTTCAAGTCTTGCCACATATTCTCAATTGGATTTAGGTCTGGACTTAGACTGGGCCATTCTAACACATGGGTATGCTTTGATCTAAACCGTTCCATTGTAGCACTGGCTGTATGTTTAGTTGTTGTATGTTTGTTGTTGTGCTGGAAGGTGAACCTCCACCCCAGTTGGAAGTATTTTGCAGACTATAACAAGTTTTCTTCTAAGATTGCCCTGTATTTGGCTCCATCCATCTTCCCATCAACTCTGACCAGCTTCCCTGTCCCTGCTGAAGAAAAGCATCCCCACAACATGATGCTGCCATCACAATGTTTCATGGTGGGGATGGTGTGTTCAGGGTGATGTGCAGTGTTAGTTTTCCACCACACATAGCATTTTGCTTTTAGGCCAAAAAGTTCAATTTTGGTCTCATCTGACCAGATCACCTTTTTCCACATGTTTGCTTTGTCCCCCACATGGATTCTCGTAATCTGCAAACAGGGCTTATGGCTTTTTTCAACAATGGCTTTCTTCTTGCCACTCTTCCATAAAGGCCAGATTTGTGGAGTGAATGACTAATAGTTGTCCTGTGGACAGATTCTATCACCTGAGCTGAGGATCTCTGCAGCTCCTCCAGAGTTACCATGGGCTGCTTCTCTGATTAATACTCTCCTTGCCCGGCCTGTCAGTTTAGGTGGACGGCCATGTCTTGGTAGGTTTGCAGTTGTCCCATACTCTTTCCATTTGCGGATAATGGATTAAACAGTGCTCCATGAGATGTTGAAAGCTTGGGATATATTTTTTTATTTATTTATTTTTATTTTTTTGGTTTAATTACTGTTTATTGGAAAATAAATACCAGTACAAAGATATCAAATTGGCAGAGACCAAACGAGATAACACAACAATGTCAATAACATTAGAATCGAGATATACATGTACCTGCCACAGAGTCATCTTCAAAATAAAGGCACAAACACTTATAGACTCAAGGGCATCATTAAATACTCCATCTTCTAGATAGTGGCAGTCGGAGGTCAGGATAGGGAAGCTAAAGCTCGCAGGTACCAGGGCTCCTCAAGGGTAGGCCACGCACCCCAAATGGGAACCTGCTGTGCGCAGACCAACCGAGCGGAGCGCTGGGGGATCAGAAAGACCTTCCCTGGTCCCGTCCTGAACTCACAGTCCCGTCTGGAGGGATATTTTTTTAATAACCTAACCATGCTTTAACCACTTCAGCCCCGGAAGGATTTGCCCCCTTAATGACCGGGCCATTTTTTGCGATACGGCACTGCATCGCTTTAACTGACTCTGTACCCAGATGAAATTGGCGTCCTTTTTTACCCACAAATAGAGCTTTCTTTTGGTAGTATTTGATCACCTCTGCAGTTTTTATTTTTTGTGCTATAAACAAAAAAAGATGACAATTTTGAAAAAAAAAAAACAATTTGTTTTACTTTCTGCTATAATACATATCCAAAAAAATATATATAAAAAAACAAAAACAAAGTTATTCATCAGTTTAGGCGGATATATATTCTTCTGCATATTTTTAGTAAAAAAATTGCAATAAGTGTATATTGATTGGTTTACGCAAAAGTTATGTTATGTTTTTATCAGGGAAGTTTGAGTCGAACGTAAGTGTTCACGGCAAATTCGAAAGCGGAACACCATTAAAGTCTATGGGACATTAACATTAAAAACCAAAAGTGCTCATTCTAAAGGCTTATATGCAATTTATTGCCATAAAGTGTCTGGAGGCCCGGGTCCTGCCCCAGGGGACATGTATCAATGCAAAAAAAAAGTTTTAAAAACATGTATCAATGCAAAAAAAAGTTTTAAAAACAGCCGTTTTTCGGGAACAGTGATTTTATCAATGCTTAAAGTGAAACAATAAAAATGAAATATTCATTTAAATATCGTGCCTGGGGGTTGTCTATAGTATGCCTGTAAAGTGGCGCAGGTTTCCCATGTTTAGAACAGTACTACAGCAAAATGAGATTTATAAAGGAAAAAAAGTAATTTAAAACTGATTGCAGCTGTAATGAATTGTCAGGTCTCGGCAATATAGATGAAACTCATTGAAAAAAACAGCATGGGTCCCCCCCCCCCCCAGTCCATTCAGGTCTGATAGCCCTTTTGGTCTGGTATTAATATTAAGTCCTCTGACCCCACGTGACATCAGGGGAAGGTGGGGTCGCCCATTTATATCACCAAGTGGCCCGCCTTCAGCTATATAACAGCTGTCACCTAGAAGAAGCGTCACTCAGTGGCTGTTGCGGCTTTTTTTTTTCTTTTTTCGGCTCTTCAGGAGACGTGAGATGGATCTACATCATGGAACATTTTTATTTATTTATTTTTCTAATAAAGGACTTGTCCCAAAGTGTCTCCTGTCTTTTTTACTATTTATGACACTTTTCTTGTGAAATGGTAGGGGTACAAAGTACCCGTTACCAATTCACATAGGGGGGCAGGATCTGGGGGTCCCCTTGTTAAAGGGGGCTTCCAGATTCCGATAAGCCCCCCACCCGCAGACCCCCACAGGTCAAGGGTTGTGGGGATGAGGCCCCTAAAAAAACACACAAAGTAACTCATGTCTCGGAACTAACCCCATTTTGCTTCCACTATGAAATCCCTGCATTTCATCAATGTGTGGCGTCTCTCCCACTTGGTGAAAAGAGAATTCACTTTTTATTCCACATCCCCTCAAAGTTTTCACCAGAATTGACTACCTTTTCTGCACTGATCACGTAATCCCAACGATCGCTGAGACAGAAATCCACAAAACAGCCATTTCAAACCATGCCCCAATCTCTATCACACTTGACATAGCAGACTCCAAATCAAACCTTCGCCTATGACGTTTCCCAGTATACTTGTACAACAATACCGATTTCCAGGCATACATAGACCTGGCATGGAAAGAGTTTGCTTCCGTTAATTCTCCTCATGCAGACAACCCTAATCTCTATTGGGAAACAGGGAAGGCCTATCTTCGTGGTCGGATCAAATCTTATGGAGTCTCTTATAAGAAAAAGGCCCTATCTAGCTATAAGACAGCAAGCTCCCATCTTAGAGAGGCCCAACAATCTCTCTCTCAGCCCAAAATTCCCCGGAAAGCAGAGAGGTGTGGCAAAAAGCAAAAAACCACTTTGACACATGGGCAGATGTCCTAGAACTGACCAAACAAGCACACACAGATGCCACTCTATACAGATACAATAACAAAGCAGGAAAGCTTCTTCCGAGACTCTGTAAAGGTCCTCACAATCCCACTCACATTATTGTCTTGCAAGACACATCAGGTTCAATATACAATACACTTCACAAGGTCAATAAGGTCATGCAAAAATTCTACTCTTCCTTATACACTCCAGACCCTATAGAAAGTGACACCGCTTGGAAATTCCTTGAAAAGCTGGACCTACCGATGGTTACCCCTCCCAACTCAAGTTCCTAAATGAGCCCATTTATAGCTCAGATCTTTCCTCTACTATCTGTCAGCAAGCCCCTAGTAAAGCCCCAGGTCCTGATGGGTTAAAAGGGGAGTTCTACAAGACTCTCCGAGAGACAATCGAACCCACCCCATTCCGTGTCTATAATGGCATCTAGGCGGGTGGTTCATACCTTCCTACAGGAAACCAAGCCATTATTAAATTACTGTCAAAGAAAGGAAAAGACCCCCTTGAATCGGACTCCTACAGGCCTATTTCGCTATTAAATCTAGATGTCAAGATCCTAGATGTCAAGATGTCAAGATCCTCTCAAAAATTGTAGCCTTCAGACTTGCCAATATCATCCCCACGTTAATACACCCAGCCCAGTTAGGGTTTGTAAAAGGGAGAACAGCTACCTTGAATATCCATGAGGTGTTAATGGTTTTAGAACATGCTAAAAACCACCCAGGGGGAGATTTGGCCATCATCACTCTGAAAAAGCCTTTGACAACGTCAGCTTTGATTGGCTCTTGTTGGTCCTGACCAAGATGGGTTTTACAGGCTCTTTCAACCATCTTGTTAAGTCTATGTACACTTCTCCCGTGGCCAGACTGGGGATGGCAGGTCTCCTTACCAATGAATTCCGCCTATACAAAGGCACGAGACAAGGGTGTCTCCTATCACCCTTGCTCTTCAACCTGGCACTAGAACCCCTTTCTAGGTACCTAAACAACCATGCCCCTCTACACAGAATTAATATAGGTGAACACAGGCTGCGTACAGCCCTTTTCGCAGACGATGTACTCATTATTTTCTGCCAATCCCTCCCTCGATATGATTATAATTAAGAAATCCTTTGATGATTTCAGACTTTGTTCGGGCCTCCGCATCAACTACAATAAGAGCAAAATCCTTCCCTTAGGCTCCTTTGCAAATCCCTTTTGGGCATCACGCTCACCTTTCACTATAGCTCACATTAGGTACTTAGAGATCAGGATAGGAGTAACTCCTTCTTCCTTGTATATCTTAAACTATCCTCCTTTGGTTACCAAAATCACTCAAGAATTAGAAAACTGGATGGATCTGCCTCTTTCGCTTCTGGGAAGATGTCATCTTTTCAAAATGGTCAGCTTCACCCAACTACTCTACCCACTTCAAACTATACCTTTACTACTAAAACATAAAGATATACAGCAATTGAATAAAGCCATTTCCAATTTTATTTGATGAAAGAAAACACCATGCATAACTCTAAACTCCATCTTCCTAGAGGCAAAGGGGGCATTAGTCTCTCAAATATTAGAGCTTACAATCTAGCCTGCCTACTTACAATAGGCCTAGACTGGACTATGAGGGCTTCCCGCTACTCAAACTTCTAGACTTTCTTTTATTTTCATTTAGTCATTGAACCCCATCCCCCTACCGGTCCCTGTTCATGGGAGACCAGGGTACAATAGATATACACCCTTATATGTACACTATGGTACAGCTTTTGACCACTCATATACTACTAGCTTTTTTCACTTACGTACCTACGTACACATTCTCTAAAAGTGCTTTGCTTCACCCTTCTGGCAGGGTAATGCTTTTATTGTTGCTAAATTGTTAAAACTTCTGTCAATAGCACTCTGAAAAAAAGTGTTCATGTGACATGGAATTCTTCCTGTCACTCTCATTATATATTTGTATTGTTAAATCATCGATAAATTATTTTGAAAATAAATAAATAAATAAATAAATAAAAATGAGCAGACTGATGATAAAGAATCTCTCATTCATGCAAAAATTATCCAGATTTGCATAGACTGACAATTAGTCCCAAGCCACCTGCTTCACTAAATAGGTGAACTGGTGCAGATTCCTGCTGCGTATACAGTTCTACGATAAGTGTTGGTGTTGCAGGGATGGGACTAATCCATGTCTGTGAGCACAAACAGTGTTGGCATCTCTGATAAATCTTGAAGCTCCAATCCCTGTCCACTCTGCTAGTTCCAATCTGTGGAGGGAAGATCCCTCCATCACCACAGATGGATCTGCTGTAAGGGATTGAGTTAGCTGTGGAGTAGCTCACTGACACGCAGCATGTAATTCATACATTTGGTCCCACCACCTCCAGACCAAACCAAGGAGCTCCTCTGTGTGTGCTCCACTCTGTCAGCAATGCAGGCTTAATGTGATCACCGTGTGAGCTGTGCTGTTCAGGCTCAAAGCCGCATGGATAAGCTCACCTCTGCACTATGTGACCACCTGCTTTACTAGGTAAATGGCCTGGTGCAAAGCTCCGCTGTATGTAACCAATAGAGATCAGCTGCACAGACTCTAACTATTTTACAGAGGTGTCAGTGTCTGTCATTGACCTCATGTATGTATGTATGTGAGTGTGTGCGTGTATATTGGTGCATGTATGTGGGTGTAAGACAGAGTGTGTGTGTGTACAGGTATGTGATTGTATCCATGTTTGTGGGTGGGTTTGTGCATTTTGTAAATAGCTCAAGGGGATATTGCTTTGAATGAAAGGTGCAATGAATCATAAGGAGTACTGTGTACTAGGGTGTATGTATTTATGTAGGGTTTATGTCCATTATACCTGATTCCTGGACTCTTTTTTCTGGGCTTTGGGGGTTGATTTTCTAAAGGCAAATAGACTGTGCACTTTGCAAGTGCAGTTGCTCCAGAGCTTAGTAAATGAGGGGAAGCTTTACTTTGCTAAGAAAACCCAATCACATGCTCTTGGATGTGTACAGAGGTACATCTCAAATGGAGTTCAGGCCTGTACAAATAAAATTAAAAGTCAGCAGCTACAAATACTGTAGCTGCTGACTTTTAATATAAGGACACTTATCTGTCCAGGGATCCCGCAATGTCGGCACCCCAGCCGATTCGTCCATTGGCTTTGGGTGCAGGTGCCAGCATTGCAAGTAAGGGAAACTGGCAGTGAAGCCTTAAGGCTTCACAGCAGTTTCCTACTGCACATGTGCGAGTCGGGCTGTGCTTTCTGAATGGTCCCGTCATCTTCTGGGACACACACAGATCCCAGAAGGTAGTGGGGGAAGGAGGAGGGGTCAGAAATTATGAAGATTGCTGACCTTACCAAGAAGTGGGAGTGGGTACCTGTCAAAACCAGGTACCCGCCCCTTCCCCCCAAAAAAGTGCCAAATGTGGCAGTGGAGGGGGAGGGTGCAAACAAGTGAAGCTTCCCCTTTTGGATGCAGCTCGGCTTTTAGAGCATCAGACATGAATTCATGTGAATAATCAGAGGATTTTTTAAAGACAAATAGAATGTTCACTCTGCAAATGCAGTTGCTCCAGAGCTTAGTAAATGAAGGGAAGCTCTACTGATTTCTATCATCCAAACGTGTAAGTAAAAATGTTTTTTTTTTTAATTTTCATTGCAGATGATTGGGTGTTCTTTGCAAATTAAGCTTAACCCAATTTACTAAGATCTGGAGCAACTGTTTGCCTTTTGTAAATCAACCATTATATGTGAAGGGAATGTGATGGTGCTGCTGCAAACTACAAACAATGATGATGATAATACCAATAACAATGTGCAATAAAACAGTATGTGCTGAATAAGTAGTCCAATAATATGAAAATGGTTATAAAAAAAAAAGATGATTAAATATACAGTATATAAAAATATACATGGCAAAAGAGGTTCAATGTAGAAAAATGTAAAATAATGCATTTGGGTGGCAAAAATATGAATGCAATCTATACACTGGGGGGAGAACCTCTGGGGGAATGCAGGATGGAAAAGGACCTGGGGGTCCTAGTAGATGATAGGCTCATCAATGGCATGCAATGCCAAACTGCTGCTAACAAAGCAAACAGAATATTGGCATGCATTAAAAAGGGGAATAATTTGAGAGATAAAATGATAATTCTCCCGCTCTACAAGACTCTGGTCCGGCCACACCTGGAGCATGCTGTCCAGTTCTGGGCACCAGTCCTCAGGAAGGATGTACTGGAAATGGAGCGAGTACAAATAAGGGCAACAAAGCTAATAAAGGGTCTGGAGGATATTAGTTATGAGTAGGAAAGGGCCGAACACCCCCCGGTTTGGTTCGCATCCAGAACATGCGAACGGACCGAAAGTTTGCGCAAACATTGGAACACCGTTAAAGTCTACGGTACTCAAATGTGAAAAAATAAAAGTGTGAATTTTAAAGGCTAATATGCAAGTTATTGTCCTAAAAAGTGTTTGGGGACCCAATTGCTGCCGCAGGGGACATGTATCAATGGAAAAAACATTTTTAAAAACTGATGTTTTTTCGGGAGCAGTGATTTTTTTGATGCTTAAAGTGGAAAAAAAAGTGAAATATTCCTTTAAATATCGTACCTGAGGGGTGTCTATAGTATGCCTGTAAAGTGGCGCGTGTTTCCCATGCTTAGAACAGCCCCTGCACAAAATGACATTTCTAAAGGAATAAAAGTCATTTAAAACTGCTTGAGGCTTTAATGTAATGTCAGGTCCCGGCAACATGGATGAAAATCAATGAGACAAACGGCATGGGTACCCCCCCCCAGTCCATTACCAGGGCCTTTGGGTCTTGTATGGATATTAAGGGGAACCCCGCACCCAAATTAAAAAAAGAAAAGGCGCTGGGCCCCTAGGCCCTATATACTCTGAACAGCAGTATACAGGAGGTACAAACAAGACAGGGACTGTAGGTTTGTTCTTATGTAGAATCTGTTTGTAATTTGGAACAGGTACATTTTGTAAGTGTAGCTCCAGCCAAAAAATCAATTTTAAAGCTTTTTGGAAAATATAGGGAAGGGTTATCACCCCTGTAACATTTGTTTTGCTGTTTGTGCCCCTGTTCAGAAAATTTCACCTCACTTTCTGTCCCAATGACACTTTTTTGAAAATATGGGGTTTTTAAGGGAAACAAGGATTTAATGACAAATCAGTGTAGGAGACACCTTTTTCCCTTATTAACACTTACAGGAGAGAATTTCCCTTCCTATGGGTAGATTTCCTCTCACTTTCTGTTGTCTCCCTCCGTTTGTAAGTAGGAGTCGTTTGTAAGTCGGATTTTTGAAAGTAATATACTATATAATAATATATATATACTATATACTATATAATAATATATATACTAATAATATACTATACGGCCTGCCCTATACACTCTGCGGAAAATTGGGCATTAGGTGTTGGTGGTACCAGAACACTGTAAGCCCTCACAGTTATTCTTGGTGGCCACTGAAACGGGCCCTGCTGTAAAATATTATATCAAGAATTGTAATTACATGCCCCTGTTATTGGGGCTTAGGCGGCGGTGGTGGCACAACACTGTAAAGCCTCACAGATACTTTTGTTGAGTGTAGGAACAGGCCCTGCTGTGAAATATTAGATCAAAAATTGTAATTATACAGCCCTGTTAAACAGGAACATAAAAAATGGGCCTTAGGCAGTGGTGGTGGTGCCACAACACTGCAACCCCTCACAGACACTCTTGTTGAGTGCAGGAACGAGCCCTGCTGTTAAATATTTGATCAAAAATTGTAATCGCATGCCCCTGTGGAACAGGGGAATAAAAATTGGGCCTTAGGCAGTGGTTGTGGTGCCACAACACTGCAACCCCTCACAGGTACTCTTGTTGAGCGCAGGAACGAGCCCTGCTGTTAAATATTTGATACAAAATTGTAATTACATGCCCCTGTTAAACAGGGGCATAAAAATTGGGCCTTAGGCAGTGGTGGTGGTGCCACAACACTGCAACCCCTCACAGATACTCTTGTTGAGCACAGGAACAAGCCCTGCTGCAAAATATTACAGCAAGAATTGTAATTACACGCCCCTGTTATACAGGGGCAGAAAAATTGGGCCTTAGCCACTGGTGGTGGTGCCTAGAACCAAAAATGTTCTTAGAAGCTATCAACATGAACATTGAGGAGGAATAGGATAGTTACGCAGTATAACAGAATAGTCACTCAGCAATCAGCATCAGCATAGGCTGTCTTGAAAGGATCTCACATTCATAAAAAAAAAATCGGTTACATCAGAATCAGGTGCTTGGTAGCTGGTGATCCAAGGCTGATTCATTTTTATGAAGGTGAGCCGATCAACCGAGTCGGTGGACAGGCGCACTCTGTGATCGGTTACAAAGCCTCTAGCAGGACTGAATGCGTTCCCAAAGGACGCTTGATGCAGGACAGGACAGTAGCTCAATTGCATACTGTGCAAGCTCTGGCCAGTGATCCATCCTCAATACCCAGTAACCCAGTGGATTTTCGGTTGGAAAGGTCTCCAAGGCTGATCTTGCCCCTAGGTATTCCTGCACCATGTACAACAGACGCTGGTGATGGTTGCTGGAACTGATTAGACCTTGGGGCTGTGGACTAAAAAATTGTCTGAACGCATCTGTCAGACAGCCACCTTCTCCACCACTCTGTGACTGACCGAAGCCTCAGCAACATGTTGTCCAGGAGGATCAGGAAATTGTAACCGCCCAGGCCCTGGAAACGCATTGCACAAACCTTTCTGCAAGGCCTCCTGAAGATGTTTCATCCTCTGCTCCCTCTGCGAAGGCTGGATAAGTTCTGCCACCTTACCCTTGTAACGTGGATCAAGAAAGGTTGCCAGCCAGTACTGATCCCTCTCCTTGATACCACAAATCCGAGGGTCCTTTTGCAGGCTTTGCAGGATCAGGGAGGCCATGCAGCGTAGGTTTGCTGAGGCATTTGGTCTGGAGTCCTATGGGTCACTAAGGACGACCTGATCCGCAGCCACCTCCTGCCATCCATGTACAAGCCCATGGGTTTCTGGGGACTGGAAACGATCCCTTGAAGACTGCTGCTGATGCTGAGTGCCAGGCTCCACCTCCATGCTGATACAATCCTCCTCCTCCTCATCCTCCTCTTCCTGTGTGATAGGCGGGCCTGCAGGAATACTGTCTGGATAAAGGGGGCCTTGAGAGGTAAGGAAGTCCACCTCTTCCTCCCTCTGTTCTGCCTCAAGTATCCTGTCCATTATTCCACGCAGCGTGTACTCCAACATGTAGACAAGAGGGACAGTATCACTGGTGCATGCACTGTCACTGCTCACCATCCTCGTGGCCTCCTCAAATGATGACAGGACAGTGCATGCATCCTTGATGATGACTGGCGTGGCGAAAAAAAGCCAAGCTCCCCTGACCCTGTCCTGGTGCCATACTCGCACAGGTAGTCATTGATGGCCCTCTGCTGCATGTGCAGCCACTGCAGCATTGCCAACGTTGAGTTCCACCTGGTGGGCATGTCACAGATGAGGCAGTTCTTGGGCAGGTTTCATTCCTTTTGGAGGTCAGCCAGCCAAGCACTGGCGTTTTTTGACCTGCGAAAATTCCCACAGACTTTCCTGCCCTGCCTCAGGAGATCCTGTAAGCCCTGGTACCTGCACAAGAACTGCTCCGCCACCAAATTAAGGATGTGAGCCAAACAGGGAACATGGGTGAAGTGTCCCTGTTGGAGGGCGGAGAGGAGGTTGGTGCCATTGTCGCAAACCACCATTCCTAGCTGAAGCTGGCGTGACATCAACCACCTCTGAGCCTGCCCCTGCAGAGCTGCCAGAATCTCTGCCCAAGTGTGGCTCCGGTCCCCTAAGCAGACCAATTCAAACACCGCATGGCATCTTTTTGCATGAGTGCTTGCGTAGCCCCTAGAACGCCTACGGAGCACTGCTGGTTCCGAGGACAAATCTGCACAGGAAGAGGCCATAGAGGAAGAAGAAGAGGAGGGGGTGAAGGAGAGAGGTGTGGCAGACTCACCCATACCAGCATTTTGGAGGCATGGTGGCGGAACAAGCTCTAATAATACTGCACCCTGTCCTGCATCCTTCCCAGCTGCCAGCAGGGTTACCCAGTGCACCGTGAAAGAAAGGTAACGTCCCTGTCCATGCCTGCTGGACCATGAGTCAGCGGTAATATGCACCTTACCGCTGACCGTCCTATCCAACGAGGTCAAGACATTGCCTTCCACATGTCGGTAGAGAGCTGGAATGGCCTTCCGAGAAAAAAATTGGCGTTTGGGAACCTGCCACTGAGGTACCGCACATTCCACAAGTTCGAAAGGGGGCAGAGTCTACCAGTTGAAAAGGCAGCAGTTGGAGTGCTAGCAATTTAGCCAAACTAGCATTCAGCTGCTGAGCATGTAGATGGCTGGGACCGAATTTCTTTTGCCAGTTTATCAACTGGGGTAGGGAAATTTGCCTGCTACAATCGGATGTTGGTGTACCACTAGCAGATTGCCTGGAAGTGCTTGGGACACCTAATTCTACACCTTCATTCCTCTCAGTACAGGTCTCAGAGAGGACTGAAGTTATAGTGGGGTTGGAGATCCCAGCTGATGAGGAGCAAGGAGAGGTCTGCCTTGTTCTCTGGTGTGGGTCTTTTAAGTACTGTTGCCAACGGACTGCATGGGAGCTCGACATATGTCTGGTCAAGCATGTGGTGCCCAAGCGGCTGCTGTTTTGGCCACCCTTGATACGCTTCAGACATATGTTGCAAACAGCAGCGGTGTGATCTGCTGCAAACATCTCAAAAAAGGCCCGCACCAAAGATGCATGTCAGCAGCGCCCTGCACATGCGGAGCTCTGCGGTGTGATGCAGTCAGTAGCCCGCCCTTAAGCTGGCCCCTGTAGGGCATCCTGCCTCACTGGAGATGTGCCTCCTCCTCCTCCTCTCTTCTATCTGGCACCCACATAGAGTCAGTGACCTCATCATCCCCTCCCTCCTCGCCACTGGAGCAAACTTGGCAGTATGCTGCAGCTAGGGGAACATGACTGCCAGTTTCTTGTCTGTTTTACATCTAAACGGAATCACACTATGTGGCCCAATTTTTTTCTCCTTTTGTCATATGTCACACTGAGAGGAACTGCTCACAAATTCCAGTCGTTGTTACATAGTTACATAGTTACATAGTAGGTGAGGTTGAAAAAAGACACAAGTCCATCAAGTCCAACCTATGTGTGTGATTATGTGTCAGTATTACATTATATATCCCTGTATGTTGCGGTCATTCAGGTGCTTATCTAATAGTTTCTTGAAGCTATCAATGCTCCCCGCTGAGACCACCGCCTGTGGAAGGGAATTCCACATCCTTGCCGCTCTTACAGTAAAGAACCCTCTACGTAGTTTAAGATTAAACATCTTTTCTTCTAATTTTAATGAGTGGCCGCGAGTCCTGTTAAACTCTCTTCTGCGAAAAAGTTTTATTTCTATTGTAGGGTCACCAGTATGGTATTTGTATATTGAAATCATATCCCCTCTCAAGCGTCTCTTCTCCAGAGAGAATAAGTTCAGTGCTCGCAACCTTTCCTCATAACTAAGATCCTCCAGACCCTTTATTAGCTTTGTTGCCCTTCTTTGTACTCGCTCCATTTCCAGTACATCCTTCCTGAGGACTGGTGCCCAGAACTGGACAGCATACTCCAGGTGCGGCCGGACCAGAGTCTTGTAGAGTGGGAGAATTATCGTTTTATCTCTGGAGTTGATCCCCTTTTTAATGCATGCCAATATTCTGTTTGCTTTGTTAGCAGCAGCTTGGCATTGCATGCCATTGCTGAGCCTATCATCTACTAGGACCCCCAGGTCCTTTTCCATCCTAGATTCCCCCAGAGGTTCTCCCCCCAGTGTATAGATTGCATTCATATTTTTGCCACCCAAATGCATTATTTTACATTTTTCTACATTGAACCTCATTTGCCATGTAGTTGCCCACCCCATTAATTTGTTCAGATCTTTTTGCAAGGTTTCCACGTCCTGCGGAGAAGTTATTGGCCTGCTTAGCGTAGTATCATCTGCAAATACAGAGATTGAACTTTTTATCCCATCCTCCAGGTCGTTTATGAACAAATAAAATAGGATTGGTCCCAGCACAGAACCCTGGGGAACCCCACTACCCACCCTGACCATTCCGAGTACTCCCCATTTATCACCACCCTCTGAACACACCCTTGTAGCCAGTTTTCAATCCATGTACATCTGTACTTTATGCACAACTGTGTCAAATGCTTTTGCAAAATCCAGATACACCACGTCTATGGGCCTTCCTTTATCTAGATGGCAACTCACCTCCTCATAGAAGGTTAATAGATTGGTTTGGCAAGAACGATTCTTCATGAATACATGCTGATTACTGCTAATGATACCGTTCTTATTACTAAAATCTTGTATATAGTCCCTTATCATCCCCTGCAAGAGTTTGCATACTATTGATGTTAGGCTAACTGGTCTGTAATTCACAGGGATGTATTTTGGGCCCTTTTTAAATATTGGTGCTACTATGGCTTTTCTCCAATCAGCTGGTACCATTCCAGTCAGTAGACTGTCTGTAAAAATTAGGAACAACGGTCTGGCAATCACTTGACTGAGTTCCCTAAGTACCCACGGATGCAAGCCATCTGGTCCCGGTGATTTATTAATGTTAAGTTTCTCAAGTCTAATTTTAATTCTGTCCTCTGTTAACCATGGAGGTGCTTTCTGTGTCATGAGGATAAACACTGCAGTTTTGTTATATGGTGGATACTCGCTGATGTCACAATCATCACGGACCCACATCCAATTCAGTCTAGATTGGAAGTCGTGGTTACTGTACCTCCTTGGGTGTGTTACACCAAAAGCTTGGTTGACTCATCAGGCATACGCCTTTTTAGGTTCAACCTGTCTTGTAAGTCTCTTTCCTTACGGTGGTGGATTATCTACAGACAACCAGTTCACATTCATTTATAGTCATCATTTTAAAGTCATACATGGACAATATGCACTTTATATACACTATCACTGTTGATCTACATTTCAACAATATTGTTGTTTAATAATATTATTGTATTTGCACTCATATATACCCCAATTTCCCATTAGGATATCTTCACTGTTTATTTCATTACATTAGCGCTGCACTATACTATTCAATTTGGTTTACTTTTTCACAGACTATCTACCTGATGTTTAAGACAGCGCGGTTTCTTTCAAATTTTTTTTATACCTACAGGTATAGGCTTGGCTAGAATATATATATATATATATATTTTTTTTTTATATATATTTTTTTATATATATATATATATATATATATATATATATAGAAAATGAACTGCAGCTAGCTGAAACAACTGCTTGCCTGAAGTATGTTTTTTTTTCCAGCGAAAAAATCTTTTATTTTTATTTTTTTTTTCAGAAAAATTTTTATTGAATTTTTACAGGTTAACAAGCAACATGCAATATACATCTCAATATTCAAAACACGAGAATTGAATAGGCAAGTACATACCATTGTAACGAGCAAACATAACGTAAGAAGAATACAAGTCTCAATGAAAGAAGTGAAAAAATGTGTAGAGTGAGACATTGAGACATGAACAGTGGCAATTATGTGTGGTCGATTGCTGTGAGATACCAGGGGCTTTCTATGTAGAATTGTCAAAACTTATTGAAAACAGTGAACTTAGCAACTGATATTGCAAATATTGTTCAGTGAGATGAGAAACGATAAAAGTGAAAATCAGGGTGTATATGGAGACTATATCCACACCGTCGAAGGCTGACCCCGGTACCATTCACCCCTGAAGGGACCTCGCTGTGAATAGGATGGGGTGTGAGAAAAGTAGACAAGGGTATCAAAGGTGTATGGTGTGGCATGGTTCAACACTGGATCCCGATAGAAAGCAAAATTGGCAGGGGGGGTGGGATTTCTAGTGACCTTTCGGAAGTGTACCTGTACCTGTACCTGTACACTAAGGCAATTACAACCTCTGGCAAAAATGATGGAATCACCAGTCCCTGAGGATGTTCCTTCAGTTGTTTATTGTTGTAGAAAAAAAGCAAATCACAGACATGGCCAAAAACTAAAGGCATTTCAAATGGCAACTTTCTGGCTTTAAGAAACACTAAAAGAAATCAAGAAAAAATATTGTGGTGGCCAGTAACAGTTAGATTTATAGAACAAGCACAGGGAATAAATTATGGAATCGCTCAATTCTGAGGAAAAAATTATGGAATCACCCTGTAAATTTTCATTACAAACACTAACACCTGCATCAGATTAAATCTGCTTGTTAGTATGTAGGTAAAAAGGAGTGATCACACACAAATGGGAGGAAACTGGAGTCAACATCTGTGACCGAACTGTAAGAAACCGCCTAAAGGAAATGGGATTTACATACAGAAAAGCTAAAAGAAAGCCATCTCTAACACCTGAACACAAAAAAAACAAGGTTACAATAGGCTAAGGAAAGGCAATCGTGTGGGGGGGGGACGTGGTTTGCCTTGAGAGAAGATGGCTGCTTGATCCTCTGGCTCCCTCTCACCACAGCCTACAATTCGCTGTTAACGGGGTTCCCGGACGACATCCGCCCCTCAATAATGGGAACATCTTCCCGCGGAACATCACACAGCAGATCCCGGTCCCCGAGAGAACTTGCTAACCGCACAAATCAAACTATACCGGACACTACAGCGGACTACTATGGCGTCTCATCCACCCTCCACAACTTCACCTCTACCTTCTGCCGACATCATTCTAACCCCCACCGATCATAGCCATTCTCTACAGGAACCGTCTCCGCTCTCTCACTGACAACCAAGCCTCCTGGACCTGCAGGCAGTGGCGGCTGACATAAAGGACACCCTATTCTCTGCGATCACAGACCTGCGTTATGAGCTGCAGGCCATCACAGGCCGCATACAGTGTGTGGAAGACAAAACAGCCCACCAACAATCCGCAGTGAAGATCATTCACAATAAAGTAGACTTCCACACAATGCAATTAAGAGATCTTCAACGCCAGGTTGAAGATCTCGATAACAGGTGTCGAAGACACAACCTGCAGGTAAGAGGTATACCCGAATCGGTTGACCAAGATAGAATTATCCCGGTGGTGACAGGACTTTTTAACCACCTTCTAGACCGCCCGGAGCTCACACCAATCACTATGGAGCGCATACATAGAGCGCTTCGCCCAAAAGGGAGAGACACTGACCCTCCAAGGGACATTATCTGCCATGTGAATGATTTTCCTGTCAAGGAAGAAATACTACAAAAAGCCCGCGAAAAAACAACGCTGGAATATGATGGCTACCCCATCCATATATATCAGGACCTTTCTGCCATTACGCTGCGACACCGCAAGGATCTGCACCCTCTGCTGGAGGTCTTGAGAGCGAAAAGCATCCGCTATCGTTGGAAGTTCCCTTTCGGCCTTTCCGCCTCACACCAAGGCCGCTCACCATTCTCAGAGTTGCAGAGGAATTGGATGCTTTCTGCCGTACGCTGGATATACCATACACCCCAGTCCCCAACTGGTACTCTGAATTCGACCTACAACCTCCCAATCGACTCCCTCAGACAGAAGAACCGCTGGACGCGCTCAACACCTGCTTCCACAGGAGACGTTCACCTTCGGCCGTCAGAACCGACTCCTCTTCAGGCTCCCGTCTCCCACCATCCAGCCCCATGACGGCACCCCTGCCTCGCCGAGCCCGCCGAGACCGCTAAGGATCCTCACCTCTACAGGAAAGAGACCCTTACCGCATCACCCGCCCGCGCTATACACCGCTACGACGACTGGCTACCCTGCTTTACTGAACAACATATACCGGACCCTCGACACACATACAGATGACATCAACGAAGGAAGAACGGACAAGTCCCGACCACAGAAATAGACACTGCACCAAGACATTTCTCTTCACTTGAACACCGACGGCCATCTATTCAACACTTCAAATACCAGCTTCACCCCTCTCATCTCATCCGACAGACGAATCACTGATTATCTACCAACCGAAACCTATCTACAGAGACGTATGTATCATCTGCTCTGCCTGCATGAACTTTATTGTTCTATAGAATGCTTCACTTCACATAAAGGGTTAATAATTAGGCAGCACCATACACGCAGACATCTTAAGCTCAGGATATCCCCCTGATGGTACGGGGGACTACACGCTCACTGCCTTTCCCGGTCTACCACATTATTCTCCCATTTCACCCTTTCAGAACCCATAACATCAACAACACATCATTTTGCAATGCACCTATGCTAACACCACCTTCACATTCTACACAGACAGATAAGGCTAAACGCACGGTAACCCTGTGGAGACACACATCCCCTAGCTACACATTGCTCCCCATACATACCAAAAACCGGGAGGTTAACGGATCTACTACCCTACCACACGGCACACGCAGCAAACCACACCAATCACAGCTGGAGTTAGCGACATGAAAGTTTTACCATGTACACATGCTGCTTTCTCCACTATCCCCCTTGGGAGACACATTAGCTGCTCCTATACTATATTGCACTCCTCTTACTGCCAAAGATACAACACCCCTTGCAGACTAATAGAAATGGAAGCATGTAGACACGCATACATTTATTCATTACCCATGCCAACACAGTTTCTGTGATTGATTGTATTCATGGTTATAGATTGTATGCTCTCTATATAACTGGCATTCACCGTACCACCCCCATCAATCACCATATACCAGGCACATAGAGACAATGTTGTACACACATTAAACACCCACTCTAATATTCTTCACAAACAGATGAAAACCAAGCCACAGAAGCCACGTTGAATATGTTATTTTCAGTTAAGCCGCTTTTATTTTACTATGCTTTGAATGTATTTTACTGGTTACAAAAAATTGTTATAACTGACTGAATATGCACGACTTTCTTGTGCGCTTTGTCGGAAATGCTTAAATGTCGCAGACAAATCGGTCATACGTTGTCTCTGTTTAGATCAATAATAACGAATGTTACATGCTACTTTCTATGCATGTACCCCTCTCTCAACCCCACACACCAACTTGCTTGCTCACAGGTATCCCATGCAGGGTCACACCCTATACTACCACTACCTTACCTAACTACCTAAAAACTTCAACCTACTACACTTATCACACCCGTTCTCTACACATGAGCCAACACATCCCTGTGATTGCTCTGTACACACTACACCTACTAATACCTATCGTCACACATGTACCCCCAGTCCCATGACATAGGGCTGCTGGTGAGATGGACCACCATGGTCAAATCTATATACCCCTTTTTTTTCTTTCTCTATTTTCTTCAGACTCCATATCTCTCATTTGACAAACCAACCCCCACACAGTGGACAAACATATTTCACCTAACCCCTACACACATTACTATACGATTGAAACCACTGAATTTTACCGGCGAATACATATTTGTGGCTTGGAACACCGTTTAGGTGACCAGAACGCCACACAGTACCGGCCCCTTTTACCTGTCCCCTCTGTACGCATTCCCTTGCCTTAATACCCAGATCCTACCCTTCCCCACATCCATCCTCCTGCCACAGCCCACACCACGCTGTAGGAATACATAAAAATTACCGTTACCATGTTACCAAAAACCATAACAAACGATAAACCAGTACTCAAAATAGTATCCCTTAATGTTCAGGGACTTAATACACCAGAAAAGCGTTCCAAACTCCTCCTTACCATGCACAGACTGAAAGCTAATATCATACTTTTACAGGAAACACACTTCCGTTCTAATAATATTCAGAAATTATGTAATGCTCAGTACCCAACAGTGTTACATGCCACAAACCCCTTACACAAAACGAAAGGAGTCTCGATTCTCATTGCAAAAAAACTGCCCCTTCCAGATCCAGGACTCGCTTCTAGACACAGATGGCAGAAATCTCTTCCTAAAAGGCTCTCTACATAACAAAACAATAACACTAGCGAACATATACGCACCAAACAAGCACCGAGTCCCTTTCTTTAGGTCTGTAACAAATGCTCTCACAACCTTCAAAGAAGGCACTCTTGTATTAGGCGGCGACTTTAATGTCCCACTAAATCCCATCCAAGACACATCATCAGGATCCTCAACACTTTCCTATAAGGCCCTCAGAGAAATCAAATCCCTACTTACAAGACTACTACTTCATGACGCATGGCGTACGGTAAACCCAGACACTAAAGATTACACCTTCTATTCCAGATTAGACTACATTTTTCTATCACAAAATGACCTGCATCGGATTCATCAAACATCCATTGAACCCATGACCATTTCGGATCATCATCCTGTCTCTTTATCGCTCCAGTTCCCCGAAACAACACCGAACTCGAGAATTTGGAGGTTAGACCCCTCTTTACTCACCGATCCCTCCGTCACAGTGGCAATAGACTCCACCTTACAAAACTTTTTCAAAGAAAATAACCCAGAAGACACATCCCCAATAATCAACTGGAAAGCACACAAAAGCGTAATTAGGGGCACCTTTCTTGCAACTGCAGCGAAACGAAACAAAGAAAGAAGAAAACAACACTCAGATCTGATAGACAAGATTCGCAAACTTGAAAGGGTACACAAACAATCTCAAGCACACACCACTTTCAATGACCTGATACAAGCTAGAAAGGATCTTCTAGAACTACTAGACAAACAAATACAATGCAAATATATCCTATCTAAGAGAAAATTCTATGAATTTGGCAACAAAGCAAGCAAAATGCTAGCCAGGGCCCTACAAATATCTAAATCCAACATGACAATCCACCATATCATAGACCCCGCAGGCAATAAACTAAACAAAACCCCAGACATTGCCTGACAATTTGTAAAATATTACAGTAAACTATATAAGCTAGACAAACCCACCCCCCCCCTGGCGACTCCACCCGCGCTCAAATGATATCCAAATTTTTTTTTAAATACAGCCCAACCCCTATATCGGAATCCATAACCCAGGAATTAAACAACCCACTTTCCCGCACTGAAGTTGAACTGGCTCTAAAACAGATGAAAACGGGCAAAAGCCCTGGCCCAGACGGCCTCACTGCAGGCTAGTACAAAACATACGCAGAACTGCTTATACCCGCCTTCTTAAAAGCATTCAACTCTTTCGCACAACCAACCGAACCCCCAAGAGATCTCCTTTCAGCCCACATACCTGTAATTCCCAAACCTGACAAAGACCATTCCTTAGTCACCAACTACAGACCTATCTCACTTCTCAATGTTGACCTCAAATGGTATGCAAAAACCTTAGCAAACCGAATCCTACCTTTGATCCCCCAACTAGTTGGCCTTGAACAAGTAGGTTTTGTCCCCGGAAGAGAAGCGATAGATAACACTCTCAAAACGCTCAATATCCACCATTGGCTTACCTCCACCAAAAACAAAGGTTTTATGCTTTCCCTTGACGCAGTGAAGGCGTTCGACAGGGTGGCTTGGGACTACATGCAAGAAACTCTTAAAACTATAGGCCTTTCCCAAATGATGCTAAATTACATATCAGCTCTGTACTCCAGTCCCACTGCAAAAGTTAAAGTTAACGGTCACCTGTCGGATGCCTTCTCCGTGTCGAATGGAACACGTCAAGGCTGCCCACTTTCCCCTTTAATCTTTATTCTTTCTCTTGAACCTCTTCTTCGACGTCTTAATTCCAACCCAGATATCAAAGGAATACAAATTAAACACCGCACATATAAGCTAGCAGCATTCGCGGATGACATCCTCCTATTCCTCACAGACCCGCTTACCACGATCCCAAACCTGCTCAAAGACTTCCAAACCTTCCATACCCTCTCCAATCTCCAAATCAATTTCTCAAAATCCAATGCCCTGAACATCACCATACCCCCAGATATTTGTCAACAATGCCAACTCAACTTCCCGTTCACCTGGAAGAAACATGCACTTCCGTACTTAGGCATTCAGGTGCCGACCTCTCTAACCAATCTATACACCCTGAACCATGCCCCACTCCTCCAAAAAATACAAGCTGACTTAAAGAAATGGTCCTCTAGTTACTTCTCCTGGTTCGGCAGGGCAGCTATTGTCAAAATGAACACATTGCCCAGAATTCTATACCTCCTACAAACTATCCCGATCAAAATACCACCCAAATTCTTTACTACCTACCGAAAAGCTTGCACAACGTTTATATGGGGTAAAACGCGCCCACGACTGAGCTTCTCAAGACTGACCGAACCCAAACTACTAGGAGGCATAGGTACCCCAGACATACGCAAGTACCAACAAGCATGTCACCTGGCTAGAATCATTGATTGGAACGTACACTCCGAACATAAAGATTGGGTTCACTTAGAACAAGCGTTCTCAACAGTGCCCATTCAAAACTTACCGTGGATTAAATCCCACTCATCGCTCTTTGAATACTCCCAACACCCACTCATCAACCCTACACTGATCTCTTTCAGGAACACCTGTAACAAACACAAAATCTCCTCAGTAAACAGACCGATGACACCTATTAGACAAAAACCTGACTTCTCCCCGGGAATGCATGCTTCATTCCTGACATCCATATGGCCCCACCAGACTGTCAGAGCCGAACACTTCTTTGAGGGAGGCCGGCTCCTATCGCAAACCGCTTTAGCCTCAAAACTAAAAATAGACTCCTTCCCTTTTTGGACATACGTCCAACTATGTAATTTCTTCAACAAACCAAAACCCAAACCGAACTGGTCCAGAACCACGACCCCATTTGAAAATTTATGTCTAAGCAACTGCACCCAAACGCACCTGATCTCACAAATATACACCCTCCTCTTCAATGAGCACAACTTGACAACACATTGGACTAATAGACAATGGGAACAAGACCTCTCAATACAACTAAGTGATCAAGAATGGGCTAAAATCCACACTTTAATCCACAAAGGTTCGATAAACGTGCAAGTCCAAGAATATGCATATAAACTATTCTCCAGATGGTATAGAACTCCACTCCTGTTGCATCGCTTTAATCCAACAATTCCACAAATGTGTTGGAGATGTAACGCAGACACAGATTCATTCATACATATTTGGTGGTCTTGCTCCAAAATCCAACCTTTCTGGAAAGAAGTGCACACCCTCATCACACGAATCACTACTTACACCCTAGACTTCGACCCCGCAATGTTCCTACTACATCATTCTTCCTCTCACATACCAGCTTATCATCGTTCTCTGGCCATGCATTTGGTGAACACTGCAAGACTGTGCATACCCCTAAATGGCGCTCACCTGAACCACCTACCATAAAGGAGTGGTTCCATCGTATACATCATACACAAGTAATGGAAGACCTCATCCACCAATCCAATGACACTCAAGCAAAGTTCACCAAAACATGGACATCTTGGATACGCTTTACCACAAAAGATGTATACCAACAATACGTAACATGATTACCTTCACTGGGCTGTGGCAGGAACTAGGTACTTCCCTGTCCCCTCATCCCACTGTATCCCTAGACTTCTCCCTCCATGCTTCCACCTACCCCCCTCACCACAAACTTCTTGTTCTCTTCCTTTCTTCCCCTCTTCCCACTCCCCAATAACACTCAATATCCACCCGTAACCATAAACTAGACTATTAAATACTACACCACTCTGTTGATTTATCATACCAAATTCCCCCACCTACATACCTCTTAGGCCTCTTACATAACCCATCCCAATCCTAGCCGGTACCCCGGCATCGGACGCCATATCTACATACACTATCGACAATACTGAATTTACCCCAAACCAACCCAAATGCAGTACCCACTGAGATATAATGATTTACTTATACTTTTATCCATACACAGTAATATATCTGTTGCCAATAAGAACACACATTAGCATCCCCAGGTTTATTGTAACAAAAGTTGTATCCCTTCGCTTTTTCTATTCCTCAAAGCATAAACTTTCTGTAACGTTACTGTTTAAATCTTACTACCAAAGCGGCTGCGTCCGCATTACTGCATTTACAAGCAATTTCTTACAACACTTCTGTAACATGTTGACTCTTGATTGAAAAAAAAAAAAAGAGAAAGGCAATCGTGGACTGTGGATGATTGGATGAAAGTCATATTCAGTGATGAATCACGAATCTGCATTGGGCAAGGTGATGATGCTGGAACTTTTGTTTGGTACCGTTCCAATGAGATTTATGCAGACGACTGTCTGAAGAAAACATGCAAATTTCCACAGTCAATTATGATATGGGGCTGCCTGTCAGGTAAAGGCACTGGTGAGATGGCTGTCATAAAATCTTCAATAAATGCACAGGTTTACATTTAAATTTTGGACACTTTTCTTATCCCATCTATTGAAAGGATGTTTGGGGATGATAATGCATCTTGCCATAGAGCAAAAACTGTAAAAAAATTCCTTGAACAAAGACACATAAGGTGAATGTCATGGCCTGCAAACAGTCCGGATCTCAATCCAATTGAAAATCTGTGGTGGAAGTTAAAGAAAATGGTCCATGACAAGGCTCCAACCTGCAAAGATAATTTGGCAACAGCAATCAGAGAAGGCTGGAGCCAGATTGATGAAGAGTATTGTTTATCACTCATTAAGTCAATGTCTCAGAGACTGCAAGCAGTTATAAAAGCCAGAGGTGGTGCAACAAAGTACTAGTGATGTGTTGGAGTGTTATTTTGTTTGTTTGTTTTACATGATTCCATAATTTTTTCCTCAGAGTTGAGTGATTCCATAATTTATTCCCTGTGCTTGTTCTATATATCTAACTGTTACTGGCCACCACAATTATTTTTCTTGATTTCTTTTAGCGTTTCTTAAAGCCAGAACGTTGCCATTTGAAATGCCTTTAGTTTTTGGCCATGTCTGTGATCTGCTTTTTTTCTACAACAATAAACAACTGAAGGAAAATCCTCAGGGACTGGTGATTCCATAATTTTTGCCAGGGGTTGTAGGAGTGTATTGGGGGGTGCCGGTAGAGAGCCCCTGAGGTCTAATGTAGTGATAGGTTAGTGCACTTAGGGTGAGAATGCAGTGAGGGTTGGGAATAGGGATAGGTGAGTGGGGGCGTTGGGCGCGTGTAGCCTGAGGTCTTGGAACAGAGAACAGCTCAGTGCTTACAATGTAGGGGTGTTAGTATAGTAGACTGTGCGGTCTGTGTTTGGGATTGTCTATAATGTAGCCAGCATGCCCATGTGGCAGTAAATTTGGTTGGGTTGCCGTTGGCTTGGCATATGAGTTTTTCCATGTCAGCTATTCTGTCTACCCGACGGATCCAATCATTCACCGTGGGGGGAGCAGTATTCCTCCATAAGGTAGGGATACATAAGTTGGCTGCATTGATGAGATGTAGCGATAGAGATTTTTTGTAAGAACTGGTGGATTTGGGGGTGTGGTGTAGTAGATAGCGTGTGGTGATGTGGGAGATCAGCTGATCCATTTCTCACCAGAATGACTGAATGAGGTTGCATTCCCACCAAATGTGGAGTAGGGTGCCACTAGTAGCGTTGCACCTCCAGCAAGTCGGGGGGACGGTGGGGTGAAAGTGTTGGACCTTGTCGGGTGTCCTATACCATTTAGAGAACAGTTTATATCTATTTTGCTGTGTTGAGACGTTGATTGAGCCTTTGTGCATGAGGACGAATATGCGTTCTTATTCAGTAGGGGTGAGATCTATAGATAGGTCTGATTTCCATTGTCTCACTATTTTGTCATCCTTGACCTTATGTCTTGAGAAAAGGAAGGAGTAAATTGTGGAGATTAAGTGACTCTGGGGTTCCGTACTGGAGCAGATGAGTTCAAAGGGCGTGAAGTCCCTATGCCATAGGGAGGTGTGCTTGGACATTTTGAAAAAAATGTCTCAGTTGTAGGTATTTGTAGAAGGGGATATTGTAATCAGATAATGTTGTGGAGAGTGCGGGGTAAGAAAGGAACAACCCATTGTGGAAAAAAACGTTGAGCTCTGGCATGTGAGGTATGTGCATCGAGGTTCGGGTCTTTCAGTGACAGGCCCAGGGGAAATTCAGAGTTGTTTTCCAATGGGGTCATAGGGCCAGGAGAGGGTGTAATGGTGAGCGATTTACACGTAAGTTTGAAAAGTGATAGCGTGGCCCCAATGAGCGAGTGTGATGTGTAATCTTTGGGTACAGATTTGTGGTCAATCCAGGGCGAGTTAGATATTGGGAGGTTCGGGAAAGAGTCTTCCAAAGTGATTCAGTCTTTGGAGAGGTGGTGCACGTGCCAGTCAACCAGCCAGGTCAGGTGGCAGGCCCAATGATATTTTTGGAGGTCTGGAAGGCCCAGGCCCCCCACCTGTTTGGGTAGAACCAACTTATCCCAGCTAAGTCGTCGGTTCTTGGAGGCCCAGATAAAGGTCCTGCATATATGTTTATAGGACGAGAAGAAGGAGATCATTAGTTTAATGGGTATTGCTTGGAAGAGGTAGAGGATTCTGGGTAGGACATTCATTTTCAGTATGGCAATCATGCCCAACCAAGAGAAGGAGCCCAGATGCCACTTCTGGAGGTCGCTTTGGATGGACAGGATTGTTGGTAAAAAGTTTTTGGCGTAGAGGTTACATTAATTGGTTGGAATTTTGATTCCAAGGTAAGATATTTCAGATTTTTCCCATCCAAACGGGAAGTTACGTTTACATTGGATCACAGTATCGGTCGGTAGGGTGATATTGAGTGCTTTCGACTTCTTGAAATTAATTTGAAGGTTGGATAGGGTTTTGAAAAGAGAGAAGTCTGCCAAGAGGTTGGGGATGGTTGTGATGGGTTCAGTGAGGAAGAGTAGGATATCGTCCGCATAAGCGGCCATTTTATACTGTTTACGATGTATTTCTATGACTCTGATGGCAGGGTTATCTCTCAATATGTGGAGCATGGGTTCCATGGTCAAGATAAATATTAGCAGTGATAGGGGGCAGCCCTGATGGGTTCTATTGGATACAGAGAAAGCGCTTGACAGTCTGCCATTAATCCTGAGTCTAGCCATCGGGTAGGAGTATAAGGCTAAGATCATTTGTAGCATGCGGGGCAGCAGGCCTAAGGCTTGTAGCGTAGCCTCCATGTAGTCCCAGGCCACCCTGCTGAAAGCCTTCTCTGCATCCAGAGAGAGGAAAAAACCTTGTGTGGAAGTTTTAGAGAGCCAATGGTGGATATTGAGGGCTTTGGTGGTGTTGTCCCTAGCTTCTCTGCCAGATACAAAACCAACCTGGTCTAGTGAGACAAGAGTCGGAATGAAGGGGAGAATGCAGTTTATTAACGCTTTAGCGTACAGTTTTAGGTCCACATTTAGTAGTGATATTGGGCGGTAATTGGATACCAGCATGGGGTCTTTGCCCTGCTTGGGAATAAGTGTGATATGGGCTTCAAGTATATCTTTGTGTGTAGTAGAATCTGGTGCAAGGTTGTTGAGGGCTCTAGTGAGATGGGGAATGAGAATATTTGGAAAGGATTTATAGTAGCTGACCGATAGGCCATCTGGTCCAGGGCTTTTGCCTGTCTTCATTTGTTTTAAGGCTGTGAGGATTTCATTCACTGAGAGGGGAAGATCGAGTGTTTGTGAGTCCTCTGGGGATAGGGGGGTTGGGCCATATTGAGCTAAAAAGTACGTAATGGCCGTCATGCGGTCTACTTTGGGGTCAGTAACGTGGGTGGATGGAAGGTTATATAGTTTTGAGAAGTATTGGATGAATTGGTCAGAAATGTTCCCATTGGTAACCAATGTATCACCAGAGGGGCTGTTGATTTTGTGGATTGTGTGGGCGGCCCTCGTGGTTTGGAGAGCCCTTACCGGCTTTGTTGCCAAATTCGTAGTATAGCTTTTGAGTCAGGGTAAACTTGCGTTTCAACGTACTATTAAGTGTTTCTAGGAGTTCCTCCCTGGCCTGAGTCAGGTCTTTCAAGAAAGATGCAGCATATACAGTGAAGAAAAAAAAAAAACGCGCTAGAAAAATATGTCCTTGAATCCAACAATAAAAAAGCAGCAGCATGCAGTGTGACAACACAAAAGTCCAATATAAAAAAACGAACACTGCGCTAGAAAAGAAGTGTCCAAATAGCTTTATCTATGAACATCCAACAGAAGCATTTAGGATCTTGCAAACACCATGATGTGCACATATAGACAAGATGAAGTGCCTGACCACCGTAGCTGTAGATTGAGCTTACCAAACAGCAAGCAATAAAAGCAGATGGCTTGCAACCCAGCAGGGGCCTTTTAGATGGTGATTGTATAGTTGATAATCCCGTTCACTCCAGGCTCAGATCTCCGTTCCCTCAGTATATAAACCAAAAAAAGAAAAGAGAACTGGCCATAGTGTAATATATCAGGACATCAAATAGGAGCACTTAAATTACAGCAAACACCATGATGTGCACACAGAAACAAGGTGAGAAGCCCGACCACCGTAGCTGTAGATTGAGCTTACCAAATAGCAAGCAATAAAGGCAGATGGTTTGCAAAGCAGCCGGGGCCTTTGCAGATGATGATTAAATGGTTGGTATTCTCACTTGCTCCAGATATGATATCCGTTCCCTCAGTATACAACCCATAAGAGAAAAGAACTGGCCATAGTGTAATAAACCCAAGGTAACTTTAATAGGATAAAGTATTGCACTTACAGTTAAGAAGTATGATATCGCGTATGAAAAAGCCGGCCGGTATAAACAAACATAGAACGGATATAACCAAAAAAGAAGAAAATAAAACCAGGTCCTACTGTATACATAGCCTGGTGATAGGGAAAATAATTTTATATATAATGAACCCTTTATAAACTGACCAGAGTTTGGTAATGTTGCTATAGCCAAACAGACCAATACACACAAAAGAAAATTGGACCTCTGTATCACTACTGGGATCCAAAAAAGTGGCTACTTCGGGCAACAATAAGTCAACACCAGGGTATGTATATTTAAAAAAGTATAATGTATTTATTGTTTTAATTAAAACACTGCTTCAACACGCATAAAATGCATCCACATGCAGGGCATCAGCTCTTGCACATAATGTGCACCACCGGGTGCTGCAATAGAGCACTACCTAAGTGGGCACTGTTGGTTAGTGAATACACTGCAAACAACAGGAAAATTCACAAAAATCTGAACAAACAAAAAGACAGATAACACACAGGGGGCACATACATAACGTAACCACAACACAGACAGTCCGGACGCCGGCTAAACCACTCACAGTGAAGATGGGTACTGTTACCACAGGTAAACTCCGTGACTACCCAATGAATGGGCAGGAGATACGGGAGCAATCCCCATGTGTATGTTTATGCAGAGATGTACCCAGTATCACTGTGAGGGCTCCCCATGGAATGACCTATATTTTCGATGGCAATGCTGGACTGGGGCTAAATGAACATGTGTTAATCAGGCAATTGGTGCTGTCCTCCAGGTATAATTGGATTCAAAAAGTTATTCCCAACTGGGAAAATCAGGCGCTCACCAAAGTCCCTCACAGAGTGTGGTATGCAGCAACTAATGGCTGTAGTAGCCTCTTAATCCGCCAGAACATCTATTGGCCGCATAAAGCAGTCCAATCCCATAGCTAAAACTTCTGTCAGATCATCAAGTATGTAGTACAGTATAGTAAACGTATTCACAGGGCATATGAGGCCCTTAAATGCTGGCATAAGTGGTAGCAGCAGGCATAGGCTGACAGGTATCTGCAGGTAGACTGACAGGTGAAGGATGGATAGGATATATAGAGGCAAGATGTACATTACCGCCTGGCCAGTCAGCATACGTGGAACACCATCTTCGTTTCATCCCACATTGATATCATCCATGTGCTAGCATATAATGATGCTGTATTCGATCATTGCCTTATGGTCATGGAAGGCATGGGACTTGTGAGGATACTCCGTCATGGCTCCAGCGTGGTGATGCAGCAATGGGGCCGGTAAAGATGCTCCTCTACTCTATTTCTCCAGCGCTCGTCTCCTTCACCGTGACGATACCCAATGGGGAGATGGATGTGTCATCCGGCCGGCGTCACGTGACCGCTGTGACGTCAACGCGTTTCGCTTGACCAATCAGCGTAGCTTCATCTGGACTAGGCGTGGTTAGGAGCTGTCATTCTTTTATGTAATCAATGGTGATTAATATTAACGGAAGTCACTGTTCTGACAATCTTTTTAACAAAGTTTGTGCTTGTTTCTTAACAAGCACATGGGACTATTCCTGAGGGTATTTCAATTATACCTATTCTCATATTTGAAATGACAGGTTCTTCGATTCACAGGAAAGACGGGACTCACACGAAAGGTACCAACAAAACATAACACAAAATTGCAAAGATCAATTCAAATATACTTCAGTATTCTCATTTTGAGCAGGTAGATTAGAACAGACAGACCAAGATGTAATTATTGACCTGCAATTATTGTCGATCTTATAATGGGAAAAAGCAACAAGGTCAATCGGACCCATTTGTCAGGATGAAAGGCCAGTATGTTTATTATAATATATATACATTCTATTCAGGATCAGACCCCTGACCCAAAACAGAAGGTACACATATACAACTTATAATGCGATTAATAAGTATGCCCAGAAAAGTTGCGCACAGAGCCAACTTCATTAAAAGATCTTATGGTTATTACATACTGGGTGGATCATCTACAAAATTAGGGCCTAGAACCCCACATTTATTTTTGGACATGTGTGTTTTGATCCCCTTGATAAAGTATGTCTCTCATGAGGCCCTCGACCATCCCACTCAAAGGAGACTGGTGTGATATGTATACTCCCACATTATTAGGGTTCCAGAAAGGCCTGTAAGTTTAATTCGGTGTTTAGTCCCCGAGGAGCAAGGGACCCCAACCGATAAATCCACCTCTTCTCCTTCTGTAGAAGGATGCGGTTGAAGTCCCCCCTCCTCGGGGACAATTTAACTGCATAAATGCCTTTTACCTTTAGGCCATCTGGTTTGCCCCCATGGTATAAAGCAAAATGCTTTGCCAGTGGTTTTTCTTGAGTTTTTGTTGGGTCTCTTTCTTTCTCACCTTTGATCTCTCATAAATGCTCACCTATCCGGGTCCTGATAGACCTCTTGGTTTTACCAATGTAGATCTTTGGACAGGGACAGGTGAGCATATAGATCACTTTACTAGTTAGGCAATTAATTAGATCCCGTATTTCAAAAGACTGCTGTCCCGATACATCATGGAACACTGCAGTCCTATCCACATAGGGACATACCTGACACCCATTACATGGATACATGCCTTTGCTTCTAGGGTAGTTCGAGAGCCAGTTTGAGTTGGGTTCCTTTACATATTCCGATCTTATCAACATGTCACCCAGATTCCTGGCTCTTTTGGCCACCAAAGTGGGTGACGCTCCTACAAGCTCCCTAATTCCTGGACCGTTCTGAAGTATTCCCCAATGTTTGTTGAGGATGCTTCGTACAGACTCCCACTGTGCTCCATATGGGGTAATTAGTCTTACAGGGCCTGGGTCCTTGTTTTTCCTCTCCTTTGGTGTAGTTTTCAAGGTTAACAGACTTTCCCTGCTTCTACATGCCGCCTTGGTCCTAGCTTTACGGATTTGCCCATGTGAATACCCCCATTCCCTGACCCTATTATATAGGTCCATGTTCTCTTTTTTAAGATCGTTCTTTCGGGTACAGTTCCTCTTGATTCTTAAAAATTGGCCAACTGGAATACCGTTCTTAAGCCACGGGGGATGGTGACTATCGGCCCTTAACAGCGTATTCGCCGATGTTTCCTTCCGAAAGGTGCTGGTGCAAATTTTTCCATTTTCAATGGAGATCAGAAGATCTAGGAAGGGTATCTGTTTCTCATCAGTGATGTAGGTCAGGCAAATATTCCGATCATTCCTGTTCAATACATCAATGAAGGCATATGCCTCTTCCTTTGTGCCCTTCCATATGACCAGTGCGTCATCAATGTACCTCAGCCATGTATGCACATGTTCTGAGTACATTGGTGATTGGAAGACCTCCTCCTCTTCCCATAATCCCAAATGGAGGCATGCGTATGCAGGCGCCCATGCTGCTCCCATAGAGGTGCCCCTGATCTGCTGGTAAAAATGGGAGGAGAACTGGAAGAAATCGTTCTTGAGGGCGAATTCTAGGAGTTTTAATAAGAATTCATTCTGAGGCTGAAATTCTGGAAATTCTGATTCAAGGAAAGTTTTCACTGCTTGGAGTCCACACTGATGTGGGATAGAGGTGTATAAAGACGTCTATCCCCACAAGCAAACATCCTTCAATATCCCCCAGTTCAGCTAGTTTAGACAGCAAGTGACGAGTGTCTTGCACGTACGATCTAAGGTTTGTAACCATCTCTTTGAGAAGCAAGTCCAAGTAAATCCCCACTTTCTCTAAGGGTCCCTTAATAGCCGAGACAATCGGCCTGCCCGGCGGTTTTTCGAGACATTTATGTACTTTAGGAATAATATAGAAAGTGGGGATATTAAACTCTCTCACAAATAGATAGTCAAACTCTCGTTGGTTCAATACAGCCTCTTCCTTGGCTTCCAAAAGAATGCCATTTAGTTTTTGTACCACATTGGGAAATGGGTCATGGTCTAATCTCTTGTATGTCAAGGAGTCCCCCAATAATCGCTTTGCCTCTGTCTCATAGAGTCTGTCGTCCATTAAGACGACGTTCCCCCCTTTATCATTCTTTTTGAATATTATATTCTTAGCATTTTTTAGTTCAGTGAGTGCAAGTCTCTCTTCTTTTGTTAGATTGTCCTTTCCTCTTTGGGTCCAGTCGATTTTCTTCAAATCGTCTTGGACCATTTCCAGAAAGAGGTAAAGCCATCTGTTTTTGCTTAGAGAGGGCATTTTGGTTGAACGTATCGTCAGGTCTGCTATTCGTCTTGTGGGGCAACTAGGGGCAGTTGAATTCTCGTTTTCCTCTAGTAACGCATTTAACATGTCAATGGCCTGTTGGTCCTCCGCATTTAGTTGGGTATCTACGGGAGCTATAGCCTCCTTATTTTGATACAAGGACCTATAAAAAACCTTTCTTAAGAATAGAGCCACGTCTTTGTAAACTGTGAATTCATCCATACCTTTGGAGGAGATCAATATGACTTGGGGAGAGAGGGAAAGCAGGTTGATAACCTTCATGTCTGCTTCCGGGGCCAGTCTGTCTCCTCTGACTGCGTGTACGTGATCCTCTCTGCGTTGTTTTGGTTTGTTCCTTGTTCCTGTTGTTTTCCTTTGGATTTTGTTGGATTCTTTGGGGGAGGGAGAGGTTTCCTAAGACAACCCCCCCTCCTGTTCCAAAAAAGTCACGCTTTTAGTGGTCCCCTCCCCGTTCCCTTCCTCCCCTTGTTTTTCCTGTCTTCCCCTTGAGTGGGACCTGTATCCCCTTCTTCTTGACCCGCTTCTTCCTCTCCTTATTGTGAGGTCAAAAACCTCATCCTTCTCAAAGGCTGCTAAGTCTCTCCTAAATTTGGATTGTTTGGTTGTCTTAAGGTTAAGCTGTATTCTCTCTATCTCCTTCTTAAGGGTGTCATTCTGCCTGGTAAACTCCTCCAGACTTTTTAGGGGGTCTGCGTCCTGAGCACTTATATCTATTTTCTTTTTTAATTCTTCCAGTTGTACCTTTTCTTCTTCCACAATGAGACCCATCACTGCCAACCCGTGGTTTATGCATAGTTCCTTCCATTTAGGAAGAAACCTCTCATTGTGAAGGTGTTCAGCTGGAACTGTATGGTCTCTTAGCCCTCGTGGGATAATTTTATGATCTATATAGGTTTCTAAAAACGATATGTCCCACTTCCTATTTAGATGTTTTACAAGTAATTTCTTATGTTCCTCTGAACTTATTTCTTATATCCTCCTCCGCACTGGTGGACTGTGGCAAATCCTTCCGAAAGGCAATTCTAATCTCCTGATCTATTTCATCTCCCAAAACAAACGCCATGATGGGTGAGTGTGAGTTAGCTAAATATGCATCTAATTAATTATTTGTGTTATGTTTTGTTGGTACCTTTCGTGTGAGTCCCGTCTTTCCTGTGAATCGAAGAACCTGCCATTTCAAATATGAGAATAGCTATAATTGAAATACCCTCAGGAATAGTCCCATGTGCTTGTTAAGAAACAAGCGCTAACTTTGTTAAAAAGATTGTCAGAACAGTGACTTCCGTTAATATTAATCACCATTGATTATACCTACTTGAAATAGATGATGGCAAAAATGGGATAAAGAACTCTGAATTATCAAAACATATATATATGAACAATATCCCCCCAGGAAAGGCACGAGAAGTGTAGATGGAAGTGAAGTGTTTATGTTTACGTTTATATGCATGTGAATCATTCCAATCAGGAGGTGAAGGCACGGCCTGGACTCACGAAGCTTATGACAGCTTGGGCGGAGCGGCCGGAATGGAGATACACATAAAAGAATGACAGCTCCTAACCACGCCTAGTCCAGATGAAGCTACGCTGATTGGTCAAGCGAAACGCGTTGACGTCACAGCGGTCACGTGACGCCGGCCGGATGACACATCCATCTCCCCATTGGGTATCGTCACGGTGAAGGAGACGAGCGCTGGAGAAATAGAGTAGAGGAGCATCTTTACCGGCCCCATTGCTGCATCACCACGCTGGAGCCATGACGGAGTATCCTCACAAGTCCCATGCCTTCCATGACCATAAGGCAATGATCGAATACAGCATCATTATATGCTAGCACATGGATGATATCAATGTGGGATGAAACGAAGATGGTGTTCCACGTATGCTGACTGGCCAGGCGGTAATGTACATCTTGCCTCTATATATCCTATCCATCCTTCACCTGTCAGTCTACCTGCAGATACCTGTCAGCCTATGCCTGCTGCTACCACTTATGCCAGCATTTAAGGGCCTCATATGCCCTGTGAATACGTTTACTATACTGTACTACATACTTGATGATCTGACAGAAGTTTTAGCTATGGGATTGGACTGCTTTATGCGGCCAATAGATGTTCTGGCGGATTAAGAGGCTACTACAGCCATTAGTTGCTGCATACCACACTCTGTGAGGGACTTTGGTGAGCGCCTGATTTTCCCAGTTGGGAATAACTTTTTGAATCCAATTATACCTGGAGGACAGCACCAATTGCCTGATTAACACATGTTCATTTAGCCCCAGTTCAGCATTGCCATTTAAAATATAGGTCATCCCATGGGGAGCCCTCACAGTGATACTGGGTACATCTCTGCATAAACATACACATGGGGATTGCTCCCGTATCTCCTGCCCATTCATTGGGTAGTCACGGAGTTTACCTGTGGTAACAGTACCCATCTTCACTGTGAGTGGTTTAGCCGGCGTCCGGACTGTCTGTGTTGTGGTTACGTTATGTATGTGCCCCCTGTGTGTTATCTGTCTTTTTGTTTGTTCAGGTTTTTGTGAATTTTACTGTTGTTTGCAGTGTATTCACTAACCAACAGTGCCCACTTAGGTAGTGCTCTATTGCAGCACCCGGTGGTGCACATTATGTGCAAGAGCTGATGCCCTGCATGTGGATGCATTTTATGCGTGTTGAAGCAGTGTTTTAATTAAAACAATAAATACATTATACTTTTTTAAATATACATACCCTGGTGTTGACTTATTGTTGCCCGAAGTAAACATAGAACGGAGCCCGTCCTCCTCATCAAATCATGTGGTAGCATCACTACGTGACTCTCCAGACGCGTTTCGTCATCAATCGGACGTTCTCAATGGGGACGGGCAGCGTAGTGATCCACCACCTTATATAGGGGACCAAGCCTCGCTCTGAGTCACAAGTACAAGGAAGCCATATTGGATATGGGCAAATAGCCCTTACTTATGAAAGGAGGAATTAAAGTGGTGTTCCACCCAAATTTTGAACAATATCTGTATGTATTCTCTTCCTTGCCTAGATGCTGACATGCCGTTAAAAAAAAATTTAAATCGCCGTAATTACCTTTTATTTTTCTATTCTTCTTTGCACTTCCTGGTTCTCCTCCCGTGGGAGTAGGCATGTTTCTAGCCTCTCCCAGACTCCTGGGAGCTAGTCTCAGGCTTCCCAGGATGCCACTGAGCATGTGCGGGAACGAGTGGTGAATGCTGGGAGCACAGCATTCACCACATCCAGGAAATAAATGCTTGTGGGCTTCAAATGCCCACAATGAAGATGGAAACCGCCTGCAGTGAATAATATAAGTTATTCTTTCCGACGAAATCTGACACAGGCGGACATATTACACACAATATGTGAGTATGTAATGCTGAGAAGAAAAGTTTGTGAATGAACTAAAAAAAAAAAAAATGATAGATAGGTGGACCCCCGCTTTAACGCCCACAGTATTCTTAAAAAGATCCTATTCGACAGATTCAATAACCAAAAAAGTTAATTTCTGATAAAGTATACAAGAGACCCTTAACTAAAAAACATATAGGACTATAAAAAATTAGAAACAAGAAGAAAAAGAAAAAGAAAAAAATAAAGATAAAAAATGTATATATATAAAAAAAAAAAAAAATTATATATAGAAATATGTATAGACTGAGAAGAATGTGAATAAATTAAATGACCCCACCTTTAAGTGTATATAGACCAAAAAAAAAAGGGGAATGATATATAAATATAATATTAACAATTATCAAGCAAAAAATATTTATTAGGCCCTAATAAAAATACATAATATGATATAATAAATGTGTTATTGAATAAGCCTAATCACAAGGTGCAAAAACATTAATAAAACTTAGCATATTGTGAGAAACATATTCATGTGAAAAAAAAATATTTTTAATATTTTATATATACTAAGTATACATTAATATATATTCATATATTAATATTCTGAATAAAATGGAAAAAAAATAAAGTGAAAAATGTATTAGAAGGTGTTCCAAAAGAAATGTGAATATCTGACTTATAAATAACCCAAATAATGAGAATACCAAAATGAACTCTAATGTGCTGTCCTCCCCTGGTGTCTCAGAGCAAGTTTCCATGTACATATAAATGTAAAAAATAGAGCATTAAAATAATCAGGAGTTATCAATAAAAGCATTCACATCAGTGTCGATGTTCAACCCATGAGGGGTGTAAGTTCTCAACCTGTGGATCCAAGTCATCTCTAATTGGGATGTCCCCCTAATCAATGAGTTCCCCCTCCAATGGGGCCTAAACTTATCGATACCCAAAAAGATGGTCTTGGAGGGGTCTCTATCATGTACTAATAAATAGTGCTTTGACACTGAGTGATTTTTAAATCCAGTTAAAATGTTAGTGATATGTTTGTTGAGGCGCACCTGAAGGGGTCGCTTGGTCCTGCCCACATATTGCAGGCCACACGGGCAACATGTACACGACTCCCTCAGTAGCGCAAGTAATGAATGGTTTTATTACATGTGTCTCTTGTGTGCTGGTAGAGATGAAAGTGGTGGTTCGTCTATGGGGACAAGCACTCAAAGAGCAGACTCTACATCTTTTACATTAGTAGAAACCAGTTAATTGATTGGGCCTTGGAACTAGTGGATTGAGAATATTTGGGGCTAACCGATTTCTCAATGACACAAGGTTTATCTGGTAAAACCTTATTGAGAACCTTATCGCTCTTAGCAACATGCCAAAGTTTATAAACTAAACTCTTAATAGTATTATGTTGTAAAGAGTAGGCCGTCACAAAAGGGACACCAGAAGAAAATTCATCATTGGCCCGGGGGCCCTTATCAACTAGCAGATCCGTTCTATGTTTGTTTATACCGGCCGGCTTTTTTATACGCAATATCATACTTCTTAACTGTAAGTGCAATACTTTATCCTAATAAAGTTACCTTGGGTTTATTACACTATGTCCAGTTCTTTTCTCTTTTGGGTTGTATACTGAGGGAACTGATATCATATCTGGAGCGAGTGAGAATACCAACCATTTAATTATCATCTGCAAAGGCCCCGGCTGGGTTGCAAGCCATCTGCCTTTATTGCTTGCTATTTGGTAAGCTCAATCTACAGCTACGGTGGTCGGGCTTCTCACCTTGTTTCTGTGTGCACATCATGGTGTTTGCTGTAATTTAAGTGCTCCTATTTGATGTCCTGATATATTACACTATGGCCAGTTCTCTTTTCTTTTTTTGGTTTATATACTGAGGTATACGGAGATCTGAGCCTGGAGTGAACGGGATTATCAACTATACAATTACCATCTAAAAGGCCCCAGCTGGGTTGCAAGCCATCTGCTTTTATTGCTTGCTGTTTGGTAAGCTCAATCTACAGCTATGGTGGTCGGGCACTTCATCTTGTCTATGTGTGCACATCATGGTGTTTGCAAGATCCTAAATGCTTCTGTTGGATGCTCATAGATAAAGCCTTTTGGACACTTTTTTTCTAGCGCAGTGTTCATTTTATTATAAAGAAGATGCAGCGAGGGAATCTTTGTGTGTCTGTTCGAGCATGCGGATACGTGCGGTCAGTTCGGCAATATGAGCATTCTTAAGTTTGTTACAGTGCGCTGCTAAAGACAGTAGTTCACCCTGAATGACACATTTATGTGCGGCCCATGTTACAGTAGGTGCAACATCGTCCGATGTATTGTCTGTAAAAAAGTTGGAGAGGCACGTGGTTATCCGTTGAATATTGGTTGTGTCAGTCAGCAAGGAGTTGTCGAGGCGCCAAACACGTGTTCTTGGGGGAGATGTTGGTAGTTGTAAGGTGATAGAGATGGGGCTGTGGTCAAAGAGTACTAAGGGGTCAATGGTGGCTTTGGTGAGATATGTCAGATCTTTCTGGGAGAGAAAAAAATGATCCAATCTGTAATACTTGTTGTGTGGAGCAGAAAAGAAAGTAAAATCTTTTTCTTTGGGGTGTAGTGTGCGCCATGTGTTATGGAGCAGTAGGTTGCTAAGTAGCATTTTGATCACCCGTAAGGCCCTGTAGGTTATGGAGGATGTTCCGTTTGATGTGTCAATAGAAGGGGTTAGTGCAACATTAAAGTCTCCTACAACAATAAGGGTTCCCGATTGGAAGCTGGTGAGCAGCTGGAGGGTGTTACGAAAAAAGATAACTTGTTTAGATTTGGGGGCGTAGATGTTGGCGATTGTAAGGGGTATTTGATGTAGGGTGCCTTTAATAAAAAGAAATCTGCCAAGGGGTCTCTTTGAACATCGGTCACTTGAAAGGGGCAGTGTTTAGAAATGAGAATGGTTACACCTTTAGATTTTGCCTCAGTATTTAAGGAGTGATAGACCGTGGGGAAGTAGTAATTTGGGGATGGTGTCCGTTCGGAAGTGTGTCTCCTGTATAAGTGCTATTTGGGTCTTTAATTGTCGTAAAGAATAAAGAAGTTTAGACCATTTTTCAGGGGTGTTGAGACCCCTAATATTGAGTGAACATAGTTTAAGTGTTTGTAGTTGTGACCGGGTGTCACCCGTTGGGGAGCTGGTGTCTGTTGTGTCCGTCATGAGTGAGGGATCGGGAGGTAAAGGGGGAAAGGGGAGAAGGAGCCTCAGTGTGTGAAGTATGTGTGAATGAAGTGTGTGGGTCACGGGGGGAACCGATGAGGTGTGGAGAGATGTGCCCAATGACCTCTAAGACTTGGAATCGGTGCAGTACAGAACATGTACGGTGCGTGTGCCCCTTGAAGGGATACAGCACTCCGACACATGCCTATGTGGGGGTTGACCAAAACCAGAGCAGTGAAGGAAGACTAAGAATAGGGGATAGGAGAGAGTACATAGTCTGCCGCCACAGGATAATGTACAGTATGAGGGGAGGTAGTGGACCTATGGCTTGCCTGTACGGGTCGTGTGATAGGACCTCTGGGGAGTATACATTAGAAATGACAAGCCTGGGGTGATAAAGCGTGAGCAAGTAACCAGTAATATAACTAGGTGGAAGGCTAGTAACAGATAGACTGTGGGACCGGCCATCTGCCTTAACCCGTGGGAGAGGGCAGACTACTGTCCATGCCGTCTCCCCCAGGTCAGCAATGACCACAAGAGGGGGGTGATTGCTTGGGCTGGAAGTAGGTGCCGAGGCAGTAAATCAAGTGCTACGAGAGCCGCTACAATAGAACAAACACTCCAAAGATCTATGGTATTGTGCTCTGGGGCTTCATATCAGGTTTTCTAGAATAAAGTAACAAACAGAGTAAGCTAAACAGTAGCGTAAACATTGCATGTTCTGCTATTAGACAAGCATTACATTTAGTAAAAGATAAGTGATGTAGGAGCCGTGATACTATCGTGATCCTACCGTGATTGTTCGGCTGGGGTTGAGGGTGGAAAATGCATAGTGTGTAAGCGATGTCTGTATCTACCCACAAGTAAGCATCAATCATGCAGTACTGGTTGAACGGGTCTATGCAGAGATTGGGTGGCAGGTGAGGTGTATCCGCCAATGATGCTGGGATGTAGCATCAATTCCAATCAGTACGCAGGTGTGCGGTGTTGTCAACCAGGAGGGGGTCGTGAATGATGGTACCTCTTGTATCTTAGGCGAGTCTGTTGTTGAAGGAGGCTTCCCGAGGTGAATCTTGAGTGGCGGACGAGGTGCGTGCACTGGTTGGAGAGAGGCATGCCAAAGTTTGTGAGCCGAGGAGGCCATGGGGTATCAGCAGAGGCTTGATTGAAGAGCGTCTCAGGGGTATCCGAAGTGGGGAGCTTTCTGTTCCGTGAGGGGCGGAGTTACTTGCCGCAAGGCACTGTGGTAAGTGTAGCTTCTGGCTCTAAGCATTGTAACTAGGCAGAATCCAGCAGCGTGTGAGTGACACCTGACACCTTAGTGGAGAGTGGGCGTGGGCAATAAGGAGGCAGTATATATATAATCTACCTCTATCTAAAGGTAGGTGCTAGAGTAGTATTTTTCTAGCTCAAGGCAAGTGTAGGTAAATTTGGCCAGGCTTGTGTTTTAAGCTGGGCCTGGTTGTTGTGATTTAGGACTGGGAGTGATCAGTGTAGTGGGGGGTGTGGCCACCTACGCTCTGACTCAGAGATGCCGCCCCTGCTTTCAGAGGGATAATTCTGGAAGAGAGGTTGGACTTGAGATCTGAGTGACAGGCAGCACATGTGAGGAGCCCTGACCAATCATTAACTTGCATTGGCAGGGGGCAGGCCTCTCATATAAGCTGGGGTCACATGCTTCCAGGGAGGTGCCTGGAGTTACAGAAAGACAGCATGGAGTAGCAGGTGCTGTTCTGGGCATCCTCATGCGGGGATGCGCCATGCGTATAGGAGGGATGGAGGAACCATCTGGGAAGAAATTAAAGATAAGGATGTTCACCTCTAAGGAGACATCAAGCTGCTGTGACCGGGGAACACCGGATTTGGATGTAAAGTAGCAGTCAAGCGGAGGAGAGTAGAGCAGGATTCTGTGACCGGGGACACAGAGTTGTTCTGGAGGAGAAGGTCAGTGTAACAGAAGAAGAGAAGCTGGTCAGAGCAGTGTAGAATGCTGTGGCCGGGGAACAGAGCATTAGTAATTCTGGATTGAGTAAAAGCAATAGCATAACATGCTATAAAATATAAAATAACATCTCCGGCATGGTTAGCATAATGACAGTGCCTTCCAAAGGCTGGGTGGGTGTCTAATCCTCTGGAACATTAGGAAGAAGCTGGCCTTTGGTTCAGAGGGATAATCCCATCAAAGTCTAAAACTGAAGAGTTATTCAGAGTGACTCTTGTTGTTCTTTTACAAAAGGTTTTATTGATAGTCATAGCAATTTCACAGTCTAACAGTGTAGAGAATGCATCATGAATAAACATAACATAAAATTTAGCATCTTATAAGTAAAATAAGTGTGCTAGTAAATCAAAAGAAAACAAAATAATAACAATATAACAGGGACTGAAAACAGTTGTACATTGGAAACATGAAAGTGGTTGGACATACTAAGGTTTCAGGAATGCTCGTAGGACTGCGTCCGATCTTTAACAAATACTTGAAAAGTCTCAACAGGGGCCAAACTGTAAATAATCCTGAATATCTATCCATGTAACCATCTCAACCGAGGCTATGCCCGGTGGCCAGATGGATTTTTAAGTGCAACTGAGAAGTAAAAGCATTGAGAGGAAGGTTAAAGAAGAACTAGGGGTTGAGATTAGCTAGGAAAGGGGGAGTAAAGAATAGGGGGGAGAGAAGAGAAGAAGAAAAAGAAAAAAAAAAAGAAGGGGGGGGTTCTCGCGATGGGGAGCAAGAGTGCATTAAATCCGAAGAAGGGTGGTATCAAATCTGGTGGGTTTAGTAAATTCAACCCATGGCCTCCATACCTTCAGGAACTTTTCATGAGTGTCCGAAAGGACAGCAGTCAGCTTTTCGTTAACCATTATATCGTCCATGCGATTTTTAACCGCCTCAAAACTCAGTGTCTGTGTCTTCCATGCCCTAGCTATCATTAGTTTGGTTGCAGTAAAGAGATGCAGAGCCAGCTGGTGCTCCGAGCGAAGCAGCTCTGCTATTGGGTTGCAGAGAAATGCTTTGTATGGATCCTTTTTGAGGTCAGCATGGAGTATGTTTAGGAGGAGGGAGTAAACTCTGAACCATAACCTGCGTACCCTCGGACAGGTCCACCAGATGTGCGTCACTGTGCCCTCCTAGGAGCACCCTCGGAAACACAGGGGGGAGTAGGCTGGAATGAAACGGGCCAGTCTAGCCGGTGTGTAGTACCACCTATAAAGTACCTTATAAGCATTTTCTAAAAAGATAGGAGCATTTAGATATTGTTAAAGTCATGACCTGCCAGTCCTCCGGATCTAGCTGTTTTCCTAGTTCCTTTTCCCATTGAAGGTCATAGGGCCATGTCGGTGGTTTTTTAGAGGTAATAATAGAGAAATAGATCAGTGATATTAAACCCGAGGTTTGGAGTCTTGCTCTGCAGAAGTTCACAAAAGGGGTCAAAGTATAAGGGGTCAGTCAAAATTTTATAAGCCCCTAGAGAAAATGGCGAATCTGTAGGTAGCTGTAGTGTTCACGTAACGGGATATCATAAGAGGAGCGTAGAGCCTCAAATGATATTATCCTAGTGGGGGTAAAAAAAGAGTGGATGTCTGTGAAACCATTTGTCTTCCACCAGGAGAACTGCTGGGGATTTTCGCAGCCTGGTGGGAACAATGGGCACTGGAAAAGTTGAAGTAAGGGTAAATGAGGAGAAATCAGGCCGGCCGAATACTTGACCGAATCCCATATGCGAAGGGTATGGGAAAGACACGGCCCCGTCACGAGAGGGCGATGTGTGGGGGGGAGCCAGGACAACGAGGAGATAGGTGTTGGGTGCAAGTCTACTAGGTCTATGGTGGCCCATAGCGGCATTTGGTCTTGCGGTACTGCGAGTTGAGATAATGGGGCAATGTTGGCAGCTATATAGTAGGTTTGTAGGTTAGGGACTGAGAGTCCTCCATTGATTCTGCGGGCATATAATATTTGCTTATTGATCCTGGGACAGGTAGAACCCCACACAAATTTCAGGATTCTACGCTGATGTATTCGTAGGATATGCGGCGGAATTGGGACCGGTAGGACTCTAAAGAAGTAAAGTAGTTTTGGCAGGTATGTCATGCGAATTGCTATGATCCTACCGAACGAGGATAATGGGAGATGAGCCCAGGAGGATAACATGTCCGTCAGCTTCTTAAGTATAGGAGGAACGTTCGCCTTATAGAGTCCCGCGTAGGTTGGGGTGAGCCGGATCCCCAGGTAGGGTAATGAGGTCAGCCATTGGAACGGAAAGGTGTTTTGTAAGGTTATCAAGTCCGAGGGTCGAAGGTTGATTGACATGGCTTTTGATTTGGTGGGGTTAACGGTCAAGCCAGAGAGGGAGGCAAAGGAGTCTAGCAGAGAAAACAGGTTAGGTAGGGTGATTCTGGGGTTTGTCAGGGTTAAAAGGATATCGTCTGCGAACAGTGATATCTTATGGGATGTGCCTGCTATTTCAACACCAGTTATGTCTGGGTGAGATCGGATCGCCTCTGCCAACGGTTCCATGGCCAAAATAAATAGGAGTGGGGAGAGTGGGCAGCCTTGCCGGGTTCCCCTCCTGATGGAAAAGGGGGCTGATTCGAAACCATAGTATTTGACCTTAGCCTGGGGGGAGTCATATAGTGCCATTACCCATTGCAAGAATGACGATCCGAAGCCATAGTGGCGGAGTACCGTCATCAGGTAAGGCCAGGACAGAGTGTCGAAGGCCTTGTTCATGTCAAGAGACAGTAACATAGTTGCTATAGACCTGCCATGGGCTATGTGCTGAAGTTGTATTATACGTCTAATAGCGTCTCCTGCTTGTCGCCCCGGAATGAACCCCACCTGGTCCTTTTTGACCAGGCGTGGTAAGAAGGAGTTTAAGTGATTGGCCAAGATCTTGGTCAATATTTTAATGTCCACATTAATAAGTGAGATGGGCCTGAAATTGGTCGAAGACGAGTGGTCACGGTTGGGTTTTGGAATCATAACAATATTGGCGGTTAAGAGGTTAGGGGTGAGTGCATGGCCATCTTTTACTGCATTGAACATAGTCATTAAATGAGGGGCTAAAACATCTGCTAACTTCCTATAATAAAGGGCCGTGAAGCCATCCAGGCCTGGACGTTTGCCTACTTTCAGTTCTTTTATGCCATGTAATAGTTTAGGCAATGTCAGTCCTGTCAGGAAGGATGTCAGGTCTTGGGTAGAAAGCTGAGTAGGGGCCTTATAGAGGTTGGTGAGGCGGTGCCTAAATTCTTCCAAACTTTCAATGGGTTACCTGTAAGGACATTATGTCTAGTGCGAAGAGTGATAGGGTTGTGTTTTGGGGTAAAGGTGCACAGCCTGTTGGCCAGCATTGACGTGGGTCTGTTGGCCTTGGCATACCATTTCTGGTGGGCCCAGCGTAATGTACGTTCTGCCTCTTCAGTGAGGCATAGATCGAGTTCTATATGCGCCCCATCTAACAATTTACGATTAGCCAGAGTAGGGGACTGTTTAAAAATAGTGGATGGGGAGTCTAGGTGCGCTTCTAAGGAGTGCCGCATTGCTATTCGTTCTCATTTGCGTTTTGATGCCAGTTGATTTATATGCCCCCTGAGTACCGCTTTGTATGCTTCCCAGAGAGTCACCTCTGAGGAAACTGACCCAGCATTAAGCTTGAAATATTCCACTGAGGCTTGAGTAATATCGGTGAGGACTTCCTTAAAAGATAAGAGCGAGTCATTCATAGTCCAAGGGGAATATTGCGGTTTGCTGAGTAGCGAGTGGCATATGACCAAAACAGGGTCATGGTCTGTCCAAGTGTCTGCTAAAATGGAAGCAGACACAAACAGGGGGAGATGTTTCCTCAGAACAAACATATGGTTAATTCTGGAATGGGAATGATGGGATGGGAATAATGGGTATAGTCCCTGCCAATGGGATGTAGCTCCCTCCAGATATCTACCAGATCATGACTTCGTAAAGAATGCATACTTTTTTTGCAACGGGCGAAGGAGCTTTGTGTTCCGAGGGATACTTATCCAAAGCAGGGTTTAACGCAACATTAGAGTCTCCCGCTAAGAGGAGAGTGCCTCTCTAGTGAGACTGCAACAGGGAGCAGATATGGGAGAGGAAAGGTCCTGGATTGTTATTTGGAGCATAATAAGTCAGGATAGTGACCTCTGTGTCTTGAATAGTGCCCTGCAGTAAAAGGTACCTACCATCTGGGTCTGCAATCTCTCTACCGCAACTGAAGGGGACCGACTTGTGTATGGCAATCAAAACGCCCCTCTGTTAATCGGGCCATTAGCCAGAAAAACTGGGCATTAAAGTATTTAGGACAGAAAGAAGATGAGAAATGGGTCTCCTGTAGGCATGCTATGTTCACTTTCTGTTGCTTAAGATATTTAAAAACTTTAACCCTTTTTTGGGGGGAGTTCATTCCCTGCACATTCAGGGATAGCCAGTTAAGAGTCATGGTACATGGTAAGTTAACCATAAAACAACTTTACTCACCCACCGCGAGGACCTGAAAAAAGAAAAAGGGAGGTAGAGAGGGAGTGAAACAAAGAAAAGAACAAGGTAGAAGGCCATACTATAGTACACATAATGGCCAGTAAAAAATTGTAGCATATAGTACTGAAAAAGTATGAGTGCAACTGGTTGTGGGGCTGAAGGCCCACAAGGAGGTTGGATGTTGGTCGGGACTAATATCCCAGCCAAGTGCCAACACATGGGGAGGAGCAGTGATCCAACGGAACCACTCAGCTTTGTCATAAGAAAATTAACTGTAAATCTTTAAGCATAAAACCCGGTGCACCGCTTAAGGCACTAAAGAGGAATACAAACATTCTAAGATATGTGATTGCCTTTATTGTGGGTCCCTCTGTCGCCATGGCCCCCCCTCCACTGTCGAGGGGGCCCATGGCGAGCGAGAGACCAAAATTAGGTAGTCCCATAAGGCCACCAAACCTATAGAGAGAGGCAATCAATCTAAATAAAAATGTAAATCACAACACAAACAGGGTGAAGAAATGGCAACATATTTTGAAACCCACCCATCTCCCAGCAGGGACGAGGGACTACTGTCAGCAGTCCGCGGCACACTGACAGCTGCTGGAGAGCTGAGAGAACCAGCATGTTTGTATCAGGTAAAAACAAAGCTCGACAGAACAAGATATAACAAAGTAGAACCTGTCAGAGTACTGTTATTCTGCTATTTAACAGGGTGTGAGTCCACAGAGGCAGTAATAAGCAGCCCGCTAAACACTCCGCGGCCGCCACGTAGAACCCCTGCAAAGGGGGCCAAAATGACATGCCAGATTAGGGGCTCAACGTCTTGCATAAATAAGGCTGACATATCCCGGAGGCACCATCACGCAATTGGGGCACCTCAGGGGGGCCCAGTTCTGTGAAGTTCTTGCAAGAAGTTGAGTGTCAGTTTAGGTTCAATTGAACGGAAAAAAAACAAAAAAACACTAGCATCTGTGAGATCAGTTCTGCCTATTACCGACACAATAACCACATGCTGGGTATCAACAGGTGCCACACATAGTGTAGGACCAAAGGCAGTAGAAGGGGGGTTTCACTGAGTCATTCATAACTTTCCTATATAGAACCATCAACGTGAGAGGTGACATGCCATCAGCCCTTAGGGTCCGCTATGAACCTTTGGGCTTGCAGGTCACGCAAGGCCTGCGAGCCGGATTGAGACCTTCGGAGGGGCTGGGGGGTCTGATGAGGAGGTTGAGAGGATCTGGGCCGGAAGGGAGAAGAAGGTACATCTCCCTGAGAAGGTGGCATGTCCAGCTGCAGTTCCTGGAAACGGCGTTTCAGGTCAGAGGGGGAAGATGCGTGGAATTGACGGCCAAGATGCTAAAATGAAAGCCTAAAAGGGAAACCCATCTATATTTGATCCCTTGGGTCTGCAGGATGTGGAGGTAGGGTTTCAGGCCCCTTCTCCTAGCAATGGTTACTGGAGAGAAATCCGCAAAGAGCTGAAGGGGGTTACCCTGGAAAGAGAGGTCCTGCTGTCCTCCTTGGTGCGGTAAAAATGGAACTTGATGATGACATCTCTTGGAGGGCCTTCTGATGGTTTGGGTGCTAGGGATCTGTGTATACGGTCAAATTCCAGTCTCTCCAGGGGTATCTCAGGTGCCAGTTCCTGGAAAAAGGCAGTTGCTGTACCCTGCAAATCAGTAATTTTTTTTCCGGGATTCTGCGGATACGTAAATTATCTCTGCGGGCCCTATTTTCAGCATCCTCTAGCTTGTCTCGCAGGGACTCCAGCTCTGCAGACATTTTATTCACCTCTTCTTCATGGCCTTCAAGCACAGTGGTTGCTAAGTCCATTCTTTGCTCTAGCTGGTTAGTGCGGTGGCCTATCTCTTTCAGTCCTTTTACAAGGTCAGAGGAGAGCTTGCGTGAGGCCTGCATGATTTTGTCTCTCACAATGGAGCGAAATCTGTTCAGCAGGGCATCAGTGTCAGCATGTAGGGGACTTACCAAGTCCGTAGGGGATTACCAAGTCCGTAGGGAACTGATGTAGGCTGTCAGCTGGGGATGCACGGTCTGCTGTCGAGTGTTGTGAGGAGTCATCAGGCTCCGGAGGGTCAGGTGCCATTGCCCTCCTCCCCTTCCCTGATGCCGAAGCTGATTTGGGTGTATTATATTTTTGACGGTTCTTTGTCGAGCGGTACACAACCGCCAGATGCCTGATGTGTTTCAAAGCTGCGGGAAGCTTTCAGTGTGTGCCGGCGTGCGGGCTGTGCTGTGCTAGCCGAGGTTTGTCATTCCGTTGGCGCGGAGCAGGGGATTCAGGCAGCCATCTTCCCTACTCACATGCATGCGCCCCCTGGGGCTGCAATTTCAACACTTGTCACAGGGTAAACACAGTCTGTCCATCCTTGGGGGTCACGGCCTGGCTGGCCAGAGTGCTCCGGCCTCCAGGGGTGGCTTACCGGTCGCAGAGGAGTTAGAATGGTGAGCGCCGGGTGCAGTAAGATGGCCACCGGGTGCAGCAAGATGGCCGCCGTTCACAGGCCTGGAGCTGTTATTCTACTTACAAGCCGCCAAGGAGGGGTGCAAATGAATGACACAGGTGGCGGGTGGGCTCCGGAGGTTGTGTAGAAGAAAGGCCGTGTGGAGGGTGGTCTGGGAGGCCAGGATTGAGCGCTGGTACCTTGGCTGGGTGCAGCAAGATGGCCGCCGTTAGGCCGGAGCCGCGGCCTGTCTCCCGGGCAGCCTCAGGCACTGTGAATCGCCGCAATATGCTCTCTGATCGGCTCGCCGGCCGTCTGGTGGGCGTTGGGTGCTGTGTGGGGAGCAGGATCGTTGTGCTGGAGGACAGATGGCAAGGATTGTGCAGCATGATGGCAGGAGCTCTGTGGCAACACGTCCTATCCAGACCCCGGTCAGGCCATGCCCCCCGTGACTCTTGTTGTTCAATTGGAAGGGAAATAAAAGGACATTAGTATGTTATTGCACTAAGGATTAGCATATAAATCGAAGAAGTAATAATCTGCAGAGAAAGTTATCAAACCAAAAGAAACTGGGAAGAAAGGAGTGTATCTAGTGTTCTTACAAGGCCACGGCCACTGAACAACTAGTTATCACATGCAATGCATCAAAATAGAAGGGCATCTCATGTTATCCTTTGCCCATCTAAGTTCAAACCTGCAAATAAATACAGCAGAAAACCTAAGATTGACTGTTTTTTCTGCTTTAATGGGTGGTGAGGAGTATGGCAGCAGGGATAATTTGCGGATTGCTATGACCAAGTTAGCATCCCTTACTGGGGGTACCGCTGCATATACAAAGCCAGGACGTGTGTGTGGTGTTTGTGTCTGTGTATATATATATATATATATATATATATATATATATTAAATACACTGCAGCTGTATCGCCTGCCTGAAGTATATTAGCAACAGTACACCAGGAACGGTCTGCAGTACGATCTGGCTAAACTTTATACAGTATATATATATATATATAGATATATATAGATATATATAGATATATATCTATATATAGATATATATAGATATATATCTATATATAGATATATATCTATGTATAGATATATAGATGAGCCGAACACCCTCCCATTCGGTTCGCATCCAGAACATGTGAACAGGCAAAAACTTTGTTTGAACACCGTTAAAGACTATGGGACACGAACATGAAAAATCAAAAGTGCTAATTTTAAAGGCTTATATGCATGGTATTGTCATAAAAAGTGTTTGGGGACCTGGGGCCTTCCCCAGGGGACATGTATCAATGCAAAAAAAAGTTTTAAAAACGGACGGTTTTTCTGGAGCAGTGATTTTTATAATGCTTAAAATGAAACAATAAAAGTGTAATATTCCTTTAAATTTCGTACCTGGGGGGTGTCTATAGTATGACTGTAAAGTGGCGCATGTTTCCCGGTGACCCCGCCCCCCACTGAAGCACGGGGATATCACTATGGCTTTCCCCGTGTTGTCAGAGGGGGCGGGGTCACCCTGTTTATGTAAACGGGTGACCCCGCCCCCTCTGACAACACGGGGCAAGCCATAGGGATATCCCTGTGCGTCAGAGGAGGGCGGGGTCACCGGGTGGCCCCGCCCTCCATTATATAAGAACTGTCAACTCAACAGAAGCGTCACACAGCGGAACAGTCCCACTGAGGCGGATTGTGCGGAGGACGAAGTGGAGAAGAAGCCGGAGGAAGAAACGGGGGAAGAAGAAGATGGAGGAAGAAGAAGAACACAGAAGGAAGACCAGAAGAAATAAGATGGAAGAAGAAACGGGGAAAGAAGAAGAAATTAATAACGGAATTGTCAAAAACTGTCTCTTGTCTTTTTTAACATTTTTGACAATTTTTTTGTGAAATGGTAGGGGTACAATTGTACCCCACTACCAATTCACACAGGGTGGAGCCAGGATCTGGGGGTCCCCTTCTTAAAGGGGGCTTCCAGATTCCGATAAGCCCCACCCACAGACCCCCACAACCACCGGGCAAGGGTTGTGGGGATGAGGCCCTTCTCCCAATCAACATGAGGACAAGGTGCTTTGGGGGGCCGCTACCCCAAAGCACCCTCCCAATGTTGAGGGCATGTGGCCTGGTACAGTTCAGGAGGGGGGCACTTTCTCAACCCCCCTCTTTTCCTGCCGCCTGCCAGGTTGCGTGCTCGGCTAAGGGTCTGGTATGGATTTTTGGGGGAACCCCACGCCTTTTTTTTTTTTTTTTTGCCGCAAGGTTCCCCTTAAAATCAGGTCTCGTATGGATTTTGAGGGGGACCCCATGTCATTTTTTTTTAATTTTGGCACGTCGTTCCCCTTGATATCCATACCAGGCCCTTCAGGTCTGGAATTTAGGGGGACCCCCACGCATTTTTTTTTTTTTTTTTTGGTTCGGGGTTTCCCTGTGGGGAAACTCTATGCCATTTTTATCAATGAACTTTTATGTGTATTGTCGGTACCCACAATTCATTAATAGCTGGCACTAGCGCTAGCACTTTTAAATGACTTTTTTTTCCTTTAGAAATGTAATTTTGCTGTCAGACTGTTCTAAACACGGGAAACATGTGCCACTTTACAGGCATACTATAGACACCCCCCAGGTACAAAATTTAAAGGAATATTACACTTTTATTGTTCCACTTTAAGCATTATTAAAATCACTGCTCCTGAAAAAACGGCCATTTTTAAAACTTTTTTTGCATTGATACATGTCCCCTGGGGAAGGACCCAGGTCCCCAAACACTTTTTATGACAATAGCTTGCATATAAGCTTTTAAAATGACCACTTTTGATTTCTCCCATAGACTATTAAAGGGTGTTCCGCGGCTTTCGAATTTGCCGCGAACACCCCAAATTGTTCGCTATTCGGCGAACAGCCAATGTTCTAGTCAAACTCATGTTCCACCCGAACATAAACCCCATCCCTATATATGAAATACACTGCAGCTAACTGAATCAACTGCCTGCCTAAAGTATATTAGAAACCGTACAGCAGGAATGGTCTGCAGTGAGATCTAGCTAAACTGTATGCAGTGGATATATATATATATATATATATATATATATATATATATATATAGAGAGAGAGAGAGAGAGAGAGAGAGAGAGAGAGAGAGAGAGAGAGAGAGAGAGAGAGAGAGAGAGAGAGAGAGAGCTATTGTGGTAATGGACACTGTTATGTATGAAAATGAAGTGATGAAACATCTTAATGAAACTCTTACTTACAAAAGACTTGATTACTGCCCGGTTTTTAAAGTACAAAAAAGAATAAAAATAACCCTAATCAATGCAGTTAAACAAAAAATCATTGACGATAAAACCATGGAATTTTTGATATGTGAGTATTCGGTTACACCGGTACTGTATATGTTACCGAAAATCCATAAAGACACCAAAAAACCCAGAGGACGTCCCATAGTATCAGGCATGGAATCTGTGACAACTTATTTGGCACAATACCTGGATAAGTGTTTGACACCATTATTGTTAAACACTAAATCATATATAAGAGATACTACTGACTTTTTGTCAAAAATTCAAGATACAAATTTGTCATTAGATTCCATCCTAATATCATGGGACGTCTCTAGCTTATTTACTATTATCCCTCACGACTTGGGAGTGGAGGCATGTCAGCGAATATTAACCCAATCAGGTATTTATAAAACTGAACAAGTTTCATTTCTGCTTGATCTTTTGAAAATTACCCTTGAGGAGAACTATTTTCTTTTCAAGGATATTCATTTCTTACAACTGAATGGAGCAGCGATGGGTTCAAATGTTGCACCCCCATATGCGAATGCATTCATGAATATGATCGAGACGTCTTTTATTTATGTTAATGGACTTATTTTTAAAACATTGCCAATTTTGGTATAGATTTGTGGACGATATCTTCGCCATATGGGACGGCAACATGGAAAGTTTATACTTGTTTGATAAATATATTAATCATTTAGTACCTGGACTCAAGTTTAATATTGAAATTGGTAAAAATTAGATCTCTTTTCTAGATACTACACTTAAGTTGAGTAATAGGCAGATCATCACCGATTTATATGTGAAACCCACAGATCGTAACCAATTGCTACATTTCAATAGTTTTTATCCTCCAAATGTTTTTTCATCCATTCCAAAGAGTCAGATGATGAGGTTACGGCGGATCGAGAGTGACCCGCTGTGCCGTGATCAGAGACTCAATGAAATAAAAAATAAACTTACTAATAGAAGATATCCACAAGCCTTAGTTGATATGGATTATTCTAACATAGACCATATTAGGTCATCTCGAAGAGAAACAAAAAGAATCCCCCTCATTATGCAGTATCACCCCTTTTCTAACAAAAGTTCTCAAATTGTTAAAAGACATTGGAATCTTTTAAGAACCAGTTACCCTATGGTGCAAGAATTCTGGTACCCACCCATGTCCTCCTATAGAAAGGGCAGAACGATACGGGACCGATTGATAAAATTGGACCAACCTGTGGCTACAACAGCTAAATTAACCTTCTTGGGACCAAAAAACTTGGGATCATATCCCTGTTTGTCATGCATACAATGTAACTCTATGATCAAAGGTAAATACTTTACACACCCACATAGGGGTTTTAATATCCCTATACGTGGTTACTATACATGCCAATCTTCATATGTAATCTATGCCATAAAGTACCCATGCGGCCTAGTTTTTGTAGGAGAAACTACACAAAAAGTAAAAAACAGGATAGCTAGACACAAATATTCAATACGTGATAAACTAACTCAATTACCGTTGGTGAGACACTTTTTGGAATTTGGTCACAATGTATCACAATTAAAATACATGGTCTTAGAAGGAATTGAGAAAAATAGGAGAGGGGGCAACCGTGAATTGATTCTAAGGAAAAGAGAAGTATACTGGATACATTTTTTAAATACTATTGTTCCATATGGTTTAAACGTTGATTTGGACCTTTATTTATTTGTCTAATTCTTGGAATAAATATTTATGATTAGCTAGATAAAGCGATCTTGAGATGGGGATATCTCTTTGTTTTACCTATGTCTGTATTTTTATGTACTCCTATAGGTATACCGAACATACTGAAGAATAAAAGTGAGAGATTAGCCACTTGTTGTTAGATCTTGTATTCATGGCATAATATAAATATATACACATATAGAGATGTTGAATGTTATGTGATTTGAACTAATTATCCATATTGATTCCATGTGTGAAGTACTTCATTAACCTGTATTTAAATGAATGATTGCAATGAAACCTTCAGATGTGCTTCAATGGATCTTAGGAAGGGCGTAAGCATACTAGCCCGAAACGTAATCCATTCATATCTGAAACTGTATAGGCATTTGCTGCCATGATCTTGCTTGGGATGATTATGCTTGCTTTGTAAATCTTTCCTGAAGATGTTGTGAAATAAAGCAAGAAAGTTTTTAAGTGCAGCAACCTCTTGGATTTTTTCTCTATATATGAGGTCTGTGGGAAGACCTGATTGCTGGCACTAAATTGTAAGCTGAGTTCGGTTCTCCTCTACAATTGAATATATATATATATATATATATATATATATATATATATATATATATATATATATATAAAAGTATATATATTAGACTGACTGTGTGTATATATATATATATATATATATATATATATATGAAATACACTGCAGCTAACTGAATCGCCTGCCTGCTCAAACTAAATGAAATGACACTGTCTCTGCCTCTCTCTGTCTCTCTCTTAACAATGCCACCAACACACTACACACGGCCGACGCGCACGCGGCCTTATATAGTGTGGGGCGGGGACCCCCTGAGCCATCATTGGCCAAAGGCACTCTGCCTCTGACCAATGATGGCTCTCTTTGCTGACGGCGCTGTGATTGGCGAAAGCATGCAGGTCATAGTGCATGCTTGGCCAATCATCATCCAGCAATGGGCCATGACGCGCCACTCAAATTTGCCACAAATGACCCATAAAGTCCGTTCTTCGTCGAACAATCGACCAGCCGATGTTCGAGTCGAACTCATGTTCGATTCGAACAGCCAGCCCATCCCTAGTTATGAGGAAAGGTTGCGAGCACTGAACTTATTCTCTCTGGAGATGAGACGCTTGAGAGGGGATATGATTTCAATTTACAAATACTGTACTGGTGACCCTAAAATAGGGATTAAACTTTTTTGCAGAAGGGAGTTTAACAAGACTCGTGGCCGCTCATTAAAATTAGAAGAAAAGAGGTTTAACCTTAAACTACGTAGAGGGTTCTTTACTGTAAGAGTGGCAAGGATGTGGAATTCCCTTCCACATGCGGTGGTCTCAGCAGGGGGCATTGGCAGTTTCAAGAAACTATTAGATAAGCACCTGAATGACTGCAACATACAGGGATATACAATGTAATACTGACATATAATCACACACAAAGGTTGGACTTAATGGACTTTTGTCTTTTTTCAACCTCACCTACTATGTAACTGTGTAACTATTTATATATAGAAATGATATTGAATAATCTTCTTACGGTATATATAATGAGATTTTAGAACAATATCATTAGTCTATCAATGCATCAATTTTTTTTAAAACAATAAATTCAATTTTAGGTCAAAGAACAGACTCATAGAGGTGTATTGGCTCTGAAATGTTTTACAACATGTTTACAACAGCCATTAGCAAACTCTGTCTCAGGGCCGGTACAAGGGGTGGGCGGGAGGGATGACTGCCCTGGGCGGTGTCTTAATCTGAGGGGAGGGGGAGTGCACTGGGAGCTTCGGTAGCTGCTTCTGCCTCACTGACAAGAGTGACTGTGTATTCACCTCATATCTAATGATCACCAGACTCCTCTGCTCACCCAACTCTGCCTTATCTCTGCTAATTACTGCTGCTAATAAACACTCTCTCCTCCAGCAAGCCACACTCCCGCCCTCAACTCCTTCCTAGGTCACTTCACCTTCTTCCCTGTTACTCTTACTATGGTCCGGCTCATCTCCGCTCCAACCCGTCTACACCTCTCTACCTTTCCTGCGTGATCACACAGTAAGTCAGCACCGATCCTCCTCCCTCCTCTGCCTTGTTCATTTTTTCCCCTTCTCCTTCTCTTATCTGCTGTCCTCTCCATAAATCTTCACTACACATATCATGCAGCCTCCTGTCTCAGCTCAGCTTTCCACACACAGATCTTACACCCTTTCCATCCCAGTTTGCATTTAGCTCTCATAATTGTCCTGTCCACACCATGCAGCCTAGCACAGTCTCTGAACTCCATCACTTTGCTCTTCTTTAGCACATACTTTTACCACCCCAACCTCCTCACCGCACTTTGCCCTCTTTGCCCTGGGTGCTGGATGACCTTGTCCCAGCACTGCCCTGGCTTCATTTACATTTATAATATTCTGCTTTGCTTTTAACTTGGAATGTTTTAGTTTTATTTATCATGCCTCTGCTTTTTGTTAAACATGTCTTCATCTGTTTGTCACTTATTCTGCTTATGACAACAAGTAATAAAGCTGAGCTGTGATTAGTGATTATCACATGCAGGAGTATGTGATGTACATAGTGCAATGATCAGGAGTATGGGATGTACATAGTGTAATGATCAGGAGTATGTGATGTACATAATGTAATGATCAGGAGTATGTGATGTACATAATGCAATGATCAGGAGTATGTGATGTACATAGTGTAGTGATCAGGAGAATGCGATGTACATAGTGCAATGATCAGGAGTATGCGATGTACATAGTGTAATGATCAGGAGTATATGATGTACATAGTACAATGATCAGGAGTATGTGATGTACATAGTGTAATGATCAGGAGTATGTGATGTACATAGTGTAATGATCAGGAGTATGTGATGTACATAGTACAATGACCAGGAGTATGTGATGTACATAGTGTAATGATCAGGAGTATGTGATGTACATAGTACAATGACCAGGAGTATGTGATGTACATAGTGCAATGATCAGGAGTATGTGATGTGCATAGTGTAATAATCAGGAGTATGTGATGTACATAGTGTAATGATCAGGAGTATGTGATGTACATAGTGCAATGATCAGGGATATGTGATGTACATAGTGAAATAATCAGGAGTATGTGATGTTCATAGTGTAATGATCAGGAACATGTCATGTACAGACAGGGGTACAGAGTTCTGTGGTCAGAAGGGGGTAACATGTAGAGCAATTTACATATATATGTAATATACAGTAGTGGGGCAATTTACTGTTCCTACTGATACCCTGTTCCAAAATAAATCTTCTCTGCAACCCTCTTCCTGCACTGCTCACCCTTGCACGACCTGAAACCCTTCTCCACTGCTCACTCCTGGACCCCCTTCCACTCCTTTCCAACACTGACCAACTCTACATTCTCTGCAACTCTATTCCCCTACTGCAACATCCGTCCAACACTGCTCACATGTAACTCTTTCCCAACACCTCTCACCTTTGTACCTACTACAATTATTTGTTCATGCTGTTTAGCCCTGCACCTCATTTTCCAGCACTAGTAACCAATGGAATCTCTGCAGCTCTCTTCCAATATTGGTCACCCCTGAGGCCCTCCATCCCTCATTCAGAACATCTAATCAAGCACTGCTCTCCTCTGCACTTCATGCACTGCTTCCAAAACTGCTCACTTTTGCACATCTCCACCCTCTTCTAGTGCTGCTCATCTCTGCACATCCTGAGACCCTCCTCCAACATTGCTCACTCCTTCTCCCTCCACACCCCTCTTCCAGCACTGTTTATTACCAAAGACATCAATTAAAAACATTACTTATCAATCTACAAATCAGAAGGTATAATGGCAAGAATTCACTAGAGAATGTCAGTCTACACGTTTTGTCCATGTTTTGTCCACAGCAGTACATCAGATTTCTTCATAAAATAAAAATCCCATATACTGGTGAATTTCATGCAGACATATAAAGGTGGCAGGGAAACAGCATCATGAACTCCAGGATTGCGGGTAGATATTGTTGTGAATGAAGGACAGGACATGCACATGTTGCTTATTCCTCTATTTCAGGGCCAAAATTTCTTCATTCTTCAGCTCACTGACCCTCCTCTTAAAGCCTATTGGTCGCAATATTTTGTGGGAAGCCTTTAGTAGTTGTTTGTGCTGTACCACATGATAACGTTTTCTGTAGGTAAAGGTGGTGGAAAAGGGTCAGGCTTGTGTAAATGTTGTCCACATAGAGGAATAATGGCAATGCAAGGTCCCACACAATTTTTCCACTGCTCCCCATATATATTAGGTTGGGCAGTCAGTGTGCTCCAGCTGGCTATCTTTCCCTCATAAACATTGTAGGCATAGATATACCCTTTGGCTCTCATCAAGATTGTATAGCTTCACCCAGTATCTGGCCCTTTTAGAATGTATTGTTTGATTCCCAGCCTAATTTAAAATGGATGAGGGACTCACCAATGCAAATATGCTTTTCAGAAGTATACAACTGAGCAAATTTCTGGGGGAAAAAAACAATAAAAAGTGGGAAAATATTGTAAAGTTTATCACATCCATGGTGGTATCTGGGAAAGCACAGTGTGCCCTTGACATAACAGATGAATATGGTGACATATGATGAATGAGGTTTGTGGATGAGTAAATGTGTACTTCATTTTTTTTTGTAAGTCCCATGTTAAGTGTGAGGACCCAAAATATTTTGAATCCATCCACTGTGATAGGTCTCAACTCAAATGTATGGGCATATTATAAATTTGGGTTATTCATAAAGTATTGCTGGGCAAAAAGATTGCTCTGGTCCAAAATTAAATGGAATAAATCATTGGTGAAAAAATAAAGAAAAAATTCAAATGGTGTAAAATGTTGGGTGTTGGCCTAAATGCCTGGCTATGCAGTAAAAGAGGGGGATACTAGATGATGCTAGGTTACAAGGAAGCCATAACAGGTTTGTAGGTGCCTCTGGGACACTTGTATGGGCTCTGATTCTTGGTGGATGACGTGACACCCCACTATTAGTACTATGGCTTTCATCGAGGGGTACTGCATTGCTGCTGTTCGCCACTTCACCAGGATGATGTACAGCACTGCTGTTGGTTGCCTGCTCTTCAGAAAGCCGTATCCTTCTTATAGGCATCCTTTCCTCCAATTCAGGTATTGACCCACTGCTCTCCATGGGTTCATATTTCAAATCCAAATCTGACAGTGAGAGCTCCCACTGCTCACATCTGTCATTGTCAGAAACTGGAAGGTAAGCAAACAATAATTGAAGCTCTAAAATATCTGTTGCTGAAGCAAGTACACCAATGGCTTAAATGGATCAAAGGACCAGGGATGTGGGGATAGGGGCAAGTCCTTATTGTGTGTAGTGGTCCATTAGTCCTAGGTTGTAACACACTTGGAAAGCAGCCCGCTATAGAGCAGAAGAGACTCTGTGAACACTGGAAGAGAAGGAGAGGGGGGCAGTGCCAATCTAAGTGCAGCAATGATACAACCAGTTTATTAAGGAATGTAATACACTCACTAGAACATACAGTTGATAACATGGGCTCATCAAAAGGTAGCAGCCTTGTGGTTAGCAGAGATCTGGAGGGCAGCTGGAGAGTGCGGTATCATTGTACCTTCCGGTGGTTCCCGAGGTCCCAGGTCAGAAAGGAAGGGCGCAGGAGGAAGCTGTCAGGACGGTGTCAGATGAAAATGAGGCTGCATGCATTCAGAGCATGCATGCTTCTTCATCAGGCAATCTCCGAACGCATGCACGGACACAGCCTCATTCCCATTCGAACACAGCTTCCTCCTGCGCCCTTCCTTCCGACCTGGGACTCCGGGAACCACCAATGCCATCGGGTACAATGATACTGCGCTCTCCAGCTAACTCTCCAGATCTCTGCTAACCACAAGGCTGCTACCTTTTGATGTGCCCATGTCATCTACGTTCTAGTGAGTGTATTACTTTCCTTAATAAACCGGTTGTATCATTGCTGCACTTAGATTGACACTGTCTCTCTCTCCTGCTCTTCCAGAAACTGGAAGGCCTCTTTGCTGGTGTATATTTTTTTGGACATGATGTATGCTGGCTCTAGTGACACTGGAATAGGTGTGGCTGCAATCAGGCATACAGTGTATGGCTGCACTGGTGTGGCTGAATCAGGGCACTGATAAAGGCTGCACTAGTGTGAGAGGTACACTGGCTGATCAGGGCGCTGATGATGGCTGCACTGGTTGGACAGGTACACTGGCTGATCAGGGCACTGATTGTGGCTGCGTTGATGTGGCTGATTAGGGCACTGATGACAACTGCACTGGTGTGACAGGTACACTGGCTTCACTCAGGGCACTGTCAGGTGGGTCTATGTGTGTAGCAGTGTAATGTAGGGTAATGTAAAGATTACAGTAAATCACAATGGAATTGCTAAACTTACAGATCCTGGTACAGATCTCTCTTCTTCCTCTCACCTGTGGTCTGTGTGAGTAAGAAGAACTAGTAACAGCAAGTACTGGCCATAGTTTACATCTTGTGGTCCACTGTGTTTGGGCACAGCGATCACATGGTAAAGGGCCACTGAGATTGGCCCTTTACATAGATCTGTGATAAACTGTGTCCAAAGGATATAACAATTACAGATCATGGTGCTGCATGCCCCCGGGGGCATGTACAAGTGCAAAGATAAATAAAACCTCCCGCCCGGCCGTATTATTACAAAAGGCCAAGTGGAAAGTGGTTACATGCTGATTTAAAAGGTCTACACCAAAGTCTTAGTGAACTAAAAATTTCTACACCTACCTAATTTGATACATGGGGATCAGGTGGACTTTGTCCCTTGCTTTGGGCCATAATCTAATATCTAACTGACACATCATTATGGGATTTCCAAACCAGGACATCCACACTTTAGTGGCTCTATCAATTTTCGTTTTTCATATTATTTCTATTCCTTTCTCTTTCCTTTGTTTTCTGTAAAAAACAGTTTGTGTAATGCCGCCTACACACATGCGGAATGTCCAACAAAAGAAGATGTCAGACGGAAGCTTTTGATTGTATATTCCGATCCTGTGTATGCCTCATCTGAACTTTTTTTTTCGAAAATTCTGACGGATCTAGAAATCGAACATGTTCTAAATATTTCCGACAGAACCAATTCCTATCGGGAAAACCGATCGTCTGTATGCTATTCTGACGGACCAAAAACGACTCCTGCTCTGAAGCAAGTACGAGACATAAGCTATTGGCTACTGGCTATTGAACGTCCTTTTTCTAGTCCCATCGTACGTGACGTACGTCGCCGCATTCTGGACGGTCGGACTTTGGTGTGACCGTGTGTAGGCAAGACCGCTTGAGCAATATTCAGTCGGAGTTCCGTCGGAGAAATCTTTGGAGTTTATTCCGACGGCAAAACCGGTTGTGTGTATGCGGCTTTAGTTTTGTGGGATGTGGCCAAACTGTAATCTTATAATTAACTATTTGGTGTTGTCTGAAAAACCTCTCAATATCTTGCAGCATTGACCTTGAAGAGTACAAAAGCATCTTGCTGATGAAATTAGTTGTTCAGGAAATTAACAAGAACCCTGATCTTCTGCCGAATATTACCCTGGGCTATCATATATTTAGTACATGTTCTGATCCGAAGAAAACGTTGGGATATGTCACAAAGATATTGTCTGGAGAAAAGGAAGCTCCTAACTATTACTGTAAGGGACGTGGAGAAGTGGCTGGTTTTATTGGTGACAGTCATTTCCATTCAAGTCATGTGATGGCCCAGTTACTTAGTCTGTATCAGTATACACAGGTAAGTGATCAATTCAATGTATTATATGTATGTAATATGATGTGTCCAATAGATCACTAAGAACAGTCTAGGTGTTTTTTTTTTATTTAGCTTGGAAGTGCACTTGGAAGTGCAATCGCTGTAAATCTGAGGAGTAGATCTGAAATGAGGGGAAGCTCTGTTGATTTTATCATCCAATCATGTGCAAGCTAAAATGCTGTTTTTTATTTTCCTTGCATGTCCCCCTCGGATTTACAGCAACTGCAATTCCAAGTGCACTTGCAGTGCAAAGTGGATTTGCCTTTCGGAAATAACCCCCATTATCTCCTATACAGCTCAATTTAAGAAACAAACTTGTCTCCAATATTTGAAGGCCAATGAGGCCCTACGCCTGGCACACTGTGCCTTAACACTAAACTACACTATAGCTAACTCACTTGCATGGCAAGCAGCCAAGTGCGCCTTTGATCATTGGTCCATGCAGCAGGAGTCTATTAGGCAATCTTAATCCACTCTCCAATTCCATAGATACGGAAATAAGGCAGGCAAGCTCTTGGCGATGCTGTGCTCGGGACGCTGCCGGCCGACACATATTGGAGCTATACGCTCCCGTAACGGAGACATTACTAATACGCCCTCTGAGATTAGTGCCATCCTCACTCAGTACTATACCAGTCTTTACTCTGAAGACCCCATCAATGTAGAGGCGGCAAACAAATTACTCACGGAAATTAAACTACTTACTAGGGATGAGCCAAACACCCCCCCATTCGGTTCGCACCGGAACATGCGAACAGGCAAAAAATGTTTTCATACATGCGAACACCATTAAAGTCTATGGGACGCAAACATGAAAAATCAAAAGTGCTAATTTTAAAGGCTTATATGCAGGGTATTGTCTTAAAAAGTGTTTGGGACCCAGGTCCTGCCCCAGACATCTATCAATGCAAAAAGAAGTTTTAAAAACGGATGTTTTTTCAGAAGCAGTGATTTTAATAATGCTTAAAGTGAAGCAATAAAAGTGTAATATTCCTATAAATTTCATACCTGGGGGGGTGTCTATAGTATGCCTGTAAAGGGGCATATGTTTTCCGTGTTTAGAACAGTCTGACAGCAAAATTACATTTCCAAAGAGAAAGAAAAGTCATTTAAAAGTGCTAGAGCTAGTGCAGGCTATAATGAATTTTCGGGAAAAAAAAAGTCATTTAAAAGTGCTATAGCTTGTGCCAGCTATAATGAATTGTCGGTCCGGCAATACACATAAAAGTTAATGGATAAAAATGGCATGGAATTTCCCCACAGGGGAACACCGAACCAAAATTTAAAAAAAAATGCGTGGGGGTCCCCCTAAATTCCATACCAGGCCTTTCAGGTCCGATATGGATATTGAGGGAAACCCCGTGCCAAAATTAAAAAATAGAAATGGCATGGGGTCTCCTCAAAAATCCATACCAGACCCTTATGCGAGCACGCAACCTGGCAGGCCGCAGAAAAAGAGGGGGGATGAGAAAGAACCCCCCCTCCTGAACCGTACCAGGCCATATGCCCTCAACATTGGGAGGGTGCTTTGGGGTAGCCCCCCAAAGCACCTTGTCCCCATGTTGATGGGGAGAAGGGCCTCATCCCCACAACCCTTGCCCGGTGGTTGTGGGGGTCTGTGGGCAGGGGGCTTATCAGAATCTGGAAGCCCCCTTTAACAAGGGAACCCCCAGATTCCGCCCCCCCTGTGTGAATTGGTAATGGGGTAAAAATGTACCCCTACCATTTCACAAAAAAAGTGTCAAAAAGGTTAAACACAAGAGACGGTTTTTGACAAATCCTTTATTAATTTCTTCTTCTTTCCGCTTCTTCTTCCATCTTCTTTCTTCTGATCTTCCTTCGGTGTTCTTCTTCTTCCTCCATCTTCTTCTTCCTCCGCTCTTTTCGTCCCGCATCTTCCTCCGGCTTCTTCTCCACTCCGTCCGCACGATCCGCCTCAGTGGGAGTCTTCTGCTGTGTGACGCTTCGGTTCTTCTGACACTTCTTATATAACAGAGGCCGTCACCACCCGGTGACCCCGCCCCCCTCTGACGCACGGGGACTTCCCTGAGAGTGGGAGTCTTCCACCATGTGACGCTTCGGTTCTTCTGACACTCCTTATATAATGGAGGGTGGGGCCACCCAGTGACCCCGCCCTCCTCTGACACACGGGGACTTCCCTGAGGCTTTCCCCGTGTTGTCAGAGGGGGCAGGGTCACTCGGTTACATAACCGGTTGATCCCACCCCTTCTGACAACATGGAGAAAGTCTCAGGGAAGTCCCAGTGCGCCAGAGGAGGGCGGGGTCACTGGGTGGCCCCGCCCTCTGTTATATAAGAAGTGTCAGAAGAACCGAAGCGTCACATGGCGGAAGACTCCCACTGAGGCGGATCGTGCGGACGGAGCGGAGAAGAAGCCGGAGAAAGATGCGGGATGAGAAGAGCGGAGGAAGAAGAAGATGGAGAAGAAGAAGATGGTGAAGAAGGAGATGGAGGAAGAAGAAGAACACCGAAGGAAGATCAGAAGAAAGAAGATGGAGGAAGAAGAACACCAAAAGGAAGATCAGAAGAAAGAAGATGGACGAAGAAGCAGAAAGAAGAAGAAATTAATAAAGGACTTGTCAAAAACCGTCTCTTGTGTTTTTTAACCTTTTTGACACTTTTTTTGTGAAATGGTAGGGGTACATTTGTAGCCCATTACCAATTCACATGGGGGGGGCGGGATCTGGGAGTCCCCTTGTTAAAGGGGCTTCCAGATTCCGATAAGCCCCTCGCCCGCAGACCCCCACAACCACCGGGCAAGGGTTGTGTTGATGAGGCTCTTCTCCCCATCAACATGGGGGCAAGGTGCTTTCGGGGTCTACCCCAAAGCTCCCTCCCAAAGTTGAGGGCATGTGGCCTGGTACGGTTCAGGAGGGGGGGTGCTTTCCCATCCCCCCCTCTTTTCCTGCGGCCTGCCAGGTTGCGTGCTCGGATAAGGGTCTGGTATGGATTTTTGGGGACCTCACACCATTTTTTTTTTACATTTTGGCACGGGGTTCCCCTTAATATCCATACCAGACCTGAAGGGCCTGGTATGGAATTTAGGGGGACCCCCACGCATTTTTTTTTTTTTTTTTTAAATTTTGGTTCGGGGTTCCCCTGTGGGGAAATTCCATGCCTTTTTTATCAATGAACTTTTATGTGTATTGCTGGACTGACAATTCATTATAGCCAGCTCGGCACTAGCTCTAGCACTTTTAGATGACTTTTTTTCCCGACAATTCATTATAGCTGGCACTAGCTCTAGCATTTTTTAATTACTTTTTTTTTCCGACAATTCATTATAGCTGGCACTAGCTCCAGCACTTTTAAATGACTTTTTTTTCCATTTAGAAATGTCATTTTGCTGTCAGACTGTTCTAAACACGGGAAACATGCGCCCCTTTACAGGCATACTATAGACACCCCCAGGTACAAAATTTAAAGGAATATTACACTTTTATTGTTTCACTTTAAGCATTATTAAAATCACTGCTCACGAAAAAACTGACGTTTTTAAAACTTTTTTTGCATTGATACATGTCCCCTGGGGCAGGACCCAGGTCCACAAACACTTTTTATGACAATACCATGCATATTAGTCTTTAAAATTAGCACTTTTGATTTCTTCATAGACTTTTTGAATTTGCCGCGAACACCCCAAATTGTTCGCTGTTCGACGAATAGGTGAACAGCCAATGTTCGAGTCAAACTCATGTTCGACCCGAACATAAAGCCCATCCCTACTACCTACCCTGTCTCCTGACCAGTTGGACACTCTAAACGCCCCCATTCCCCATGAGAACATCTGCTCTACTATTAAATCCCTCTCTAATGGAAAAGCCCCTGGCCCAGATGGCTTTTCGGCAGAATTATTTAAATTGACATCCAAATTCATTCCTGAGACCCTATCCCATGTCTATAACGCAATGTGGGCTGAGGGCCCATACCTTCCTTCGGGCGCGCAAGCACACATTAAACTCATTGCCAAATAGGGAAAAGATCCCCTCCTACCGGGTTCGTATAGGCCTATATCCCTAATCAACGTAGACGCGAAAATTCTATCCAAAATCGTTGCATCCCATCTAGCGCACATCCTCCCAACAATCCTCCATCCGGCCCAATCAGGATTTGTCCCAGGGCGGTCTGCCACCCTCAACATTCGTAAGGTCCTCCTAGCCCTTGAATTTTCTAAAACGCATCCTGACCATGACACAGCCATTGTTTCACTAGATGTTGAGAAGGCTTTCGATAGCCTCAGCTTTTCTTGGCTCTTCATAGTCATGAGAGCATTTGGACTGACTGGCGCCTCACTACAATTTGTCCAAAAAAATGTACTCCTCACCAACGGCCTGCTTTGTTACTCCTAATTTCATCTCCTCTAACATACCACTCACTAAAGGCACATGACAAGGCTGCCCCCTATCCCCTTTTCTTTTTAACATAGCCATCAAACTACTCTTCAGAGTTTTAAACTCTCCGTCAGGAGTCAGTGGTGTCACGGTAGGCAACCAAGTCCTACGCTCGGCTCTATTCGCCAATGAAGTCCTCTTATTCTGAACCAACCCCTCCGCAGATATTTCACTTCTCGAGACCTATTTGCGACCTTCCAGGCCTGTTCGGGGCTCCGGATTAATTTTGACAAGAGAGACATTTTTACCTCTCAACCCACAGCTGTCTCGAGTTTGGATGGGCTCATCACCATTCATAGTAGCGAAACATCATATCACCTACCTGGGCGTTCTCATTGGCAGGGAACCCTCCTCTCTATATAGCCTGAACTACCACCCAGTGAGAGCCAAGATTGTACAGGAGTTGGAAGCATGGGCAGACCTACCCCTTTTACTATTTGGGAGATGCCACCTCTTTAAAATGGTCTCGTTCGCTAGATTGTTGAATCCATTACAGACCTTACCTCTATTGATGAAACATACTGACATCCAAAAGATACACACTGCAATGTTTGCATTCATTTGGCATGGCAGAAAACCTTGCATTGCGCTTCAAAAACTCTGTCTCCTCAAGTGTGAAGGTGGAGCGGGCCTGCCCAGTATTAGATTCTATAATCTTTCCTGCCTATTGAGACAAGGTATTGACTGGTTGTCCAAAAACTCTCGTTACTCCAACTACATGCTGGAGGGCACCCTTGTGTCTCTGTTTTATCTCCAGGCTGTCCTTCATTCTAAGCTACGCGTCCTCCCCCAGCCCCTGAGATCTAACCTCTTGATTAGAGACACTGTTAATACCTGGAGAGAAATACAGAGACTCCTGGGCCTACCCTTCACCATCTCAAATCAACTTCCCATACTTGGCAACCCAATGTTCCCCCCTTCTATGGATCACAAGGCCTTTACTCAATGGTCATCCTCAGGCATAACAACCATCTCTTTTCGGAACTAAATAAACAGTACTCCCTCACGCCATCGCAGGTGTTTGACTATCATCAGCTAACCAGCTACCTCAGATCCTGCTTCAGCACCTGCCAAAACCCTTGTCAATGCTCTTTCATTGCTGCTCTAATAGATCGGGACCAATACTCCATATCAGATATATACTCCAACCTCCCATCAGCCTACAAAATACCACATAGTTCCCTTCAAACCCTGAATCTCTATTCTGGATGATCAAGATGCACCAGAGAAGATTCTTGCAGGATATCAAAAGATCCAATCTCTAGTAACATGTGAAACATGGCGAGAAACCCAGTTTAAAATTGCCCATCGGGCGTATCTTCCGTTTCGCCACAGCAAAAATGACTCATCCATCTCCACATGCCCTTGGTGCTCTACTCCAAGACCATCCCTATTCCACAGATTATGGACCTGTCAAGCAGTCTCCACCTTTTGGGACCAGGTGTTGGACTATATTGATAGATCCTAGCATTTACGTCTACCTAAGGACCCATGGATATGCCTCTTCAGCTGCGACACCCCACAAGCTTCCTTACCAAAGCCTACCTGTGCCTCTCTTCCTCAATGGGTCCATATCTGCCTTCTGGCAGCCCGCAGGGAAATAATGCAAGCTTGGATCAACCCTTCCCCGCCTCAAATTGCCTTGGTTAAACAAGAACTCTTAACACTACTTCACATGAAAAATTGGACACCATTACCTAACATTCTACATCTCTGAAACGCTTCTTTGCAAGATGGTATCACTTCATGGAACACTCTTTCTCTCCAGAAGATATCTCCTCCCATATGACTCCCTTCCGCTACACAGACTGGTACCTGTGGGCAGATCTTGCTAATACACTGGGCAAACTTAGGATCCAGGTCACCTCTAATGCCTTAACTCCACATATCACCCCCCCAAGCATTCCACCTAATCTACCCGTTTAGGTTGTACATTATTTGATGTGAAATATCTGATATTTCTTCATAATGGTAGTGATCTCTCTACCCTTTTTTAGAGTGAATGTTCACACGCTTCCACTCCTTTGGCAGAACCTCCTGTTAGTTTCTCTTGTTAGACCAGATACTGTATTATTAGTTTGCTCGTTAATGTTTAAAGGCTCCAAACCACACAATGTTATACTGCTCACTATGTCATATTATGTTTATTACTTTATTACCTTTTCTGGCAGGCTACTCCTGCATCAACAAATCTTGTACTTTTATATAAAAACTGAATAAATATATTAAAAAAAAAAAAACTTGGATGAGGTAAAGGGAATATGGGATGCTGAGGTCAATAGCATCTAATCGTTTAAAATGTAGATTGGAACCTCTATTCACAGTCTCTAAACCCCCAGACTCCTCCAGCACAACACTTCTTGGATGAACTCTTACTTCCTCTACTGTTCAATACTTGGTTCCTATTGCAGCTAACAAATGGCTAGGCCCAACACTGAATTAGGCCTAACTTCGTAGATACGCCATTTGCTGGCAGGGGACCGCGGGCCCCTTTGGTGTAGCAACCAATAGCAATAGAATATGTTCTTTTTGTGCTAGCTGTATCTAGGTGGACTACTGGTCCTAGTCGGTTGTAAAAAGGAGGGAATTAAAAGGGAGAGAAGAGGAGGGAAAAGAATGGGACTAAAAATAAAATTTGGAAGAGAAGGTAATGTTAGGACTATAAATGAGACGATGGCTAGTGACATATACTATAGTCTCCATCCCTGTTACTTGTAAGAAGGGGGGAGTTGGGGGGGGGGATAGGGGGAAAAAAGAGATTGTGGGACTTTGCAAGAAACACACCACCGGAATATGATGAATATTGAACTAAAATGGCATTTATTTGATACAATTTAGCATACTAGGCAATGAAAATTCATCTCAGTAAATAACATACAAAATATAATAGACATGATTGGTAAATCACATAATGAATCACATAATGGAATAATGGTAATTATAATAATTACATAATATGCATCACATCACTGTGCCCGAATTGTAGCTATATGATAAAATAGACCCAATTATCTACAAACATGATTAACATAATAGTAATAGAATATAAATTTACTGTATGATAATTGAATTGGCATAATGGAATGAGGGGGGGCAGAAAATATAGTCACAGCACTCTTACCTATGGGTAGATTTAAAATAAAAAAGCATGAATGGTACTAAGGATGTTGGTGGCTGGAAGTATTGTGGTAACATGATCCCTGGGGGGGAGCTGAGGTAGTGGCGCTGTGGCAACAGCACGGCAAGAACCAGCAGTCAAATGACATGTAGTGGAAAAAAATCCCCAATCGACAACTATAGTAGTGGTTAAATAATGTGAATGCTCATAGGGTTTCTGTAATGATATTAAATTATAATAGTGTGTCAATGGGGTGACTAGCATAACTGGTGGGTAGAGGAGGAAGTAGCCGTAAACCAAGGAAATGGTAGTCCAAAAGAAAACACGAGTGTAGAGTGAAAGAGTAAAAAGTGACACCAGAGTAAGTGATCAAGAAGTAAAGTACCCCCAACAAACCCAATGTGAGAACAATGCTACTAATGATTACCTGGGACAACAAGTAAAAAACATAGTCTAAAAAGGTGTAGAGTTGTCACAAGAGGACAATAGGTAAGTAAGGTGTATAGTCCATCAAAGTGCAATAGTGAAAGCCGATACATCCGCCGCAGAATCCCACCAACGTCAAGCTGCATGCTTGGAGAGAAGGCGCCCACATAACGCTCTAAAATGGTGGGTGCCTAATCCCTCCCTCATGATGCACGCTGATGGAAAACAAATCACGCCAGCATGTGGCATCATTCATTACGTCGCTCGTGCGGCGTGTGGGCTTGGCGTCGATGCACAGAGAGTACTTGCCCATACTCCCATGTCCAATAAGATCAAGAGAGGAGGGGAAGGACCCGATGCGCGTCGCAGCTCCCGAGGGCGAATGGAAAAATCACAGAAAACTCCTGCACAGACCTGATGGCATGGGCTAACCCAAAGGCATGAATATAACCCATGTTTAGCAATGGTACATGTCACATATAATACCACTATAAACTAAATAAAATGGTGTGTGTGTGTTTTCATCCCTTAATTAGCACTTAAAAAAAGAAGATAATGTTGGGACTTTGAATGAGTTGATGGCTCATGCATATTATGTAATTATTATAATTACCATAATTCCATTATTATGTGATTCATTCTGTGATTTACCATTTTTTTAATTTACCAATTTACCAATCATGTCTATTGTATTTTGTATGTTATTTACTGTGATGATTTTTCATTGTTAGAAAATATGCGCTGCGCTTGAGTAACCCAAAAACAAAAATAATAATAATAAATAAAATTATAAAAATAAAAATCCAACTATATGCGTGTAAATCAGATGGTACAGTGATAGTACATAAAGTGCAATATACGAAATAAGTGTATGAAAATAAATATTAAACTAAACGATAAAGTGCATAGATAAGACAAGTGCTTATTGTTCCATAACAAACATCTTGAGTGCCCATAAAAAGTATAAAAAATGCTTAGTGCTCCATACAAGGCATCATGCCTGCCATGTTAATTTGTTGAAAAATAACAAGTGAAAAAAATTTCTATTAGCACTCCAAATCAGTCCGTGCAGGTGATGTCCAACTAAGATATCAAATCAGTGCATGCAGGTGATGTCCAACTGTGATATCAATAATCATGGAGAAATATCCTGAGTGTTGCAAACCATGCTCCGGTGCACTTCAGTGGCCCCCCTTAAGCTAATATGCTCACCTCAGAGCGTGTGACCCAGCTGCTACCCTGAGTCAAAACACGCTTTGGAGCCACCCCCGGGCTCAGTATTGGTATCAGATATATTCCTCCAGCTTTAAACAATTTGGCTCCATCTGCCAACTGGACTATACAGTAAATGAGCGTTATCACACTGCTGGGGTCCTCCTTGCGCTCCCCTCCTCCTCCAAGTCACCTGAACATCCCTTCCTCCAGCCCCTAGTGCCCCTAGTTCCCCCTTTTTCCGTTATACCAATTAATTATCATATAGTAAATTTATATTCTATTACAGATATACTCAGGCTATACCTGCTCCTGATGAGTGGACGTTTATCCACAAAACGCGTTGAGCTTTTTACTGATGCTATGTTACAGCAACTATGCAATACCATGTGATTTTTACCTTTGAGAATTATGAGTCAATTATTAAATACCATGGCTCTATATTATCATGTTAGTCATGTTTGTAGATAATTGGGTCTATTTTATTATATACCGTAGTTACAATTTGGACACATTGGTGCATATTATATAATTATTATAATTACCATTATTCCGTTATTATGTGATTCATTATTCACTCATGTCTATTAAATTTTGTATGTTATTTACTGTAATGAATTTTAATTGCCTAGTATGCTCAATTGTATCCAATAAATGCCATTTTAGTTCACAGTTAATTCATCATATTCCGGTGGTGTGTTTCATGCAAAGTCCCACAATCCCTTTTTTTCCCCCTACCCCCCCCAACTCACCCCTTCTTACACGTAACAGGGATGGTATACAGTATATCACTAGCTGCCTCATTTATCAACTTACATTGGAAAACCAACACTCCTAAGTCCACAAGTCAGCATATGAGTGTACAAAATAAATGTGACAAAACAACAAATGCTCTATATAAATGAATAGATACACATAAAGAGTCCATATACATCAGGGGTGCATAGACCAAAAAAACAAATAACAAATGTCCATAGTGAAGCACAAATGCAGCGTGAGTAGATATGTGCAGGGATGGGTATACTTTAACAGTAGGGGTCGCTACAGGTAAGGTTCGGAGGTCTCCGTCTCCACCTCCCCGGATCGCAGGTGATGGAGAGACGGATCGCAACCTGGAGACAAAACTCTGTATGTAGAAACCCTTACCAGAGTTGGTGGACCCCCTCCAGCGCAGGGTCATACAGTCAGACAGATTAACCCTCTGTGGGGGACTGATGGATCCTCTGGTGTCTCCGGTCTTGTAATGGCTAAGGATGGTAAGTGAAGGTGATTCACAGGGATGCGGAAATAAGCCTGTCACGATAATGCTCTTGCTCTGAAATGAAACACACTTGGGCTCAAAGCCACGAGTGGAAGAGCGAAAAGGAAAGGGACGCTAATCATGTAGTAAGTGAATAAAACAAGGGCGCTTTATTAATATTAAACAGGCGGACACCCGCAAATGACATTTACAAACAGATAATAAAAATAGCCAGCTAGCTAAAAACAAAAGAAAAAACACCCGCATTCCGGAGTCACATGTGGCGCGATGGCGTCACAACGCACCGCCCTACATGTTTCGCAATACCTTGCGTCTTCCTGGGGCACGGGCGTTGTGCTGAACCATTACTTAAATAACGTACGGCCACAACCAAGCCTTGTTCTGACTTGGGGTCATATTAAGCACAAATAACAAATGGAACGCAGAGGGGAGCCAGGCCTCGATCTGATACTACTAGCGGTCACATGATAATAGTCACGTTATTAGATTAATGTGTACACAGCTATAATTGATGCTATATTATGGTATAATTATATATATCAGAAGCCTCAATCAAGTATAAAATAATTAAAAGCCATGGACTTAAAAAAGGAAAAACAAAAAATGGCCACAGAAAAATAATACTACGGAAGAAAGAAATAATTTTTCATAGATGTGCATTGGGGTCGGGCCCCCTCCTGTAAGTTACACAAGAGTACAATCAATAGAATCTATAACAGACAATTCAAAATCTTCCTGATAGTACTTACAGAGTTCAAGAAGTATCAATAAATGCATTAACTTTTATGTGTACATTTAAACCGAAAGGCCTGAGACACTTAATTTTGTATATCCAGTTCATTTCTAGCTTTGAAATGGCCCGCCTTTTTGGTCCACCCATCCAGGGTAATCTCAGGCTATCTATCCCTATCATGGAGGTACCTTTAGGGTTTTCTTGGTGGACCTCTAAGTAGTGTTTGGAAAGTGGATGACCTTTGAACCCTCTCCTGATGTTTCCTATGCGTTCATTCAACCTGACCTGCAGGGGGCGAACAGTACAACCGACATACTGAAGCCCACATGGGCAGGTCAGGAGATAAACAACACAGGACTTGGAACAGGTCATAAAAGATTTAATGGGGAAAATATGATTTGTTTTTTGGAAATAAACTGTGTAGTTTTCCTAGCTTTAATAGCATTAATGGAACAAACAGCACAGTTGTTGCATCTATAGAAGCCCACTAGATTCTGAAAGAACATTGGCTTATTAATAGGTGGGTCACAAACAGTAGGGGCCACCAATTGTTTGATGGAGGGAGCCCCTCTAAACACTACCTGTGGCTTATCAGGAAGCACAGAGCCCAACACAGGGTCATTTCTAACTATATGCCAATGTTTGCGTATACGTTTTTTGATGGAAAAATGCTGTTGGGAATAGCGTGTAATAAAGGGACATGCAAAGTTACTTGCAAAGTAACTCACGGTCCAACATTCGGACTTCTGCAATTTTATTATTAAGGGTAATTGCATCATAACCCTTATCGTGTAATCTGTCTCTGAGTATTCGAGTTTGTGTATCAAAGTCGTCAACTCGAGTGCAATTTCTTCTCATACAAATAAATTGGCTCTTCGGGACTGAATCTAACCATGAGTTATGATGGCAACTATCTCTCGGTATAAAAGAGTTTCGATCGGTCGTTTTAAAATAAGTGAAGGTGACCAATGTGTCAACCTCACTCCTAATAGTCAGGTCCAAAAAAATGATGGTATGCTGACTGGCTTCATATTTGAGTTCTATACCTTGATCATTGTCATTTAGAAAAAGCATGAACGACTGCAGAGACTCAAGGGTGCCATCCCATAGGAGGAGGGCGTCGTCTATGTACTTGGCCCAGAGAACCAGTACTTTGCATGTCCCTTCATTACACGCTATTCCCAACAGAATTTTTCCATCAAAAAACTTATACGCAAACATTGGCATATAGTTAGAAATGACCCTGTGTTGGGCTCTGTGCTTCCTGATAAGCCACAGGTAGTGTTTAGAGGGGCTCCCTCCATCAAACAATTGGTGGCCCCTACTGTTTGTGATCCACCTATTAAAAAGCCAATGTTCTTTCAGAATCTAGTGGGCTTCTATAGATGCAACAACTGTGCTGTTTGTTCCATTAATGCTATTAAAGCTAGGAAAACTACAGTTTATTTTTGACCTGTTCCACCTCCTGTGTTTATCTCCTGACCTGCCCATGTGGGCTTCAGTATGTCGGTCGTACTGTACGCTCCCTGCAGGTCAGATTGAATGAACACAGGAAACATCAGGAGAGGGTTCAAAGGTCATCCACTTTCCAAACACTACTTAGAGGTCCACCAAGAAAACCCTAAAGGTACCTCCATGATAGGGATAGATAGCCTGAGATTACCCTGGATGGGTGGACCAAAAAGGCGGGCCATTTCAAAGCTAGAAATGAACTGGATATACAAAATTAAGTGTCTCAGGCCTTTCGGTTTAAATGTAGACATATAAATTAATACCTTTATTGATAATTCTTGAACTCTGTAAATACTGTCAGGAAGATTTTGAATTGTCTGTTATAGATTCTATTGATTGTACTCTTGTGTAACTTACAGGAGGGGCCCAACCCCGATGCACATCTATGAAAAATTATTTCTTCCTTCCGTAGTATTATTTTTCTTTTTTCTTTTTTCCAACTGTTTTTTATTAAATTTTAACAGCTTACAATTATAGACAGTAATCTTTGCCATACAGTTATATATATTCTTTCAAGATTCATTATACAAAAAAAAGTATGACAAAATAAAACTTATTCATTTGCGATGAGATTAAACAGTGAGATATCTATGTGGATTTAATGAAGGGGGCTCAGGATGCCTTCCGTCAGCTCCGATCACCCCAGTTGGGTTCAGACTGTGTCCGGAGGAGAGAGTTGGCACCATCTAATTTGCATAATATCTGGTCTTTTCTTTTTATGGTATATGAAAGCAATGAATACAGGTATCACGATTTGAGTTAGATATCTCTGGAGTAATATAAATTGAGATAAATGATAGGAGAGAGGGGAGGTAAAAAAAGTATAGAAGGGGGGAAAGGATGAAGGTTGGAAGGACTTAGAAAAGATAAGGGGGGGGTGAGGGGAGGTTGATGTGTTCTAGATCCTCTCCGGCTTCCATCTTCAAGTCTGCTAGTGTATTTTGAATACTTATACTTATTTGGGCGATGTAGATTTCGAAAAGGTTAATATTTTGGATATTAGAAGAGCTATTTTGGGTAATTGATTCGAGAAGTAAGGCAGTTGTGCAGTTATTGGGGTGTGTGAGCAGTGTTTATTATTTCGAGGGGTTATTTAGTTTACTAAAATCAGAAGATGATTGGAAGTGAAGCCAGCAACTCCATTTTTGGGTGAATTTAGAAGGATTTTCCTGAGCAATATGAATTAGTTCTTCCATTTCTGATATTTTTCGGATTCTAGCAAACCATTCTCTTAAGGTGGGTGTTTGTGGGGAGTTCCAATGTATGGGGATGCATTGTTTCGCTGCGTTTATCATGTGCATTACCAATGATTTGTGGTATGTTTTATGTGGTAGAGGGGAGAGGTGAAGTAGGAATTGGGCTGGGGAAAGTTCAAGGTCATAGGATGTGACTTGTGAAGTGATTCTATGTATCTCCTTCCAGTACGTTTGTATCAAAGGGCATGACCACCATATGTGTAGTAGAGTTCCCTCGTCTGCATGACATCTCCAACAATTTGCAGATGTAGCAGGATAAATTTTGTTTAGTAGGGAGGGAGTACGGTACCACCGTGAGAAAATTTTGAAACCATTTTCTTGTGTAGTAACGTTTCTTGATCCTTTATGTATGTTGAGGAAAGATTGTTCCCATTGAGTCGCCGAGGGTGAGATAGAGAGGTCTTTTTCCCATTTTTGACAGGCAATGTTCTGGTTTGTCTGCATGTTTGTGAAAAGGAGATTGTGAGTTATAGAGATTAGGTGTGATTGGGCGCTAGTTTGGTTACATATTGTTTCAAAAGGGGTGAGTGGTCTTGCGCATGCAACTTGTTTGTCTTTTGATTGCAGGAAATGAACAAGTAGAATGTATGTCCAGGGGGAGATGGGTGGTTTTCCTGTTTGGGTAGAGATTTGGGAGGCAGTAAGAATTATCCCTTGATGGAAGAATTGGTGTGCCTTAATGCTATCTTGTGGAAAGTTCTCAGATAGGAAGCGTTTATGCATTCCTGGAGGAAAATCTGGATTGAATTTCACAGGGGTTAGAGGATCTGGGGCAGAGGATATATTCACTTGGAAGCAAACTTTATTAAAACACTTAAGAGTGGGTCCTATTAAGGAGTGTGAAAATAGTGTCTTAGGTATATGCTGTTGATTCATCCATGGTAGGGAGGCTAATGGTAGTGTTGTGAGTAGGGATGAGCTTCGTGTTCGAGTCGAACCCATGTTCGACTCGAACATCGGCTGTTCGGTTGTTCGCCGAATTGCGAACGGCATGGGCCGTTCGCGCCAAATTCGTGTAGCGCGTCACGGCCCATAATTCACTGCGGCATCGCAGTGCATTGCTTGCTGATGATTGGCCAAGCATGCACTATGACCCGCATGCTTGGCCAATCACAGCGCCGCCTGAACAGAGAGCCGTAATTGGCCAAAGCCAAGGAGGCTTTGGCCAATTATGGCTCAGGGGATTTAGTACACGCCCCACACTATATAAGGCCGCCTGCACGGCCGCCCTGTGCAGTGTGTTCCGGTGTGCTTAGAGAGAGAGAGAGACAGTGTCATTTCATTTGAGTTAGCTAGATTAGGCAGGACAGTCAGTCAGTTAGCTGCACTTAAAGTGTATTGTGTATATATATGCATCCCAGGTGTTGCATATATATATATATATACACTGTATTCAGTTTAGCTAGATCCGTTCCTGTTATCTTCTAGACTATTTACATTTAGTGCAGTGCGTCCTGCTCACAGTGTTCAGCTAGATCCGTTCCTGTTATCTTCCTACTGACAGGCAGGCTTGTCTTGTTACAGTATTTACAGCTACCTAAAGAAGATTACTGGTGTTCTTTTGATCCTATTAGTACCACGGTCAGGCAGCTAGACTATTTACATTTAGTACAGTGCGTCCTGCTCACAGTGTTCAGCTAGATCCGTTCCTGTTATCTTCCTACTGACAGGCAGGCTTGTCTTGTTACAGTATATAAAGCTACCTGAAGAAAATTACTGGTGTTCTTTTGATCCTATTAGTACCACGGTCAGGCAGCTAGACTATTTACATTTAGTGCAGTGCGTCCTGCTCACAGTGTTCAGCTAGATCCATTCCTGTTATCTTCCTACTGACAGGCAGGCTTGTCTTGTTAAAGTATATAAAGCTACCTGAAGAAAATTACTGGTGTTCTTTTGATCCTATTAGTACCACGGTCAGGCAGCTAGACTATTTACATTTAGTGCAGTGCGTCCTGCTCACAGTGTTCAGCTAGATCCGTTCCTGTTATCTTCCTACTGACAGGCAGGCTTGTCTTGTTACAGTATATAAAGCTACCTGAAGAAAATTACTGGTGTTCTTTTGATCCTATTAGTACCACGGTCAGGCAGCTAGACTATTTACATTTAGTGCAGTGCGTCCTGCTCACAGTGTTCAGCTAGATCCGTTCCTGTTATCTTCCTACTGACAGGCAGGCTTGTCTTGTTACAGTATATAAAGCTACCTGAAGAAAATTACTGGTGTTCTTTTGATCCTATTAGTACCACGGTCAGGCAGCTAGACTATTTACATTTAGTGCAGTGCGTCCTGCTCACAGTGTTCAGCTAGATCCGTTCCTGTTATCTTCCTACTGACAGGCAGGCTTGTCTTGTTACAGTATATAAAGCTACCTGAAGAAAATTACTGGTGTTCTTTTGATCCTATTAGTACCACGGTCAGGCAGCTAGACTATTTACATTTAGTGCAGTGCGTCCTGCTCACAGTGTTCAGCTAGATCCGTTCCTGTTATCTTCCTACTGACAGGCAGGCTTGTCTTGTTACAGTATATAAAGCTACCTGAAGAAAATTACTGGTGTTCTTTTGATCCTATTAGTACCACGGTCAGGCAGCTAGACTATTTACATTTAGTGCAGTGCATCCTGCTCACAGTGTTCAGCTAGATCCGTTCCTGTTATCTTCCTACTGACAGGCAGGCTTGTCTTGTTACAGTATATAAAGCTACCTGAAGAAAATTACTGGTGTTCTTTTGATCCTATTAGTACCACGGTCAGGCAGCTAGACTATTTACATTTAGTGCAGTGCGTCCTGCTCACAGTGTTCAGCTAGATCCGTTCCTGTTATCTTCCTACTGACAGGCAGGCTTGTCTTGTTACAGTATATAAAGCTACCTGAAGAAAATTACTGGTGTTCTTTTGATCCTATTAGTACCACGGTCAGGCAGCTAGACTATTTACAGTTAGTGCAGTGCGTCCTGCTCACAGTGTTCAGCTAAACCTACAAGTTAGTGGGTTGCGTCCACCTCACAGTGTTCAGCTAAAGCTACCTGTAGAAGGTTGGTGGTGTTCTCATACTACAGGCAGGCAGTTGATTTTGCTAGCTGCATTATCAGTACATATATATATATATATATATATATATATATATATATATATATATATATATCCCAGCTTAGTGCAGCTACAGGCCATTAGTATGTCTGGAAGGCCAAGAAGGAGAGGCAGACAATCACAAGCCAATAAGAGAGGGCAAGCAGGCTCTGTGTCTAGTGCTGGTCGTGGAGACGGTGCATCCTCATCAGCACGTGGCCATGGGACACGCTTGGCCTTTTTTTCGGCAGCTGGCCGTGTTGAGCAGCAACATGTGGATGAACCGCTTTGTGGAAAAAGGGTATAATATGGAATTCTTAACCCAAACCTTGGATGTCGTTAAGGGTATTGACAGGGAACAGCTATTAAATCAAGGGGCACCCCCCAGAGAGAATTCTGTCACTCTCCCCTTTATTACCACCTACTCAATACAGCACAGCAACATTAAAAGCCTACTCAATAAACATTGGCACTTATTGGTGAACGATCCGGTCCTGAGAACTGTTGTTCCAGACAAACCACAAGTGATTTTTAAGGGGGCATCGTCACTTAGGAATAGATTGGCCCCTAACGTTCTTGATCCACCCACTAGAGGCATTCAGGGCCTTTTTGACAATTTGAAGGGGTACTATAAATGTGGCAGATGTCGTGTTTGTAAGCTTAATTCTGCGACATCCAGGCGAACTCAAAAATTCACCTCTAATAGCACTCATGAGGAACACGTTATTAGGCCCTTCATTACCTGTACAACGGAGGGGGTCGTCTACCTACTGCAGTGCCCCTGCGGCCTACAGTATGTGGGTAGGACTAGGCGACCCTTCTCCGTTCGTCTAAATGAACATATCACTAACATCCTGAATGGCTTTCCTAAGCATTCTGTCTCTAAGCACTACTTGACCACTCATAATAAAGACCCCTCCAAAACACTCTTTTTAGGAATCGATAGATATCAGCCTCATTGGAGGGGCAGCTCTCTGGTTAGGAGCATCTCAAAACTTGAGATGCTCTGGATACATAAAATCAAGTGCTATGCCCCCTATGGGCTCAATATTGATACTGACACTAATGCCTTCATTGATAATTCATGAGAAATAATCTAATCCTCAGATTCCGGTCCGACAAACAATCCCTATCTTCTTAGTGTCCCTGAATATTTAAGGAATATCCCATACATTCAAAAAATGGCCAACACTAGATATATATTACTCCTGGGAGGGTAGATGCCTCATTGGGCAACCTAGATTTGCCTAATGAGGTATGTGCCCCATTATTATTTGTGCAGATTTGGTGTCCTAGGTTTGGGACTAGCTTAATGTCCAATGTATTTTATCTTGGTTTGTTATTTGATATATGACCTATGCCATGCTGTATTTATTGCTCCTTACACTTGGGAATAAATCACCTTCCTTTCCCTTAGGAATAACCATCCAAAAATTTTTTTTTACCGTGGTATGGTGTGCGTTTCGTTTCACGTGCCTCTTAGAATTTAATACAGCTAAGAATGGCTCTGAGAACGCCCTTGCATACCCATTAATTGACTTCCTGTCCTTATGAGCCATCTTATGTGGTATATGATCTAGGGGGGTCCTTCAACTATTCCCTTTTTCTCACCAATGGTCAGACTGTTGAAGGACGTCATTCAAATACTAATTTTAACTAATTTTTAATTTTATTAAATTTTTAATTTTTAATTTTATTAAATTTATTTTAAATCTGCTTTTCCTGTCAGTTAAGGATCAACCTATGTATAATGTTATTTTATACCTAGAAATAAGAGTTGGTCCGTTTCTGTTTACATCTGAAACGGGTACAGGATGTTATGTATAATCCCACATCCAAGATGGCGTTTCTGTGCTATCCGCCCCTAACTAGTGGAACGCAAGGTGATTTCCGGTCCCGTCCTCAGTACGAGGTCTGGTTATGGAGTTCTATTATATTAATGCGACACATCAGTGCGTCGCCCGTGCCCCAGACGACGTCAGAGTGTGACGAAATGTACGTCGGGCGTGCTGACGTGCTGACGTGCTGCATCCACCGTCTGCAGGACGGGCGTTCGCTTCTAGCCGGCCGGCTTATGTGCTTTTGTATACCCTTCCGAATGTAAGTGCAATTTCATTGATTTTAATAAAAAGTGAAAACAGGATTACGCTATGTTGCTTTCCTTCTTTCTTTGGTATACCTCTTTCGAGGTTTATCCCTAGCCAGGGGTCACATCTCCATACAACAGTGATAATTGGTGAACAGCGTGCTTAATCCAAGCGAAGGTGGTGTGCTTTTCCTTTGAAGGTTCCATCCTGAAAGGCCCCGACCGGGTTAAGGTCGCAAGCTTTCTTAAGCTTGCCGTTTGGTAAGCGCGCATTCTTATCATTACCACAGTGGTGCGGTGAAGGACATATTGATTTATTTGATTTCCACCTATCTACGCTTCCCTTTATATCCACCATCTATGATCGATTTTGGATAGGACGTTTACCTTGTTTACTATGTACCTTTATGAACTTTGGAGCCTATCTCAAATTTGGGCCTAATATTCAACACATCTGATTTGGTTATATCATATATACCTTTTTTTGTCACAGCGCTGCTCTTTTTGTATTTAACATGTGGAAGACTTGGTCGAGTGGATGACCAAGCCGTCTTCATCCTCCTCATCCTCTCTCACCCATGCCCAGGGTGCTTTGTCTGGCAAAGCAGCGGCCTCTTCCCTCGGCTCAATGTCATCAGTGACTCCTTCCCTAGCTCCACCATGTCCTCCTGAGGAGTCCCTCGAACTGTTTGACCACAGTGTTGGGTACATGCTCCAGGAGGATGCCCAGCGTTTGGAAGGCTCTGATGATGATACTGAGCTCGATGAAGGCAGTAACATGAGCACGGACAGAGGGGGTGCCCAAGAAGGACAGCAATCTGGCAGTCATGCTCCCCCTGCTGCAGCATACTGCCAGGTTTGCTCCAGTGATGAGGAGGGAGGGGATGATGAGGTCACTGACTCAACGTGGGTGCCTGATAGGAGAGAGGAGGAGGAGGAGGAGGTGGCACATCACCAATGAGGCAGGATGCCCTCCAGGGGCCAGCCTAAGGGCAGCACATTGACTGCATCACACCCCAAAGCTCCACATGTGCAGGGCGCTGCAGTCTCTGCGCGTTATTCAAAAAGTTCTTTGGTGTGGGCCTTTTTTGAGACGAGTGCATCAGATCGCACCGCTGCTATTTGCAACATATGTCTCAAGCGTATCTCACGTGGCCAAAACATCTTCCGCTTGGGTACCACATGCTTGACCAGACATATGTTGACCTGCCATGCAGTTCGTTGGCAAGCGTATCTAAAAGACCCACACCAAAGAACAAAGAGGACCTCTCCTTGCTCCTCATCAGCTGAGATTTCCAACCCCACTAGACCTCCAGTCCTCTCTGAGACCTGCACTGAGAGGAATGAAGGTGTAGAATTAGGTGTGTCACAGCCAAGTACTTGTGGGCAATCTGCTTTTGGTACACCGACGTCAGATTGTACCAGGCAAATTTCCCTGCCCCAGCTGCTGCACCGCTGAAAGAAGTTTGCTCCCAGCCATCCACATGCCCAGCGGTTGAATGCTAGCTTGGCAAAATTGCTAGCACTTCAACTGCTGCCTTTTCAGTTGGTAGACTCTGCCCCCTTCCGTGAGTTTGTGGAATGTGCGGTTCCTCAGTGGCAGGTACCCAAACGCCACTTTTTCTCACGGAAGGCGATTCCGGCTCTCTACCGGCATGTGGAAGGCAATGTCCATGCCTCGCTGGACAGGGCGGTCAGCGGTAAGGTGCATATTACCGCTGACTCATGGTCCAGCAGGCATGAACAGGGACGTTACCTAAGTTTCACGGCGCATTGGGTGACTCTGCTGGCAGCTGGGAAGGATGCAGGACAAGGTGCAGTAGTGTTGGAGGTTGTTCCGCCACCACGCCTCCAAAATGCTAATGATTGTGACACACCTCTCTCCTCCACCCCCTCCTCTTCTTCTTCCTCCATGGCCTCTTCCTCGGAACCAGCGGTGCTCCGTAGTCATTCAAGGGGCTACGCAAGTACGCAGGCCAAAAGATGCCATGCGGTGCTTGAGCTGGTGTGCTTGGGGGACAGGAGCCACACTGGGGCAGAGGTTCTGTCAGCTCTGCAGGGGCAGGTTCAGAGGTGGTTGACGCCACCCCAACTTAAGGCAGGAATGGTGGTTTGCGACAATGGCACCAACCTCCTCTCTGCCCTCCGACAGGGACAAATGACCCATGTGCCCTGTTTGGCTCACGTCCTTAACTTGGTGGTGCAGTGGTTCTTGGGCAGGTACCCGGGCTTACAGGATGTCCTGAGGCAGGCCAGGAAAGCCTGTGTGCATTTCTGCCGGTCATATAATGCCAGTGCTCGGCTGACAGACCTCCAAAAGGAGTTTAACCTGCCCAAGAACAGCCTAATCTGTGACATGCCCACCAGGTGGAACTCAAAGCGGCTGCACATGCAGCAGAGGGCCATCAATGAGTACCTGTGCGACTATGGCACCAGGACAGGGTCAGGGGAGCTTGTTTTTTTTTCCCCACGCCAGTGGGCCATGATCAGGGATGCATGCACTGTCCTGTCACCATTCGAGGAGGCCACGAGGATGGTGAGCAGTGACAGTGCATGCATCAGTGACACTGTCCCCCTTGTCCACCTGTTGGAGCACACGCTGCGTGGAATAATGGACAGGGCACTTGAGGCAGAACAGAGGCAGGAAGAGGAGGACTTCCTTAGCTCTCAAGGCCCCCTTTATCCAGACAGTGTTCCTGCGTGCCCGCCGATCACACAGGAAGAGGACGAGGAGGAGGAGGAGGAAGATTGTGTCAGTATGGAGCTGGAGCCTGGCACTCAGCATCAGCAGCAGTCTTTAAGGGATCAGTCCCAAGAAACACATGGACTTGTACGTGGCTGGGAGGAGGTGGCTGCGGACGTTGTCGTCCTTAGTGACCCAGAGGAGTCCGGACCGAATGCCTCAGCAAACCTACGCTGCATGGCCTCCCTGATCCTGCAAAGCCTGCGTAAGGATCCTCGTATTCGTGGTATCAAGGGGAAGGACCAATACTGGCTGGCAACCCTCCTTGATCCACGTTACAAGGGTAAGGTTGCGGACCTTATCTTGCCATCGCAGAGGGAGCAGAGGATGAAACATCTTCGGGAGGCCTTGCAGAAAGGTCTGTGCAACGCGTTCCCAGAGACTGGGAGGTTACAAACTCCTGTTTCTGGACAACGTGTTGCTGAGGCTTCGGTCAGTCAAAGAAGGAGCGGTGGAGAAGGTGGCCGTCTGACCGATGTGTTCAGACAATTTTTTGGTTCGCAGCCCCAAGGTATGATCGGTTCCAGCAACCATCGCCAGCGTCTGTTTTACATGGTGCAGCAATACCTAGGGGCAAGATCAGACTTGGACACCTTTCCCACCGAAAATCCTCTGGGTTACTGGGTCTTGAGGATGGATCACTGGCCAGAGCTTGCACAGTATGCAATTGAGCTACTGGCCTGTCCTGCATCCAGCGTTCTTTCGGAACGCACATTCAGTGCTTCTGGAGGCGTGGTAACCGATCACAGGGTGCGTCTGTCCACCGACTCGGTCGATCGACTGACCTTCATAAAAATGAATCAGTCTTGGATCACCACCAGCTACCAAGCACCTGATGCTGATGTAACCGAATAATTTTTTTTGAAATCTCAGATCCCTTCAAAGACTGCCTATGCTGATGCTGAGTGACTATCCCTGAGTAATTATCCTCTTCCTCCTCAATCATCATGCTGATAGTTTGTAAGAACATTTTTGGTTCTGGGCGCCACCACCAGTGCCTAAGGCACAATTTTTCAGCCCCTGTTTAACAGGGGCATGTAATTACAATTTTTGATGTAATACTTTGCAGCAGGGCTCGTTCCTGCATTCCAACTAGAGTGTCTGTGAGGGGTTGCAGTGTTGTGGCACCAGCACCAGTGCCTAAGGCCCAATTTTTGTGCCCCTGTCTAAAAGGGGCGTGTAATTACAATTTTTGATGCAATACTTTGCAGCAGGGCTCGTTCCTGCATTCCAACTAGAGTGTCTGTGAGGGGTTGCAGTGTTGTGGCACCAGCACCAGTGCCTAAGGCCTAATTTTTCAGCTCCTGTTCAACAGGGGCATGTAATTACAATTCTTGATCTAATATTTCACAGCAGGGCCCTGTGAGGGCTTACAGTGTTGTGGCCACAGCAACACCTAAGGCCCAAATTTCTGCTGAGTATATAGGGCAGGACCCTACTTTCAAACATCTAACTTACAAACGACTCCTACTTGCAAACGGAAGGAGACAACAGGAAGTGAGATGAAATCTACCCCTAGGAAGGGAAATTCTCTCCTGTAAGAGTTAATATGGGAAAAAAATTTCTCCTTTCCACTGATGCTTTCCAATCCTTGTTCCACAAAAAAACCCAAATTTTCAAAAAACATTTTTCATTGGGACAAAAAGTGAGGTGAAATCTTCTGAAGAGGAGGAAAGACAGCAAAACAAATGTCACAGGGGTGATAACCCTTCCCTATGTTTTCCAAAAAGCTTAAAAAAGATTTTTTTGGCTGGAGCTAAACACGTTAAAAATGTACCCGTTCAAAATTACAAAGAGATTCTACTTAACAACAAACCTACAGTCCCTGTCTTGTTTGCACCGCCTGTATACTGCTGTTCAGAGTATATAGGGCCTGGTGGCCCCACACCTTTCCTTATTTTAATTTGGGTGCGGGGTTCCCCTTAATATCCATACAAGACCCAAAGGGCCTGGTAATGGACTGGGGGGTACCCATGCCGTTTGTCTCACTGATTTTCATCCATATTGCCATGACCCGACATTACATTAAACCCGCAAGCAGTTTTAAATGAGATTTTTTCCTTTGAAAATGACATTTGGTGCAGGGACTGTTCTAAACACGGGAAACACGCGTCACTTTACAGGCATACTATAGACACCCCCCAGGTACGATATTTAAAGGAATATTTCACTTTTTTTTTTTTACTTTAAGCATCATTAAAATCACTGCTCCCGAAAAAAACGGCCGTTTTTAAAAGTTTTTTTTGCATTGATGCATGTCCCCTGGGGTAGGACCCGGGTCCCCAAACCCTTTTTAGGACAATACCATGCAAATTAGCCTTTAAAATGAGCACTTTTGATTTCGAACGTTCGAGTCCCATAGACGTCAATGGGGTTCTAACGTTCGTGCGAACTTTCGGTCCGTTCGCAGGTTCTGGTGCGAACCGAACCGGGGGGTGTTCGGCTCATCCCTAGTTGTGAGGGATGCTTCCAAAGCAACCCAGTCTTTGTGGCTTGAGTGAATATTCCAATCTACTATTCTAGTAAGATGAGTTGCATTATAGTAGTTAAGAATATTCGGAAGACCTATACCTCCTAAGTGCTTTGGTTTGGTGAGTTGTTTAAAGCTAATTCTGGGGGGGGGCGTGGCCGACCGGAGCTGTAGATGGACGCCTGATACCTCAGCTCGTCTCACAGGGGAGATACTCTAGCTACTCAGGCCGCACAGACAGCAAAATCCAGTGCCATCCTAGCGCCTGGGACACTGGGGAACATGGCCAACGTATCCAGGAAGAGAAACCCGGAGTACAAGCCCAAAAAACTCACCGAGTTCTCCTACAAGCTGGCGGAGCAGGTCAGTGAAAGCCAAGATGGCGCCAGCCAGGCCGTGCCGCGGGAATCATACACGGATCTACCGGACGAATTCCCGGTAGAATCCGCTCCATCTGACCCCCCAGCTCTACCCACTCACCCCCTGGAAGATGATCACCTCCTAAATAGCCCAGTGAAGGCTAAGATGAGGCTTGATGCGCCGCCGCAGCGGCCGCCCTCAGCACAAATTGAGGCCCAGGCTTTCAATCCCCTTCTCAGCAACCAGGCCCTGCACTCATCTATGGCATCCTTCCCCACCTCGGGGCAGCCTGTGATGGACACCACATTAAAGGACATGCTACTGTCCCTACAGACCTCCCTCATGACAGATCTCTCCTCACTATTTGCTAAAATCTCCTCAGACATACACACTATAGATGAAAGAGTGACATGCATTGAAAAAAATATGAGTGACTGCACCTCCACAGTTAATGAAGTCATAGATGTGTGTGAAGATGTGAGAGAGGAACAAACATGGTGCACATCAAAATGATGCACGTCATTGTCCCAGAAGCATCCCCCAGGGACATAATCATAGACAGAATACACAGAATAGCCAAACCATCCCACCTCGCTGCTTCCATCCCCAGAGATGTTTTAATGAGAGTCCACTTCTTTCACATTAAAGAGAAACTCCTGCTGCGGGTAAAAAACAAATCACCATTACCAGCTCCGTACACAGGAATCCAGTTTTTCCCGGACCTCTCTAAATACACTCTCCAGCTAAGAAGAAACCTGAACCCGATTACAAAGGGGCTTCAAAACAACAAAATACCATACAAATGGCGCCACCCAGCGACTATCCTGGTTACTAGAAATGGTCAATCTCACACCATACATGACCTAAATAAAGGCCTGCCCCTCTTCCACAACTGGGGAATAATCACTGAACCTCCTAAGACCCCACCAATCCACAACGGCCCCTCTACCGCCGCAACCGTATGGATCACCACCCCAGCTGAGGAGACCCCACAGCTCTTGCCACAGTAGGCCTAACTACTACTTCTCTCCTCCCCTGGAGACCGCGCATCCTTCCATTGATTGTTCAGCTCCCTTCATAACTGACTGTTTAAACCCCCAATTAGAGGCTAAAGCGGTGTTTACACCTCCTCTACGTTGTTCTTTTCAACTAAGCACAGTTGCTTTATCGGCAGTTTGCTCATTTGGTTACTACTATAAAGTGTGATTAACATTTTGCTCTAGCTGCAGCTCTATTATCCAACCAATTCTCTACCAGGGGACCGAATTCCTTCTGCCAACTGACACAGATCGCAGGCCCCCTGAATCTCAGACCGGGACAACTAAGTGTAAGTGACTCTCACTCAAATATATTTCCATCCCACACCACAATGCCACTAAACGTCCTATCACTTAATGACAAAGGATTGAACCATCCGGCTAAACGCCACTCTTTATGGAAAAACGCCAAAGCTCTCCAGAGCGACATTATATGTATCCAAGAGACACATCTGATAAACTCAGACTCATCACTTTGCACCAACCGCCAGTTCCCACACATCTTCTATGCCTGCCATTCTACCAAATCCAAAGGAGTCATGATAGCAATCAAGGACTCAGTGGACTTCCACCTATCCAACCTACTAATCGACCCTGAAGGTCGCTACTTAATCTTAGTGTGCACCATCAACAAAACTTTCTACACTCTAACCAACATCTATGCACCGAATACCCAACAGATGAAGTTTATGCACAAAGTTCTGAGATTAATCAATCAGATAAAAAAAGGCCACGTAATTCTCTGCATGGACTTCAACAATGTTCCTGACGTCACCATGGACACAACAGCACCTGCGAAGTGGCGAATATCGCCATTGAAGAATTTTCTGTCTACACTGGATTTATTAGATGTGTGGCGCTGTCACCATGGCTCAGAAAAGGACTTTACCTACTATTCTCCCATGCACAATTCATATTCACGAATTGATTTATTTGCAACAGATAAATGACTTCTCCAGAATGTATGTAAATCTGAAATCCACACCACAACATGGTCAGACCACGCCCCAATATCTATCTCTATTTCAGACACCACTCCACAACGCAACACTTTTCTGTGGCACGCAAACAACTACATACTGCAAAATGAAAAATACAAAACAGAAATCTCCAACCATCTCACTGAATTTTTCTCTATAAACACAGGCACAGCGTCTGACCATGGGGTGGTGTGGAATGCCCATAAGGCCTGTATTAGAGGTTTGTTAATCAAACTAAGCTCCCTTCACAAAAAGAGGACGCAGCGTATAGATGAGATAACCACCCAAATTACCTCCCTAGAACAACAGCATAAGACTAAACCCCAAAACCCACAAACCCAACAACTATTCAACCTAAGGCAAGAACTGAAAACCTTACTTCTCCAATCATTTGAATATCTCCAACGTAGACTAAAAGCCACCTCCTATGCCACCTCCAATAAAGCAGGCAAATCTCTTGCACTGAAACTCAGGGGCAGAAGACTTAAAACTAAAGTTTCTCAGATTATCCACCCCCACACTAATATACCCCAGTCCAACCCTCAAGATATAGCCAACGCATTCAGTGATTACTATAGCGACCTTTACAACCTGAAACACGACACTAATACACCACAACCCTCACCAGAAGAGATTAACCACTTTCTCCAATCCATTCAGCTACCTACCCTGAATGGGAAACAGCTAGAAAATCTCAATATGCCCTTTACAGAACAGGAAATTCTCTCATCAATAGATTCCCTACCTAATGGAAAAGCCCCAGGTCCAGATGGCCTAACAGCTGAACATTATAAACAATACACCCCACAAATCGCCCCACAACTTACTGAGCTATACAATAACGCTGCCTCCTCTTCTAAACTTCCGAATGATTACTAAAATGCATTAATAGTTATGATACCAAAGCCAAGAAAGGAACCAAACTCCCCCAAAAACTTTAGATCAATCTCCCTACTCAACCTTGACCTGAAAATTTATGCTAAGACCATCGCCGCACGTCTATTATACATTATACCTACCCTAATACATAGAGACCAGACAGGTTTTACTAAAGGAAGACAAGCACCAGACGCCACTAGAAGAATGCTCAACCTGATACACCATGCGGAATCCACCAGAACGCCTTCTCTGCTCCTCTCTTTGGACGCAGAGAAGGCGTTCGACAGGGTTCACTGGACCTACCTTAAAATGGTCCTCCAGAAATTTGGGTTCAGAGACCACATCCTAAGAGCCATCTTGGCTATGTATACCACCCCTTCAGCCCAAGTCTTTACACAAGGTATGCTCTCTAAACCATTCCCCATTACAAATGGCACACGCCAAGGATGCCCCCTGTCCCCACTTATCTTTAACTTACTAATGGAACCTCTAGCACAACACATTAGAACCAATACTACAATATCCGGAATACAAATTGGTAACGTCTGCCACAAAATTAGTCTTTTCGCGGATGATGTTATCCTAGTACTCACCAATCCCACATCTTCCCTGGCTGCAGCACAAGATACTCTAAACTGGTTCAGTAAGGTATCATATTATAAACTAAACACAACCAAATCTTCAATTCTAGATATTAATCTTGATTCCACCACCAAGAATTTACTCCAGACACAGTATTCCTTTGACTGGGCAGACAAGGAAATCACATACCTGGGAATCCAACTCCCAAAAACTACAAGACATATCTACTCCTCTAACTTCCTCCCACTCCTTCATAAAATCAAATCTGATACACAACATATTGTTAAACATGAGCTCTCCTGGTCTGGGAGATTGGCAGCTTTTAAAATGACATGTCTCCCCCAAATATTATACTTTTTCCGCACATTGCCAATCCCAGTCCCAGCCTCCTTCTTTAAGACCCTCCAATCAATCTTCAACAAATTTCTATGGAAAGGAAAAAAACCCAGATGTGCACACGCAAAATTAATCAAACACAGACTGGCGGGAGGCACAGGATCCATAGACTTTAGGGATTACTACCTCGCGGCAATACTTGCACAACTCCCAGAGTGGTTTCAATCTAACACCAAATCTCTATGGGCCCAGATAGAAAATACATCACTGATACGCCCAAACCTAAAAAACTGGCTAATGAGTACCCCTTTGGGCTCTTATGTATCACCCTCCATCTCCCCGACTATGAAGGCTTCAGTCTATGCCTGGAAAAAACTGATCATCCCCTCAGAATATAATCCCCCTAAAACACTCCTCAACATACCACTAGAGACTCTTCACCATTTGACGCCTGACCTCGGACTTTCCAAATGGTCCCTCAATGGAATCCACTCACTACAACATCTCTTACAAGGTAATCAAATTAAACCCTTCTCCCAATTACAAAGGGAATACGCCCTTCCCGTCTCTGAAAGTTTCACATACCTCTGCATCCAACACTGTCTAAATGACATACCTCTCCCTCTCTACAACATCCCCCAAAAGACATGGGACTTCCTCACAAACCCCACACCACGGCCCAAAGGCATATCCTACTTCTATAACCTCCTACAGGGAAAAAGATCCTTCACCAAGCTGAACCCCCACTATCAGTGGGAAAAAGATCTCACAAAAACATTCTCTGACGCACAATGGCAACTAGCTCTCAAGTCCACATACAAAGTAACCCAATGTTCATCACTTTGGGAGCTCACCCAGAAAATCTTGCTCCGTTGGTACTTAACCTCAGATAAGCTAGCCACATTCAACACTTACACCCCCAACACTTGCTGGCGATGCAAATCATCTAGGGGAGACATGTTTCACATCTTTTGGTCATGCCCCTCCATCCAAAAATACTGGGTAGACAGGTTCAATCTGCTTACCAACATCAACAAAACTCCCATTCCACCTTCGCCCGAGATGGCACTTCTAAACCTAAACATAGATACTATACCTGGACCTCTCAGACACACAATAACCCACATCCTATTAGCTTCCAGACTCAATATAACACAGAATTGGAAATCAGACACCCCCCTACCATAACACAAACAAAAGACCTGGTCTCACTCCACTTCAGTTACGAAACAATGATGGCTTCCAGCAATGGTCGTGCATCCATAGCCAGTAAACAATGGTTACCCTGGATAAACTGGACTAATGCTGCAGTCCATACCCAGAGACTCAATGACGACCTTAAACCTTCTTGACCGAGCAATCTGTGCATCATATATGTGCCCTTATAGTTACACTCTGACTTCAGTAGAGGTTCCACACCTCAATAGACTAGAAATGGAATGTACCTAACTACTACTCTTAGGGGGGCGTTCTCCCCTTGCGGCACAAAGAGATCCCAATTGGGGTGCTGCGATGGGAGAAGGTGCCCTATATATTTATATGTATAAACTCACAGCCACAGTACGGTGTATTTCTTTACATAGGCTCAAATGAATGCTCAATGCCCAATGTCAAACTGCCGACTATTACATATAGTTCAATTAAGTTGATTCTTTACTTTATCTTTTACTTAAGAAACACGTCGTTGCACGACGTACAATATCTTGAATTGTACTTTGTACCTTTTTGCCCAAAAACAATAAAACATTTTGAAATTAAAAGCTAATTCTGGGTTTCTGTGGCCCCCATAAGAATCTGGAGCATGCTGATTGATATGTTTTGAAGAACGTTTGAGGAATTAAGATGGGAATTGTTTGAAGGATGTATAGCACCCTTGGTAAGGCATTCATTGTTAATATTGCGGCTCTGCCGAACCACGAGAAGGATGGGTTGTTCCACAGTTTAAAGTCTGAAATCAACTTGTTCAAGATGGGTATATAATTTTTTATGTATAAATCAGTAAGTTTGGAGGGAAGTTGTATTCCTAGGTAGGTTATCGATTCTTGTTTCCAGTGAAAGGGAAATTTTTTTTTGCATTGGTTTACTAGCTGGTTAGATAGGGAGATATTTAGTGCGAAGGATTTTGCGAAATTTATTTTAAGGTTGGATAACACTTGAAATTGTTTGAATTCTGAAAGTAAGACCGGTAAGGTAATCAGGGGCTGTGATAGGAACAATAATATATCATCCGCAAAGGCGGCATATTTGTATTCCTTGAGGGGAGTGTTTATACCATGAATGTCTGGATTGAATTTCAGTTTTCGGAGAAATTGTTCGAGGGTAAGAACAAAAAGAATAGGGGACAGGGGGCATCCCTGTCTTGTCCCATTACGTATGTGGAAGGCATTCGACAGAGTGTTATTGACCCTTACTCTAGCTGTAGGGTTCGTGTATAGGGACAGGATCAGACCAGAGAAGTAAGGTCCAATTCCTATGGCTTGTAACACTGCTGCCATGTAGTCCCATGCCACTCTGTCGAATGCCTTTTCTGCATCTAGGGATAGAAAAAATCCTTTTTGGTTGGTATGAGTGATGATATGATGTAGATCAATCGCTTTGACTGTGTTGTCTCTAGCTTCTCTACCTATGACAAAACCTGCTTGATCTGTGGACACAAGAGAGGGGAGGAGGGGGGTTAGTCTATTTGCCAATATTTTGGAGAATATTTTAACATCTACATTCAATTGCGAGATTGGTCTGTAATTTCCAGGATTTGTGGGATCTTTACCTTCCTTGGGGATGACCGAAATATGGGCTTCTAGCATTTCTTTGGTAAGTGGATTAGTAGGGGAAAGTGTGTTAAATGCATTAAGAAAGGGGTTTTTAAGTGTCTCTGTAAATGTCTTGTAGTAAATTGCTGATATGCCATCTGGACCTGGGCTCTTGCCCGGTTTCAACTGTTTGATTGCTTGTTCCCATTCTTCTGGGGTGATTGGAGATTCTAGGGATGTCGAAATTTCTTCTGAAATTTTATCTGGGGAGAATTGCTCTAAAAAAGTTTTTATTTCGTTATGTCTTTTGGGTAGGTGTGTAGGGGGAGAATTTGTCGTGTTTAGGGAGTATAGAGAAGTGTAATAGTTTTCAAACTCTTTCGCTATGTCATGGTTTTTTGTGATTGCTGTTCCTGTTTGTGAATATAATCAATGTACTGTATTATTGGTTCTTTTTGTGCGGAGGGACTGAGAAAGCAGGCGGCTACATTTGTTTCCGAACTCGTAGAAGAGTTTCTGAGAGAGAGTGCAAATTTCTTCTTAAGTTTATATCCCAGCTCTTCCTGTATTTGTGTGCGTATTTCTATTAAGTCTAGGTGAGTTCTCTGAGCTAGGTTCTTTTTATGAGAGGCTTCTAGTAGTTTAAGTTTGGAAAAGAGGTCAGACAGTGTCTTTTTCTTTTCTTTCTTTATTGCCGCTGTCATGGAGATCAGTTTCCCCCTAATTACACATTTATGTGCTGTCCATTGTGTCATTTTGGTGGTGTCTGGGGTGTCGTTTTCTTTGAAGTAATTGGTTAAGCATGTGCAAATTTCCAATTCCTTTATCTTGTCTGTTAGGATAGATGGATCTAATCTCCAAATGGGAGTGTAGGTGGTCTTTTCTGGGAAGCTAAGAGTGAGTGAAATGGGATGGTGGTCAGATAATGTCATTGGTTCAATGGAGGTAGTTTTTAGTGTTGGTAGGTCTTGTTATGTGAGAAAGAAGTAATCTAGACGGGAGTATTTATTATGGGGAGTAGAGTAAAAGGTATAATCTTTTTCTTTTGGGTGAAGGGTGCGCCAGGTGTTGTGAAGTTGTAGCTCTTGGAGGCACCGTCTAATTTGTTTGATCGCTTTGTAGGGCAAGTGAGATGTGCCTGAGGAGGTGTCTAGTAAAAGGTCAAGAGGAATGTTAAAGTCGCCCCCTAAGATCAGTATTCCTACTTGGAAAGTAGCTAGAAGGTGGGTAATTTTGCGGAAAAAATGGTATCTGGGCCGAATTAGGGCTATAAATATTCGCAAGCGTGATTGGTGTGTTTCTAAAGGTGCCTTTGAGAAAGATGTATCTGCCCTGATCATCTATTAGGGAGTCCGTAATTTTCATTGGGACATTTTTGGATAGGAGTATAGAAACCCCTTTGGATTTCGAGATCGGAGAGGTGGCATGAAAACTGTGTGGAAAGAAGTGGTTAGAAAATTTAGGGATGGCGTTGGTGCGGAAGTGGGTCTCCTGAAGGTATATTATGTCTGCCTTCATTGTCCTCATGGCCATCAGCACTTGGGAGCGTTTCTCTGGTGTGTTGAGACCTTTTGCATTAAGGGATAGGAGTTTCAATGATATGTCGGCCATTTTGGGCTTTGGAGATGTCATTTTGATGGGGGAGGAGTAGTTGTGAGCTGTTGAGAGAGCTTCTGGGAATGGGAAGCTGGAGAGGATCTCAAAAAAGAAAAAAGAGAAGAAAAGAAGAGAAAAAAAAAAGGGAGGGAGGGAGGTAAGAGGGATAGAAAGAGGATGTGTGTGAGGGGATGTGTAGCCAGAGGTGGAGGTGTAAGAACACGTCCACTAAAAGTGTCAGGGGGGTGAACCGGCAGGTGTCAACGGTCACAACAGGGACCGCTGTATGGAGTAGTGGTAGGAGTCGTTCAACTAGTGAAACAAGGTGGACGTCTCCACGAGGTCAGTAAGCTAGTAATTTTGGTGCGTCTTGTTGATGATCAGGGGACCAGTTAAAACTAGAAAACAAAAAACAGAAATTTATTTTCTTCTCTGAATTGACCGTAGATTATTAGTTTGTAAGTGTGTGGAACATGAGGAGGATTTCGGGGAACTCGCAAAGGGGGAGATCTGTCAGGGAATTGTTTTAGTACTTCTTGAGCGTGGAAAGGTAATATAAGCATTACTAGACGTAAATGTTCAAACCCGTACTCTAGGCTAGATATTCAGTTAAGTGTGTAGAAAACATTTTAATCCTTTAAGAAAGCTGTCCTGGATAGTATATAATTTTTTTGACTCAAAACAGCAGAATGTATCTTAACGTGGCAACTGGTTAAAACATAGAGCTGTAACCATCATAACCTTTTAAATCATTGCAACTGTGGTGATACTGGAGTCCCTCTCCAGGGTCCCTCTCTGTATTGTCCGAGAGGGATGCGAAAATCTCTAGGCCCATCAGTTGGGGCAACTTCCCTAATTAGTGATCACACCTGTGTGTATTACACTAGAGCCTTCCTATAGGGAAGGCATTATGTGAGAAATTGTCATTACCATGGAGAGGTAGTGTTCAACAGATTTGAAATAAAGTGGAACCGTTACCTTTTCGTGGCCCTCTCAGAGTTTACCCTATACGGACATCAGTGTATCATTTAGGCATTACAGGTGAAGTATTACCAGCTAAACAAAACAAGAAAAAAGAAAAAGAGGAATAAATCCAAAAACAGTTAGTAAAACTATATCTACCTTATACCTCTATTGTGCTATCATCTTCTAATGGAGAGGGAGGGGAAGGTGAGGGGTGAGAAGGTGGGAGTGGGAGAAAGGGATGTGGAGAGGGGAGGGGGGGGTTGGGGGAAGGAGAGGGAAGGAGAGGGGAGGAGGGGATAAGGGTAGTAGCGAAGCACGTGTATAGCTGTTTTTTAATGACAAAAATAAGTTCAGTGACTGCCTTCCGGTTGTCTTCTAGGGACAGGTCTTCTGGCCAGCTTGTCTGTATCTGTTTAGTATAAGGCTTGATGGCTTGTCTCCTTGCTGATCTTTTTGCTTGAGAAAGACTCGTGTGGTTGTAGCCCTGTATGTTAGGTGTAATTGTGGAAAGTTTAGGACACTGGTAGTCCTTTTCTGGTTGTGAGAACAGTTTCTTATTACCCAGGGTATGATAGCTTCAAGTATGGTCCAGAAAAGAAAGCAATATTATCTGATTGGCGTCAATGATATAAAGGCCAATGGTTATTGGATATACTGTTTGTTCGTCTAAGTGTGGTGAAATCCAGGTAAGGGTTGTTAAAGCTGTGAAAGTGATAGTCAGTGGTATCTCGGTTGTTGTTTCCATATGAAGTATCTATGGGTGCAGTTCTCCATCATTTGGAAGATAGGAAAAAGTATAGTAAACCAGCGCGAACAGTAAGTCTCAGGTTAGTGAGGGGTATCCTTGGTGTCATAGTAATATGGTAAAGCAAGTGTGAGCTTTAAATATCTCCCTGGTTAGGTTAGGCGTGCCCTGCGGTGGACTGGTGAAGCAGTTGGACTGCCATTGCGGGGTGTTTATGATGATCTCGCATTGGTACAAGAAGGGAAGTGGTGTGGGCGGCGGCGACCCAAAGTGAAATTGCCTGCTTCATCTATTCCGTCTATGGATAAGGCTCTATTCAAGGGAGGTAAGCGAAAGTCACTGTACCAATCTGGGACATCTACAAATGGGATGTCCAGGGTACTGAAGAAATGTTCTAGATCTTCTGGAACTCTGAGATTCGCAGTGCGACCTTGATGAGTCGCAGATAAACAGAATGGGAATTTCCAACGGTATAGGATTGATCTGGCTCTTAATGCTTCTAACAGGGGCTTTAGTTCCCTTCTGCATTGGAGTGTGATATTAGAGAGATCCTGGTATATTTTAATTTCTGTACCCTGAAAAAGAATCTGGTTGCGACCCCTGGCTTTACGGAGGATTTCTTCTTTCAGGGGGAACTCAGAGAGACAACAAACTGTGTCTCTGGGTGGGTCTGTGTCTCTTCCTCTCGGGCGCAATGCTCTGTGAATGCGTTCAAATGAGATCGGGTTGTCAGGGGGACTTTCTAGGAGATTATTAAAGATGTCTGTGACTGTTTGTGAGAGGAGATTGGGGTCTATGGCTTCCGGGACACCCCTCACTCTCAGATTGCATCTTCTCCCCCTATTGTCAAGGTCTTCCATATGGCGATTAATCTCCCTGAGATGAATGGCATGCGATTCTGTGACCTGTTGTACCTGGCAGAGGGAGACATCATGGCGGGCCTGTGTGGATTCTATGTCGTCCACTCTCAATGCTATGGCTTGCATGTCTGCTTTTAGGTCTGAGATGGCTGCCTGCAGTGTACATTTAATATCTGTAGCTACACTGCGTAGGTCGTCTATGGTAAGAGCAGGAGTGGTTGGCGGGGGTCCTTGTGTTGTGTCTATTGCGGCCGCCATGTGAGCTCCGATGCGCTGTGGGCTGTAGCTCGGGGAGCGGGAAGTACGAGCGGAGGTGGATTGTGAGGCCTGCACTCTTTCCCTGGGCCGGGAGTGGAAGATCTCGGGGATCTGAGCACTTAACTGAGTCCTCGGAGAGCGGGAGCGGGTTGCTGACATACTCCTCGGCGTCCTCACCATGTCCCAATAGCTTTGCGGAGGGGAAAGTGTTGTTTAGCTGTAAAACGCTGATGTAGAAGGACCTCGTGGGAGCTCTTGTCTCACACGTCCATCTTGGATCGGCTCCAGGCCATGCCCCAGTATTATTTTTCTATGGTCATTTTTTGTTTTTCCTTTTTTGAAGTCCATAGTTTTTAATTATTTTATACTTGATTGAGGCTTCTGATATATATATATATAATTATACCATAATATAGCTTCAATTATAGCTGTGTACACATTAATCTAATAACGTGGCTATTATCATGTGACCGCTAGTATTATCAGATCGAGGTCTGGCTCCACCCTGCGTTCCATTTGTTATTTGTGCTTAATATGGTGCCCAAGTCAGAACGAGGCTTGGTTGTGGCCGTACGTTATTTAAGTGATGGTTCAGCACAGCGCTCGTGCCCCAGGAAGATGCAAGGTATTGTGAAACATGTAGGGCGGTGTGTTTTGCTGACGCCATCATGCCACATGTGACCCCGGAACGCGGGTGTTTTGTTTTTTATTTTTAGCTAGCCGGCTATTTTTATTATCTGTCTGTAAATGTCATTTACGGGTGCCCACCTGTTTAACATTAATAAAGCGCCCTTGTTTTATTCACTTACTACACGATTAGCATCCCCTTCCTTTTCGCTCTTCCACTCGTGGCTTTGAGCCCAAGTGTGTTTCATTTCAGAGCAAGAGCATTATCGTGATAGGCTTATTTCCGCATCCCTGTAAATCACCTTCACTTACCATCTGTAGCCATTACAAGACCGGAGACACCAGAGGATCTATCAGTCCCCCACAGAGGGTTAATCTGTCTGACTGTATGACTCTGCGCTGGAGGGGTCCAACAACTCTGGTAAGGGTTTCTACATACAGAGTTTTGTCTCCAGGTTGCGATCCATCCCACCATCACCTGCGATCCGGGGAGGTGGAGACGGGACCTCTGAACCTTACCCGTAGCAACCCCTACTGTTAAAGTATACCCATCGCTGCACATATCTACTCACGCTGAATTTGTGCTTCACTATGGACATTTGTTATTTATTTTTTGGTCTATGCACCCCTGATGGATATGGATTCTTTATGTGTATCTATTCATTTATATAGAGTATTTGTTGTTTTGTCACATTTATTTTGTACACTCATGTAGACACCCCCTAGGCATGATATTTAAAGGAATATTTCATTTTTATTGTTTCACTTTAAGCATCATTAAAATCACTGCTCCCGAAAAAACAGCCATTTTTAAAACTTTTGTTGCATGGGGCAGGGCCTGGGTCCCCAAACACTTTTTATGACAATAACTTACATATAAGCCTTTAAAATGAGCACTTTTTTCATGTTTGTGTCCCATAGATTTTAACGGTGTTCGTCCGAATTTTTTGCCTGGTGCGAACCGAACCTGGGGGGGTGTTCGGCTCATCCTTAGTCAGGTTGTGTGGGGTTCCCTCATAGCTCCGAGCCCTGACCCAAGGACACCCCCCCAGACAGGGGGGCTCCCTTCAAGGCCCCAACAGCCTAACACTCCATCTCTCAGTTCTTCCACCCAAACAACTCCCCCCAGCAGGGCTAACCCAAGGTATATAAGGAGGCCTGCCCCCTGCCAATCCTAGTTGGAGATTGGTCAGGGCTCCTTACCACCACACCCCAGACAGCTCCACCTCTCTTCCCCTTCTCTGCTTCCAGAATCTTCTGAGAGCCAGAGGGAGGTAACCAAGAAGTGATACTGCCTGTGAGTCATAAGCCTACACTAAACCACCCCCCCAGCTCCCAGATCAAAACAAACAGGCCTAGCTTTCAGATTGGCCTGCCTAAATGTACCTGCACTGGCCAAAAAATCTGACTCTAGCAGCTACCCAAGATAGAGAGGGTACACTCACCCCCCACCACAAATCAGCTGGCCCTTTAGCTGAGAAAAAAATGAAAAAATGGTTCCTGGGCCCAGGAGCAAGGGCATGCCATCAAAAAAATGGATGGGGAAAGGGAAACAACTTGGATGGGGAACTGTACAAAATAAATTACTTAAAAAAATAGCTGTATACATTTTTGATGAGCATTTACATCTGTACAGAATGACTAAGACACTCCTTACTACAGGTCCCTGCACCTAAGAACATATATACGTTTTTGAGCCAGAGCATCTCTTCCTCAGAAAAGATACGCTGCTCCCAGAAACTCTTGTCTTCCCAGGAGGATGGAGATGGACAGCTGTCCCATCCCATGAGGTTACTAAAAGAAGACACCTAAAAAAACACATCCTACACTTACACCTAACTTTACACTGTACACAACCTCTACTAAAAGGGGGGTAGCATCCTTTCAGCAGAGAATATTGAGCAAAAAAAGCACACACATTTTCCTTGTTTTTTTCTGTCATAAGGGGATTATAACCAACAACAGAACAATAAAAAAAAAAACATATGTACAATAGGTGAGCAGTCCTCTTTAGAATTGCTGATGGCAGGGGCCCCTCCCCGAACAAACAGGCTCTCAAAGAGGTAAAGAAGGAACAACTTTACCCAAAGTGTCCTTGTAACAGACAGTCCTTCTGTCAGGCACATAGGGTGGTGGGCTTAATTTGTTCCTGCTGAGTCAGGAAAGTAAAGAAAAGAACACAATCTCCCATAGTTCAAATGCCTAAATTTTAAGCATAGAACCGAGGGTCTGGTAGTCTCTTTAAACCCTTTTCTCCTCTCTCCCTTGGAACCAAATGACTTTCTGCAAGCCGACCCGCCTTGCATATCAGTGCCCGGTCCTTGTAAGTGGTCCTCCCAAGCCGCCTTTCCTCCTTAATCTCCAGGAACCCGGCCCAGACCGCACCGTCTGGCAACCGCGATGGCTTGGGGACACATAGGTAGTCCCAAATCATATCATCCTCCCTGGTAGCTATCAATGTCCTCCATGATTTGGGACAGGACATAAGGGAAATCCAAGCCCCACTTCAGGGCCACTCTCTTCTATACCAGCCGCTGAAATCTGGAGCACCTAGGCAGCTCCTAAGGGTTCTACTTTCCAGGCAGGACACAAGCAGTAAGGGCCAGACTGACCTATTGCCGATGGGAGAATTCCCAGGTCTGGGTAGTGGAAAGCCTGGATTCTGAGAACTTCACGCTGCTGACTGAAGTTCCTACTGACGAAAAAAATACCCCCAAATAAGGTTGTGGGACTTTAACGGCAACAGCGTAATGTAAAAACAATTTTATTCCATAGAAAAATTGATATATGTATACAAAACATTAGCATAGTTAATAAACATAACACAGTGAACACAATAAAAAGCTGAAACACAGCTGTACTGATGTGCATTGGATAAAGATGCTTGTAATGTCTTCCACGAAGGCCTACGCGTTTCGGGACTGAAACTTACCGTCCCTTCGTCAAGGGCGACTCGTGGGACAAGCTCTTACTGTATGGTGAAATACAAGATTAGAAAAAATATAAATAAATAAATTTTCTACGCATAATATTGTCATAGCATTGCATAGAGAACATGAAGTCTATGAAACCAAAACAAGAGAAACAGCCTACCCAAACATGACAGTGTTGGAGCACCCATTGCCCAAATCACGGTGGCGGATATGTCAAAACCACCCACGGATCCAAAAACCGGAGCCTGGGTGTGTGTGGCTGGCCCCACTCTGCCCACACCGATCCACCCCCAAAAAAGAGACACCGAATCACGGAGCCCGTCCAAGAGGGTATTGTGTCAGGAAGGCACAGACCCAAGTGGATGTCTGAAAAGGATAATAAAAAATATTAAAAGTGTAAAAAGTGTGGGGTACCAATTGAATGGTCATTGATTAGCTCACATGAACATATTGATCTTCACACCAGCAGAGTCTGCAAACAAACAGAGAGAGTGCTGTGTGAGAGAAGGTAAATCAATGTAAAGTAAGTAAAGTGCCTGGACTTATATAAAGCGACAAGGCAAAAGCTTACATACCAGTATAAGGCTCTTTAGTTAGTGGGCGTCAGATCTTGCAGCATCTATGTCCAAACGGGTCACCTCCGTTCAGGGCAATGACAGACTGACACTGATCACTGCAGCATTTAAAAGACTGAAAGGGGAGGGGTCGGGCGTGACACTGATCTGTCAATTAGCATGGATCACGTCAATTAGCATGGAAGAGGGCAAAGAAAAAGGAACCTCCAGGTGAGAGTGATTTCGCGGCGACACCGCACTCTCTGCGGCATCCCCACATTCTCACTCCAGTCAGGATTAGCCCAAAACTCCTCCCACTCTTCTGTGAGAGGAGACAGAGCGCAGCCAACTGTATCTTAGCAGCCAGGAGCGCCGTAACAATATAATAGCCAGCTACATAGTAAGACCACAGGATAGGAGGATCATGTCAAGCACAGATGCATCCATGGTTCTCCATGTTTATTATGTGAACATAGTAAACAAAAAAGGGGACCTACTATATATTCAGAGCTTTTGGAAGTAGGGTGCAACATGTAAAAGGTGTCAAACTGGACGGGGGGGACCCCGAGCCATCACTGCATGGCGCACCCCACAGGTGTAGGCCTGAGAGGTGGGTCATGCAGCGGCGACCCACCGATGCAGAGAGGGCGGCCGAGCCAGGCATCTAGATGTCTGCAAGGACGCCACATGAAAAAGGCCCCCAAGAGGGACACAGAGTCCCTGGGAGGCCCCCCTGTGCCGGGCGGGGCAAAGAGGGGCCAACAGATATACCCGAACATATAGTGCGCCATAACCGGACATGGCAATGAGAAATCCAACAACTGCAGGGCATGAAAACAGGTCAAATGTACATCATCAAGGAACTAAAACATGATGAGCAGGTCAGGGGTAGACAAATCTAAGTAGATGATTTAAACATAACATTACACAGATGACCAACCTAGATTGGATGATCAGACAGTATGTTAGATCAAAGGAGGAGGGGGTGAGGGGGAGTGTCACGGACCTGGCCGGAGCAGAGGCTGTTGGAGAGGACTGTGTGCGGGCCTGTTGCCCACCGATTATGGGCCCTAGCATTTGAGGTGAATGAGAAATCCAGTCTGAACTGTATTAATCGGACTCAGTCATGTATATATTGTATGGGGACTCCTTGCTGTGGATCTGTGTCCCTGAAGAGGGAGGGGGGGTTCCTCCAGCAGCCCCCTGCTGATAAGACTGATTCATTCTGTTGGGACACATCATGTGAGGAGATGCTGGTGTCAACTTGTGTTTATGTTAATTGAATGAGCTAATGACATTGTCCTCCATACAATGTAGGAGACGGGACGACTCCTATTGGAGCTCATGTTAATTAGGTTAGCTTTGAGTCATCCTGGTGTATAAATGTGTGTGAGATCTCAAATAAAAGTTAGTTCTGATGTACTCTAAGACTGGTGTTGTCTAGTTCTTGGGGTCCCTATAGCCAGATCCATTGGACTCGTGTTCCAGAACTTAGGAAGCGGTATATGACGGAAGCACTCAAGCGGAGTGTGGGACGTTCCGTGACATTGGTGGCAAGCAGTGGGATAGCTTCCTGAAGTCTGGGACATCCAAACCTCCAACTGGATCCAAGATCAGCATAGCAGACTTCAGTCACCCCAGCGGAGATATGGACCTGGCATCAGAATTCCCGGGGGTGCTGCGGATCATCCTTTCAACGTACACCAGGACTGTGTCTGAGGATGAATACCTGGAGCTCAGGCAGCTGATTCGGGTGGAGCTCTGGATTGCAGCCCTCCGTCTCGCTGGTATAAAACAGGGCAAGTGCTTTCCAACCCAAGAGCAACGGGCCAGTGACCAACGGGCATTGCGGATGGCATTCCTGGGAGAGCAGCCCCAGGAGCAATGGGTGACTGAGTTGGACAGGTTGGTCCAGCAGGAGATAGAGCTGGACAATCGTTATCGGGCTCTGCAATGGCACGCAGAGGAGGGATATTTAGGGGAGACAACAGAATGCTCTCCGGAGGGATATGACTTTGGCGGCCCTGGATTGCTGTGGGAGAACCTTACAGATCTTTTTATGTTTGGCGATGAGGGGGAACCTGACCTTGAGGACATGAGAGACTATAGAGAGTCTATGCTCAGTCTTGCAGGGGTCTCAGAGCTCAAACCTGATCTGGACCATTTGCTAAGGAAGGAACAGCATCTGGAAAGGGCATACAGGAAACTGCTAGAACAAGTTCAGCAGCATGCCAGAGAATCGGCAGTGGAAAATCCGGAGATTGCCGTCCCCAAACCTGAAGTGCTGACAACAGGGCAGAGCTCTGCTAACCTCTGCCCAGAAATGATAGCATCTTCTGGGTTCCATGGACAGGAGATGGTGAACCTCTATCCACAGACATCAGTTGCAGAGACATGGGATTTGATAGACTTTTCTGCTGAGGAAGAACAACCTGATGAGCCTCCAGCAGAAGAGCTGCTATCAGGGCCAAAGTTCACTGTGTTCTGCCCAGCACCAACAGTGGCTTCAGCCTTCTTGAGAGAAGAGGTAGTCGGCCTTTCTCCCACAACACTGACAGGGACATGTGATTTTCTGCCAGCAGCATCTATGGAGTTAAAACAAACTTCTCCAGCTGAAGATCTGGTAACTGAACAGAGGGTCCAAGACCTCTGTCCCACACTTTTACCAATTCCAGAGACTGGGGATTTAATAGACGTTTCTGTAGAGGAGGAACCACCTGGCAAACCCCCAGCAGAAGTGCTGGCAACCGGACAGAGGGTCCAAGACCTCTGCCCCACACCTGCAGCAATTGTGGAGGCCCAAGGTGAGGAGGTGGCAGTCTATCGCGAGCTGCAGATCAGGATCCAAGGAGAGAATGCAGTCATCACCTCACAACTGCAGCTTGATCTGGTGTCGGTTGATGGGGCTTCAGTCCCCACCTGTATACCCCAGGGATGCTGGGCAGTGGGCCCAGATCCCCAACAGCAGGATGGAGTGAGCCCAGTCCCCCTGTCTTCTCTCCAGCGGCAGAAAGGATTCCAGGGAGAAGGGCCAGTCCGGGCCTCTCCCCAGCGGCAGATATGTTCTCTGAGAGAGGCAGAGGATGGCTGGGTGAGTAATACACTGTTTGGAATAATTTGTTTGGGGTACTGTGTGGGTACAGGCAGTAGAGGACTGGAACTACTGACTAACTTCGGAGTCAACCCGTCTGGGGTCTCCTCCTGTGTTAGTCTCCTGCCGAAAGGGGAGAAATGTCACGGACCTGGCCGGAGCAGAGGCTGTTGGAGAGGACTGTGTGCGGGCCTGTTGCCCACCGATTATGGGCCCTAGCATTTGAGGTGAATGAGAAATCCAGTCTGAACTGTATTAATCGGACTCAGTCATATATATATTGTATGGGGACTCCTTGCTGTGGATCTGTGTCCCTGAAGAGGGAGGGGGGGTTCCTCCAGCAGCCCCCTGCTGATAAGACTGATTCATTCTGTTGGGACACATCATGTGAGGAGATGCTGGTGTCAACTTGTGTTTATGTTAATTGAATGAGCTAATGACATTGTCCTCCATACAATGTAGGAGACGGGACGACTCCTATTGGAGCTCATGTTAATTAGGTTAGCTTTGAGTCATCCTGGTGTATAAATGTGTGTGAGATCTCAAATAAAAGTTAGTTCTGATGTACTCCAAGACTGGTGTTGTCTAGTTCTTGGGGTCCCTATAGCCAGATCCATTGGACTCGTGTTCCAGAACTTAGGAAGCGGTATATGACGGAAGCACTCAAGCGGAGTGTGGGACGTTCCGTGACAGGGAGAAACCACAATATAGGAGACTATAGATCTTTTTCACATTCTCCTGATGTAAACCCCTCTAAAAATGGCCTATAACTAAGCTGTTCATTTAAGCCCGGGGGCGAGGTGGCAGCAAGGTCAACAATCCAACGGACTTCCCGTTGTAAGAGGACCTTGTTCCAGTCCCCGCCCCTGGGGTTGGGATGGATTCTATCTATCTATCTATCTATCTATCTATCTATCTATCTATCTATCTATCTATCTATCTATCTATCTATCTATCTATCTATCTATCTATCTATCTATCTATCGAGCCTTATACTGGTATGTAAGCTTTTGCCTTGTCGCTTTATATAAGTCCAGGCACTTTACTTACTTTACATTGATTTACTTTCTCTCACACAGCACTCTCTCTGTTTGTTGGCAGACTCTGCTGGTGTGAAGATCAATATGTTCATGCGAGCTAATCAATGACCATTCAATTGGTACCCCACACTCCCTTCATATAGCCCTTTTTTTTACTCGCCCTAGATTCACCACTGTATATTCTCTAGCACTCAGGTACGATACTATTTACTGAGTTGACTATGACCCTTGGACTGATATTTTTTACTTAATCTGAAATAATCTTTAATTGAATACCATATTTTTTATTATCCTTTTCAGACATCCACTTGGGTCTGTGCCTTCCTGACACAGTACCCTCTTGGACGGGCTCCGTGATTCGGTGTCTCTTTTTTGGGGGTGGATCAGTGTGGGCAGAGTGGGGCCAGCCACACACACCCAGGCTCCGGTTTTTGGATCCGTGGGTGGTTTTGACATATCCGCCACCGTGATTTGGGCAATGGGTGCTCCAACACTGTCATGTTTGGGTAGGCTGTTTCTCTTGTTTTGGTTTCATAGACTTCATGTTCTCTATGCAATGCTATGACAATATTATGCAGTAGAAAATGTTGTATTTATTTATATTTTTTCTAATCTTGTATTTCACCATACAGTAAGAGCTTGTCCCACGAGTCGTCCTTGACGAAGGGACGGTCAGTTTCAGTCCCGAAACGCGTAGGCCTTCGTGGAAGACATTACAAGCATCTTTATCCCATGCACATCAGTACAGCTGTGTTTCAGCTTTTTATTGTGTTCACTGTGTTATGTTTATTAACTATGCTAATGTTTTGTATACATATATACATTTTTCTATGGAATAAAACTATTTTTACATTACGCTGTTGCAGTTAAAGTCCCACAACCTTATTTGGGGGTATTTTTTTCACCTATCAATCTAGGGATGTTGGCAACATACATGATCTAGCTGGAAGCTCCTACTGGCTGTTCAGGCTCCAATGCTGGCTCTGGTCCATCCTTGCTTTCGGGCCGTGGGATTCAACACCTCTCCGCCTTTAGGGTGTGATCTTTGCCCTCTCAGGCCTTCCGGTTCTTCCACTGGTTGGGCGTACAGAGTCCTGATAGCAGGTACACGCTGTAATACAGTGGCTCCTGCTGAACAGTTCTCACCCGGGAAAGTGGCTCCCCACAATGGCCGCACTGGGCCCAAGCAGTCACCTCCACCGTCAGAATCCGGTACTCAGAACAGAGCAGGCAGAGTCGCTCCGCTTTGTCAATAACTCCCAAGGCGAGCCCTTCGTGAGGCTCTAGCCAGACACCAGTGTCCACCAGCGCCCGCTCCTGCATTTCAGGCAACCACTGTAAGGTGGGCATCAGCCAATTACCCTCCGCCATCTTGCTTCTCTGCTTTGTGTCTGCTGCTAGCAGGAACTTTTTAGATTCCTCCAGGGCATGGCACCGCCCCCCTCACTTCCAGGCAGACTGGCGCCAAACTAACTGATATGCACACTCCTCCCTGGGTACGCTGCTGTAACCCCTTGTTAGACAAACTGAAGTTAGCAAGCATGCTGATGCTAGCAGGACTTGTCAAGGCCTGTCGCTTAGCATCGGCCGTGCCCAAGCAACTGAAAGCAGAGGATAGCTGAATTGTCTGGTGGTTGCCTGTAGCAACAGTAAAGATAGTAGCCAATGCCTCCCTGTAGAGAACTGATATAACCTAGTCCCACCCACAGGCACCCACCGGCTGCTTCCAATCACCCTGGGCAACAGTGGACAACCTCAGGCATACTTTACTGTCTTTAAGCCAGGACTTGGACCAAAGTTAAAGATTCCTGTAATCCAGTGTAGAATGTCCAAGCCTAACTGAGCACTGGACATATTTGTAATCCATGGGCGCAATTGCCCGCCATGTTTGCCACTGGTGACGGCACATGATAAACAGTCACTGAACTTCAGGATTGGTACAAGATTCCGTCCCAGTATCGGTTGGGGTAACTGGGTAGCAGGAACAGTAACTAAACGACAGTCCTTGTTGGTTGCTATGGACAATGGCACTTGTTAACCACTTGCGACTGTCGCACACACATACATCACCAGAATGGCACAGGCAGGCAAATGGGCGTACCTGTACGTCCCTTTGAATTTTCCGCCTACCAGGTGCACGCCCGCCGCAGCCAGCGGGAGCGTGCCCGCGGGTCCCGTGAACTCCATGTTCACCGGCGGCCCATGATTGTGGCGAGGAGAGGCAGAGCGGGGAGATGCCTATGTAAACAAGTAATTTCCCTGTTCTGCCTAGCTACATGACAGGGATCTACTGCTCCCTGTCATCAGGAGCAGTGATCTGTCATGTTGTAGTGAGCCCCTCTCCCCCCCACAGTTAAGATCACTCCCTAGGATACACTTAACCCCTTGTTTGTCCCCTAGTGTTTAACCCCTTCCCTGCCAGTGTCATTTACACAGTAATCAGTGGATATTTGTAGCTCTGATCACTGTATAAATGACAATGGCCCCAAAATAGTGTCAAAAGTGTCCAATGTGTCCGCCATAATGTCGCAGTCCTGATAAAAATCGCAGATCGCCATCATTACTAGTAAAAAAATAATAATAATAAAAATGCCATAAATCTATCCCCTATTTTGTATACACCATAACTTTTACGCAAACCAATCAATATACACTTATTGCGATTTTTTTACCAAAAATATGTAGAATACATATCCGCCTAAACTGTGGAAGAAATTTGTTTTTTTGTTTTTTTATATATTTGGGGGATATTTATTATAGCAAAAAGTTAAAAATGTTGCTTTTTTTTTTTTAAATTGACGCTTCTTTTTGTTTATAGCGCAGAGATGATCAAATACCACCAAAAGAAAAAAAGGATGTCAATTTAGCCGAGGACTAAAAAAAAATTGAAATGTATCACTGAGATGGCCCCCTTCTCCACTGCTCCTCCTTTGACCAACAGAAGCCTCAAAACTAGCTTTTCCATGAGACTGTAACCTACCAGAGTCTGGTAAGGTGTTACTCTATATAAGCCCCTCTTTAAGGTGTCCTCAAGATATTTCATCCTCTGCTCCCTCTGCAAGGGCAGGATGACTTTCCCCTTGTAACAGTAGTCAAGGAGGGTTGCCAACCAATAATGATCCTTATCCTTGATGCCACATATTCTAGGGGCCTTTTGCAGGCTTTGAAGTATAAGGGAGCCCATGCACTGCAAGTTTGTGGAGGTATGAGAAGTAGAGTCCTCGAGGTCACTGAGGATTATAATGTCTGGAACTGCCTCCTCCCAGCCACGTACTACTCTTAAGGTTTCTGGGTACTTAAAGCTATCTCTTAAGGTTTGACGTATGTCTTCCACTGCTTCTATGCATTAAAAACTGCCAGAATCCTCCTCCCTCTCCTCTTGTGTGTTCTGTGGCATTGCAAGAATGGTGTCTGCATAAAGTGTGCCTTGAGGGGGGCGTGGCTTGACCTCGCTGGAAGATGGACGCCTGAGAGAAGAGCTCCTGCCGCTATCCATCCTCCTCGCTCTCACGGAAGCCTCATACAACTCTGCCACACGCCTCACAATGGGGACAGCATTGCTGAACTCCTCCACCTCCCACTCCCGCTCACTGCGCAGACAACCGAGCGGTCTGAGCCAAAATCTCCCCGAGCTGTTCAGGACCCAGAGAAACAACATGGCGGCGTCCCGCCAGAGTCCCTCACAACACGCAGCGGCATCCCAATCGCACACCCCACCTGTCATATCCACATCAGAGCCAGGAGATCATGCAGCACACCAACAACAGCATCCCAGCCTCCTTTATCTGAGAACGGTGGCTGCTGATATTAAGGACACTCTGACAGCGGCCATTGCAGACCTGTGCCTAGATATACGTGACATTGCTGACAGGGTGCAGGAGGTGGAAAAGGTCGCAGCCCAACATGGAACGGTCCTCCGCCGAGTGACCCAGAAGATTGATACCCACACTCTGCAACTGAGAGACCTCCAGAGCCATGTAGAGGACCTCGATAACAGAGGTAGGCGCCATAATCTGTGGGTCAGGGGTCTTCCCGAAGCTGTAGAAGGTGAACAGCTTACAGGCGCCATTACTAGCCTGTTTATTGACTTATTAGACAGGCCAGCGCAGACAAAAGTGGAAATGGAGCGCATCCATCCAAGACCCAGGGGGAGAGATACAGACCCCCCCAGAGATATGGTGTGCTGCCTGGTGGACTACAAGCTGAAGGAAGACATACTCCGCAAAGCAAGGAACAGGATCCAACTGTCACATAGAGGCGCTGACATCCACATATACCAGGACCTCTCGGGCATCACTTTGCAGCACAGAAGGTATCTGAAACCGCTACTTGATGTTCTAGGTATCAAGGGCATCCACTATAGATGGAAGTTCCCCTTTGGCCTCTCTGCCACTAACCAAGGCCACACGGCACTGCTACGATTCCCAGATGAATTACAGTCCTTTTGTGAAATCCTTGATATTCCAATGATGGAGGTTCCAAATTGGTATGCCGAGTTCCGCCGTCGTCCACCGCCCAGCAGGGAACACCGTCGAGAGGAACCGATGGAAGCTCAAGACACTCGATACCGCAGGCACAGATCCACCTCAGGGTCCAGGTCTCATGCATCCACCAGAAGCTCCCACAACGGACACAGCCCGACCGATTCCCCACGACCACGGAGGGCCAGATGGGACTTCGGACCGAATCGTGCTCAGTCTCCAGGGAACTAAGCAGTGGATCACCAATCCCACAGTTAAGTTTCTGTCATTATCCCTCTGTTTTTTTTTTTTGTTCAGTTTTTGGGGGATTATTTTTCATGCTCATTTTTCCTGCTCATCTTTTCTTCTGTGGCTTTGAGCCTACACGGTTTTTGTATTCACACGGCTGCCCCGTGTCTTATTGTTCTTGTTTTTTTTTGTTTTGCCTTGAGCTGAATGATCAATATTTCCTGGGTGAGACTGCATGGGGAGAAAGGGAAGAGGAAAGCAAAAAGGTAAAAAAAAAAAAAAGAGGAAAAAAATGCCACGGCCCCATGGGAATAATGACTACTTTTTCTGAGCAGTCTTCTACAGGTGTAGTCAGAACACACAACTGACAACTATGCTGCTGTCCTGCCATCTCCCAGAGACACCAGACATTATGTAATGATTACATATTGATTACGTAATGATAATGATTATGTATACCCACAGATACATTAGCTAAAATATGTTCAGGTTTGCTCTTATAGTTTTCAGATTCACAGGTATCGCAGGATTAGCAGGAGCGGGCTTGCTGGATCCCCATTATAAGCACTTTAACCTGTAACCACAAAAGGGGAAACTTATACATTGAAGCATCCCATCTAGCACTTATATACACGGTACAGGCCCCCACATCGGTAGCCCTGTTCCTTTCCCCCCTAATCAGTGAGGACCGCGGGAGGGTCGCAACCACCTTCCTTGGGGGCTCCAGCCGGTTCGCTCGGCTATGCATTCCAGATACATTTCACAGACCCGACCTGGTAAGGACATAATCACCCATTGCTGGCTACAGGGTTATCGGTTTATCATAATGTCACGGGGGCAACTTTTTTATGATCCTCACTACAGGAGGGCATCTTGAATCCCTACCCTGATTAGCCACGGAACACTTGGTAACCATTTTGCTCACCCACGATAATTAAGGTTGCACCAAACCTACATCTATCCTTCGTAATTACGGAACACACTCACAAGATATATGTGCAGATTCCTTCAACGATGCTAGATCATACATGGGAGTCTGAGGTTCACCTGGTATTGCTAATTCTATGTCTTCACACTTATTCAACAGTCGGAAATGTACAGTGTATGTTTTATTGAGACTTAACATACAGGTATCCCCATCTTCTTTCTGGGCCTCTCCTTAGCTGGATTGTATTGATTAGACTGCAGACTGATTTAAACCCCGCTATGTCCCCTGTAACGTTCATCCTGTCAGCCTAATGTGTCAGTTCTGATCACCTGTCCGGGTCCCCTGACTTATAGAACCTTACCTTTGGCAAAGTTTTTTCTTTCTTTTTCCACGCTGCACGCTTCCCAAATATTTTCCTATACACCTGTCGATGGAGGTGTCAGCGGCGGGTCACCTTGGTACACACATCGTTCTTCCCCGACTGGTTTTTCCCAACCCCCTCACAGTAGTGTAGAGTGGAGTGGGCCTCCCTAGGGTCGGCATTCTCCACCTTCACTCTGTACCATTCCGACAACTTTCTTCTAGAAGACAGGGCTGGTCCCCTACCTTCTCGGATCTCAGACTAGGAGTACGATCCTCCTACCCCCACCTCTATCCCACCCTCCGATCCCGATCCTCTCCACTCCCCAGGCCCCCTTGCTACCTCAGCACCTTCTGCTCATTCAAACAGTGAACACAGCACTACCTTATGACTCCCCCCGGCGCCGGGGGTCCACCCCCTCAGGTCAAGCTATACTCACTAAACATCAGAGGACTCAACACTCCTGAAAAAAGGTCACAGCTGCTTCTGCTTTTAAAAAAGGCCAAGGCTGATGTGGTGTTTCTCCAGGAAACGCACTTCAGATTGGACAACATCCCCAAACTTCACAACTCTTTCTATCCTACGGTATTTCACGCGACTAACGATGTCTCCAAATCCAAGGGAGTGTCCATCTTAATTTCCAAAAACTGTCCCCTTCAAGTGCAAGACATGGTGCTCGACACCAATGCGCGCTACATTTTTCTCAGGGGCAAATTACACAACAAACCTATCACACTGGCTGACCTTTACGCCCCCAAAAGACAGCAAGTTCCCTTTTTCTGCAATACCCTCCAACATCTCACTTCATTCCACAGGGGCATGCTGGTCGTGGGAGGAGACTTCAATCTGGCCCTTTCCCCATCTCTTGACTCCTCATCTGGAACCTCCTCCATAACATTTAGAGCACTGCGCGGGATCAAATCACAGCTTGCGAATCTAACCCTGCATGATGCTTGGTGCACATTATATCCCAACACAAAAGATTTCACCTTTTACTCCTCACCACACCGCAAATATACAAGAATAGATTATTTCTTTCTGTCCCAAACAGACCTAGACTCCCTACTAACTGCCACCATAGACCCTATGATCCTGTCCGATCACAATCCCATCTCCATCACCATCACTTTTCCTACAATTCCCATAAGACCAATGATTTGGCGTCTGGACAATTCCCTCCTCAATGAGCCAGAACACATAAAGAATATAACCACATGCCTACAGCACTATTTTCAAGAGAATGTTTCCTCCGATATCCACCCAATGTCCCTTTGGGCCGCTCACAAATGTGTCGTCCGAGGTGAACTGATTTCCATTGCAGCAAAAAGACGGAAAGCTAGACAAGCTCATATTGCTGAGCTATCGGAACACATTCATTCTCTGGAAAAGAAGCATAAACAATCACTAGCAGAAAAAACTTTGAAAGATCTATTGACGGCCAGAGAAGACCTTCTTGAGGAACTAGGTAAATCAACAAGACGCAAGTACGCCCTTACTCAAAGAATTTACTATGAATTCGGGAACAAATCGGGTAAATTACTCGCTAGGGCCCTCCAAAACAGAAAAGCTACCTTGACCATCCACTCGATTTCAGATCCCTCAGGTCGCAAAATAGCAACTTCCGCTGGCATAGCAAACCAATTCCAACAATTCTATTCCAAACCCTATAACTTACCCACCCCTTTGATGACGGACCCCACCCAAGACAGGAAGAAACTGATAGAGGAATTCTTAACCCAATATGGCCCACAACCCATTTTAGATGAGAAGGCGGCAAATTTAGACAAACCACTTACATGGGAAGAAACTATCATAGCACTTAAACAAATGAAACCGGGCAAAAGCCCAGGCCCAGACGGCTTTTCCACTAGTTATTACAAAACTTTCAAAGACACGCTAATCCCTCACTTTCTGAACACTTTTAATGCAGTGACCACCTCCCCCACTGTCATTCCAGACATCCTAGAGGCCCACATTACTGTGATACCCAAACAGGGCAGAGACACAACATTGGTTTCAAACTATAGACCCATTTCACTCATAAACGTCGACGTGAAATTATATGTGAAAATATTGGCGAACCGCATACTTGCCTTACTCCCCACGTTAGTTTCTTTGGATCAAGTAAGCTTTATCTCCGGCCACGAGGCCCGTGATAACACCCTGAAGGCCATCAGCATACATCACTGGCTGTCAACTCCGGGCTTTTTCCTTTCCCTCGATGCGACAAAGGCGTTCGACAGAGTGGCATGGGACTATATGACGGAAGCATTACGCAAAATGGGGATTCGAGACCGTATGTTTCAATATATTCTCGCCCTTTACTCGTCCCCAACAGCAAGAATCAAGGTCAATGGCCACATGTCGGACGCCTTCTCCCTGTCGAATGGAACGCGGCAGGGATGCCCCTTATCACCCATTATATTCATTCTCATGTTGGAACCCTTGCTTCATAGGCTTAGAACTAACCCATCTATCAAAGGGGTCATAATCAAAGATAATCAATATAAATTGGCCGCATACACGGATGACATCCTTCTATTTCTCACTGACCCCATAACCACAATTCACAATCTCCTAAAGGACTTCTCTCTTTTCAAATCCCTCTCCAATCTTCAAATTAATTTTGCTAAATCTAGAGCCCTTAATGTCTCTCTACCAGCCTCATTAATGGCACAATGCCAGGATAACTTCCCTTTCAGATGGGAAACACAGGCCATCACCTACCTAGGAATTCAGCTACCAGTTAAATTAGACGACCTCTACACCAGAAACTTTTTACCCATTCTTAAGACTATACAAAAAGACATCCAAGAATGGAATAAGGGCACTTTTTCATGGTTTGGAAGGGCAGCTATACTGAAAATGAACATACTTCCCAGACTCTTGTTTTTGCTGCAGACTGTACCAATCAAACTTCCCCCCTCTTTCTTCACCGCCTATAAAAAATTATGTTTGAAATTTATATGGGCTGACAAACATCCGCGTATTAGATGGGAAAAACTTGTGTCACCCAAACTGAAGGGAGGTATCGGTCTTCCTGACATAAAAAAGTACTACTGGGCATGCCATTTGGCCAGAATTGTTGACTGGCACCTGCACAGCAGCCTTAAGGCATGGATTGGCCTCGAGGAGGCATTCGCCCCATTCCCAATCCATCATCTCCCATGGATTAGCTCTCACGGAACCCCGAGGGAGATCTTGCCACATCCTCTAATTGGCCCAACTTTACAGATCTTCCGTACTGTCTGCAATAAGATGACTATTGCTACCTCACCCGGTCCTCTGACCCCAATTGACCGAGACCCAGACTTTCCCCCGGGTATGACACAATTGCGCAATACTGTCAGGCCCATAAGGCACTCGATCAGAGCAGGATCCCTTTTCGACGAAGGGAAGATGATCTCTTACCAAACACTTCTGTCCAAATTTCCGGACACAGACATCCCCTTCGTCACATTCCTCCAGATCAGACATTTCCTGCTCAATTCCACCCCGCTCCCCCGATGGGACAGAGAGCTAATGCCTTTAGAAGCTATGTGCACCAGATCCGAACCCCAAAGACATGTCATATCGGATATGTATACCCTACTATTTGCTAAAATCTCTACTAAAGACGACACTGTCAGCCAAAAATGGGAAGAAGAACTAAATACTGACCTAACTCAAGAAGATTGGGAACACATCTTCACCCACATACATAAAGGATCTCTGAATGTGTCTGCACAGGAAAACGGCTACAAACTTATCTCACGGTGGTATAGAACTACCGATAAAATCCAAAGATTCTACCCCAGCATCCCACCACTATGCTGGCGCTGCAACAGTGCACACAGATCACTGTTGCACATATGGTGGGAATGCCCCCTAATCCAACCCTACTGAAAAGAGATACACTGTCTCACTTCACAAATCACGATATCACCCCGGACTTTACCCCAGCCCAATATTTACTCCACCACACTTCCATCCCACAAGGGGCATACAAAAAGTCCCTCACCCTACACCTGATCAATGCAGCAAAACTCTGCATACCCACTCACTGGAGGTCTTCTTCTCTCCCCTGCATACCCGAATGGTTACGTAGAGTAGATAAGATAGCTGAGATGGAGGATTTAATCCACCAGGCGAGAGACACCTCTTCCAAGTTTCATACAATATGGGCATGCTGGTTACATTTTAAGGAATCCGCAGAACACCGTAGACTCCTTTCTGGTTCCCAGTAGCTTGACCTGAGGGGTAGAACCGTCCACCTATTGAATGAGCCAGAGACATCTTCATGAATGCTCCCCCCCCTTCCTCTATACCCTTTTACCCAATTTATATTCCCACCCCCCCTATATTCACATGCTGACCTCATAGACTGAACTTTATTTTAGGACCGTTACACAAAACTTATATGATATTAACTGGATAGAGACGTAATATCCAAACCACTCTGTTGACAGCATCACACAACCAGGAGATGGGCAATAGGCTCCTTACAGCCAGGAAGTAAAAGCTTCCACCCAGACACAGTTAGTTCCCGACGGGGGAGTCTGGGTGATGTGGCTAATTACCCGATCTCACTGAGTAACGCTCGATACGAGGCAGTACAGAGCCCTTCTAAAAGATATGATGTTCCATTACAGTTTAAAGATCTTAAAGTTATACCTGTTCTAACTGAGTTACATAAGTTATCACTTGCTTATACTTCTTCTGTATTTTATTTGCACACCAAAACTGTCAAGACATCTCAACAGATCTTTAGATTCCGAGATTGTAATGATATTTTGCCAAATGTCATATTGTTTGTACTAGGCAAAACCTTCAATAAAAACATTGAAACAAAAAAAAAGTGTGCCTTGAGAGGAAAGGAAGTCCTCCTCATCATACCATTGCTCTGCCTTCAGTGCCCTGTCCATAATGCCACGCAGAGTATACTCCAGCAGGAACACAAGAGTGAGAGTGTATAACTGATGAATGCATTGTCACGGCTCACAATCCTTGTGGCCTCCTCAAATGGTGACAGTATAGTGTATGCATCCTTTATCAGCAGCCATTGGCATGGGGAAAAAAAGCTGAGCTGCCCTGAGGCTGTGAGGCCATACTCACGCAGGTACTTGTTGACAGCCCTCTGCTGCATGTTCAGCTGCTGCAGCATTGTCAAAGTTGAGTTCCACCTGACGGCATGTCACAAATCAGGCAGTTTACAGGCAGGTGGAATTCCTGATGAATTTCAGCCAACCGAACACTGGCTGTGTATGACTGCCTGAAATGGCTACAGACTCTTCTGGCCTACCTTCTTGCAAGCCTGGGTACCTGAAACGCTGCACTACCACATTGAGGGCATGGCACATGTGTCAACTTTCCCTGTCGAAGGGTGGACAGAAGGTTAGCACCATTATCGCAAATCATAATTCCTGGCTTAAGCTTCCATGGTGATAACCACCTCTGGGCCTGCTCCTCAAGCTGAAAGAATCTCTGCTCCAGTGTGGCTCTTGTCCCCTAGACAGACCAGCTGAAGCACTGCATGGCATCTTTTAGCCTGAGTAGCTGAATGGCCCCTTGAACGCTTAGGCTTTACTGGTGGTTCTTGGGGCAATACAGCAGAGGAGAGCATGGGGGGGAGGAGGAGGGAGTGGAGCTGACAGATTTTGCATTATCACCACCAGCTGTATGGAAACATGGCGGCAAAACAAGCTCCAGCACCAAGCCCTGTCCTGCACGCTTCATAGTTTCAAGCAGAGTTACCCTGTGTGGTGTGAACAAAATATATGTCCCTGACCATGCTTGCTGGACCACGTGTCAGCAGTAATGTGGACCTTGTGGCTGACTGCCTTGCCCAATGATGCCAAAACATTGTCTTCCATGTGGTGGAACAGAACTAGAATGGCCTTACATGCAAAGAAATAGTGACTTGGGAAACTGCCATTGTGGTACAGCCCATTCAGCAAATTTATGGAAGGTGGCAAACTTCACCAGATGGAAAGGCAGGAGTTGTAAATTCAGCAATTTGGACAAGATGGAATTTAGACGCTGAGCATGTGGGTGGCAAGGAGGTTTTTTTTTTTTTTTGCTGCAACAGTCAGGGCAGAGAAATTTGCCTGCTATACTCTACAGCTGGTGGTGTGCTTCTGGCAGACATGTTGCAAGGACCTGTGACACCCTTTGCTATACCATCATCCCTGTCAGTGGAGGCTGAGATATTGTAGGGGTAGACATGAAAGGTGAGGAGGAGAAGAATTTTGTTCCCTTTGTGTGGCTTTCAGGTGCTCTTGTGGCTGATGATCTTCTGCACGCAGGCCAAAGTTTTGGTCACGTTCTGAAATATAAGTTGAAAGAACTAAGTAAGCAGAAGTAACTAATAGGCAATTAACCTTACAGAATAAGTATAAGGAATGGATGGATATTATTCCAATCCCCTTTGCATCACCTCTCCTCGGCTCCAAGCAGGAGGGAGAAAGGGAAGGCAATTGTTAAGGGGCTCTGATTTCATACCTCCTGGGAGGAAAGCAGTGACACCAGGTCAGTGACCCAGAGGGGACTTATAATGACACAAATAATCAAATGGTGAGTAGCTAACATTTGTAATAAACTTGGAGACTATGGATGGATCATATGACTGAAGAGGGACATGTGGGTTGTTTTGCAATATGGTAACATAGTTGTGCTGACTGAATATTATTGGCAAGATAGTGGTCGACCTCTGTTGCCATCGGGTGCCATAGAGATGATGGAGGGTGGGGGTTGACGTAAAGTAGTACCAGTTCATACGTCGTTGAAGTGGAAAGAAGGCTCTCATTGAGGTTAGAAACTGGTGAAGTGAAGAAAAGGGTGATGTGGGAGCTACTGAGTTCAGTTGTAGGTTGGTGAGTTCCACAGATAGAGCATAAAAAACATAGATCTGCAGGGGGGGTGGTTCCAGTGGTTGCAGAAGAGGAGGATAGGGTACCAGGATGGTCAATAGTTGGTAGTGTTGTAGCGACGAAAGAAGACCATTTGCAATGAAAGTGGGGTGTTGGTCCACTCTTGTCTAGACATGTATCATGTTTTTCTTTGTCCAGCAGGGATATGAGTTAATTTTTGGCATCCTGGATTATAGGGGGGCTGGAAGAGGACCATTTTTTGAGTATCGCTCATCTGGCTGACATGAGGCATGTTGACAACCAGGCCTTGTTGTGCCAGTTGATTGCTTGCTGAGTTTAAAGCATTGTGAAGCAGGGGTTTTAGATTACCAAAAAGCAGAGGGGAAATGTTTTTTATGAAGAGCATCCTGTGATTTTTAAGGCGAGGTCTTCGACTTGACTCCAGAAGGAAGAGATATGAGGGCAAAGCCAAAGTCTGTATAATAGAGAAGATCCTTCATGGCTGCACAGAGTACATTTGTGTTTGTGGGGTTGTTGTGTTGAAGGCAGGAAAGGGAGGTATGCGCAGTGCATTATTTTGAATTGTTGTTCAATTATAATGGTGCTCACTGCTTCTGAAGAATTGAGGTCCGAGTTCCAAGAAGCGACAGATGTTTCCTGTAGCGGCTTGCTGAGGTGGGTATTGAGAGGTTTGTAAACGTTTGAGATCCTAAATTGTTGCTGTTCCACTAAAGAGTCCAGAAAGGAATTGCAGAAGTGTTGAAGATTGTTTGGGGATAGACTTGTAACATGTTGTACAGCTTGATGAATGAACAAAATGTGGTGTTGTGGGAGCTCAAAATATGTCAAGATTTGGGGGATCGGTCTAGCATTGCCTGTATTTGGGTTGAAAAGTTGATTAAAGTTTAGTAGCTTCCTGTGGGCCCAGGTTTTTAATCCAGAGTGAGATGTAGCAGGTGGGAAGGAGGGATTCTCATAAATTGGGAGATATAGAGAAACCCACGGAGAAAGATGTAATTTGCATCTGACCTCTTGCCAGGCGATCTGAGTAGCAGGTTTTGGTGGCGGTGAGGAGGGATGGACCACAGTTTGCAGTGAAGGAGAGCCGACAGGCAGTAAGGGGTAGCCAATTGGTTCATAGTTGGCCTATCTTGAGGTGTGTGAGATCCAGTGGAGGAATTCTTAGGAGTCAAGATAAATGATACGCTCTAATATTAAGGAGGATGGCTCCCCCCTCGCTCCTCAGGAGGACTCGTTTGTTAAGTGCAATATGGGGCACCCTCTCTGCCAGAGAAAGTGTGATAAGGCTTTTTGGAACTTTTAAATTTCCTTGTGCCATAGGAGCAGGAGTATTGTTTGAAGAGGGGATAGAAGTCTGGCAAAGCTGACCATTTTAAATAGATGGCACCTCCCGAAGAGTGAGATGGGGATATCCATCCATGTCTTTAATTTGCTTATTATTTTAGAGATTACTGGGGTGATATTGAGATTATATAAGCATTAAGGAGTTTTTCCAATTTTTATTCCTAGATAGGTAATGTAACTATTTGCTACAGAAAAGATGGAAGAGGTAGTCCATGAGGGAGTTTTAAAATGAAACAGAGAAAGGATCTCACTTTTGGCAAAATTGATACATAGACCCGAAAGTCCCCTAAATTCAATAAAAACATCCTGAATGAGAAGCATGTCAGAAGCAGGGTTAGAGGAGAAAATGAGTATTTCATCTGCACATAGGGATTGGCGGAGATCATGTTGACCTATTTGGACACCATGTAGGGAGGGGTGGGAGAGGAGGAAACGGGAAAGTGGTTCGAGGGCCAGATTTAAGAGTAGTGGGAAAAGTGGGCCGCTACCATGTTTACTTTAGGGCAGCATACATTGTATATATTAAGTGGAGGAAGGGACCTGAAAAACCTAAATATTGCAGGACGGAGGACAACTAAAGAAAGTTGACATTGTCAAAGGCTTTCTCCGCATCAAGGGAGATTATGGCTATGTCTTAACTGGTGTTAGACTTGGCATGTTCGAGGACCGTGAGTACTTTGCAGATATTGGAGGATGCTGATCGGCCTTGGGTGAAGCCAGCTTGAGCCGAGTGGATAAGGGTGGGCATGATTCTGGCCAATCTATTGGCCATGATCTTGTTAAGGATTTTAGAGTCTAGGTTAAGTTGTGAGATGGGTCTGTAGGAGCTAGGTTCAGAGGGATCTTTACCTTTCTTGGCTATCAGCTTTACGTGTGCTTGATATCCTGGAGAATCGTTTGGTAGACCCTCGCCAGGGTTGAGACTGTTATATGTGCTGTGAGCTTGAAGAACTCAGGGGTGTACCTGGCTGGGCCTGGGGCTTTCCCGTTGGCAAAAGAGCAGATTGTTTTGTGAATTTATGGCTCGGTGATCGGAGAATTTAGTTGATCAAGGAGAGTGGAATCAATTTGGGGAAGATAATTTTTTTGTAAAAAATGTTGTGCGGCGTCTGGGTATGAGGGGTCTGGGCTGTATAGAGTGGTGTAATATTGTTCAAGGGTAAAGCTTATGTCATTGGGATAGGAGCATAAGTTTCCTTGGGAATCTTTTAGAGAAGTTATGTGTGTGGGGACATGAGCTCCCTTGCAAAGCTTCACTAGCAATTTCCCTGACTTGTTGCCAAACTTATGGTAATGAAGGTCAGAATAAGATTTATGTTTACGTTCTTGAGCTTCCGCCCATTGATCAAAGTTTGTTTTGGCTGCTCACCAATTTTTATGGTTTGTGGTGGCTTCTCGCCAATTCTTACGGTTTGTGGTGGTATTGCTACATGATAGCTGTCCTTGGGTGAGTCTGAGGCGATCACTGGCTTCACAGAACTTTGTAAGAACCTTCCTTTTGTACATAGTGGCAAAAGCAATGATCCTACCATGTAGGACGGCATCCCATAACATGTTGGGGTCAGAGCATTGCGGGGCATTAGTCAGCTTGTAGTCTGACCAGGGTTTTCTGTAGGTTTTCTGAAGGTCGGGATTTCGGGCCAAGAATTGGAGGAAGCGCCATATTCTCGTGGGGGTATAGGGCTGAAGTAATATAATTTTATCGAAACGGGGGCATGGTCGGAGATTGCAGTGTCATGGATAAGAGTTTCTGAGGTTTTGGTCAGTAGCGCGGAATTGCATAAAAGGTAATAAATCCTGGATAGCGTGTGGGGGGGGGTGAGTAATAGGAGTATTCCCTGCCTTCTGGTTGAGCTAAGCGCCATGGGTCGCTAAGCTGGAGGGCTGTTGCAAAGGAAGTTAGTAGAGTTGTAGTGGATTGAGGGGGAGGTTAAAGGGTGGGTAGTGCCTTGAATTTATCCTCTTGTGTATCCATCACAGCGTTAAATTTGCCTCCTAATGGGAGGGGGTATTGTATATTGGGTGCTTGGTGTGCAGTGACCGCCTGGAAGAGGGGTTTGATGGGGAAGTTGGGTGCATAGATGTTAGTGTTTATGAGATCTTTGTTGGAAATGCGAAGGTGAAGATCCATTTAAATCATGAATGATTAGGTCTGTTGAAGCCAGATCTACATCAAATCCAGATATCAAGAGGGAAGTAAAAAGAAGAGAGAGGAGAAAAGGAGAGGGAGGATGCGGAAAAGGATATAGTTGTGGGACAGTGGATGAGTTTATTATGTTCAGTATGGCTCTGTTGTGTGTAGGGCCTGGTACAAATGTAGAGGGGAATAAGGCATGTACGTGATTTTGGTGGGCATTAGAGAGTTGTGTTTAGTCAAGCTTGTGACATCTCAGGTCATTTATCCAGGGTGACCAATTTAAGATATTTGTCTTTATTATTGCTTGATATAATATATAATCATTATCATGTACTTGGGGTTTGTTTGGGTATTGTGTTTTCCAATTGTGATTGTAAAATAACAATAAAGAAAATATTTGATAAAAAAAAGATACATTTTGGAAAGGTTAGGTGAGCTTTAGCAAACATGAGTTCCAACTGTTGTTGAATATGTAGCAATAACTCACAGTGGAGCTGCTGGTTTATAGCGGGCTGTTACCGTAACCTTTGTTACCTCTATTTCACCGGAACCGGGTCTAGGGTCCCATTGAGTTTAACTCCAAGCAATGTAGGCACCGGACACTTGAGTATCTTTTCCAATGCTTTAATAAACGTAGATTGAAGGAAGTAGCAGGAAAGAGGTAGAAGGAAAGTTGCAGGGAAGTTCAAATACCTTTCTTTAGTGTAGTATTTGGAATTGAAACTTGTAGATGAATGTACTCTCTCTGTAGAATTGAATCTTTGTCCGCCTGGATAGGTTTCTCTCACTGACCTAGCAGCCAGTACGCAGCACAAACAGAAGTCTCTGCCACAGACTTGATTGGAACAAAACCCGTACGATCTTCTGCCACAGGATGTAATGGTTTACGATGAATAGCAAACACAGCACTAGAACCTTTAAGCCAACCCGGCAGTACACTTCAGTAGGATTACTTTAGGATGCGTCCTCCAACTGAGTCACCAGGCCCCTCTCCAGACCAGCACTCTGCATGATCCTTCCATGACGGGTCCTCCCCTGGGATCTTCTCAGTTGTCCAGCTTCTTCACATAGGATAGACAGCCCAGGACCATTCCTCTGCTGCTGTGGTAGGCCCCAGACAGGCTTCTGGGCCCACCCACACGCTGCAGCGATGTGGGCCTCCAGATCGGAGGACCACGAGGTAGTACTCCTAGCACATACCTGTCAGCCAGGAGGGCCAGCAGGTGGAACGAAACAAACCCTAAAACATGGCGTCTGTCCCATAAATACCCTCTCCCAGAATGCAACTCGGAGGACCACCTCCACCGAGGACAGAGGAGCACTTAGACGCCTCAACGTGTTGCCTTTCCAACACTGACCCATGGTGACAACGACACCCATGGGTACAGTGTGAAACTACATGCAACTCAGCCAAGCTGGAACAGAGGCAAATCTGACTATGTATAAACAGATAACCCACTAAATTTACCTATAAGCGGTAGATTGAAAATCTACCAGCGCTACATACTCCCCCCACTACAATAGATGTTGTCCTCAACGTCTGTCAAAATAATCTCCCAAGCCTGAGAGCAGGTATTTGAACTTAAAACTTGGATAAGGGCAAGAAAGAAGAAAAGACAGTATAGAAATATTACAATTTCAACATTTATATAACAACATCCGCAAACAAAATCACATCATGACTGTCACAACCCCACTGTCTATCTAGCTTGATAGAGGATCCAATTGTTCCTGAAAAAAACAAACAAAGTTAGACACACACTAAATATGTACAGTACCCTCAATAAACAGTTTAGGAGCAAAGTCTCATTCCAAAAGAATAATGACACTCTCTTCCCGTATATCTTTTTCTTTTAATGAAACAAACTGAAGTAACTTAAGAAGTCCATCCCTATTTTTTAGGCAAATCACCTCCTTTCAATAGAAATAATCCAGCTAGCAAAGAGTCTTTGGATTTAGAAGCGCCGAGATGAACATTATCTCTTGACCACGAAGATCTCTAAACACTGACACTGTCTAACTATACACCCCAAAGTTCTTTGTTCATAATAACCAATAAAACTGGGGATCTGGCAATGTCAGTTTCTCTCCCAGTTTATCCACTGTAGTGATAAAGTACACAATGTCATCTTTTCCGGGTCTGCAAATGACCACTTTGTCAGCATAGATGTGCCGACCATAGTTCCAATGTAGGAAACATCCACTGAAGCGTTCATCCATGGCAACAGGACATCCAATTTTCCAGAAAGGCTTCGGCACAGACAAATAGTCCCAAACAGCTTCACTGTACCACAGTTCCCGGTTAGCCTCAATTTCCTGCATAATTTCCTGAGTAACATAGGGAAATTCCAGACCATATTCTGTGGCAACACGTTTGTTAAGTACTCTCTGTAAACGTGCAAGTTTAGGTAAAGATCTATTTTTCCCCGAACCAGGAGGCACACAAGAGTTCAATGATTTGCTCACCATAGACCCGACGGGTGTCGGAAGCAAATTAGCAATTTAGACAAAGTCTCCTTGGTAGTACTGTGCGGCTCCTCACAAGGTGATGTCTTCCCAGAATCCATGGCTATCCACTCTGACAAAGTCAAGGCAGAAGCAACATCTTCGCCCTGGGCCCATAATAGTTCCTGTGACATTGTCTCAAACAAATCATCATCACCTGAGAGATCTGACATGGAATCTATCTCCGAATCTCTCAACTCCTCTGCTGGCAAATATTTACACAAAGTCCCAGATATGTTCCCCTCTGATCCCTCACCCGTTCCTGACGTGGACTTCTCCGGATCCATGTGTTTCTCCGGCTCCGGTTCAGGTAGTCTCTGGGGTAGGCCTCGACCACAGCCACGGGAAGCCTTTACATATCCCACCTTCCTCTGTACAGGTGCAACGGGGATAGGTGTAGTAGACGTGGAAATGAAAGTGATGTCCGCCAATGAAGTAGTGACAGCGGTATCTCCCTCAGGAACACTCTCGGTGGCAACAGGCGAAATCACGGCCTGTTGTTCTCCAACAGCAATAGTAGCAGCTTTCACTGTGGCAATACCTGTAGCCCAGTACACCCGATAAGCACCAGGCGACATAGTAGGTTGCTCCACTATGAACAAATATTCTCCGCACTGCAAACAACGAACAAATAGACGGAGGTGTATGGCCAGTCCTTCACACTTGTGGCAAAGCATGCCCAGCCCTTCAATATCTCGGACTGTGTAGAGAACAAACCTCCCCTGTGGCTTCAGACGAATGCCGGTATCTGTCAGCAAGGTTCCGGTCAGCATAGCACCTGCAGCGGTACTCATAGGGAACATCTTAGGTCCTATAGTTGGCTGTATCAACGAAAAAAAAGACATGGCCACACTCTGATCTTCTCAGCACGATCACGAGGCCTCTCTTTTCCTTTTCCTGGCACCAAACACACACACGCGTCCCATGCGGTAACAAGTAAGTTAGGCTCCTCACACTTGTTCTTCTGATCACGTAGCTCCCGGGCTTTTACTTCTCACCCACAGCCTACGCAGTCAAAAATAAAGTCCTGCAACTTAACCCCTTCTTCTCTCCAAAAATTGACAAAGTCCAGAAATTTATTCCAACGTAAACTCTCGGTGAAATACTTCTCAGGGCTGCGGGAGGTTGACAGCTAACAAATCCCGGATGATGCCCCCACATGTAGCAAAAACTCATGGTGGAGCTGCTGGTTTATAGCGGGCTGTTACCATCACCTTCGTTACCTCTATTTCACCAGAACCGGGTCTAGGGTCCTGTTGAGTTTAACTCCAAGCAATGTAGGCACCGGACACTTGAGTATCTTTTCCAATGCTTTAATAAACGTAGATTGAAAGACGTAGCAAGAAAGAGGTAGAAGGAAAGTTGCAGGGAAGTTCAAATACCTTTCTTTAGTGTAGTATTTGGAATTGAAACTTGTAGATGAATGTACTCTCTCTGTAGAATTGAATCTTTGCCCGCCTGGATAGGTTTCTCTCACTTACCTAGCAGCCAGTATGCAGCACAAACAAAAGTCTCTGCCACAGACTTGATTGGAACAAAACCCGTACGATCCTCTGCCACAGGATGTAATGGTTTACGATGAATAGCAAACACAGTACTAGAACCTTTAAGCCAACCCGGCAGTACTATGTGGTAGGATTACTTTAGGATGCGTCACCAGGCCCATCTTCAGACCAGTACTCTGCATGATCCTTCCATGACGGGTCCTCCCCTGGGATCTTCTCAGTTGTCCAGCTTCTTCACATAAGATAGACAGCCCAGGACCATTCCTCTGCTGCTGTGGTAGGCCCCAGACAGGCTTCTGGGCCCACCCACACGCTGCAGCGACGTGGGCCTCCCGATTGGAGAACCACGAGGTAGTACTCCTAGCACATACCTGTCAGCCAGGAGGGCCAGCAGGTGGAACAAAATGAACCCTAAAACATGGTGACTGACCCATAAATACCCTCTCCCAGAATGCAACTCGGAGGACCACCTCCACAGAGTTATCTCCGGGACAGAGGAGCACTCATACGCCCCAACGTGTTGCCTTTCCAACAGCGACCCATGGTGACAACAACACCCACAGGTACAGTGTGAAACTACATGCAACTCATCTGTGGTATAAGCCGCATCTAATTCGCATAGGTGTGAATGGGGGCCAACTTTCTTTGCAAACATTCTGCAAGTCTGCTGCAAGCTCTGCTTCAGTTATGCTGTGCAATAGTCATCCCACCACAGGGCTCACTGTGGCTGAATTTTCATGCTGTAGCCTTGCAGAGCTCTTGCTGTAGACCTACCATTGCAACTTTGCTCTTGCTAGAGTCTTGCCTCGCAAATTTGCTAAAAATTGGAAAAGTGTCAACTAGAATTTGTGCTTTAAGTGCTCTGCAAGTGTACAACTTGAGAGAGTATTCCCATTTCCTCATTGTTGGTAACTTCTGTGGATTAGATGGAGAGATCAGAATCTGGTAGAAATGCAAGATTCTTGTGTGGATTGAGAGTGTACTTTCATAGGCCCGAGTAATGGCTGATGTCAATAAGGAATCCGATCATAGGACCACGCTCATAGCATGTCTTATGTGGAGATACTTAAAAAAGTCCAGATGGGGAATTTTATACTTGGTGTGCAGATCTTGAAAGGTATGTGTTCCGCCTTTGTTAATGATGTCTCCGATGGTATCAATATCTGCAGATGTCCACTTGGAGATGGAAAGGTCCTCACAGATCTGTTCTATAGTGGAAAGTGGTAGATGTGTTAGTGTCTGCTTCGATATGCATCTTGCTTGATGTTGGATAGCCCTCCAGACTTTTATGGTGGCAGATGACCACTAGGGATGAGCTTCGAGTTCGAGTATAACTCATGTTCGACTCGAACATCGGCTGTTCGCCAGTTTGCCGAACAGCGAACAATGTGGGGTGTTCGCAGCAAATTCGAATGTCGCGGAACACCCTTTAAAAGTCTATGGGAGAAATCAAAAGTGCTAATTTTAAAGGTTTATATGCATGGTATTGTCATAAAAAGTGTTTGAGGACCTGGGTCCTGCCCCAGGGGACATGGATCGATGCGAAGAAAAGTTTTAAAAACGGCCGTTTTTTCGGGAGCAGTGATTTTCATAATGCTTAAAGTCAAACAATAAAAGTGTAATATTCCTTTAAATTTTATATCTGAGGGGTGTCTATAGTATGCCTGTAAAGGGGCGCATGTTTCCCGTGTTTAGAAAAGTCTGACAGCAAAATGACATTTCAAAGGAAAAAAAGTCATTTAAAACTACTCGCGGCTATTAATGAATTGCCGGTCCGACAATGCACATAAAAGTTCATTGATAAAAATGGCATGGGAATTCTGCACAGGGGAACCCCCGAACAAAAAAAAAAAAAAATGACGTGGGGGTCCCCCTAAATTCCATACCAGGCCCTTCAGGTCTGGTATGGATATTAAGGGGAACCCCGGACACATTTTTTTTAAAAAAATGGCGTGGGGTCCCCCCTTAAAATCCATACCAGACCCTTATCCGAGCATGCAACCTGGCAGGCCGCAGGAAAGGAAAAGAGGGGGGACGAAAGAACGCCCCCCCTCCTGAACCATACCAGGCCACATGCCCTCAACATTGGGAGGGTTCTTTGGGGTAGCCCCCCAAAACACCTTGTCCCTATGTTGATGGTACAAAAGTACCCCTACCATTTCACAAATAAACTGTCAAAAATGTTAAAAATGACAAGAGACAGTTTTTGAAAATTCCTTTATTTAAATGCTTCTTCTTTCTTCTATCTTCTTTCTTCTATCTTCTATCTTCCTTTGGTTTATTCCTCCATCTTCTTCTACTTCTGGTTCTTCCTCCGGTGTTCTTGTGCAGCATCTCCTCTGCGGCGTCTTCTTATCTTCTTCTCCTCGGGCCGCTCCGCATCCATGATGGCATGGAGGGAGGCTCCCGCTTTGTGACGCTTCTCTCTTCATCTTTTTCTTCATCTTTTCCTCTTCATCTTCTTCTCTTCATCTTCTTGTCTTCATCTTCTTTTCGGGCCGCTCCGCATCCATGATGGCATGGAGGGAGGCTCCTGCTGTGTGACGCTTCTCCTCTTCTGACGGTTCTTAAATAACGGGGGGGCTGCGCCACCCGGTGACCCCGCCCCCCTCTGATGCACTGGGACTTGACGGGGACTTCCCTGTGGCATTCCCCGTGACATCAGAGGGGGCGGGATCACCCGGTACGTAACCCCACCCCCTTCTGACGTCACAGGGAATGCCACAGGGAAGTCCCCGCCAAGTCCCCGTGCATAAGAGGGGGGCGGGGTCACCGGGTGGCCCAGCCCCCTCGTTATTTAGGAACCGTCAGAAGAGGAGAAGCGTCACACAGTGGGAGCCTCCCTCCATGCCATCATGGATGCGGAACAGCCCGAAAAGAAGATGAAGAGAAGAAGATGAAGATGAAGAGGAAAAGATGAAGAAAAAGATGAAGAGAAAAGCTTCACACAGCGGGAGTCTCCCTCCATGCCATCATGGATGCGGAGCGGCCTGAGGAGAAAAAGATAAGAAGACGCCGCGGAGGAGATGCCGGACAAGAACACCGGAGGAAGAACCAGAAGAACCAGAAGAAGAGGAAGATGGAGGAAGAAACCATAGGAAGATAGAAGATAGAAGAAAGGAGATAGAAGAAAGAAGAAACATTTAAATAAAGGAATTGTCAAAAACTGTCTCTTGTCATTTTTAACATTTTTGACAGTTTTTTGTGAAATGGTAGGGGTACAAGTACCCCCTTACCATTTCACATAGGGGGGAGGGCCGTCATCTGAGGGTCCCCTTGTTAAAGGGGGCTTTCAGATTCCGATAAGCCCCCCGCCCGCAGACCCCCACAACCACCAGGCAAAGGTTGTGGGGATGAGGCCCTTGTCCCTATCAACATGGGGACAAGGTGTTTTGGGAGGCTACCCCAAAGCACCCTCCCAATGTTGAGTGCATGTGACCTGGTACAATTCAGGAGGGGGGGCGCTCTCTCATCCCCCCTCTTTTCCTGCGGCCTGCCAGGGTGCGTGCTCGGATAGGGATTTTTGGGGGGACCCCACGCCGTTTTTTTTGTTTTTTTTGCCTGGGGTACCCCTTAATATCCATACCAGACCTGAAGGGCCTGGTGTCGAATTTAGGGGGACCCCCACGTCATTTTTTTTTAAAATTTTGGTTCGGGGTTCCCCTGTGGGGAATTCCCATGCGTTTTTATCAATGAACTTTTATGTGTATTGTCAGAGTGGCAATTCATTAATAGCCGTGAGTAGTTTTGAATGACTTTTTTTCCTTTGAAATGTCATTTTGCTGTCAGACTGTTCTAAACACGGGAAACATGCGCCCCTTTACAGGCATACTATAGACACCCCCCAGGTACAAAATTTAAAGGGATATTACACTTTTATTGTTTCACTTTAAGCATTATTAAAATCACTGCTCCCGAAAAAAGTATAGTTTTTAAAACTTTTTTTTGCATTGATCCTTGTCCCCTGGGGCAGGACCCAGGTCCCCAAACACTTTTTATGACAATAACTTACATATAAGCCTTTAGATTAGCACTTTTGATTATTCATGTTCGTGTCCCATAGACTTTAACGGTGTTCGCATGTTCAAACTAATTTTTTGCCTGTTCACAAGTTCTGGTGCGAACCGAACAGGGGGGTGTTCGGCTCATCCCTAATGACCACCAATGATTGGCTTCTGTCAATAAAGTGGCTTTGCATTGTGACTTAAAAACTGGTAAGCCCATTCCGCTTCTAAAGCTGGAGTGCATAGAATGGATTGTTGTACTCTAGGTTGTTTGGTTTCCCAGATAAATGTGTTCAAAATTCATTGAAGAGTGGTGAGTAGAGATGGGCCGAACAACACCATGTTCGGATCACAGCAGAACTCTCAAACAGGGTGTCTCAAAAGTGCTAACCCGAATGGCGAACCCCATTGAAGTCTATGAGAGCCGAACATGAAAAATCAAAAGTGACAAATTTTAAGGCTTATATGCAAGTAATTGGCTATAAAAGGGGTATGGGGTTCTGGGTATTGAACTGGGGGACATGTATCAATGAGAAATAAGAAATAAATAAATAAAACATTTTCAGAAGCAGTGCTTTTGATGATGCTTAATGTGCATCAATAAAAATGAAAAATGGCGCTGAATATATTGTGCCTGGGGGGTCCCCTTAATCTGCCTGTAAAGTTGCACATCTGTAGTATGCATAGAACATTCTGCAGAAAAAAATGACATTTCTAAAGAAAAAAACAAGTCAAATCACATTTAAATTGGCTCGCAGTTGTAATTGCCAGCACCCGGCTATTGAAAAAAAAAAAAGCCAGAAAAAACGGCAACCCCCCCAAACTCATACCAAACCCTTATCCGAGCATGCAGCCTGGAAGGTCAGGAAAGGTGGGGGGGTGGGCGAGTACCCCCCTCCTGAACCATACCAGGCCACATGCCCTCAACATGGGTGGTGGGTGCATTGGGGCAGCGGGGGCTCAGTCCCCACCCAAGCATGCAGTACTTAGTACAATTAACTTTGTATAGGAAGATTTGACCAAAAAGCTTCCTGAGTTGAAGAGAGATTGGGTGGGGTTAGTCATTGCCACAATCACATCATCCACGTAGAGCCCAATTTTATGTGTGCCTGCACCAATCTGAAGTCCTGAAATTAACGAGTGTACCCGTATGGCTTCTGAAAGGGGTTCCATTACAAGGGTAAATCTTCATGGGGGAGAGAGGACAGCTCTGACATGTTCCATTGGTAATGTTAAATGGATCAGACAGTATGCCTGAGGACCATACTTTTGCTGAAGGGTGGGAGTAAAGGGCGAGTACAGCGGTAAGTATATTATGCGAAAGGCCACATTTTTGGAGCACAGCTCTGAGATGGAACCAGTGCCTTTCTTTTGACCTGTTTTGCCAGGAGAGCTCCTGGTATGTTCCCAAAAGAGTACCAATTTTAACTTGCTTTTTGATGTGATGGTCAAATGTGTCTTGTAGGTAGGTTTTTAAGTCTTGGTAAAGGAAGTGCTGCGCTGACCCTCAAAACAGGTGAAAAAAATATAAATGCAGGTTAAGTGAACAGTAGCTGACACACAAACAAAATAAGTCAAACCAATATATAAATAATAAAGTGCAGCGCTAAAGTCCCCAGTATAAACTAGGAACATAAATAAAACATGTGTATATCTGTGAAAGGTTGGGACAAATTCTGAAAAAAATATAATTATTTTAAATTGACACAGTAGAAATAAACCAGTGAGGTATGAACAAAAATGTCTATAGTGAAATGTGGTGTAATCTGGGACCAGAGTCTATAAACATAGGATCAGTGGAAGTCTTCTCAAAGGGGAAGGAGCTGGAACACTGGACGGTGAATTGATACTCAGATGTAAGGCCACCACAGGTAACACGCCACAAACATCATCAAGAATGAAAGAGATTGGGTACTCTTACCAGGACCGTAGGACGTATCTGCCGTATAGCAGTACGTCTGTTTAGGCATGAGGAGGTAACCTCCCGTCATATCCACCCGGATGGTATCCCATAGGTCACGATCATCGATGAGGGGTGGTTGTCCTGGGTGGAAGTTGAACTGCTATCACACACACTCTCCAGTTCCGGAACGGAGAGATCAGGAGGAGCTGTTCCCAACCTGGCACTCACACAGTCACACACTCACGGCCCACTGTTCTGTCTCCAAGGCCGTCCGACCTGTCAGCACATGCTGACAGGTCGGACGGCCTTAGAGACAGAACAGTGGGCTGTGAGTGTGTGAGTGCCAGCTTGGGAACAGCTCCTCCTGATCTTTCCGTTCCAGAACTGGCGAGTGTGCATGATAGCGGTTCAACTTCCACCCAGGACAACCACCCCTCATCGGTGATCGTGACCTACGGGATACCATCTGGTTGAATATCACGGGAGGTTACCTCCTCATGCCTAAACAGACGTACTGCTATACGGGAGATACGTCCTATGGATCCGGTAAGAGTACCCCATCTCTTTCATTCTTGATGATGTTTGTGGCGTGTTACCTGTGGTGGCCTTACATCTGAGTATCAATTCAATCTTTTGCAGATAGACTGGATGTGTTAATAAAGATGTGTGTTCATACGCCATGAGGTATGCTGTCTGCTGCTTTCTTGCTTAGAAGATAAAAATATAGAAACCTATTCTATTCAAGCTGTCTCTGAGGCTACTATAGACCAGGTAATGAGGTCTATAGTAGCCTCAGAGACAGCTTGTAGGAGATTTATATTCAACAGGAAAAGATCAATCCTGGAAAAGCATTTTTGAGACGTAGAATAAAAGGTTTAGTCCCTTACAGATCCATGTATACACTGCCGCGGGTCAGATCTTGCAGTTGCATATAGGGAGCAGAGGGCTATGGGTCCTGATCTGCATGGGTCAGATGAGTCAAGGACTTTGTTTGCCACATTGTTGAAGTCCCAGCATATAATTATGCCTTCTGTTCGGTAGTGATCAAGTTTGTTTCGTACAGATCTGTAAAATAATTTGTGATGATTATTGGGTGCATAAATAATGACAAGGACTAAAGGTGAGTCATCGATAAAAGCATTTAGGATGATGTATTTCCCTATTGGGTCCACTTCCACATGTTTGAGCTGGATGGAAAGGAGTTGCGTATGGAAAACTGAAAAAAACCCTGACCTTTTTGGGGGCATTGGTAAAAAATATGTGTGGAAACATGTTATGTTGACAGGAGGGGGCCTTCCCTTGCATAAAATTAGTTTTTTTATGCAAATGATGTCAGCCTTCTGAGAGAGGGCCTCTTTCCTTAGTCTGGAACGTTTGAAAGGGCTGTTAAGCCCCTTCGCGTTAATAGAGGTAATAGAGATAATGTGTTATGACATTTGTTTCTGTTTCTGGTGGCAGTGACAGGGAACAGAGAGGGGATGCTACACAAGAATGTAATATGATGGAGCTGGGAAAGCGTAATATAGCGGAAAGGAAGATAAGGGTTATACCTGGATGAGTAAGATATACAAAGCAATAAAATAAACTGGTAGGAATATTACTGGAAATTATCAATCGTTAACAAAAAGCTAAGAACAATAGAAAGTAATGTGCATAGCACAGTGTGTAACTGGGGTGTGCGCACAAAGCCAATAGAAGAAAAAAAAGAACATCAAAATCCCTGATGAGAAAGGTAAGAGAAAAAACAAAAGAAGGCTACTGTGCTCCACTTCCCGGGTAATTGGTGAGAATTAAGTACCATGTCCCTGGAAATATGGCTTAACATAATGATAGGGAGCAGGACCAGTGATCTGGGTCATTTGAAGATTAGGACCTATCAGTCTGGTCTGGAGTTGGAGGACCTTTGTTTGCATGATTCATTAGATGGAGATGGAGATGGACATGTCAAGCCTCAGTTGTGGAGCTGTCTGAAGCCCTCCTTTGGGGTCAAGATGGCAACCTGTTGGGTTTGTTGGGTAACCAAGAGCTTAGTGGGGAAGCCTCAGCGATAAATGATGTTATGTTCCCACTGAACAGTAGTGATGGGTGTAAATGAATTTCTTCTCTGAGATGTGGCTGCACAGAGGTCTTGAAAAAGAGCAACTCCTGCATATTGTGCTGGTAGTGAGCGGGTGGTTCTAGCAGCTCTGAGAAGGCACTCTTTGATGTGATAAAAATGTAGCCTCGCTAAGACATTTCAGACTACAGTGTCAGGGAGGTAAACCGGTTTGCGAATCCTATGAGCTCTATCCATAAGGAGGTCACAAGGAGTATGAGCTTTAGAAAGAGCTGTATCAGATAGTGGATCAATTTGCTCTGTTTTATCACTTCTGGAATTCTCCTCAGCTTAATATTATTGCTGTGAGAGTGGTCCTCTAAGTCTGCTATCTTAAGTTATATCATCATGCACCTTTACCATGACTTCTATCTGGGATTCTATGTGGTCTGTGCGTTCCTCTTCACTTTCAAGCCTGTCTTTGCTCCATCTTGTGCTTTCCTCTGTGTGGGTTGCATGAAGTAGTCTGTGCAGGGGCGTGGTCCCGATGCCCAGAATTTCTTGCGGGACATATGTGGGCTCCCTGTGTCTTGCACTCCCTGTTGGAGATGTTGCTGAAGGGATTGTCGCTGTGAGCCGATAAAACCACCTGAGAAACCACCTGAGAAACCACCTGATTAGAGCTGAGCGGCCATCCCGATCAGGAGCTAGAACACACCCCTATACCCTTTGCATTTTTACTTGATGTACAGTAAGTACAATGGTACTCATGTATCCATATACACTAAATGTATTAAACTATGGGAGGCTCCTCTATTTTTCTCCTTATGTGACTGAGATATATGCAGAGTTTTTTTAAAGGTGCAGGACTGCCACTAAGTGCATGATATTGTCCATTTGTCCACGTGTATAGGATTCTATTATCAGATGGAGCAGAATGATGATTTCTATGGCCTAGAGATTAGAGATTGCCAGTTGGGGACATATAAAGTGCTTTGTGACTTACTTTGAGTAATAGGGGTCATATATTTCCGGTGAGTGTGCTGTGCACCTGTTTGGTGAAGAGGAAGAGCGCGACTTTCTTTGGTGTCACAATTTTTCATCACCTTTGGATTTACTTGCACTGAGCACTGTATTTGAACTGTTTCATGGACAATTAAGTCACATTTATATTTTAGTATGTTTTGATGGCACTATTTTGTGGGATTGTGAGAGGGTGGTTAGTTCTTTAGTTTTTTTACACCTGCTTTCTTGCCTATGTGAGAGGTAGCAGAAAATAATCTGGGATAATGCTTAGTGATAACACCTAAATTGTCAGTAGGGATGAGCTTCGTGTTTGAGTCAAACCCATGTTCGACTCGAACATCGTCTGTTCGACCGTTCGTCGAATTGCGAACTATATGGGCCGTTTGCGCCAAATTTGTGTGGCGTGTCACGGCCCATAATTCACTGCAGCATCGCAGTGCATTGCTGCCTGATGATTGGCCAAGCATGCACTATGACCCGCATGCTTGGCCAATCACAGCGCCGTCAGTAGAGAGAGCTGTAATTGGCCAAAGCCAATGCATCCCAGGTGTTGTATATATATATATATATATATATATATATATATATATATATATATATATATATATATATATATATATATATATATATATATATATATATATATATATATATATATATATATATATATATATATATATACACACTGTATTCAGTTTAGCTAGATCTGTTCCTGTTATCTTCCTACTGACAGGCAGGCTTGTCTTTTTACAGTATTTACAGCTACCTGAAGAAAATTGCTTGTGTTCTTTTGATCCTATTAGTACCACAGTCAGGCAGCTAGACTATTTACAGTTAGTGTAGTGTGTCCTCCTCACAGTGTTCAGCTAAAGCTACACATTAGTTTAGTGTGACCTCTGCACAGTGTTCAGCAAAAGCTACAAGTTAGTGTAGTGCTTCCTACTCACAGTGTTCAGCTAAAATTACAAGTTAGTGTAGTGTGACCTCTGCACAGTGTTCAGCTAAAGCTACAAGTTAGTTTAGTGCGACCTCTGCACAGTGTTCAGCTAAAGCTACAAGTTAGTGTAGTGCGTCCTCCTCACAGTGTTCATCTAAAGCTACAAGTTAGTGTAGTGCATCCTCCTCACAGTGTTCAGCTAAAACTACAAGTTAGTGTAGTGCGACCTCTGCACAGTGTTCAGCTAAAGCTACAAGTTAGTTTAGTGCGACCTCTGCACAATGTTCAGCTAAAGCTACAAGTTAGTGTAGTGCGTGCTCTGAACAGTGTTCAGCTAAAGCTACAAGTTAGTGTAGTGCTACCTTCTCACAGTGTTCAGCTAAAGCTACAAGTTAGTGTAGTGCGTCCTCCTCACAGTGTTCAGCTAAAGCTTCAGGTTAGTTTAGTGTGACCTCTGCACAGTGTTCATCTAAAGCTACACGTTAGTGTAGTGCATCCTCCTCACAGTGTTCAGCTAAAACTACAAGTTAGTGTAGTGCGACCTCTGCACAGTGTTCAGCTAAAGCTACAAATTAGTGTAGTGTGTCCTCTGAACAGTGTTCATCTAAAGCTACAAGTTAGTGTAGTGCATCCTCCTCACAGTGTTCAACTAAAACTACAAGTTAGTGTAGTGCGACCTCTGCACAGTGTTCAGCTAAAGCTACAAGTTAGTTTATTGCAACCTCGGCACAGTGTTCAGCTAAAGCTACAAGTTAGTGTAGTGCGTCCTCTGAACAGTGTTCATCTAAAGCTACAAGTGAGTGTAGTGCATCCTCTGAACAGTGTTCATCTAAAGCTACAAGTTAGTGTAGTGTGTCCTCCTCAAAGTATTCAGGTAAAACTACAAGTTAGTGTAGTGCGACCTCTGCACAGTGTTCAGTTAAAGCTACAAGTTAGTTTAGTGCGACCTCTGCACAGTGTTCAGCTAAAGCTACAAGTTAGTGTAGTGCGTGCTCTGAACAGTGTTCAGCTAAAGCTACAAGTTAGTGTAGTGCATCCTCCTCACAGTGTTCAGCTAAAGCTACAGGTTAGTTTAGTGTGACCTCTGCACAGTGTTCAGCTAAAGCTACAAGTTAGTGTAGTGCGTCCTCCTCACAGTGTTCAGCTAAAACTACAAGTTAGTGTAATGCGACCTCTGCACAGTGTTCAGCTAAAGCTACAAGTTAGTGTAGTGCGTCCTCTGAACAGTGTTCATCTAAAGCTACAAGTTAGTGTAGTGTGTCCTCCTCACAGTGTTCAGCTAAAGCTACAAGTTAGTGTAGTGTGACCTCTGCACAGTGTTCAGCTAAAGCTACAAGTTAGTGTAGTGCGTCCTCTGAACAGTGTTCAGCTAAAGTTACAAGTTAGTGTAGTGCGACCTCTGCACAGTGTTCAGCTAAAGCTACCTGTAGAAGGTTGGTGGTGTTTTCCTGATCCTATCACTACCGCAGGCAGCTAAAGTATTTACACAGTAGTGTAGTGCGACCTCTGCACAGTGTTCAGCTAAAGCTACCTGTAGAAGGTTGGTGGTGTTTTCCTGATCCTATCACTAACGCAGGCAGCTAAAGTATTTACATGTTAGTGTAGTGCGACCTCTGCACAGTGTTCAGCTAAAGCTACCTGTAGAAGGTTGGTGGTGTTCTCATACTGTAGGAAGGCAGTTGATTTTGCTATCTGCAGTATTATATATATATATATATATATATATATATATATATATATATATATATATATATATATATATATCCCAGCTTAGTGCAGCTACAGGCAGGCCAACAAGGAGAGGCAGACAGTCACACGCCAATAAAAGAGGGCTCTGTGTCTAGTGTCGAGTGGATGACCAAGCCGTCCTCATCCTCCTCATCCTCCCTCATTAATGCTCAGGGTACTTTGTCTGGCAAAGCAGCTGCCAACGCAGCCTCTTCCCTCAGCTCAATGGCATCAGTGACTCCTTCCCTAGCCCCACCATGTCCTCCTGAGGAGTGCCTCGAACTGGACAAGGCGGTCAGCGGTGAGGTGAATATTACCGCTGACTCATGGTTCAGCGGGCATAGACAGGGAAGTTATCTAAGTTTCACGGTGCATTGGGTCACTCTGCTGGCAGCTGGGAAGGATGCAGGACAAGGTGCAGTAGTGTTGGAGGTTGTTCCGCCACCATGCCTCCAAAATGCCACTACTAATGAATGTGACACACCTCTCTCCTCCACCCGCCTAATCTGTGACATGCCCACCAGGTGGAACTCAACGTTGGCCATGCTACAGCGGCTGCACACGCAGCAGAGGGCCATCAATGAGTACCTGTGTGACTATGGCACCAGGACAGGGTCAAGGGAGCTTGTTTTTTCTCCCCACACCAGTGGGCCATGATCAGGGATGCATGCACTGTCCTGTCACCATTTGAGGAGGCCACGAGGATGGTGAGCAGTGACAGTGCATGCATCAGTGACACTGTCCCCCTTGTCCACCTGTTGGAGCACACTCTGCGTGGAATAATGGACAGGGCACTTGAGGCAGACAGAGGCAGGAAGAGGAGGACTTCCTTAGCTCTCAAGGCCCCCTTTATCCAGACAGTGTTCCTGCGTGCCCGCCGATCACACAGGAAGAGGACGAGGAGGAGGAGGAGGAGGAGGAGGATGATTGTGTCAGTATGGAGGTGGAGCCTGGCACATAGCATCAGCAGCAGTCTTTAAGGGATCATTTAGAGTCCCAAGAAACACATGGACTTGTACGTGGCTAGGAGGAGGTGGCTGCGGATCATGTCATCCTTAGTGACCCACAGGACTCCGGACCGAATGCCTCAGCAAACCCACGCTGCATGGCCTCCCTGATCCTGCAAAGCCTGCGGAAGGATCCTCGTATTCGTGGTATCAAGGAGAAGGACCAATACTGGCTGGCAACCCTCCCTGATCCACATTACAAGGGTAAGTTTGTTGACCTTATCTTGCCATCGCAGAGGGAGCAGAGGATGAAACATCTTCGGGAGGCCTTGCAGAAATGTCTGTGCAACACGTTCCCAGAGACTGGGAAGTTACAAACTCCTGTTTCTGGACAACGTGTTGCTGAGGCTTCGGTCAGTCAAAGAAGGATGCGTTCAGACAATTTTTTAGTTTGCAGCCCCAAGGTATGATTGGTTCCAGCAACCATCGCCAGCGTCTGTTTTACATGGTGCAGGAATACCTAGGGGCAAGATTTGACTTGGACACCTTTCAAACCGAAAACCCTCTGGGTTACTGGGTCTTGAGGATGGATCACTGGCCAGAGCTTGCACAGTATGCAATTGAGCTACTAGCCTGTCCAGCATCCAGCGTTCTTTCGGAAATCACATTCAGTGCTGCTGGAGGCTTTGTAACCGATCACAGGGTGTGTCTGTCCACCGACTCAGTAAATCGACTGACCTTCATAAAAATGAATCAGTCTTGGATCACCACCAGATACCAAGCACCTGATGCTGATGTAACCAAATATTTTTGGAAATGTCAGATCCCTTCAAATACTGCCTATGCTGATGCTGGGTGACTATCCTGTTATGCTGAGTAATTATCCTCTTCCTCCTCAATGATCATGCTGATAGCTTGTAAGGACAATTTTGGTTCTGGTCGCCGCCACCAGTGCCTAAGGCCCAATTTTTCAGCCCCTGTTTAACAGGGGCATGTAATTACAATTTTTGATGCAATTCTTTGCAGCAGGGCTCATTCCTGCGTTCCTACTAGAGTATCTGTGAGGGGTTGCAGTGTTGTGGCACCAGCACCAGTGCCTAATGCCCAATTTTTCAGCCCCTGTTTAACAGGGGTTTGTAATTACAATTTTTGATGCAATACTTTGCAGCAGGGCTCATTCCTGCGTTCCAACTAGAGTATCTGTGAGGGGTTGCAGTGTTGTGGCAACAGCACCAGTGCCTAAGGCCCAATTTTTTACGCCCCTGTTTAACAGGGGCGTGTAATTACAATTTTTGATGCATTATTTTGCAGCAGGGCTCGTTCCTGCGTTCCAACTAGAGTATCTGTGAGGGGTTGCAGTGTTGTGGCAACAGCACCAGTGCCTAAGGCCCAATTTTTCAGCCCCTGTTCAACAGGGACAAGTAAGTAGAATTCTTTATCTAATATTTCACAGCAGGGCCCGTTTCTGCGCCCATCAAGAGTAACTGTGAGGACTTACAGTGTAGTGCCACCAGCACCACCACCACCAAAGACCCAATTTTTCTGGCCCTGTTCAACAGGGGCATGTAATTACAATTCTTGATCTAATATTTCACAGCAGGGCCCGTTTCTGTGCCCACCAAGTGTAACTGTGAGGATTTACAGTGTTGTGGCACCAGCACCACCGCCACCATCACCAAAGGTCCAATTTTTCTGACCCTGTTCAACAGGGGCATGTAATTACAATTCATGTTATAATATTTTCACAGCAGGGCCCTGTGAGGGCTTACAGTGTTGTGGCCACAACAACACCCAAGGCCCCTACTTTCAAACATCCAACTTACAAACGACTCCTACTTGCAAACGGAAGGAGACAACAGGAAGTGAGATGAAATCTACGCCATAGGTAGGGAAATTCTCTCCTGTAAGAGTTAATATGGGAAAAACTTCTCCCTTTTACACTGATGCTTTATCACCAATCCTTGTTTCACTAAAAATCCCAAATTTTCAAAAAACATTTGTCATTGGGACAAAAAGTGAGGTGAAATCTTCTGAAGAGGAGCACAGACAGCAAATCAAATGTCACAGGGGTGATAACCCTTCCCTATGTTTTCCAAAAAGCTTAAAAACAGATTTTTTTGGCTGGAGCTACACTTTGAAAATGTACCAGTTCAAAATTACAAACAGATTCTACTTAACAACAAACCTACAGTCCCTGTCTTGTTTGCACTGCCTGTATACTGCTGTTCAGAGTATATAGGACCTGGGGGCCCCACACCTTTCCTTTTTTAATTTGGGTGCAGGGTTCCCCTTAATATCCATACAAGACCCAAAGGGCCTGGTAATGGACTTGGGGTACCCATGCCGTTTGTCTCACTGATTTTCATCCATATTGCCAGGACACGACATTACATTAAAGCAGCAAGCATTTTTAAATTACTTTTTTTCCTTTAAAAATGTCATTTTATGCAGGGACTGTTCAAAGCATGGGAAACACCCGCTACTTTACAGGCATACTATAGACACCCCCCAGGTATGATATTTAAAGGAATATTTCACTTTTTTTTTTTTACTTTAAACATCATTAAAATCACTGCTCCCGAAAAAAGGGCCATTTTTAAAAGTTTTTTTTGCATTGATACATGTCCCCTGGGGCAGGCCCCGGGTCCACAAACCCTTTTTAGGACAATACCATGAAAATTAGCCTTTAAAATGAGCACTTTTGAATTTGAATGTTCGAGTCCCATAGACGTCAATGGGGTTCTAACGTTTGTGCGAATTTTCGGTCCGTTCGCAGGTTCTGGTGCGAACCGAACCGAGGGGTGTTCGGCTCATCCCTAATTGTCAGTAGATGAATAAAAAGTGACTGCAGAGCTCAATCTCAGTCCCGTGAAGACTGACTCATGTGAAAACTGAGATTGAGCTCTGCAGTCACTTTTGCAGCAGTTGTCTTCTTATTCTGGGTTACAATCCAGCGCACTGTTCTTTTGTCTCTTTTGGTCCGTTGACCATCTCGACCAGGCTTATGCTTATCAGAGGAGGTTTTCCCTGAAACTGTATATGCCATCATAACCTTTGATAGTGTACCTCATGACACTGGAAATAAATCGTCAACTTCAGTTAAAGAGGTCCCAGCTAAGCAAGCACAAAAATTTGCCCTCTTTGAAGCTCAGTAAGCTCTGACCTGACTCCATTACACTAACAGCACATACAGTGAATGACGAAAGTGAGGCTTCCCACCTGTTAGCTTGGTGTCTCAACACACAGTGGAAGCAAAAGAAAGGAGTTTAACCACTTGACCACTGGGAAAACCCCCTTCCTAACCAGACTAATTTTCAGCTTCCGGTGCTCTCACAATTTGAATGACAATTACTCAGTCATACAATACTGTACACATATGAAATTTTTGTCCTTTTTTTCACATAAATAGAGCTTTCTTTTGGTGGTATTTAATCACTGTTGGGTTTTTTATTTTTTGCGCTATAAAAGAAAAAAGACTGAAAATTCTGTAAAAAAAATTAATTTTTCTTTGTTTCTGTTATAAAATTTAGCAAATTAGTAGTTTTTCTTCATAAATATTTTGGCCAAAATTTATACTGCTACATATCTTTGGTAAAAATAAGTACAAATTGGTGTATATTATTTGGTCTTTGTGAAAGAGTCCAAAAGCTATGCTGCCAATATCTGAAAATTGATCACACCTGAAGTACTGACGACCTAGCTAATTTCTTGAGACCCTAACATGACAGAAAAGTACAAATACCCTCCAAATGACCCCTTTTTGGAAAGAAGCCATTTCAAGGTATTTAAAAAGATGCATTGTGAGTTTTTAGAAATTGACATTTTTTCCCACAATTCTTTGCAAAATCAAGATTTTTTTTACAAAATTGTCATATTAGCAGGTTATTTCTCACACACAGCATATGCATACCACAAATTACACCCCAAAACACATTCTGCTATTACTCCCGAGTATGACGATACCACATGTGTGAGACTTTTACACAGCGTAGCCACATATAGAGGCCCAACATGCAGGGAGCACCTTCAGGCCTAAACAGTAAAGTTAGCCCAATGTTTTTGCATAATGTGAAAGATGAAGTTACGGCGAGTAAATAGATACCTAACATGTCACCTTTCAAAATTGCACACGCTCGTGGTATGGCACCAAACTTCGCTACTTAAAAATCCCCATAGGCGACGCTTTAAAAAATTTTTACTGGTTACATGTTTTGAGTAACAGAGGAGGTCTAGGGCCAAAATTATTGCACTCGCTCTAACGTTCACATAGATACCTCACATGTGTGGTTTGGACACCGTGTTGATATGTGGGCGGGACTTACATATGCGTTCGCTTCTGCATGCGAGCACACGGAGACAGGGGTGCTTTAAATTTATTTATTTTTTTATTCATTTTACTTTATTTATTTTAGTTTGACACTTTTTTCCAAAAAAAAAAAAAAATTGATCACTTTTATTTTTATTACAAGGAATGTAAACATCTCTTGTAATAGGAATATGGCATGACAGGTCCTCTTTACAGTGAGATATGGGGTCAATAAGACCCTACATCTCACCTCTTGGCTGGGAAGCCTGAAATAAAAAAAACAAAAAAAGATCCTGGCTTCAATCGTAGCGGTGAGTCGGTAGAAGCACTGGAGGGCGGCGGGAGGGGGGACGTTCCCTCTTGCCTCCTGTATGGTGTAGGAAATCGACTGCTGAAAAAGCTGATATCTGAATGATGCCTGTAGCTGCAGGTATCATTCAGATATCTCCGCACAAAGTCAAGGACGTCATATGACGGCCAGCGGGCGGGAAGTGGTTAAAACGCATTTTTTTTAACACAAAGTTGTTCATTTATACAATATTTTTTAATAATAATATAGAATGTACATACCAAAAATGACACCCCAAAATAGATTTTCCTACTCCTCCTGAGTACGCTGATACCACATGTGTGAGACTTCCACACCTCTGGCCAAATACAGAGGCTGAGTACAGCCGAGTATGGCCAAGTATGGCTGAGCATGGCTGGGTATGGCTGAGTATGGTAGGGTATTGCAGGGTATCACCGAGTATGGCTGGGTATGGCAGAGTATGGCTGGGTATTGCAGAGTATGGCTGGGTATTGCAGAGTATGGCTGGGTATTGTAGAGTAGGGCTGGGTATAGCAGAGTATGGCTGGGTATCACCGAGTATTGCAGAGTATGGCAGGGTATGGCTGGGTATGGCAGGGTATGGCGGGGTATTGCAGAGTATTGCAGAGTATTGCAGGGTATTGTGGGGTATTGCAGAGTATTGCGGGGTATTGCAGAGTATTGCAGAGTACTGCGGGGTATTGCAATGTATTGCGGGGTATTGCAGGGTTTTGCGGAGTATTGCAGAGCATTGCAGAATATTGCAGAGCATTGCAGAGCATTGCAGATTATTGCAGAGCATTGCAGAGTATTGTAGGGAATTGCAGAGTAGTGCAGGGTATTGCAGAGTAGTGCAGGGTATTGTAGAGCATGGAGGGATGGCTAAGCATGGACGGATGGATGGCTGGGTGTGACTACAATTGTCACAGAGCAGCGCTGTGGGCACTACAGATCCAGCCCACAGCGCTGCTGCCATCCGATCTCTCCCCCTCTTCTTTCACACTGTACCGATCGATACACAGAGGGGAGAGAGGAACCGGCGTCATGATATCACGCCGGTTTGTTTACATGTGATCACTTCGTCATTTGACGGAGCAAACACATGATAAACGGCCGCGATCAGCGGGCCTTTACCGTTATCCGTGATGGACTGTACGCCCTTCCAGAGTTATCCAACCACCCTGCAGCCATCATTAGGCTATGGGCTGGTTGGTAACTGGTTAACAAGACTTGTGGCCACTCATTAAAATTAGAAGAAAAAAAGAGGTTTAACCTTAAACTATGTAGAGGGTTCTTTACTTTAAGAGCGGCAAGGATGTGGAATTCCCTTCCACAGGCAGTGGTCTCAGCGGGGGGCATCGATAGTTTCAAGAAACTATTAGATAAGCACCCGAACGACCGCAACATACAGGGATATACAATGTAATACTGACATATAATCACACACATGGGTTGAACTTGATAGACTTGTGTCTTTTTTCAACCTCACCAACTATGTAACTAATGTTAAATTACTTCCGCTTTTAACGCGAAACACGTCACTTTAACACCTGCAAATCATGTAGTGTTTCCATATTTTTTTCCAATCCCTGTACAATGCACAAATGGTATATCCACATAAATTAGAGGGGGGAAGGGTAAAATATGTAAAATGCGGAGCTTGGGAAATAAAGGAAGTCAGGGATGAGGAAAAGAAAGAAAAAAGACGTTTCCCAAAAGAATAGGGGCCATGTTACAGGAGACATATTGTCATGGTAATGTATGCAATATAAACATCATGGCCATAGGCCTAAAGTATCTGAGAGCTCTAAATAAATCCTTACATACTTGATATTCTAGCAGAAGGGCAAAAAAAAAATAGTATGCTACTAACGAAAATTATGAGACAGTTGGAGCATCTAAAGCTCATCAATTGTAGCATCACTAAAGTAACTCTTTAAGTGTGAGGTAGATAAAGAGGAGTGTGGGCGCTTAGTAGAAATTACCTTTTGCAAAACCTGCGGTTCAGGCAGGATAGATGTTAGGGGTTCCCAGCCAGCAAGCTTGGGACAAGGAATGTACAGGTCCTTGCAAAAGGAGGGAAGATCTTCAGGAATCCTGAGTATAGATTTTTTACCATCTCTTTGCGATAAGGCTGAATGGGCTACCCCAATGGTAAGACATATCAGATTCCCTGAGAAATGCCAATTTTGGTTGCAAAGAGTGACTTTTGCTCAGAGTCAACCAGGAGAGATCCCGATACAGTTGAATGGGAGTTCTGTCAAATTTCAGGTTGGTTGTGAGTCTTGTGCATAATGTCCTCAATAATGATATAGGAATAAATACTACCGATGACATATCTTGGCTGTGAAGATAACTCACAGGGAGTAATGATCTATGATCTCCATTGAATTCAGTTTTATGGGAAGCTGATTCCCACAGGATGTTATTAAAAATTGCTTCCAGAGTCTTCTTCTGATCCTCAGGGCTAGTTGCTTTTAGTAAGCCTTGAAGCCTGATGTTATTTGTACGCCCACAATTGTACAAGTCCTCTAGATCATGTTGAAAGTCTCTAATAGTGGGGTTTTGAGCTGCTATCATGGTATGAAGAGTATGAATCTAGGCATGGACCTCATCCTCTACCGTTTCCACATGATTAGTAAGGCCCTGAAAATTGTCATGCAGAGCAGTGATTTCAGTGTGTCAGGTGTCACAGACCTCTTGTATGAGCATACTGAAATCTTTTTTTTGTAGGAATAAATAGAGGGTTCCTTAGTGTATGAATTAGAGATGGAGGACATAGGAGAGTGAAGCGGTGGTGCCCATGGGATTTTCCACAATGGGGTGGAAGGGCACGATGGAGGTTGCCGAGAGAAACTGCAGTGGAAATCTAAGCAGGAGTATGCACATTCTTCCATGGTTCCCACCATTGATCTGAGGGCAGGTCAGCTAATGCAGTCATTCTGAAGAGGTGTAGAAATAATGGTATGGCCCCCTACTTGTGGAGGCACACTAGAGGAGCAGGTGTGCAACTGATATAGTTTACATGTAGGCTGTCTCTGTTGCTTGGTGTATGCTGCAAAAATGTACGGTAGTCTCTGCATATGGTAGAGAACATGTGGGAATGGTGGTAGTAGAGGCATGAGACACAGAATGCAGTGGCTGTTCACCTGCTCCCTGGTGATCCGTGGCAGGAGAGGATATGACACAGTCCAGGTGCTGTGAATGCAAGAGAGAGAGCTGGGAAGCATGGAAGAGGCGGCAGAGATGATCAGAGGTTGAGGCACCAATAGAGACAGCACTAGAGCTTGCTCTCAGGGCGGAGAAGGAGCTGGATCATTGTGCATGGATTCCCTGTGGAAAGGTCAGATCAGGATATCAGCAGCGGGTCTGTGGGAGAAGCATGTGGTGCCATCTTGAATATTTTATTGGGATTTTATGTTATAGACCAACACGAAATGGCACATAATTGTGAAGTGAAAGGAAAATGATAAATGGTTTTAAAATTTTTATACAAATAAATAAGTGTTGCGTGCATTTGTATTCAGCCCCCTTTACGCTGATACCCCTAACTAAAATCTAGTGAAACCAATTTCCTTCAGAGGTCACCTAATTAGTAAATAGAGTCCATCTGTGTGTAATTTTTTCTCAGTATAAATACAGCTGTTCTGTAAAGCCCTCAGAGGTTTGTTAGAGAAACTTAGTGCAGACAACATCACGAAGGCCAAGAAACACACCAGATAGGTCAGGGATAAAGTTGTGGAGAAGCTTAATGCAGCATTAGGTTATAAAAAATATCCCAAGGTTTGAAAATCTCACAGAGCTCTGTTCAATCCATCATCCGAAAATGGAAAGAGTATTGCACAACTGCAAACCTACCAAGATATGACCATCCACCTAAACTGACAGGCCGGGCAAGAAGAGCATTCATCAGAGAAGCAGCCAAGAGACCCATGGTAACTCTGAAGGAGCTGCAGCGAAATACAGCTCAGGTGGGAGAATCTATCCACAGGACAACTATTAGTCGTATACTCCGTAAATCTGCCCTTTATGGAAGAATGGCAAGAAGAAAGCCATTGTTAAAAGAAAGCCTTAAGAAGTCATGCTTGTAATTTGCAAAAAGCCATGTAGGGAACAAATGAAACATGTGGAAGAAGGTGCTCTGGTCAGATGAGACCAAAATTTAACTTTTTTGGCCTGAAAGCAAAATTCTATGTGTGGCAGAAAACTAACACTGCACATCACCCTGAATACACCATCCAACACACCATGGGAAGATGGATGGTCCCAATTACAGGGCAATCTTAGAAAAAAAACCTGTTAGAGTCTGAAAAAGACTTGAGACTTGGGCGGAAGTTCACCTTCCAGCAGGAAAACAACTCTAAAAATACAGCTAGAGCTACAATGGAATGGTTTAAATCAAAGCATATTCATGTGTTAGAATGGCCCAGTCAAAGTCCAGACCTAAATCCAATTGAGAATCTGTGGCAAGACTTGAAAATTGCTGTTCATAGACACTCTCTATCCAATCTGACAGAGCTTAAGCTATTCTGCTAAGAAGAATGGGCATACATTTCACTCTCTAGATGTGCAAAGCTGGTAGAGACATAAACAAAAATACTTCCAGCTGTAATTGCAGAGAAAGGTGGTTCTACAAAGTATAGATTCAGGGGGGCTGAATACAAATGCACGCCACACTTTTCACATATTTATTTGTAAAAAAATTTGAAAACCATTTATCATCTTTCTTCTACTTCACAATTATGTACCATTTTGCGTTGACCTATCATATAAAATCCCAATAAAATACATTTACAATTTTGGTTATAACATGACAAAATGTGAAAAATTTCAAGGGGTGTGAATACTTTTTCAAGGCACTGTATGCTCCACTTCCCAGGCCAGTTAAGGGCCTGGGAAGCAATTTTTGCATTTTTGTGTTTGAGGGGGCAGTTTCCAGTCCCTTGTGCAATTTCCTTGACAATCCCTTACCTATAGGTCTAGGAAAATACCATTTAATACATGGCTCCCATTGACTTTAATGAGTTCCAATTTGGCACCAAAATTTCAGCAGTGTTCATTGAACTTGCCTACGACCAAACCCAGTTATATTATGCCTATGCTGACTAGGAGACACTGGGACCATCAGGATTTCGATCTGCTTTGAGGGATACTAACCTCAACTACCTATCACCATGGGGATTTGTTTTTCCCACCTTTCTATATAGAGATCTCTTAACACCCCAATCCTACCAGGTAGAATGCTTCTCAGTCAGTAATATGGTAGGTTTCTTCTTCTGGACATGGGCAAGAAATGATACTACAAGTGATCTTAGCCAAAAAGTCCTTTGGAGCCAAAATAGCTAGAAGTAAAAACAGAAAATATAATTAATAGTTTGTAATATGTTTCCATTCAATTCATCCCTTTTATGCCCACTGACCAAGTGTACATCCAGGACAACTGATTTACAGGATAGATACAACCCATAGTTATGGAGCCCTTTCTTTCATGTGAATACAGAAATATCAAGATACTTGGCTATCACAGCGCATGGAAGCAACAGATTTATATAGCAGAGCTGACAGGTTTGTGGGTTGGGCCAGCTGTGTGGTACCCAACTCAAGGGAGAAGCACACTCAGAGTCCGAGTCAGTTTCACAGTATTGTATTTAGTTAAATGCAAATCTGAAAATAACACTATGATTTACAGGGCACCAGTGTGAGCACTAGCAGTAATGGCTTACATAGCTTACAGTATCTCTTGCGTCAATGAGCTCAGTAGAGCCAGTAACAGGTTCAGTAGCTCTCAGTAAAAGGTTTAAGAACAAGTTCAGTGATCGTCTCAGGAGCCAGTAAGACAACCACTCCATGCAGGCACAACACTGATCCCAGCTGAAGTATAACACCGTTCTTAACCACTTGACCTCTGGGCACTTAAACCCCCTTCCTTACTAGACCAATTTTCAGCTTTCGGTGCCCTCACACTTTGAATGACAATTACCCAGTCATGCAACATTGTACTTATATGAAATGTTTGTCCTTTTTTTAACCAAAAAAGAGCTTTCTTTTGGTGGTATTTAATCACCACTGGGTTTTTGTATTTTTTGCGCTATAAAAGAAAAAAACCCGAAAATTTTGTAAAAAAATGAATTTTTCTTCGTTTCTGTTATATAATTTTGCAAATTAGTACTTTTTCTTCATAAATTTAGGGCAAAATCTATACTACTACATATCTTTGGTAAAAATAATCCAAATTGGTGTAAATTATCCACAAGCTATGGTGCCAATCTCTTAAAATTGATCACACCTGATGTACTGGTGGCCTATCTCATTTCTTGAGACCCTAACAAGCCAGAAAAGTACAAATACCCCCCAAATGACCCCTTTTTGAAAAGTAGACATTCCAAGGTATTTAGTAAGAGGCATGGTGAGTTTTTTGAAGTAGTAATTTTATCCCACAATTCTTTGCAAAATCAAGATTTTTTTTTCTTTTTTTTTTCTCACAAATTTGTTATATTAGTGGTTATTTCTCACACACAGCATATGCATAGCACAAAGTACACCCCAAAACACATTCTACTACTTCTCGTGAGTATGGCGATACCATATGTGTGAGACTTTTACACAGCGTGGCCACATACAGAGGCCCAACATGCAGGGAGCACCGCCAGGCATTCTTGGAGCATAAATGACACATCTAATTTCTTGACTACCTCTTACACTTTTGAAGTCCCTGGAGCACTAGGACAATGTAAACGCCCCAAAAATGACCGCATTTGGAAAGAAAACAACCCAATGTATAATCTATGAGGCATAATGAGTCTTTTGAACATGTCATTTTTTTCAACAAGTTTTTGGAAAATGTGTAAAGAAAATGAAAACACATTTTTTTTTACACAAAGTTATCTATTTATACAATATTTCTAACACACAGCATGTACATACCAAAAACTACACCCCAAAATAGATTCTTGAGGAAAGAAAAAGATCCTGGACGGCCGCACACCATAGAAGGCATCTTTATTGATATGAAGAAATAAAATCCAAATGCAGTCACCTCATGTGCAGGGAGGAACAGGACAAATAGCTAACATGTTTCACGCCCCATCATGGCGCATATTCATAGCTAAGTGATTAAAGTTTGATCATGGGTGTTAGAATTCAACATGAATATCGTATTTCTGGAGTTTGTACATATATTCCTTACTATGCTTAAGAGAAACCAGACTCCCAGGCTGGAATGTAGCCTGTTTAGCTCCCATTGCGCATGACAATGCTGGCTCCGATCTGTCTATGGGAAATTCCTGATTAACTGCTATCCGCACAGGCTTCAAAGGCAGCTAAACTGACAGGGGTGATGGATGAGGTGAGATACAGGAAATCAAGGGCCCAGGTGTTTGTAGAATTTGACATCGGTCGGATGATGGCAATTCATAGACCAACACTGCCCCCCAGAGGACCGCTATGGCAAGACGGTCCATATGATAGCCTGTTGAGGGAACGCCCCAGAGACACTGTGATTCGTCCAAAGGCAAAGTTGGGCAGGCAAAAGGGGGGGGGGGTCTGGATGAGGTATGTTTGTTAAAAAGAAATGTTTGCCAGAGAAACAGTCTCTTTAAGACCTGAGGACCAGCCGAGGAGGATGTGCTAAGTATCAATCTTGTATTGTGTTATGATTGTAGGCCTTGTAATATTGAAATTTCTTGTAGTATCTTTATGTTAGTTTTCCTAATTATGCTGTTTTAATACATTCCTATTTTTATTGGGAAATAAATGTAACTTGTTTACTAAGCAGAGGTGTTTGTTATATCATTGTGCTTATCAGACTCATACAGATTAGCTACTATAGGGATTAGACAAATTAATAGATGGGTGCAATAGTTATATAGGATATATTAGATTGTATAATATTGCACTAAGTACTTCATTTTGCACCCAGAGAGAGGGTGAATTTTATTTTTACACAGAATCCACAAAAACCTAATGTATTTTTTGTCTTGAGTCCCTGTAAGCATAAATCCTCAAATACACCCAGAACTGAAAATCGTCTTTAGCCACTTCAGCCCCGGAAGGATTTACCCCCTTCCTGACCAGAGCACTTTTTACAATTCGGCACTGCGTCGCTTTAACTGCTAATTGCGCGGTCATGCAATGGTGTACCCAAACGGAATTTGCGTCCTTTTCTTCCCACAAATAGAGCTTTCTTTTGATGGTATTTGATCACCTCTGCCGTTTTTATTTTTTGCGCTATACACGGAAAAAGACCGAAAATTTTGAAAAAAAATGATATTTTCTACTTTTTGTTCTAAAAAAATCCAATAAACTCAATTTTAGTCATACATTTAGGCCAAAATGTATTCGGCCACATGTCTTTGGTAAAAAAAATGTCAATAAGTGTATATTTATTGGTTTGCGCAAAAGTTATAGCGTCTACAAACTAGGGTACATTTTCTGGAATTTACACAGCCTTTAATTTATGACTGCCTATGTCGTTTCTTGAGGTGCTAAAATGGCAGGGCAGTACAAAACCCCCACAAATGACCCCATTTTGGAAAGTAGACACCCCAAGGAATTTGCTGAGAGGCATGTTGAGCCCATTGAATATTCATTTTTTTTGTCCCAAGTGATTGAATAATGACAAAAAAAAAAAAAAAAAATTACAAAAAGTTGTCACTAAATGATATATTGCTCACACAGGCCATGGGCATATGTGGAATTGCACCCCAAAATACATTTAGCTGCTTCTCCTGAGTACGGGGATACCACATGTGTGGGACTTTTTGGGAGCCTAGCCGCGTACGGGGCCCCGAAAACCAATCACTGCCTTCAGGATTTCTAAGGGCGTACATTTTTGATTTTACTCCTCACTACCTATCACAGTTTTGAAGGCCATAAAATGCCCAGATGACATAAAACCCCCCCAAATGACCCCATTTTGGAAAGTAGACACCCCAAGCTATTTGCTTTGAGGCATGTTGAGTCCATGGAATGTTTTATATTTTGACACAAGTTGCGGGAAAGTGACAAATTTTTTTTTTTTTTTTTTTGCACAAAGTTGTCACTAAATGATATATTGCTCACACAGGCCATGGGCATATGTGGAATTGCACCCCAAAATACATTTAGCTGCTTCTCCTGAGTATGGGGATACCACATGTGTGGGACTTTTTGGGAGCCTAGCCGCGTACGGGACCCCGAAAACCAATCACTGCCTTCAGGAATTCTAAGGGCGTACATTTTTGATTTTACTCCTCACTGCCTATCACAGTTTCGGAGGCCATGGAATGCCCAGGTGGCACAAACCCCCCCCCAAATGACCCCATTTTGGAAAGTAGACACCCCAAGCTATTTGCTGAGAGGCATGGTGAGTATTTTGCAGCTCTCATTTGTTTTTGAAAATAAAGAAAGACGAGAAAAAAAAAATTTTTTTTTCTTTTTTCAATTTTCAAAACTTTGTGACAAAAAGTGAGGTCTGCAAAATACTCACTATACCTCTCATCAAATAGCTTGGGGTGTCTACTTTCCAAAATGGGGTCATTTGGGGTTTTTTTTTGCCACCTGGGCATTCCATGGCCTCCGAAACTGTGATAGGCAGTGAAGAGTGAAATCAAAAATTTACGGCCTTAGAAAGCCTGAAGGCGGTGCTTGGTTTTCGGGGTCCCGTACGCGGCTAGGCTCCCGAAAAGTCTCACACATGTGGTATCCCCGTACTCAGGAGAAGCAACAGAATGTATTTTGGGGTGTAATTTCACATATTCCCATGGCATGTTTGAGCAATATATCATTTAGTGACAACTTTGCGCAAAAAAAAATAAAAAAAATAAAAAATTGTCTCATTCCCGCAACTTGTGTCACAATATAAATTATTCCATGGACTCAACATGACTCTCAGCAAATAGCTTGGGATGTCTACTTTCCAAAATGGGGTCATTTGGGGGGGTTTTGAACTGTCCTGGCATTTTATGCACAACATCTAGAAGCTTATGTCACACATCACCCACTCTTCTAACCACTTGAAGACAAAGCCCTTTCTGACACTTATTGTTTACATAAAAAAATAATTTTTTTTTGCAAGAAAATTACTTTGAACCCCCAAACATTATATATTTTTTTTAAAGCAAATGCCCTACAGATTAAAATGGTGGGTGTTTCATTTTTTTTTCACACAGTATTTGCGCAGCGATTTTTCAAACGCATTTTTTGGGGAAAAAACACACTTTTTTACATTTTAATGCACTAAAACACACTATATTGCCCAAATGTTTGATGAAATAAAAAAGATGATCTTAGGCCGAGTACATGGATACCAAACATGACATGCTTTAAAATTGCGCACAAACGTGCAGTGGCGACAAACTAAATACATTTTTAAAAGCCTTTAAAAGCCTTTACAGGTTACCACTTTAGATTTACAGAGGAGGTCTACTGCTAAACTTACTGCCCTCGATCTGACCTTCGCGGCGATACCTCACATGCATGGTGCAATTGCTGTTTACATTTGACGCCAGACCGACGCTTGCGTTCGCCTTAGCGCGAGAGCAGGGGGGACAGGGGTGCTTTTTTTTTTTTTTTTTTTTTTTTTTTTTCTTTATTATTATTATTTTTTTATCTTATTTTTAAACTGTTCCTTTCATTTTTTTTTTAAATCATTTTTATTGTTATCTCAGGGAATGTAAATATCCCCTATCATAGCAATAGGTAGTGACAGGTACTCTTTTTTGCAAAAATTGGGGTCTATTAGACCCTAGATTTCTCCTCTGCCCTCAAAGCATCTGACCACACCAAGATCGGTGTGATAAAATGCTTTCCCAATTTCCCAATGGCGCTGTTTACATCCGGCGAAATCTAAGTCATAAAATGCTCGTAGCTTCCGGTTTCTTAGGCCATAGAGATGTTTGGAGCCACTCTGGTCTCTGATCAGCTCTATGGTCAGCTGGCTGAATCACCGGCTGCATTTTCAGGTTCCCTGTTGAGACAGGAGAGCCAGAGAAAAACACGGAAGACGGTGGGGGGGGGGCATTCCCTCCCACTGCTTGTAAAAGCAGTCTAGAGGCTAATTAGCCGCTAGGATTGCTTTTACATGAAAGCCGACCGCTGGCTGAAAAGAATGATACCAAGATGATACCTAAACCTGCAGGCATCATTCTGGTATAACCATTCAAAGTCGTGAATGGCGTACCTGAAGACAAAAAAATGGTTAACAATAAAGCACAGTAAACGGTAAAGTATAAAAAATTGCATACCTGAAAAACAAACATGATAAAACATAATAACAATAAAACATTGCAGAATAGAATACAGTAAAAAAGAGCAGAACAATAGAGAGAGAGAATAGAGAGAGAAAGAACAATAAAACGACAACTATTTTTTTTTATTTTATATTTTTGTATGTGTTTTTTTATTTTATTTTTTTTGTAACTAACTTTTATAACTGTACCCGGTTCCAGGTTCGGGTCTCTCAAAATGCGATGGCATCTTGGGAGACCCTGTGAAAGTGTGCCTAGTCTGTGGAATGCTGTACCCTACGCTAATAGTCAACTAGTGCATGGTAGCGTTCAAAACATTCACCAATGCAAAGACCAGGATTGTCAGGACAGGAGGGACAATAATAGCGGGTGTCACGCCTATATCCGCGCTTGCTGCAGACACAACATCTTTTTTGGGGGGGTTCGTTGGGTAGGGGTACTCGGGAGGACATAAAGAAAATGCCTCTCATGCAGCCGACTGCATTTGGTTGGGGATGTGAATGGGGGAAGTACGGGCGCTGCAGAAGCGGTGGGTTCCCAATTAGGATTGGCGAATGCAGCAGGAAGGGCACTATGGGCACGACGGGCCTGTGTTTGTCTTCTTGGTGGCAGCGGGACACTACTTGTGCTTGCCACCTCACCAGCTTGAACTGCACTTATGGGACTCGCCACGTCACCAAGTGTTACTGCAGTGCTGGTTTGACTACGACCGGGGTGTACTAGGCCGCTGGTGCTTGCCAGTTCACCAAAACGCTACCAAAAAATCTGTTAGCGATCGCAGGGATCAGGCCTGACTCTGCGAACGCTGCAGTTATGCGTTTAGTGTTCTGTAAGTGACAGTGATCGATCGATACTGCACTTGGGTGGGCTGGGCTGGGCCGGGCGGAGGGGCAAAACGCAGGTGCTAGCAGGTATCTGGGCTGATCCCGCTAACACTGCGTTTGTGGGAACCCTAAACTGCTGGGGACGCTAGTATAGATCTGATCGGATCAGATATTGATCCGTTCAGATACTATACCACTAAGGGAGGCGTATGCTGCGTGCGTGGGTGTTAGCGGTACTGGCGCTAATCTGACGCTGCCTGGGGCTGGTGCTTGCCAGTTCACCAAAACGCTACCAAAAAAACTGTTAGCGATCGCAGGGATCAGGCGTGACTCTGCGAACGCTGCAGTTATGCGTTTAGTGTTTTGTAAGTGACAGTGATCGATTGATACTGCACTTGGGTGGGCTGGGCCGGGCGGACGGGAAAAACGCAGGTGCTAGCAGGTATCTGGGCTGATCCCGCTAACACTGCGTTTTTGGGAACCCTAAACTGCTGGGGACACTAGTATAGATCTGATCGGATCAGATATTGATCCGTTCAGATACTATACCACTAAGGGAGGTGTACGGTGCGTGCGTGGGTGTTAGCGCTACTGGCGCTAACCTGACGCTGCCTGGGGCTGGTGCTTGCCAGTTCACCAAAACGCTACCAAAAAAACTGTTAGCGATCGCAGGGATCAGGCCTGACTATGCGAACGCTGCAGTTATGCGCTTAGTGTTTTGTAAGTGACAGTGATCGATCGATACTGCACTTGGGTGGGCTGGGCTGGGCCGGGCGGAGGGGCAAAACGCAGGTGCTAGCAGGTATCTGGGCTGATCCCGCTAACACTGCGTTTTCGGGAACCCTAAACTGCTGGGGACGCTAGTATAGATCTGATTGGATCAGATATTGATCCGTACAGATACTATACCACTAAGGGAGGCGTATGCTGCGTGCGTGGGTGTTAGCGGTACTGGCGCTAATCTGACGCTGCCTGGGGCGACGCATATCACCGCCGGGCGATCAGGGGGCTAAACCTTTATTCGGTAATAAACGGCGGGTGCCCTGACACTATAAAAAATAAACGAACTAACCAGCGTCACCCGTAACAGTTATACGGTGATCAGTGGTGAAAGGGTTAACTAGGGGGCAATCAAGGGGTTAAAACATTTATTAGGTAGTATATGGGGGTCCCTGTCGCTATAAAACGCTGACGGCGAACCTAAATATTTATGTCCCTAACTAGCGTCAACAGCGACACTAATACAGCGATCAGAAAAATGATCGCTTAGCAACACTGGTGACAGGGGGGTGATCAAGGGGTTAAAACTTTATTAGGGGGGGTTAGGAGGGTATCCTAGACCTAAAGGGGGCCTAACATTCACTGCCCTAACACACTAACTGTCACAAACTGACACCAATACAGTAATCAGAAAAAAAAAAAAAACCTGCTTTGTGTCAGTTTGTGACAGGGGGGGGGTGATTGGGGGGGGATCGGGGGGGGGGATCGGGGTGTAATGTATGCCTGGCATGTTCTACTGTGTGTGTGTGTTGTGCACTCACATTACAGTCTTCTCTCCTCGGCCCGGAACGGAAAATACCGAGCCGAGGAGAGATGACATCATTTCCTCTGCCTCTGTGTACAATACAGAGGCAGGGAAATGATCCCATTGGCTGGGAGCGATCGCGAGGGGGGGGGCCACGAATGGATGGCCTCCCCCTCACCACCGATCGCCGGGGGACATTTGCCGACCGTCGCAGGCACCGGGGGGGGTCCGATCGGACCCCCCACCCGCGGGCAGGCAGGGACGTACAGGTAAGCCCTTATGCCTGCCCGTGCCGCTTTGTCGACGTACATCTGTGTGCGGCGGTCGGCAAGTGGCTAGTGTGGACAAGATTGGCGCTGGCTTGCGAATTCTGAAACCATGCTTGGATGGTCATGAAGATTCTGTGAAATATTTCATCAGGGAGACGGACGCGTAGAACCTGGTGAGATCTTCGGCTGATATATGTATATATGTTAAACGTTTGTATCGTTAATGTGTTTTAGGCCTGTAACCAGTAAACGGTACTGGTGAGTGAAGGGATTGATCATCCCTGGTACTGGTATAGCCTGCAGATTGACAGGATAAACCACACATCTTTGAGGAAAAAGTGGGAGAAATATAGATTTTTTTTTTTAATTTTAATTTTTTTTTTTTTTTTATTGATTCTAATTTTTTAATTTTTATTTATTTTTTATTAATTTCATTACTAGTGTATTTTTTTATTTGGTCCCCACGTGAGTGTGAAATAGCGCTCTGTTCCAACAGAAGTTCAATGTGGCCTGCGATCTAAGGGGTTTAGAAATGAGTGGGAATATAGTAAGGCATTGACTAAGAGTGTGCCTTGTGTCTTCTAGGCTGTAGAGCTGAGAGGAACAAAGTTGTTTTTTAAACGGCTTTTGGAGTTGGTTTTTTTTTGTTTTTTTGCTCTTGATTGTGGAACTACAAGTCAAAGTTTGCTTTCAAACTGTTTTATATGTGTGTGTTTTGTTGTCTAGCTGTGGGCATTGTGTAAGCAACTTCAGTGTAGCTAGGTGCGAATTAGCATAGCAATGGAAGCCATTGAAGGTTTTGTTAACAAGTATGGTTGTGTTAGATTTGAGTCTATAAAAGAGAATGCATTAACACACCAATACAATGACCTATTAAAACAATGCAATACCCATAATGATGCCATAAAGCATAAAAAATCTTCCAAAAAAGGCAAGAAACAGAGATTAGCCAATGCTGTATGCGTGTTGTTGAAGATGAAAGAGATTGCGGAACAAAAAGAATTGGAGTGGTACAAAGATAGAACAGAATTAATAGCTAAGATAGAAGATGTGAGTAAAGGTGTTTCTGCTATAGCTGCGAATACAGATTCAAGCGTTTGTGAATGTGATGAACTGAGGGATGAGATTGAACAACTGGTAATTGAGAATGGTTCATTAGAGCAGAAATTGGATGAATTGGAGGAAACGTATATGTTAAGGGAACAATGTATTGCATCTTTAGGACAAAGAGAGGCCGGTAATGAAACTGCGATAGAAATGTTTAAAAGAGAATTACAAGAGTGTAAAAATCAGCTAGCCCAAAAAGATCATACAATTTTATCCTTGAAGGCACAGGCAATGGAGAAAGTGCACAGCCATTGTTGTGCTAACAGGGATACACATCCCTTTGTGACACAGGAGTTGGGAGACAGGAGGCTGATCGAACAACAGCCAATATATGCGGCTGACAATCCTGAAGAATCCCCAAATCAAAGTTCTTCTCTCTTCACTCCTGGGCCAGAAAGGACTGGGCAAGGATTAGGAATTATAAGAAGGGAGGGTAACACCCAATCCACAACACTCTCCATACAAGATCGCACAAATCTGTGCCAGATTTTGGGGAAATTTGACACTAGCGCTTCGCCCATTAGTCTCTCAAACAGGCTGGAGGCTGTGGTGGCACAGTACATTTTAAACAATAGGGATGCATGCGCACTCCTCCGCGCATGGCTTCCATTGCAACTGTGTGAAAAACTGCAGCCACCAGTCGGGAGTCATAGAGGTCTATCTCCCGAGTTAAACTCAAATTGGGGAAACTCGGCAGATAGAATGAGGGAGATGCAGCGCATAATGGGAGGAAGAGATACTAGGGGTTCAGACGCCCTAGAGAATACAAAATTTAGGAGGGGGATGGATCCAATACTCTTTTGCAGTGAATACCTCTTCATTTATAAGGCCACATACAATTGTCCTGATATGTTTCCTGATGACGGTAGTTTTCTGTGTTCTATGGCTAATAAGTGCACATGTATTGATTACCATACCAGAATTGCACTGAGGAATGCCACCTCATACCAGACCTTTTTAAACACATTAAGGGACTGGGTTCGGGAGACAGAGCAGGACAATAGGCCCCACAAAAGAATTTCGGAGATAGCTAAAAGCAAAGGGAGAGTGAGATTTACAGGCAGGTGCTACAGGTGTGGCAATACGGGCCATCTAATGAAGGACTGTAAATTACCTAGGAGGAGCACGGGTGAGAAGAAGTCGTGGCATAAGAAGGAACAGCAAAAACCTGGACCAGATAAGGTGGCAAAGGAACCAAGCGAGGCACCTGATGCTACAGTATATGGTCCTCTTTTGAGGGAGTTACAGAGGGTAGGGAAAGGAGTTAAAGAAAGCCAGGAGGAATATAGAATCTCACCCTCAACCAATCCTTATTTTAAACAATAGGGACATCAGGCCCCGGTGTTGTCCCTAGTATGTCATCTGGAGAGGGACAAAGGCAGCAGACCACGTATCCAAGGGGCGGTAGGGGGCCATCACACCAATATACTTTTGGATACGGGAGCAGCTGTCAGCGTAACGAATATCGAACTTGAAAAGGATCCTACGGGGAGACAAATTCTCCTGAGAGGTTTCGGAGGACAACTAGTACCTTCGGAGCAGTCAATACCTGTACCCATAGGGAAAGGAGTTAAAGAAAGCCAGGAGGAATATAGAATCTCACCCTCAACCAATCCTTATTTTAAACAATAGGGACATCAGGCCCCGGTGTTGTCCCTAGTATGTCATCTGGAGAGGGACAAAGGCAGCAGACCATGTATCCAAGGGGCGGTAGGGGGCCATCACACCAATATACTTTTGGATATGGGAGCAGCTGTCAGCGTAACGAATATCGAACTTGAAAAGGATCCTACGGGGAGACAAATTCTCCTGAGAGGTTTCGGAGGACAACTAGTACCTTCGGAGCAGTCAATACCTGTACCCATAGAACTAGAGAGGTTATGTGTAGAACACAGTTTGTTTCTGTCACCAACACACGAGGGCACTATTTTGGGCTCGGATGTAATGGGGACACATGGACTGATTCTTGATCTGTGTAATTGGGTACTGTGGAAAGGGTCTAGATACAAAGGCAAGGTGCACGTGGTCATGGACAGCTGTGAGGTTACATCAGTTAAAACAAATGAAATCCTTGACCCACAGGCACTACTGAAAACAGAGGACCAAACATTGGCTAAAATCTTGTGGCAACATAACAAAGTGTGGGCAACGTCTAAAGCGCAATGTGGTAAAGTTTCAAACATGATTGTAAAAATTGAGGGCCCTGATCCGCCACCTCAGCGTCAGTACAAAATTCTGCCCGAATCTTTTCCATACATAGAGAGCACAGTGAGGAATTTGTTGGCACAAAATGTAATTAAAGAGTGCCAATCTAAAACAAATGCAGCCCTCTGGCCAGTAAAGAAGGAGGGGGGGTTGGAGGCCCACCGTAGATTTCCGTGCGCTAAACAGATGCACCCTATCTATTACAGATGCCAGACATGATGACAGCACTGAAACCTTCAGCAAAAGTGTACTCATCAATTGACATATCAAATGGCTATTTTTCTATTCCTGTGCATGAGGATAGCCAATACAAGCTGGCCTTTACGTTTCAGGGGAAACAGTATGCATTCTGTCGATTAGCCCAGGGGTTCAAATCCAGCTCCACATACTTCCACATCTGTATGGTGGACATTCTGAAGACATTTTCTGAGCCAGAATGCATCATTCAGTATGTGGACAACATATTGCTCCAAACTGAGACAAAAGAGCAACATTATGCTCTGCTGGAGGAACTCCTGACACTAATTGAGAATGCAGGTCTGAAATTAAACCCCAAAAAGGCACAATTGATGAAGGATTCAGTATGTTTTTTGGGTGTGATAGTTTCACAGGGGGGAAGGACTCCAGACCCAAACAAATGTGAAACTATCAGGAAATTGCCAAGACCAAGCACTAAGACTGCGCTGAGACAATTCCTGGGGATGGTCGGTTTCTGCAGGGACTTCATTGAAGGCTTTGCGGAAAAGGCAAAACCCCTATATGATTTTTTCAAAGGAGACAAGAAGGAAACAGACCCTTTAGACTGGTTGGGAGAGCATGAGCAAGCTTTCACCAAGCTAAAGGTGAGGCTAATGCAGGCCCCGGCCTTGAGCAATCCGAATTCTGATTTGCCCTTTGCACTACAAGTGTATGCCTCTGCAGTAGCAATAACGGCAGTGTTGCTACAGGAGAGGCAGGGCAAATGGGTGCCTGTTGGATACTGGTCCAGGGTACTAAGCCCGGTAGAGAGGGGATTCGATGAATGTGTCAGAAACCTTTTGGCAGCGCACTGGGCGGTTCTTGTCACAGAGCATGTCATGGGATTTGGCAAAAATCATTCTGCAGACTCCCCATTCTCCGATTAAAATGCTTTTGGAACGTGTGGTGGGTTGCAGATGGAAGGAGAGGACGTGAGGACGTAGCGTTCGTCACGGAGGGAGGGGCTCCAGAGTGTATGCCGGCCATCGAGTGAGGAGAGACGCCGAAAGCCGCGGGATAGACACAGACACATAGCAGGATGAGACACTCGGTCCCCCTGCAGAAAGAACGACAGCGGCAATAGATCCAAAGCACTGTGGGATGGAGCGCGGAAAGGAAAGACAACCAGGAAACGGCTGACACACAGCGCCGGGTAATGACAGCGGACGCAGGGAGACTCTGATCCCTCCACCCCCCCCAGCGCCGTTGGGGATACGGCTCACCCACCCCGTACCGGACCGAATAACAATGCCCCCCCCCAAAAAAGGGCTGTAAGTATACTCCGTGATCCAAGAGAGAGGAAGGAACAAAATAAGGAAGGACAGAAACCAAAGGTAAAACTACAGATCTTATAACATAATGATGATGAATGTATGAACTGTTAACGAGCGGGTCCTCGTGGAAACATAGCTATACACCGGTATACTCCTGAGTACTAAGGTATGAATACCAGAACATATGATATACGAGATTGAACAGAAATATATGTCCGGAAGACTTGGGTGCAAAAAAGCTATAAAGAGTGATTAATGGGGCCTCAGTAATATGTACGGGTCTGTGTAAGATAGTTCGGATTTATATAAGGTTTATAAACTGCATTTGGGGGAGAAGTGCTGTCTATTGGATAGAAACTTAGCGGCATAGATTGGAGATAATAAGCGACCGGCGGTCTAAGGTTTGGAGATTAATACATATAAAAACAGGAGGAGAGACCGAGTAACAGCGGTCACAGAGAAACCCATCTAATTATTTACGGGACTGTATATGTACTCATAGGATTGGGCCAGAAGGGCTGGCAGACTGGGTGAAGCATTACAAAATCTTGAACAAACAGGCGCATAAGGAGGAGGAAAGAGGTAACCCCAGACATTACACTTCACCTCAAGCCGCTACCGCCACCCCCCCCCCATACTTATTACACATTTTTTCCCCCCCTGCGATTGGGAACCATGTCCCTTCACTGAAGTGGAGGGTAGACTGGAAATTAACGCTGGGGAAGCGAATAAGAGGGACAAGAAAGAGGGATAAAATGAATAAAAGTTCAACCAAAGTAACAAGGGGGAACCCCCCTAAATCACCGAAAGATAAACCAGTGGTCAGTACACTAAAACAATAAATGACACAAGGAGCTAGCCCAAGGTCTACGGATACGGAAAAACAAGGTCAAAACAAAGTAGAAAAAAAAAGGGGGGGAGCGATAAAAAAAAACAGGAGAGACCCCGGAATACTCCAGAGCAGATATGTCCATAGAAGGAGACCAGGATCTCAGCGGAGTAGAAGGTGGCCCACCCGGGTCACCCCCATTAACTAAGGGAGAGATGAGTGAGATGCTCCTGAAAATGGAAAATTCAATAAAAAAAGAATTTCAAAACCTGAGAGAGGATCTAGGACATTTACTGGAAAGAGTGATGATCGTGGAAAAAACTACAGAAGAACAAAAACAAGAAATAGAAAATCTTAGACAACAACTAAGAAGAACACAACAAAACCAAAAAATAATATTATATAGATTGGAAGATCAGGAGAACAGGAGTAGACGAAAGAACATCAGGATTCACTCAGTTCCAGAAAAAGAAGGGGAAGATCTGAAAAAAATGATTAACACAATATTTGGACCCCTGTTAGACAGAGGAGGCGAAGACTCCTTAAAGATAGAGAGGGTACATCGAGTGGGATATGCCCGAGACCCGAAGACAGAGCGACCAAGGGACATTATTGTCAGATTCAGCTTTTTTGAAGATAAATGTGAAATCTGGAAGAATCTGAGAGGGAAACCACCTGTAGAAATTGAGGGAGTGGAACTTCAGATGTATGCAGATATTTCTCAGGACACTTTGACAAGAAGAAGATTACTTAAGCCATTACTGGATATATTGAAAAAACACAATATTAAATACAACTGGGGATTCCCGGCCTGTCTGAATGGATATAAGGGAGGAAGATCTGCTAGACTACGTTTCCCAGAAGACTTAGAAGAATTCTGTAAAAGATTAGATATAAAAGCACCAGATCTTCCAGGCTGGATGACAGAGGATTAAAGGAGTTCTAACAGGAGGACTGTCCTAAAGAATTGAGCTAATAGAGGAGGGGGGGAAGAGGAGGGGGAAAAAAAAAAAGGGGTATTTTTGGTCTGGGGGGGTGGGGGGACGGGGAGTGGGGGGGGAGGAGAAAGAGGTGGATAAATATAGAAAAATGAGTCCATGTCAAAGTGTAAAAAAAAAGGCCAGGCTACCGCACTCCAATAGCCAACTTAAGGATTGGGGTAGAGAGGAACACTCTGAGCACCACCTTAGGATATAGGGATTCAGAAGGGGCTCGGCAGAGACCCTGGATGACCTTAGGGGCCATATGGGGCCAATGAGGGAGGGGGGAGGGGAGGGAGAAGGGGGGAGGGAGGGGCGGGGGGGAATATAAGGCGCAAGTAGGAAAAACTGTGAAAATAGGGGAAATAACTCAAACAAAGCTAGAGGAGCATAATAAACTGAAACTCAATCAGAATGACATCACTTAAATTTCTGACATATAACGTAAAAGGTCTGAACTCACCCTCTAAAAGATACAAAATATTAAAAGAACTGAAGAGATATAGGGCAGGAATAGTGGCACTACAAGAAACCCACTTGACACACGAATCGAATATCAGATTGTGGTCTAAGGATTTTCCGATGTGGTTCTATGGAGATACAATATCCAAAAGAGCAAGAGGAGTGGCAATAGGAATAGCTAGAGATATACAATTCAACTTAGAAGAAAGAATGCAGGATACAGAGGGAAGATTCCTCTTCTTAAAGGGGACATTGGGGGAGTTGGAATGTACTATAGCTAGCATATATGCTCCGAACAAAAATACAGGAACATTTCTGACAGGTACACTTGAGAATTTACTAAACTTTAGGAAAGGAGGTCTGATTGTAATGGGAGATTTTAATGTGTGTCTGGAGCCAGCAGTGGATAGTACGTCTGGGGTGCAGGGGACGAACAACGAGCAGCTTAGAAGGGTGAGACAGAAGTTTCATGAGAACCAACTGGTTGATATTTGGAGGATAATGAACGGCAGATCAAAAGATTATACGTTCTACTCCCCTGTACACCAGACGTACTCGAGGTTGGATTACATAATGATAGACCACGGCTGGTTAGAAAGGGTCGTAGATGTAAAAATAGGAATAATCACATTATCAGATCATTCCCCCGTAGAACTGGAAATGCGAATTTCCCAAATTCAGAGAAAAGCCCCTTTATGGAGACTAAATGAGGACCTACTAGCAGGTGAGGGTGTAGCCCAAAGGGTGGAAGAAGAACTTAAACAATATTTTGAGATAAATGAAACAGGAGACGTTTCGGGAGTTATGGTTTGGGAAGCCCATAAGGTGTATATAAGGGGAATATTGATAAAAGAGGGAGCCAGGAAAAAAAAAGAAAGGAAAGCTAAAATGAGAAACCTCATGACAGAAATATTTAACATCGAACAAGAACATAAAAAACAGAGAGGACAACAAAAAGAAACACTCCAAAGGCTGATAGACAAACAGGATGAACTGAAAAGCCTGATTGATCAAGAAACAAAAGAAAAATTCTTCCTAATAGAGAAAGAGAGATATTATTGGGGGGATAAGACAGGGAAACATTTGGCTAAAATGTTAAGGAAAAAAAAAAACTCGTAATTTTATAGGTAAGATACAGTCCAAACAAGGTTCAATGGTATATGAGACAAAGGGAATAGGAGATGTCTTTAAAAACTTTTACAAAGAACTGTATGAAGGAGACCAAAAGGGGGGACAGAAAACAGAAAAAAAGGAAGGTAAGATCAGGGAATTTTTAAAAAAAGCAGGGATATTTAAGATTCAGGAAAACGATAGGGAGGCTCTAGAGCAGGGGTCTCAAACTGGTGGCCCTCCAGCTGTTGCGGAACTACAAATCCCATCATGCCTCTGCCTGTGGGAGTCATGCTTGTAACTGTCAATGCCTCATGGGACTTGTAGTTTCGCAACAGCTGGAGGGCCGCTAGTTTGAGACCTCTGCTCTAGAGGAATCAATTTCGGAGGAAGAAGTAAAGGTAGCATTATCTGAAACAGCACAAGGGAAAAGCCCAGGGCCAGATGGATTTACTGCATATTATTATAAAAAATATAAAGATATCCTGACTCCGAAGATGTGTCAATACATGAATGGGCTGGGAAGGGATTATGAGTTGAGTAGGGAGGCACAAACAGCACTGATTACAGTAATTCCAAAGGAAGGGAAGGATGCTACCCTTTGCTCCAGCTATAGACCAATATCGTTGCTAAATGCAGATACAAAGATCTATGCAAAAATACTAGCAATGAGGATGAAAGGTGTAATGAGTACAGTAGTCCATCCTGACCAGGTAGAGTTTGTAGCAGGAAGAGAGGGGAAGGATCATGGGGTGAGAACTTTGCTTCTCCTCCAAAAGATAAAGGAGGATGGGACCCCGGGTCTGCTTCCGTCGAGCGACGCTGAAAAAGCGTTCGACAGAGTAGACTGGGGGTTCATGTTCCAAACTCTAGAAGGAATGGGAATAGGCCCAATGATGCTGAAAAGATTAAAAATTTTATATAAACAACCAAGAGCGGCAATTAAGATCAATGGGGCAATCTCAGAATTTTTTGAGATGAAAAGGGGGACAAGACAGGGGTGTCCGCTGTCCCCACTTCTCTTTATCCTATCGTTAGAGCCGTTCCTCGCAAAAATCCGTAATGACCCCGAAATTAAAGGAATGAAAGTGGGAAATGAAGAACACAAACTATCGGCGTTCGCCGACGACGTCTTATTCTATATAACTGAACCTGGGAAAACATTGCCAAAGCTGATTAGAACAGTTAAGCAATATGGAGAGCTAGCAAATTTCAAAATGAATATGGGGAAATCAGAAATCCTAAATATAAATATAGGAAAAATAGAGGAGGAGAAGCTGAAGGAGGAATTTCAATTCCCATGGAAAAAAAGAGATAAAATACTTGGGAATAAAATTAGCTAACTCACTGGAGAAAATATATAAAAGGAATTATATCCCCCTACTGGACGAAATTAAGAAAGAAGGAAGAAAGTTACAGATTAGACCAATATCCTGGATAGGGCGTATAAATATGATTAAAATGACCCTGCTCCCAAAGATTACATATAGATTTCAAATGATACCTATAGGACTACCATCATATTATCTCAGAAAACTCAAAACAATATTAACAAACATCATCTGGAAAAATAAGAAACCAAGGATATCCTTAAAGATATTAAGGCAGGAGAAAAAAAGATGGGGACTGGCGGTGCCGGACATTACAACATACTACAGAGCAATAATTTCGTCTAGAGCGATAGAATGGGTAAGGGATAATCAAGAAAAAAGATGGGTGAACATAGAAAAATTTTACAGTAAGACACAGTTAGGAGTAATTATATGGAACCCCCCTCAATATAGAATGTTAGATGAAAAAACACATGTGTTAACACGGGTGGTATTAAGAATATGGGATATAATTTATAAGCAGATAAATAAAACCTATAACTCACCATTACTAAGATTAAAAGACAATGAGCTCTTCGCTCCGGGAAAAGTGAGCATAGGGGGAAATTGGATAAAAAAGGACAAGGTGGAATTAAGGGAGATAATTAATAAAGGGAAAATTAGGACATTTCACGAACTGCAACAGAACACAGAAACATGGGTGATTAATGGATGGAGGTATTCACAATTAGAAAGGTTTGTTAAAAAATTACCACAGCCAATAAGATCAGGGGAACAATTGACGGGGCTGGAAAAATTATGCACTTTAGAAAGCACAAAAAACACGGTATCAAAATTATATAAATTATTAGTAGTAGAGGAAGAAACAGAAAGGCCCACGTATAGAAAACAATGGGAGAAAGAGTTGGGGACATAGATAGAGTCAACCACATTAAAAAAGATTATTAACCTTACCCACAGTTCGGCGACCGACGTAAAAACAGCTGAGATGAACTACAAGTGTCTAGCAAGGTGGTATGTAACCCCAGATAGGGCCAGTAAATATCAAAAAGAGATGTCGGCAGATTGTTGGAGAGGATGTAAGGAGACTGGCACAATGGCACATCTTTGGTGGAAGTGTCCGAAGATCCAAAAATATTGGGAGAAGGTCTTAAGTATGATCAAAGAGATTACCGGAAAAGAGGTGAAAAAAGAGGAATGGCTGGTGCTCTTCCACGGCATTAACGAGAACGAGAAACAATATAAAGCATCATTAGTACCACACTTAATTAATGCAGCAAAAATATGAATCCCAAAAAACTGGAGGGAAGAAGAAAGTCCACAGATTTGGGAGTGGATTAATGCCGTGGAGGAAACCTACACCATGGACAGGCTCTTTGGTAACAAAGAAGAAATAAGAGAGGGGAGGGAAGAAAAATGGAAGTGTTGGAGAGAGTTTAAAAAAAACATGGAGTTATGCAGAGAAAATTAGGATCTAGTAGAGTTATTAATGGAAGGGGAACTTGCACAAGGGGAGGGGGGAGGGAAGGGGAGGGTATAAGTTTAAATTATTAGGGAATAAAGGTAGTTGCAACAATATAAAAAAGGCTGCATTTTTAAAATAAGTACGATTTCCGGGAGGGGGAAGGTGGGGAAGGGGTATATATAGTGACGGGGGGGATTAAAATATTTGTTGGGAATTGTAACCTTTCCACACCTTGATGTGAGCCACAGTGATGTGAAGAACAGGAAAAGAGAGACGTATATGAACAGAAAAGTTGATTGTTGTCTCACTATATAATGAACTGAGTGGCAAGAAAAAAAAGAGAAAAAAAAAATGCTTTTGGAACGTACCCTCAGTGGAGTATCCTCCCAAAGGGTAGCCAGGTGGCTAGTGGATTTAACACCCAGAAACCTTACCGTGACCCACAATGCCACCTACACTCTCCCACAATTGATGCAATATGAAGGGGAGCAGCATGACTGTGGGGAGGTACATTGGACCAGAACACAGGAGGTGTTCAGGTTAGCAGCGGGTAATGAAGACCCTAAAATCTGGTTGGATGGATCAAGGTATTGGGAGGGAGGAACGTGTCACACAGGGTATGCCCTGTGGTGCCCCCAGACCAATGAAAAAATAATGACCAAATGCCCTCAAAGCTTTTCTGCCCAAAGAGCTGAACTGGAGGCAGTAAGAGAGGCCATCACACATTTCAGTTCAGGTCCAATAAGCGTATTCTCTGACAGCGCCTATGTAACAAGGTCTTTGACTGAATATATGCCTTTATGGCAGTCAAGGGGCTTCAGTGATGCCTCTGGGAAAGACTTGGTACATAGTGCAGTGCTAAGAGATATATGGGAAAGAGCAACGGTGGAGCCTCAGAGAGTGGCTATCATTAAGGTGAAAGCTCACCAAAGAGGTGGAGAGGAGGTTACTGTGGGCAACAACAAGGCAGATGAGCTGGCAAAGGAAGCAGCCCTGATAGGGGTCAAGTGGACACCCTATGATGCTGAAGGGAGACAGGCCTGGGAGGAACATAATTTTGAGGAGCAGGAGGTGAAAGCAGGTTCACATGAACTCCTGCCGGTGCTAAGGACGCCTACCCCATGTTTAGCAGATGAACAAAATAAGGATGAGGCCTTGAGCTCAATCAAAAAGCAGCTTAAAATGAAAGCAGCAGATGCTCCCCAAAATGATGTACTAGAAGGCGATCTACTGTTAAGGGAAATGTCAGAAGGACAAAGGTTTGTAGTGCCCTCACAGTATCAAAAGGATTTAGCCCTTGCAAATCACAGGTTAACGGGCCACATGGGTGTTCAGGGTACCTTAAAATTTATGCAAACTAGATACTGGTGGGAGACAATGGGAAACACAATCTTACAGGTAGTGCAAGAATGTTTGATATGTGCACAGATGAACCCTAGGCCAAAGGGACAGAAACCAGTATTAGCAAGGGTGCCGGTAGCCAATAGGCCCTGGGAAAACCTACAGATTGACTTTGTTGGTCCGTTACAAAGTGCCCCTGGAGGATACAGATATTTACTGGTAGTGGTGGATGTCTTTTCAAAATGGGTGGAGGCTCTACCCCTGAAAAAGGACTCTGCTACTGCCACGGCTAGAGCTTTGTGGACCAAAGTCTTTTCAAGATGGGGGTTCCCCAAAGTCCAGGAATCCGATAGAGGGACTCACTTTACCGGCAGTGTCATGAAAAATATTTGTGAGCTGCTGGGAGTAGAACAGAGATTCCATGTACCGTACCATCCACAGTCCGCGGGGATGGTTGAGAGAATGAATCGAACATTGAAGGAAAGGCTTAAAAAGATGGTACTGCAATCAGGAAAGAACTGGCTGATTTATCTGCCTTCAATCCTGATGGCCGTACGAGGGTCCACAGCGAAAGGTACATCATTAACCCCATATCATTTAATGACGGGGAGAATGATGAACCTCAGCCATCCAGCAGACCCAATACTTAGTACCCCCTTGAGAGAGAGTGCTGAAAGGGACAAATTTCTGGTTCAGCTACAGGAACAGGTACAGGGATATTTGCAATTCGCTGCAAGTAACATGGCACCTAAAGAGAAGGAGCAGCCTGAGAGGCCTCCCATTAGCTTGAAGATTGGAGACAGGGTTATGGTAAAGAACTTTGTTTCCAAGTCTTCATGGGATGCAAACTGGACTGGACCTTTCACAGTCACCATGACCCTTAGTGATCAGGTAGTCAAGGTGAAGCGGCTCATTGACAATAAGGGCGCAAAAGGCATGAAAAAGAGGGAGTTAGAGAAGTGGGTTCATGCCGATCAGTGTAAAAGGTACTGCTGATAAGTATTGATTCCGCTCTTGTTCTTGTTTTTCCAGAGTTCCGGTGGAGCAAAGATTGGCAAGGTGTCTGGAGAATGGATGGAAAGATCATAATTGTCATGTTGGCGATCCATCTGAGCCATGTAACATCTCAAATTGATTCAGACGAATATTCAGGGGATGATGTGGAAAGGGGAAATCCTGAGGAAAACCATGCATCAACTTCAATTGCATCATCAATGTTGGACTTGTTAGGCCAGAAGGGGATGCAGGGGGGAGGTGAAAGAAGGAGGAAGGTCAGGATTATATCAGAGAGTCCTAAATTAACAGAGACTTACCAATGGGGTCACCATGGCAAGTTGCAATACAGAGTTTCTTTTGCTTTTGGACGATTTAATCCTAACTCAACATCTCAAGGACGTGCGTATAAACAAGACTTGAAAAATATCATACCGGAAGCCCTCCAGCCATTTGTGGATGCAACTATATATATATGAATGAAACGGGCTATTGGTTAGGGAAACATTCCAATCTATCCAAACCTTGGGAAGCAAGGGACGTAGGATATGGGGTTTTTGGTGAAGAATTGAAAGAAGGGAAATATGTTTTTGTGTGTGGCATATATTGACATGACCAAAGTAATAGGGCGCAGAGGCCCAGGAGGCTGACACTTACATAGTAGGTGAGGTTGAAAAAATACACAAGTCCATCAAGTCCAACCTATGTGTGTGATTATGTGTCAGTATTACATTACATATCCCTGTATATTGCGGTCATTCAGGTGATTATCTAATAGTTTCTTGAAGCTATCAATGCTCCCCGCTGAGACCACCGCCTGTGGAAGGGAATTCCACATCCTTGCCGCTCTTACAGTAAAGAACCCTCTACGTAGTTTAAGGTTAAACCTCTTTTCTTCTAATTGTAATGAGTGGCCACGAGTCTTATTAAACTCTCTTCTGCGAAAAAGTTTTATCCCTATTGTGGGGTCACCAGTACAGTATTTGTAAATTGAAATCATATCCCCTCTCAAGCGTCTCTTCTCCAGAGAGAATAAGTTCAGTGCTCGCAACCTTTCCTTATAACTAAGATCCTCCAGACCCTTTATTAGCTTTGTTGCCCTTCTTTGTACTCGCTCCATTTCCAGTACGTCCCTCCTGAGGACTGGTGCCCAGAACTGGACAGCATACTCCAGGTGCGGGCGGACCAGAGTCTTGTAGAGCGGGAGAATTATCGTTTTATCTCTGCAGTTGATCCCCCTTTTAATGCATGCCAATATTCTGTTTGCTTTATTAGCAGCAGCTTGGCATTGCATGCCGTTGCTGAGCCTATCATCCACTAGGACCCCCAAGTCCTTTTCCATCCTAGATTCCCCCAGAGGTTCTCCCCCCAGTGTATAGATTGCATTCATATTTTTGACACCCAAATGCATTATTTTACATTTTTCTACATTGAACCTCATTTGCCATGTAGTCGCCCACCCCATTAATTTGTTCAGGTCTTTTTGCAAGATTTCCACATCCTGTGGAGAAGTTATTGCCCTGCTTAGCTTAGTATCGTCTGCAAATACAGAGATGGAACTGTTTATCCCATCCTCCAGGTCATTTATGAACAAATTAAATAGGATTGGTCCCAGCACAGAACCCTGGGGGACCCCACTACCCACCCCTGACCATTCTGAGTACTCCCCATTTATCACCACCCTCTGAACACGCCCTTGTAGCCAGTTTTCAATCCATGTACTCACCCTATGGTCCATGCCAACGCACCTTATTTTGTACAGTAAACGTTTATGGGGAACTGTGTCAAATGCTTTTGCAAAATCCAGATACACCACGTCTACGGGCCTTCCTTTATCTAGATGGCAACTCACCTCCTCATAGAAGGTTAATAGATTGGTTTGGCAAGAACGATTCTTCATGAATCCATGCTGATTACTGCTAATGATATCATTCTTATTACTAAAATCTTGTATATAGTCCCTTATCATCCCCTCCAAGAGTTTACATACTATTGATGTTAGGCTAACTGGACTGTAATTCCCAGGGATGTTTTTTGGGCCCTTTTTAAATATTGGTGCTACATTGGCTTTTCTCCAATCAGCTGGTACCATTCCAGTCAATAGACTGTCTGTAAAAATTAGGAACAACGGTCTGGCAATCACCTGACTGAGTTCCCTAAGTACCCTCGGATGCAAGCCATCTGGTACCGGTGATTTATTAATGTTAAGTTTCTCAAGTCTAATTTTAATTCCGTCCTCTGTTAACCATGTAGGTGCTTCCTGTGTTGTGTCATGAGGATAAACACTGCAGTTTTGGTTACTGAAGCCCCCCCATTCACTCGTGAAGACTGAGGAGAAGAATAAATTCAATACCTCTGCCATCTCCCCATCCTTTGTAACCAGATGTCCTTCCTCATTCTTTATGGGGCCAATATGGTCTGTCCTCCCTTTTTTACTGTTTACATACTTAAAGAATTTCTTGGGATTTTTTTTGCTCTCCTCCGCTATGTGTCTTTCATGTTCTATCTTAGCCATCCTAATTGCACCCTTACATTTCTTATTGCATTCTTTATAAATTCTGAATGCTGTGGATGATCCCTCAACCTTGTATTTTTTGAAGGCCTTCTCCTTTGCTTTTATATGCATTTTTACATTGGAGTTAAGCCATCCAGGATGTTTGTTCGCTCTTTTAAATTTATTACCCAATGGGATACATTGGCTAATGCCCTTATTTAATATGCTCTTAAAGCAAACCCATCTCTCCTCTGTATTCTTTGTTCCTAATATTTTATCCCAATTTATGCCTTTTAGCAAGGTTTGTAGTTTAGGGAAGTTGGCTCTTTTGAAATTCAGTGTCTTTGTGTTCCCTTCATGTCTCCTATTTGTGTGATTTAGACTGAAACTAATTGACCTGTGATCGCTGTTACCTAAATTGCCCCGTATTTCCACATCTGTTATCAGGTCTGTATTGTTGGTAATCAGTAAATCTAGTAATGTTTTATTTCTAGTTGGTGCGTCTACCATCTGACCCATAAAATTGTCCTGCAAGACATTAAGGAACTGGCGAGCCTTAAATGAATGCGCGGTTCCTTCCGCCCAGTCTATGTCTGGATAATTAAAATCCCCCATTATGATAACACTTCCCATCCTTGCTGCTAATCCAATTTGTGATAGGAGATCCGTCTCCACTTCCTCCCTCAGGTTAGGGGGCCTATAGCATACTCCCAGTATTATTTTCCCCTTAGCTTCATCCCTTTGGAGCTCTACCCATAAAGATTCCACCTCCTCCCTAGCCCCCTCAGTGATGTCATCTCTCACATTCACTTGTACATTATTCTTGATATATAGGCATACCCCTCCCCCTTTTTTACCCTCTCTATCCTTGCGGTATAGGGTATACCCTTGAATGTTTGCCAGCCAATCATGAGAGCTGTTGAACCAGGTCTCTGAAATTCCCACAAAATCCAAATCCTCCTTGTACAACAGTATCTCTAGTTCACCCATCTTGTCCGCCAGGCTCCTGGCATTGGTGAACATGCCACATAGTTTAGACCGGTCGCATATTGTCCTCGTATTGGGTGTTTCAAGATTGCAACTTGGACTTGCTACTATACTCACCTTGTGTTTTTGTGCTTTGGTTAACCTACCACTAATGCCCCCAATACTACCCTCTGGAATATCTTCCGCGCTGGCTATCACTGTCTCTGGACCCTCCCCCCATCGCCTAGTTTAAAAACCCCTCTAACTTTTTGGCCATCTTCATTCCCAGCAGATCTGCACCCTCCTCATTTAGGTGCAGTCCGTCCCTTCTATAGTACCGGTTACCGACTGAGAAGTCGGCCCAGTCCTCCAGGAACCCAAACCCCTCCTTACTACACCAGCTCTTCAGCCACTTGTTTACTGCCCTAATCTCCCTCTGCCTCTCTGGTGTGGCTCGATGTACCGGTAGTATTCCTGAGAACACTACCTTGGAGGTCCTTTTCCTCAATTTAGCTCCTAAGTCCCTAAAATCGTTCTTTAGGACACTCCATCTGCCTCTGACTTTGTCATTGGTGCCAACGTGCACCATGACAGCCGGGTCTTCCCCAGCCCCTCCCAGTAATCTGTCCACAAGATCCGTGATGTGCCGAACCCGAGCGCCCGGTAGACAACATACTGTTCGGCGCTTCAGGTCTCTGTTACAGATTGCCCTCTCTGTCCTTCTAAGAATTGAGTCCCCTACCACCAGAATCTGTCTTTCCTTTCCCTTTGCTGCCCCCCCACTCTCACTGGAGGAGTTCTTCCCCTGGCAGCTAGGAGAGTCCCTCAACTCCAGCAGTGCTGGTCCCTGACTGGTTACACCAATGTCACTCAATGGAGCGTACTTATTGGGATGCTCCAGTCCTGGATCGGCCTCCCTGGCACTTCCCCCTCTACCCCTCCTGACTGTCACCCATCTACTCTTTGCTAGTGCCTGCACCTCTTTGTCTCCACCCGCCTCTGTGCTGGCCCCTGCCGGCACCTGCCGTGTACGTTCCTGGCTCACCTTTAGTATGGAGGGACTTCTCAGTGCTGACAGTTGCTTCCCCAGATTCAGAACCTGGGCTTCCAGGGAAACAATGTGCTTACATTTTGCACAGCAGTATTCGCCCTCGATCGGATGATCAAGGAACGCATACATGCGGCAAGATGTACAAAGAGTCGCCTCTCCACACCCGCCGGGCATCGTACCTATTAAATTTAGTGAGGATTTGGGGATTTTACCCTGTCCAAATTACCTAACAACTAGCTTCCTGGCACTAATACTCAAGACAATACACAGGTACACGACAAGACAATACACAGGTACACAATACACAAGTACTAACGATCCACACACACTACTCAGACAACACTCAGATACTCACACTACACAGGTACTATGACCCCTGTTATAACCTCCTGTTTTAAACTCTTGTTTATAACTCCCACTTAAACCAGCTCCACTTACACCAAGCTCCACAGCTTCAAACTGAGCACGCTCAACTGAGTCCTACAACAAGTTAAATAGGCACCTGGGAGCAATTAACCACACCCTTAATTGATAGACTGATGAAACAAAAAAAAAAAAAAAGCTATTTAAAAAGTGACAGCAAAAGGCAAGATAAAAACTAAAAGGAAAAGTCCCCAAAATGCAACCCAGCAAACACCAACAGACAGCAGCAATACACACACCAACAGACAGCAGCAATACACACACCAACAGACAGCAGCAATACACACACCAACAGACAGCAGCAATACACACACCAGCAGACAGCAAACACCAACAGACAGCAAGACTTGTATACTCTAACACTTGTTTATAACTCCCACTTAAACCAGCTCCATTTACACCAAGCTCCACAGCTTCAAACTGAGCACGCTCAACTGAGTCCTACAACAAGTTAAATAGGCACCTGGGAGCAATTAACCACACCCTTAATTGATAGACTGATGAAACAAAAAAAAAAAAAAAAAGCTATTTAAAAAGTGACAGCAAAAGGCAAGATAAAAACTAAAAGGAAAAGTCCCCAAAATGCAACCCAGCAAACACCAACAGACAGCAGCAATACACACACCAACAGACAGCAGCAATACACACACCAACAGACAGCAGCAATACACACACCAACATAGTAAGGTGGCTGTCGGCCAAACTAGGGAGCTCCAGATGACACATCAATGGGGTGAAAATTTCCTTGTGGGGGTGGTATCTCGGTCTTATCAGTCCTACAGAGAAGCTCTTGGTTACTGGACATGTGGGACTCCAGAATTGGACATGGGGAGATACGCCTGGTTGATGTCTCACCTGAGAGGTTAAAACCCTGCACAGGTAATGCCAATAACTACACACAGGGGCATGCTCCGTTAGAGAAAGGGGAACCACTACAAATAGATCTTAGCTCGTCCCAAACGCTGGCTACCAGGGTACAGTATGCCTTCACCACATGGCACTTCAATGTCTCGCAATGGTTGGTAAAATCCTATTACCCTATATGTGCTGAATATACACTGAATCAAGTGCGGTCAGTATATCAGTGGCTTGCTCCCAGAGATGGGCGGACGCAGAATGAGGTCCATGCCGGATGCTTATTTCTGAGGAGCAACCGAAAGAGGAGGGATATATTCAGCACTATATTGGGGGGAATAGGAGCTGGGATGGGTGTCGTTAATGGAGTGGACATCGATCTCCTGAGGAACAAACTCTCAGCTAAAGCTTCAGACAGTAAGCAGGGCTTTGTTGCTCAGAGAGAGATTAATGACATTCTTGATAATATTCAACAACGTCACATAAATACCCAGGTAAAAGTAGCTCAAGATTTTATCTGCCATTTTAAGAGGTTGGTAGATAGTGTGGTGGCACAGGGCAAAAATATGTCGTGGGCTCTGGCGTGCACGCAGGGACAGGCGGAGTTATCAACCAATATAAAGCTGATTGTACAATCTCTGTATGGGGGGCAGTGGTCTTATGAGTTGGCATCACAGCTCAGCAAGATTTTACCAAAGCACATCTCTTACACTAATCCAAGTTGGTGGTCGAATGCCTGGATAGGCTGTACTAATTTGGATTATGAGAGATGTTACGCTTCCTCATTGATCTCATATACAGGAGTGCAGACTCAAGCTGTGTATTCGGTGATATCGATGGGCTTGCTGACTGGGGATTCTACTTTGTTGCATCTGAGGCTAACTTACCCACATGTGATCAGAGAGGACGGGAGCTGGAGGCAGGTTGATATTTCCCTCTGTCGGAGGCATGACCATGATATCCTTTGTATGCCAGGTCAATACACGGTGGTGGATGAGAAATGTTGGGAAGATTCAACACTCTGTGTTCTGGATGGGGAGAACATTGCCTCAAAGGGAACACCGGTGTATTATTTGGGACATAGGAGAGTTTGTTTCTTTGTCCTAAAGGATACTAATGTATCGTTGGTCATGGAACTAGGATGTTCTGTGAACCTGAAAATAGCTAGAGGAGCATGGTGTACCCTTGGCGATGTCTCTGAAATCCAGACACAGGAATGGAATTATGTGGTACCGCATATTGCCAATCTGTCTGTGGATGTCAACCAGAACCGCCCTGTTAATCTGAGAGCCCTGAACCTTGGTATGGGAAGGAAGATACAGGAATGGTTAACAGATTGGGATAGAGATGAGAGCCTTATGAGGATGCTGTAGCAAGAGAGAGCTAATGCTACTATAGCCATGTACCATGACCAGAATGTAATAAAGGAGGTAGTACATCAACTAGAAAATGATGTGGGAGGGTCTTGGTGGGAGGTAATATTCGGACATTCCAGTAAGGCCAACAGTATTTTGAATTATTTGATACATCCCATGGTAATATTACTCATTATTGCTGCAGTTTCATCATTGGTTCAAGTTGGTATGTGTTGTTGGACTCGACATTTGTATAGGAAAGTCTTGCATTTATATATACAAGTGGAGGGACGAATTGATGGTAAGGTCTCTTCATACATGGTAGAGGCTTTGCTGCCAGTTCAGAACCCTGAAATACCACTGACGTGCCAGAATTGTGGTAGGAAAGGCCATTGTGAGTGAACCTGCCTAATCCCGGCCCGTATCTACAGTGAGAATGTATAGGAGGTTGGGAATGGGATGTGTAGTCTGATGGATCATAGGTATATATGTATATATCATGGTAATGGGTTGATTTCATGTTATTGTATAGTGTGATAAAGGTGTATTTTAGGCTAAAAACATGGGCCAAAGGCCCTCCTCGAGACTCTATATCGGAAAGCTGGCTGATAGGTTGCTCTGAATGTGTGTTGGTGAATGGTGAGTGAATGGACACCCCTTGCCTGTACTGCACCCCGTCCTGAAGATATCGGGGAGAAGAAGACACAGAGTGGTGACATGGAAGCTGTCACGGAAGAATGATGTTGGTGTGTCACCCAGTAGCAAAGCGGCACGTGTTGGGAAAGACAGCACATTAAGACTGTTATGGACTGTTCCACAGGAGCTGGTTCTGAGGCCTATGTTGAGAGGTGCAACACGCAATAAGACCCTTATGGACTGTTCCATAGATGTTCCTGTTAAAAAACACAATACGTTAATACAGTTAAGGACTGTTCCATAGGTACTGATTCGGAAACACATGTTGGGGAGCAACACACATTAAGACAGTTATGGCTGTTCAATAGGAGCCATGTCTGAAGAAGGCTGGTATGCGCCCTTTAGGAAAATGTTGGAATTCAACATGAATATCGTATTTCTGGAGTTTGTACATATAATCCTTACTATGCTTAAGAGAAGCCAGACTCCCAGGTTGGAATGTAGCCTGTTTAGCTCCCATTGCGCATGACAATGCTGGCTCCGATCTGTCTATGGGAATTTCCTGATTAACTGCTATCCGCACAGGCTTTAAAGGCAGCTAAACTGACAGGGATGATGGACGAGGTGAGATACAGGAAATCAATGGCCCAGGTGTTTGTAGAATTTGACATCGGTCGGATGATGGCAATTCATGGACCAACACTGCCCCCCAGAGGACCGCTATGGCAAGACGGTCCATATGATAGCCTGTTGAGGGAACGCCCCAGAGACACTGTGATTCGTCCAAAGGCAAAGTTGGGCAGGCAAAAGGGGGGGTGGTCCGGATGAGGTATGTTTGTTAAAAAGAAATGTTTGCCAGAGAAACAGTCTCTTTAAGACCTGAGGACCAGCCGAGGAGGATGTGCTAAGTATCAATCTTGTATTGTGTTATGATTGTAGGCCTTGTAATATTGCAATTTCTTGTAGTATCTTTATGTTAGTTTTCCTAATTATGCTGTTTTAATACATTCCTATTTTTATTGGGAAATAAATGTAATTTGTTTACTAAGCAGAGGTGTTTGTTATATCATTGTGCTTATCAGACTCATTCAGATTAGCTACTATAGGGATTAGACAAATTAATACATGGGTGCAATAGTTATATAGGATATATCAGATTGTATAATATTGCACCGAGTACTTCAATGGGTATATATAGGGACTTCAGGTTTTGATCGCCAATCCAAAAATGATCTCAAATGGAGACCCGCCCACATAATCAAACTCTAGAACAACACCCAAGAGATAGGCGACACCTGGGATGTGAAGTTGAATTTTAAATCAAGGATTGAAGACAAGATAATATGACAATATAATAATGCCTGTAAAGGTCCACCAAACTAGAAAAGTTTATTAAGTGAACCAATGCGTATATATATATATATATATATATATATATATATATATATATATATATATATATATATATATATATATATATATATAATTCATGAAAATGTAAAACATGCTGAAACTATACAAAATTGCAAAATAACATATATATGAAATTGATGTGGAAATCCCAATCATCCTATTCCCAGCACTATCAATAATGACTTGGTAACTGCATACATATATATATATATATAGGAATATATATGTAGGAAGGCCAGTATGCTGGCCTGAATTTATGGGAGGAGCCCGGGGGGTATTTAAGCAGCCCGCTCACCTGTGGTGCTTGTCGGTTTCCTGTGCGCGATATACATCACTAGGCCGACGATTCGAATGCCGGCGTCCGCTAGTTCTTGTCTCGCAAGTTCCCGTTTTCGCAAATTCCGTGCTCGAGAGTTTCGAAGTCTGTATTACCGATTCGTAGTTCCTACCGCGCGCCTGGCTTGGCTGTCGCAGGTAGGGTCCCGTCGGACTTTGTTTTTTACGCATTGTTCGATATCATGTCACTAAACCGTGATATCAAACTTACGAGTCACTCGCAATTTCTCAAACGTAACCGCAATGCATACCATTCGCACTTTCGTTATGTTACCATTTCTCGTTATCTGAAAAAACCACCGCGACATAGACGTCGCTTCATTTCAGGCATATCTAATTATTACCAGGCGTCAGCAAACAGCCGTAGCGATTCGCAATTCCTTATCGAACCACGTCAGTTCGATACCAATCATTTCTCATTTTTGAACATTTCTAAATACATTTCTAACATTTCAAACCATTTTGAATCATTTCTTTCATTTCAGTCACGTACCGCGCTCCGATTCGAATCCAGTCGCATCTAAAGATGCACCGATTCGCTCCGGTGTGCCCCAGTAGTTATGGCCTCATTTCAGTACATGCTCCAGAGTCCAGAGTCCGCTTTCGACTCACCGGTTCGTACCTCTGTCATGGTTATCATGCCACGTATCACACTCCGTTACGAATTCAGTCGCATGTAAATGCACCGATTCGTCTCGGCGTGCCCCAGGTATTGGCCACATTTCAGTACATGCTCCAGAGTCCGATTCGCAGTCAGTCGCTATAGCGGCATGATCGATTTGCGCCTCTGTCATGGCAACAAATGTTACACCTGCATTTACCGCGCTCCAGTTCGAATCCAGTCGCATCTTCGATGCACCGATTCGTTACGGCGTGCCCCAGGGCCCGGCCTCATTTCTGGACATGCTCCAGAGTCCGGTTCGTTGTCAGTCGTAGTTTTCGGCTCACCGATTCGTGCCTCTGTCATGGGAATCATTTCAACTGTCACGAATCACGCTTCGATTCGAATCCTGTCGCATCCATGATGCAACGATTCGTCCCGGCGTGCCCCAGGTATTTTTGGCCACATTTCAGTACATGCTCTGGAGTCCGGTCGTTGTCAGTTGCAATCGTGACATGATCGACTCGTGGCTCTGTCATGGCACGTGCCTCTACTATGACAAATCATTTCATTCATTTCATCATTCACTCATTTCACTGTCACGTACCGCGCCCTGATTCGAATCCAGCAGCATCCGAGATGCACCGATTCGTCCCGGCGCGCCCCAGTTGTCTTGGCCTCATTTCATTCGTACTCCATAGTCCAACCGACCTCAGCCAACACCTGCATCAGAACTTGGTTAGCTATCAGTTGCGGCATAACCAATTTGTGCCTTTGCCAGGGCAAGCATTTCCCTGTTACATACCACACTCCAATTCAAATCCAGTCGCATCCGTGATGCACCAATTTATTCCGGCATGCACCAGCGTTTCTTTTGCCTCATTTCAGTACATGCTCCAGAGTCCGGCTCGCTGTCAGTCGCAGCTGCGGCACGACCGAATTGTGTCTCTGTCATGGCGAAACGTTTTTCATTCATTTCACTCTAAGGCAAACATTTCATTAATTTCGTTGTCGCATGCCGCACCCCGATTCAAGTTCAGGGCAACCGTCAGACATCGATTCATCCCGGCAAAACCCCAGTAGGCATGGCCTCATTAGCCCAGTCATGGCACACCGATTCGTGCCTCTGTCATGGCACAAACAGTTCACTCATTTATTTAATGCCATGCACCTGTTGCTTAAACATGTTACAGTTTACCTTTCAAACCAGGTAGTCAAACCCTCCACCGGTTGTCATCTGTCATTCCTCTAGGTCAGTCAAATAAAAAAAAAAAAAAGGGGGGGGGCCACACCACATCTTCCTTCGAAGCTCAGTCATGGTCCCGATTCATTCGTTGAAACCTTCGCCTCACTACTATACCCCCTCATAGTCACAGGACAAACAAGTATAACTTCTTGCAATCGTTGCAAATACTCATCCAAATACAACTTCTTGCATTTCATTGCAAGCACACGTCGAAACATAACTTCTTGCAATTGTTGCAAGCACACATCCCATCATGACTTCTTGCAATCGTTGCAAGTACAAATCCAAACAGAACTTCTTGCAATCGTTGCAAGCACACACCCAAGCACAATTTCATGCAATCATTTCAAACACGCATCCAATCATAAAACTTCTTGCAAACATTGCAGGCATGCATTCAAGCATAACTTCTTGCAATCGTTGCAAGTACGCATCCAATTACAAATTCTTGCAATCATGGCAAGCGCACACATCCAAGCTTAACTCCTGCAGTCTGGCAAGCACATGCAGCAATACAAACTTTTCACAGTCACTACAAAACACATCTCCACCGACAGGAACTTCCTTGCAATCGTTGCAAGCACACATTCAAGCACAAATCACAATCATTACAAGACACGCATCTTAGCATAACTTCTTAAAAACGTTGCAAGCACGCATCCAGTCACAACTCCTTGCAAATGTTGCAGGGACACACCCAAGCATAACTTCTTGCAATCATGGCAAGCACGCATCCAAACACAACTTTCGTAATCATTGCAAACACGCATCCAAGTATAACTCCTTGCAGTCCGTGCAAGCACATGCAGTAATACGGACTTCTCGCAGTCACGGCAAACACATCTCCATTGACACAAACTCCCTGGCAATTGTTGCAAGCACGTATTTAGGCACAACTCTTGCAATCATTGCAGGGCTCGCATCTTGGCATGACTTCTTGCAATCAGTACAAACACATTTCTAGTGGCACACAATCAGTCGCACATCATTCTTCAATGGCACTTATTCGGCCACTTATCTCCAGTGGCATTTTTCATACGAGCCACTCATCAATTTCTGTGTCATTTCTCGCTTAGGTCAATTGAGTTCAGGTTCCACCCCGCACCAGGTATCGTATTGCCACACATAGCTGGCTCCTCATAACACCATCAGGCTATACCTAGCCAGCATCCAGCATTTCTTGCCCTCACAGGACCCCAGAGAGTCATCCGTGTTTACGGCTCATACAGTAGGATCCTTTCTACGTGGCGTCCAGAAGCATCAGTCCATAGCTAACGGCAAATGCTTGCCCGTCACAACTACCATCTTCAGGCACATGTCAAAACCTCATACATTCCCCAGTCTAGTCATACAAGCAGCCATCTACCTGGCCCTCTGTGGTTTTCTACGGCCTATCAAATTCACTTTTACTGGCACAGGCAGCCAGGTACTACGTAGACACAACTTGACTTCCTGGTAATACCATTATGTCCTTCAGCTTGTAGTCTCTAAAACTCAATAATCCAGAACCGAGGTCTACAATAACCTCCTCCGAATTAATGAACACCACGTAGGCCAGCCTCCCCTTTGACAAGCTGACCCGTATCAGGTTAGTTCCCCAAGACTTCACCCATACACGGGTGTGTACTAACAAGTAGCTGCAGTCTTTCCTAAAAAAGCGGACCTATCAATGTCGGAAGGTCCCGTACTACGTGGATCGGTGTATCAATGATTATACCTTAACTCTAGGGTCTTATCACCTACGTCGCCCTTGTAACCCCAGGTAGCGACAGATGCCATAGCCACCACAGGCATCGCGGCAATTTTTGGCTATCATCGGTTTACAAGTACATGGCCCCCAGAGACACTCCTAAACCCTGGGTTTACCCGGACTTCCTCCCTCTTCAAGCTACACCCGGTCATGGCAGCCGCTTAACTCCAGGGTCTTATCTGGACAGGACAGGCCGTGGCTTTGCTACCAACATCCGGTCCGAGGCGAGCCTCTTAATGAAGCCAGCTCCGCATCGCTCTGTTATGTCCTTCCTGCGCAGGCTGGAGTAATTATCTTGGCGACACCAGTTTAATGTCCACTTCACGTTCGTTCCAGGCTGCCATCTTCTGGGACATGTCTACTATATTAACCAGTTCGCTATTTGGCCTTCTCCCCAGTTTGGTCATACAAGCAGCCATTTACTTGGCTTACCACGGCTTCTGGTGGCCCAGCGAGTTCACCCGTAGCAATCCCGCAGGCCAAGTTCTGTGTAGTTGGCTCGCTGCCAACACCATTTCATCCTCCACCCTGCAGTGTCCAAAACCCAGCAAGCAAGCTCCAGGAAAGACATCCATCTCTGTAAAATAAACGACGTCCGGTGGCCAGTAACCATACTCGACCGCCTACTGTCACTCATACCGGAACAATCAAACTCTAGTCCCCTATTACCTTTTCGGGCAACCCTCGAGTGCCCGCCAGTTCATCAAACACCTGGGGCTTCTTCTACGCTGCCTACACCTCGACCCCAGTCAGCACTCCAGGTCACTCTTTAGTATTAGGGCAGCCTTGGCAGCATTTCGGCATGGGTCCCAGACCACGTCATCAAGAGACTTAGCAGGTGAAACTTTGCCTACCTCGCCCGGTACATCCCCACTCCTAAGGTGGAAACGGCACAAGCATTCACCAAACTTGCTCAAATAAATAAAGCCAAAACTAATAAAACTACACCCCTACCTGAATGTTTTTGGCCCCTTATTCTGGCATACCGACCAGCAGACCAAGGCACACTCTCAGGTCCATTTCATATGGTAAGTCCACACTTCCAGGTCTATTTCCGATGGTAAGTTTTATGTTAACTACAAATGTTATCTATGTCCATATCGGACATAGGGCTCCGACCATAAGTAGGAAGGCCAGTATGCTGGCCTGAATTTATGGGAGGAGCCCGGGGGTATTTAAGCAGCCCGCTCACCTGTGGTGCTTGTCGGTTTCCTGTGCGTGATACCCACCCTCCTATCCCCATTTCAAGGCCTTCATTTCATTCATTCATTTCATTCATTTCTCTCTACAGAATAATCATTTCTTAAACTAGGGTATGCCCCCTTATTCTGGCATACCGACCAGCAGACCAAGGCACACTCTCAGGTCCATTTCATATGGTAAGTCCACACTTCCAGGTCTATTTCCGATGGTAAGTTTTATGTTAACTACAAATGTTATCTATGTCCATATCGGACATAGGGCTCCGACCATAAATATATATATATATATATATATATATATATATATATATATATATATATATATATATATATATATATATATATATATATATATATATATATATATATATATATATACACACACATCATCCTGAAATATATAAACCTAATTACATTTGAAAATTGTGTAGATAGAACCTTAATTTTCGTTAAGAATGATTATGTATAAAACATTATTCCCACATAAATCCATGCACTCAAAAGAAACACAAGCCCCACTCGAGGACATCTGGAATCCATTCATGTTGGATTCATAAACAAAAGATATATCTCAAATTTGCAACAAACGGCCAAGAAAAAAAGAGAAGAAAAAGACAGAAAATCGTCATCAGATGGGGAAGCATTTAAATGGTGCATGGAAAATGTGGGAAAATAAAGAGGGACCCTAAAGAATTTACGTGAACATCTTTTTAATGGACTAGCTATATGTGCTAACTAACGTAAACTTCAGACTGTGGTCCAAAATTCATAGAGATCTATAAATAATACCTGGATGGCTATGCAAGGAACAGTAAACAAAGAGCAATGATCTCGTTGTATCTGTGATTGCTATGGGAAAGATGGTCACGCTACTGATTTTTTCACTTGAATTTCAAAGAACCCTAGAAAATCAACAGATATTGTGTGGGCAGGTGTTTAGGAGGCATGGGGGGAGATTTACTAAAACTGGAGCATTCAGACTATGGTGCGGCGGTACAACGGTAGCCAATCAGCTCCTAACTTCAGCTTGTTCAATTAAGCTTTGACAATAAAACCTGGAAGCTGATTGGTTTCTATGCAGAGCTGCACCATATTTTGTATGCTTCAGTTTTAGTAAACCTCCCCCATAGTCTCTCTATACTTGGTGCAATAACATGATTAATATGATAATTTTGTTACAAAAGCGATAATTTAAACTTCCAGGCTCTAAGTAGATCACAAAGAGCAATGGATCACCAAAAATGTATAAAGTCGCAAAAAATATCAAAAAATCACAAAAAAATGCACAAATCGCAAAAAGTCGCAAAATCACAAAATATCGAAAAAAAATTTTTTTTAAAAAAATCTAAAAAAACATGGAAAAATCCAAAAATTTGATAGCAAATTGGAAAAACAAAAAAACAGAAAATTGAAAAATCTAACACGAAAGAGAAAGTGAGAGATAGCCACTGACAAATATAAACCAGGGAGCATTACATCATATGCTTAATAAGTTTAGGCTAAGCTATCAAGATAGAAATATTGTGGGAGTTAATACTGACATAAATCAATCAATATGTTGTTTGTATTGAATTGGGGACACACATGGGCATAACACGGTACGTATCTACTGATAAAAGTGAGACACTGCAGTGCAGTGTCTTTTCGACGGGGACTTTCAGGTCCAAAAATGCGGGACTTCTCCCACCATCCCATATACAAATTGACCAGGGATGGTGAGAACTTAGCTCCACTCCGCACAGTGCTGAATTTCATAAAATTAAGAAAATAGTCGTCCAATATCTGCCGGTGTTGTCTAACGATCATATCTATTCTCAAATTTTAAATAAAGGCTTACGTACGGTATCAAGGAAAGCACCTTCTTTCGGTGGACTTCTGTCCCATAGCCTTTACATTAGCAAAAAACAAACTGCTCATTGGCTATAGTTTAAGGGAACATACAGATGCGGTGGTCGGTCTTGCACATATTGTCCTTTCATTAACCGCTTGCTGACCGCCGGCTGTCTATTGACGGCCAGGCGGCGCAGCTCTCGTTGCGGGCGGGCGTCATATGACGGCCTCGCATTCCTAGGCCACCAGGCGCGCGCGCGCGCCCGCCGTGTCACTAGGCACCCAGTGCGCGTGCCCGGCAGCCGCGATGTCCGCCGGGCACCCGCGATTACCGGTAACACAGCAGGACCGTGGATCTGTGTGTGTAAACACACAGATCCACGGTCCTATCAGAGGAGAGGAGACCGATGGTGTGTTCCCAGCACAGAGGAACACCGATCGGTCTCCTCCCCTAGTGAGTCCCCTCCCCCCACAGTTAGAATCGCTCCCTAGCAACACAGTTAGCCCCTCGATCACCACCTAGTGTTAACCCCTTCCCTGCCTGTCACATTTATACAGTAATCAATGCATTTTTATAGCACGGATCGCTGTATAAATGTGAATGGTCCCAAATATGTGTCAAAAGTGTCCGATGTGTCCGCCGCAATATCGCAGTCACAATAAAAAATCGCAGATCGCCGCCATTACTAGTAAAAAAATAAAAAAAAATAAAAATGTTATAAATCTATCCCCTATTTTGTAGACGCTATAACTTTTGTGCAAACCAATCTATATACGCTTATTGTGATTTTTTTTACCAAAAATATGTACAAGAATACATATCGGCCTAAACTGAGAAAAAATTTGTTTTAAAGAAAAAAAATTGGATATTTATTATCGCAAAAGATAAAAATTATTGTGTTTTTTTTAAAACTTCTCACTCTTCTTTTGCTTATAGCGCAAAAAATAAAAACCGCAGAGGTGATCAAATACCACTAAAAGAAATTTCTATTTGTGGGGAAAAAATGATAACAATTTCATTTGGGTACAGTGTTGTATGACTGCGCAATTGTCATTCAAAGTGTGACAGCGCTTAAAGCTGAAAAATGGCTTGGGCAGGAAGGGGGCGAAAATGCACTGTATTGAGATGGTTAAAGGGGGCGACACTGTTACATCTACTTCAACAGGCAAATCATATAATAATAATACATAGTCTATGTCATCACATGTACCATTTGCTCTATTCAATATGTTGGCAGGACCACTCGCAGACTGAGGGATCGTCTTTACGATCACCTCTATGACATAGAGAAGGAACATGCCAACATTGCTCGCCATTGGAATGATATTCATTCCAAGGATACTTCCAGCCTGACCATTGAAGGCATTGAAAAGATTATTAAACCTCCTAGAGGTGGGGACAAATTTGGCATATCGTGCAAACAAGAGGTTCAAAGAATTTTTAATCTAAATACTAGATGTCCCACCGGCTTCAATTTTGAATGGGACGTGTCCTGCTTTTATCAATAGATACGCACCGTATTATGCCCATGTGTATCCCCAATTCAATCCAACATATTAATTGATTTATGTCAGTATTAACTCCCACAATATTTCACATACATGCGTGTCTATCTTGACACCTTAGCCTAAATTTATTTAGCATATGACGTAATGTTCCCTGGTTTATATTTGTCAGTGGCTATCTCTCACTTCCTCTTTTGTGTTCAATTTTTCGATTTTCTGTTTTTTGTTTTTGGTTTTTCCAATTTGCTATCAAATTTTTGGATTTTTCCATTTTTTTTTCATTTTTTTGCGATATTTTTTGATTTTCTGATCTTTTGCGATTTGTGATTTTTTTTTTGTGATTTTATTTTATTTTTTTTTTTGTGATATTTTTTTGTTATGTTTTGTGACTTTATACATTTTTGTTGATCCATTGCTCTTTGTGATCTACTTAGAGCCTGGAAGTTTAAATTATTGCTTTTGTAACAAAATGATCATCTTAATCATGTTATTGCACCAAGTATAGAGAGACTATGGGGGTTATTTACGAAAGGCAAATCCACTTTGCACTGCAAGTGCACTTGGAAGTGCAGTTGCTCTAAATCTAAGGGGTAGATCTGAAATGAGGGGAAGCTCTGCTGATTTTATCATCCAATCATGTGTAAGATAAAATGCTGTTTTTTATTTTCCTTGCATGTATCCCACGGATCTACAGTGACTTTACTTCCAAGTGCACTTACAGTGCAAAGTAGATTTCCCTTTAGTAAATAACCCCCTATGTCTCCTACACACCTGTCCACACAATATCTGTTGATTTTCTAGGGTTCTTTGAAATTCAACTGAAAAAATCAGTAGCGTGACCACCTTTCCCATAGCAATCACAGATACAACGAGATCATTGCTCTTTGTTTACTGTTCCTTGCATAGCCATCCAGGTATTATTTATAGATCTCTATGAATTTTGGACCACCGTCTGAAGTTTACGTTATTTAGCACATATAGCTAGTCCATTAAAAAGATGTTCACGTAACTTCTTTAGGGTCCCTCTTTATTTTCCCACATTTTCCATGCACCATTTAAATGCTTCCCCATCTGATGACGATTTTCTGTCTTTTTCTTCTCTTTTTTTCTTGGCTGTTTGTTGCAAATTTGAGATATATCTTTTGTTTATGAATCCAACATGAATGGATTCCAGATGTCATCGAGTGGGCCTTGCATTTCTCTTGAGTGCATGGATTTATGTGAGAATAATGATTTCTACATAATCATTTTAACCGAAAATTAAGGTTTTATCTACACAATTTTCAAATGTAATTAGGTTTATATATTTCAGGATGATGTGTGTGTGTGTATATATATATATATATATATATATATATATATATACACATGCAGTTACCAAGACATTATTGATAGTGCTGGGAATAGGATCATTGGTATTTCCACATCAATTTCATGTATATGTTATTTTGCAATTTTTTATAGTTTCAGCATGTTTTACATTTTCATGAATTTTGTTTATCATCATTTATACACAGTTTTCCTTTGAGATTATTTATTATTTACGATTTGAAAATGAATGTTGTTACTTTGTATTTTGCTATTGTTTAATATTGTTTTAGTATTTATCATGGTCTTTATCCCAAGGTTATGGATGTACACAATGGGAGAAGTTGAATAATGCGAACATTGAAAATAATCATGTGTATAGTGCATATATGTGTGTGCGTGTGTATGCATGTATGTATATGTGTGTGTGTGTGTGTGTATATATATATATATATATATATATCTATATATATATATATATAGATATATATATATATAGATATATAGATATATATATATAGATATATATATCTATATATATATATAGATATATATATATATATATATATCTATCTATATATATATATATAGATATATATATCTATATATATAGATATATATCTATATATATATATATAGATATATATATATCTATCTATATATATATATATATATATAGATATATATATATATCTATATATATATATATATACGCATTGGTTCACTTAATAAACTTTTCTAGTTTGGTGGACCTTTACAGGCATTATTATATTGTCATATTATCTTGTCTTCAATCTCTGATTTAAAATTCAACTTCACATCCCAGGTGTCGCCTATCTCTTGGGTGTTGTTCTAGAGCAGGGATATGCAATTAGCGGACCTCCAGCTGTTGCAGAACTACAAGTCCCATGAGGCAAAGCAAGAGTCTGACAGCACAAGCATGACACCCAGAGGCAAAGGCATGATGGGACTTGTCGTTTTGAAACAGATGGAGGTCCGCTAATTGCATATCCCTGTTCTAGAGTTTGATTATGAGGGGAGGTCTCCATTTGAGACCGTTTTTGGATTGGCTATCAAAACCTAAAGTCCCTATGTATACCAATAATCAAACTTTAATCATTTAGCTACGAATAAGTGCCATGATGGGGTGTGAAACATGTTAGCTATCTTTCCTGTTCCTCCCTGTACATGAGGTGACTGCATTTGGATTTTATTTCTTCATATCAATAAAGATGCCTTCTATGGTGTGCAGCTGTCCAGGATCTTTTTCTTTCCTCAAGCTTGTGCAGAGTCAGCACCTGTGAGTTCTATTAGGGCGGGTTTCGGATTTGAGAGATTGGAGCTGCAATCTTTTGCCCAAAATAGATTCTCCTACTCCTCCTGAGTATGGCGATATCACATGTGTGAGACTTTTACACAGCCTGTCCACATAGAGAGGCCCAACATGCAGGGTGCACCGTCCGGTGTTCTAGGGGCATAAGTTTCAAATCTAATTTGACTACCTATTACACTTTTGTGAGGCACTGTAGTGGCATGGATGTGGCATGGATGAGAACTGATGTGGCATGGATGAGAAACTGTATGTAATAATAGAAATAGTGAGCTTCAATCATCCTAACACCATAACAACCATGGTGCCATGATGATTGAAGTGCCAACACCAGCCATTTCCACAAAAAATTGCCTGCAAAAAAAAAGTATTTTCTGGCAGTGCCCCTCCCGAGACTAGACTCTGGATCGGCCCCTGCTGCAAACAGCAATATTCAAGTCTTGCCACAGATTCTTAACTGGATTTAGGTCTGGACTTTGACTGGGCCATTCTAACACATGACTATGCTTTGATCTAAACCATTCCATTCTAGTTCTGGTAATATGTTTAGGGTCGTTGTCCTACTGGAAGGTAAACCTCTGCCCCAGTCTCAAGTCTTTTACAGACTTTAACGTGTTTTCTTCTACGATTGTCCTGTATTTGGCTCCATCCATCTTCCCATCAATTCTGACCAGCTTCCCTGTCCCTGCTGAAGAAAAGCATCCCCACAATATGATTCTGCCACCACCATTTTTCACGGTAGGAATGGTGTGTTCAGGGTGATGTGCAATGTTAGTTTTCTGCCACACATAGCATTTTGCTTTTAGGTCAAAAAGTTAAATTTTGGTCTCATCTGATCAGAGCACCTTCTTCCACATGTTTGCTGTGTCCCTCACATGACTTCTCGCAAACTGCAAATGGGACTCCATATGGCTTTCTTTCAACAATGTCTTTCTTCTTGCCACTCTTTCATAAAGGCCAGATTTGTGGAGAGCACGACTAATAGTTGTCCTGTGGACAGATTATCCCACCTGGATCTCTGCAGCTCCTCCAGAGTTGCCATGGGCCACTTGGCTGCTTCTCTGATTAATGCTCTCCTTGCCCGGCTTGTCAGTTTAGGTGGACAGTCATGTCTTGGTAGATTTATGCCCCGTACACACGATCGGACATTGATCAGACATTCCGACAACAAAATCCATGGATTATTTCCAACAGATGTTGGCTCAAACTTGTTTTGCTTACACACGGTCACACAAAGTTGTCGGAATTTCTGATCAAGAAGAACGCGGTCACGTACACCGCGTACAACGAGTCTATAAAAGGGCAGTTCAGAACCAAGAGCTGCACCCTTTTATTCTCCTTTTGCTAATCTCATGTTAGTAAAAGTTTGGTGAGAGACGATTCGCGCTTTTTCAGACTCGTGGCTTTCAGATCGTTTTCTGCTGTTCAGTTCTTGCTTGTGGGTTTGTATCTGGTCTTCAGTACGTGCAGCGAGTACAATTGACTTGTCATTGTGTTTGTGTTCGTTCATTACTGATTTTCAGGTCGCTCTTCACAGGCCTTGCTGTTCTTCAGTGCGTTCTGTTACTTCGTTCTGAGCAGCCGACCATTTTCTAGCCATGTTGCGTATACGTACTCCTTGTAGAGTTCATGCTGTACGGGGGCTTGGTGTTGGGGTCCTTACCTTGACACAAGTCCAGTCCATAAACAGGGTGGGGAGGTGTTCATGGACCAAGAATTGGTTGCTCCAGCATGACCAGTTCTATCATATGCCTTTGCTCCGTGAGATCCGTGAGAATAATCCTGATGATTTCAGGAACTTTCTCCAAATGACGGACCCCGTATTTCACTGTTTGTTGGCTTTGCTGACCCCCTATATCAGCAAGCAGGATACCTGCATGAGGCAAGCCATCACTCCAGAGCAGAGGCTTGTCGCCACCCTGCGGTACTTGGCGACGGGGAGAAGCCTGCAGGACCTTAAGTTCTCGACAGGCATCTCCCCCCAGGTTTTGGGGATCATTATCCCAGAGACCTGTTCTGCCATCGTCCAGGTCCTGCAGAAGGAGTATATTAAGGTAAGATTTTTATCCTTTAAAATCACATTTTATTGTATATAATGTTTACTAATGTATTGTATTTCTTTCCTCATTCCCTAATTACCATGATTGTAATATTCTGTGAATGTCCCCTTTGTCCTCATGCATGCTGGATTTTTATGTAATTTTTATTTTTGTCCTTCATACATATTTGCCTTCACTTACCTCCACAGCATGCATTCCTGGGCCTATATTCACTTAGTGTAGTCACTTAACAATGTATTTTGTCACTTCCATAGTAGTGCTTTACCCTAAATACCCCCTAAAATGTTAAAAATTGTGATGTGTGCTTAAATTCTGGCAGAGTGCCAGAGGTTTTTTTTTTTGGGTCACAAAATCATTTGGAACCCTCCCTCCCCCCAGCTGCTAACTCAGCTGATACCAATCCTCTATCTGTTGACTTTGCCAAACCCATACACACTATACCCACCTCTTTTGTGGTCAGATTTATGGATGAATTCCCCAAAGTATGTAGTGCAAGGGCCTGCCTGTATACTTTTAAATGGTACTGTTTGAAGCTTTTGTATCCTATTATTATCTTGATAGGTAATAGCAGAATGTAAAAATGTGCTAAAATGTGTACATTTATCTCTTTGTATTATGACACTTCTTACCTGTCCAGTGGGCTGTCAATAGTGTAATAGTGCTCATCTTTGAGCTTGCTGTAACTTAGACCAAGTGGAACTGGAATAAGTGTGTTTGCTGCTTGAGTCATCTTGTGACCACGCTCTCCTGAGTGTCCCCCGCTGCCACTGACGAGCTATCTAGGAAGGAGGAAGGAGATCTGAGGGCCATCAGCTGTTATCCTGTCGGCACATCCGCGGTGATCTACTAAGCCTGTATTGACCCCCTGAGTAAGGGCGGTCGCAGGCTCTCTGGTAAGCCTCCATCTTTTCACTTGGTGACGGGCAGCACTATCAAGTGGAGTATCGTATTTGGATTTTGCACTTTCCATATAATCATTTTTGGACATTTTTTTGGATTTTTCACTTTATTTGAACATTTTCACTATTTCAGAGTTTGGCATCTATGATCACTTAATCGCATTGATTGATAGCAATATATTGGTGGATCTTCATTATTGCTTTTTTATTAACACTTTATCCCTTATATTGATTGTACTAGTATTACCTTGATTAGTATAATAACTTACTTTTATATATGTCCAGCGCTGCACTGGTTAATATATATACATCTTTCTTGCCCTCATATCGGGGTTATAGTGCTGAGCAGCAGGACTCCCATCACGTTTTTTTTGTTTTTTAAAATTTTCATATTTTCATTTCATTATTTATGCACCTAGCGCAAATCTTTTTTATTGTTTAATAGTGTAAGTAAGGAGGGGCTGGCCAAAGTAATCCACATTATTTAGGCATTCATCTCTCAATGAAGTGGAGAGGGTTACCTTTCCAAAACATCTCCCCCCCCCCCTCGTAAAATTCACAAAATGGCCCATGAGAGGGGGGGGGATCTGATAGATGGACCTTATACCTTTGTCTTTAAATACTCCTTAAAGTAAATGTAATACTGATGTTGGCCAATAATGTTTGTGTTTAATCTGCTTTCCATGTTTATGTGAAAAATGATTAATTTTATTTTTTTGTTTGACTCCACAATTTCCTTCCAACCCACAGGAATGGCAAACTGTGGCCTCTCACTTTGCCCAGCGGTGGGACTTTCCTATCTGCGGAGGGGCAATTGATGGGAAACACATCCACATCATCCCACCACCCAACTCGGGGTCATACTATTACAACTACAAGGGGTTCAATAGTATTGTGATGTTGGCGGTGGTGTCGGCTACTTACAAGTTCCTGTATGTGGACGTGGGGAAGAATGACCGGATGTCAGATGGTGGAGTCATCGCCCACAAGGAGTTCTACAGGCATCTCCAGAATGGCAGCTTGGACTTGCCACCTCCAGAAGACAATGTGGAAGGACTCCCATTCGTCTTTGTTGCGGATAAAGCGTTTGCGCTGGGGGACCATCTTATGCGGCCATTCCCTACGAGGACCCTCACCCCGGACCAGAGGGTTTTTAATTACCGGCTGGCTAGAGCCAGAAGAGTGGTGGAGAACACATTTGGAATAATGGGCAGCCGGTTCCGACTATTTCTTACACCCATACATATGGCGGAGTATAAACTCAATTATATCATCCTGGCGTGCTGTGTTCTCCACAAATTCTGTGAACTATGCTGGCTCAGTTGGGCCTGAATCCAGAATTCAAGTAAATGAACCAGCCCTGACGGTGATTGAAGCTGGCTGTCCTGGCTTGCCCCCCCTGAGTGCCCGAGAGGTTCATCTAAGATACATGGAATACTTTGAACAACTAAAATATTTGCTGACATTTACTGCTTGTCTTTCTTTTAGCTGACCCTGACATAAATTTGGTGAGTGCTGAAAATGGCGTGATTGTGTAACATTAAAAAGCACTGTTGGGTGTTATTTACTAAAGGCAAAGACACTTTGCACTACAAGTGCACATGAGACTGCACTGAAACTGCGCTTGTAGTGCAAAGTGGATTTGCCCTTAGGAAATAACCCCCATTGTCACAGAAACCAACAATTTTACCAAATTTGGGGAGCATTGAAGGAAGAATCCACACATTCTTGATGAACAAACTTTTTAATACACGCACAATCACATGTGCATTTATCAAAGGTTTTTAAAACAAACCAACATGTTTGTTGTATAACAATTTTTATGGTCACATTAATAAAAGTAGAAATGTCCATTTAAGGTAAAACAGGCATGTTTAAAACCAACAAGAAATACACAAATCCGGAACTTACAAAGTTCAACTTTGTTAGAAATTGAAGGCAATATCAGACATGAGTATTTCTAAGCTGTGTTTGATATTGCGTTCAGATGGGGTGAAGTCACCCCTGGAAAAGCCAAATTTTGAATATGCACACAAATTCACGAATGTCAACATGTGCTAGCTGCCATCATGGGGGATCAAGGGACGTGTTTTGTGGGTGCAACTCCTTCCTCTCAGCTACTTTATTATTGAGGAAGGGGTTGCACCCACAAAACGCATACATTGATCTCCCGTGATGGCAGATAGCTAATGTTGACACACTGTGTGCATCTTCAAAATTTGGCTTTTCGACACTATGTAAAAAAAGGTGCAACAATTTTTTGTGGAAAAAATGTAAACTACATTAGGGATTTCGAGGGGTTTTAAACTCTCCCTAAAACATCAATGATGTTCTTCATTTTGTTTTTAACATCATTGATGTTTTTCTGGATGTTTTCCAAGTCCCTATTACACCCCATGATCTCCCCGATTAGGATCTGGGCACTCTCACTGGTGAAATGTCCTTCATCCACAACATCCCGATCACCTAAAAATATATAAAAAAACACACCATGTATTATAAATATGCCGCCATCCATCTCTTACCTGAGGCTGTGGTCACAGACACTCACCTGTTGTGGTGACAATTTCCACCACGTCTTCCTCCTCCTCCTCCTCCTGTTGCCTTTGGGGGATTTCCACTTGCTCATGAGGTGGGGGGTCTGTGGTCTCCTCAGATGAGTGGTGTCCTCCGAGTCTTTTCTCCCCTATGTTAAAAAAAATAGGCACACAGATATTTTATGACAGAAATAGGAATATGAAACATTGCTTGGAAGCGGGGTACAATTGTCTCTTTTGGCAGAGTTGCAAAATGAAGAAATGTTTTTTTCCTTTGTCAAGCTTGAATACTTACCTGTTTTGTACAAGCTTCACAGATGGAGTCACCCCTATAGTATACACTGGAGCACCTGTGTGGACCCCTAATAAAAAGGGTGTTCTGGTGTCCCACACTAGTGTTCCAGCGTCCATATGTGTAAACAGCTGCTGAGTGTCCTCTCCTTACACAGAATCTAGTTTGCATTTAATTCTAGTTAACAACCCATCTAGACACCAAAATTATTTGAAGAGAAGTAGGCTAGTAAAAATGTATTCAAATGCATATGTCCAAAACATGGGGTTTTCTATGCCGAACGAACAATGTTTCATATGAACGAATAATGTGCACATGAACATGAAAGTTGCCATTTTAAACTGCACAACAGTTAAGAAAAGCACACGGAGCAGCACGAAGGTTAGAAAAATAAAGAATAGGAACACAGGACAACTACTTACTTTTTTGCAGCACTCTCCTGATCCTTCTGTACTGATTGTGCTCCCTTAATTTGAGGTCCGACCACCGCTTCCTCAGTTGATCTTTCGATCCTCGTACCCACAAATTCTTCTGCAGACTCTTGACTACTTTCGCCATGATCTTGGCCTTTCTGACATCGGGGTTGGGGTAAGGTCCATACTTCCCATCATAGTCGGTCCTCTTCAATATGTCGACCATCTCCAACATCTCCCCAAAGGACATATTTGAGGCCTTAAATCGTCTCCTCCAGGATCTGGACGTTTCTTGCTCCGGGCTTTCCTCCTTCTCCTCGTTGCTGTAATTAGCATGCACCTGCTGTGTTTCCGCCATGTGCTCTTCCCCCACTGCGCCGAACGAGAAGGGGTGGGTGGAGTTTCATGCATGCGCAGTGTATATAAAGCGTAACGCGCGTACGTAGTACGTACGATCTGTGAGCGAAGGAAGGAGTTTTGGAAGCGCCGATCGTGATAACAAAGGTAAAATTTAAACTTGGGCCTATACTGATTCTAGATTGAGGCCTATATATTGGGACAAGATTAAGAGAGTTTCGCCTGACATTAGGGTTTGTCTTGTGTATTGCAGATAAAATGGATGGCTTCAATGACCACAATTTCTTCCCCTGTTCATAGACAAATACAGGGAGCTGCCCTGTCTGTGACAGATCAAACACCCGCAATATAATAATAAACAAAAGAGGCAGGCAGCGCTGGAGAAACTGCTGGAGTTGGTGAAGCCGGTGGTCCCCACGGCAACCATCCCCTATTTAAAAGCCAAAATTGGTGGCCTGAGGAGCACTTATCTTGCAAAATTATCATAGTGGAAAAATTTCCCCAGGGGGCTTTTAAGCAGCAAAATATTTCTGAAACAATGTTTAGTAACCATGTTTAGTAAAAATATTAATTCAGACATAGAATGCATTACATAAATACAATCAATATCACATAAAATTTCCAGTAGTCGACATCAGCAACAACAAAGGACCATCTCCCATGGCAATCAATTCATTGAGAAAGTTCTAATTGTACAGTTACATTTTATCAATACTATCCATATAAATCCCCATGAATACCCCAATGCATTTCGACCCTTTTTCCTTTTCCGGTCTTCTTCAGGGGGGGTTTTAACTTCTAAAGAGATACATCAAAAAATTCCATTAGGATTTTCTACAATATATAAAACATAACAGATCGTTTCGTGATATTTTGAAAGTTTTTGAAAGTACATCTCCATACATATGGCGAAGTACTTACCATTTGGGAATAGGAAACTGGGCTTGTGTCGCATAGTTTTAATTAATAAAAACAGTTGCATGCGGTGGTCCCACAATGTTTGTTCATTCCCTCTGTTGCCTCTGGGTGCGGCCATAGTCCACGGGGCTTGCAAGGAGCCACACATTTCGACCCAGTGGGGAAGGTGTAGGGCGAGGCACCTGTAATTTGATATTTGTAAAAATTAGTATGTAGTCAGCGGGTGTCGGGTGGGTGTTCCGTATTGTTCTATATAGCCAGACTGCTTAATATTCAAAACAATTAATAGAGTGGCCTCAACTAATATTGTCCCTTTGCTCATATTTTAATAATTTTGGGATCTAAATTGTGATATGTAAATGTATGTTAGGTTGAACTAAGTGTATAGAGTACTTGATGAAAAAAATCACTTTAAACAAGCTCTATAGTTTCATGCCTCACCTTACAAAAGGTGATAATACTGGGTGGTGGGGTAGTGTGTGTAGAAAAAAACCCTAAGTGAAGGGATCTATGTGATAAAGTGTGACATAAATAAAATGTTATTGACCAGTGCCAAAAGCATGGGGTCTGTGTAATGAAATATAGCATAATAAAATGTTGTTGATGTGTGCCAAAAACAAAAAACAAACAAAGACTTGTAAAAATAAATAAATATAACAAACATGTGAAAAAGGGAAAAGAACTAAGAAGGCTAGTGATGTGTGATGGTGAAAACAATCTATACAAAGTGAAGTAATGTGAAGTGCCTAATAAAGGAATATCCAAGGTTATAAACAGGTGGTTAAAATGATAATACTGTTATTATTACTTATTATTGGGCTATGTGTATAAGATGTCAATGTGATAGATGTATTGAGAAACCTAAATCATAAAAAATATGAATGTATTCCATACTGTGTGAGCTGTGGCTGGCAGGACTCATCCAGTACAAGCACTTACTTGTTGGTTCTGACCCTTCCTGCATGTGTTGGCAGCCATCCAGGGATCACCTCAAGATCCTCAGGAAGCTGCACCTTTATTTATAGGACTTAATTGCCTCTTGGTCACAGGTGCTCATCTCCACCCCACAGCAGTAATCCAGGGATCATCTGAAGATCCTCAGGAAGCTGCACCTTTATTTATAGGAGTTAATTGCCTCTTGATCCCAGGTGCTCATATCCCCCCCACATCCTCCCCCTGCAACTGGAGACCCAACCGCAGATTGGCGGTATTGAGGTGGCCCCCTCGGCGTTCCGGAAGGCGATGCCCCAGCGGCAGCCGTCATCCCCGACGCATTATGCGTGACGTCATGACATTTCACGCATGCACAGGTCAAACCTCGCACGTGCGAAACCCCTAAACGGGGGGTGATCCAGGAACGCTGCCGGCACGGAGGGGAGCTCCCTCAAGTGGCCCAAACAAGAATGGGTCCCACCGTGGAAGCACATGTGTGGGGAGACGCCGAATAGCCGCGTCTCCCCACCGTGCCGGGAAGCCGAGTGGAAAAGAGGGACAGCCCAAAGGCGACAAGAGAGACGTGGCGCTCCATGCGGGACACACATCATAAATAATGTGTGTGCCGCAAGGCAACCAGAATTATTAAAATTGTATAAGTTGGTGTGTGTAGTATATTGATGCGATTTTGTTATCTAATTTAAAAAGTATATTGATGTGATTTTATTATCTAATTTGAAGAGCTAGAGGTATATTAGATCCCACCAATCCAAATGAAACAAAAAGGAGGGAGAAATTTTGTCTATTTCACCCGTGGAGTTATATTCCTCCTAGACTTGGCTACCTTGCTCTGTCTATTTTGACCGATTAACGGTTCCCTTGAGTTTAGGCTACTTCTGCCTATTGCAGATCCCTTTGTGTATAACCTAAATAGGTAACTGGAAGGGAAATTATCTGCTGTGTTTTCAAAGGAGGAGCACTTATCTTAGGGAGCGCAAGAAGGTCACGGATTCCCAGAGATCTGGAGCTGCAGCAGATGACATTTATGTCCCCAGGCTGTGGTACTAGGAGAGACTTTGTTTTCTGTCAGACCAGACTGAAGTCAGAGAATCCCTCTCAACCCTTCCTTCCACTCTTCCTTCCACCCTATCTTACACCCCAGCTGAGACTTCCGATGTCCAACCTTGGACTTTCAGCCAGGAAGAAGTGGAGGAGCCCAGCTGGAGTCAGGTATAGCATTCTTCTACAGATTTCTGGACAATAAATAAATGATGTTTACTAGATGTTATTATTGATCACTAATTGCTGATTTAATAAAGTGTTTTACATATCAATAAACAGTAGTGGGCACAAATAATTGGGGCAAGAATGAAAAATGCTGGGCTCAGAACGATAGTCTTTTATATTTCTTAACATTCACTTTGCAACAGTCATGAGATGAAAATTGTGTGTGATTGATGAAGAAAAAACTAAAACTATGTCCCTTTTTCATACACAGGAAGACCTCAGCCAGGAGGAGGCTGTGGAATGTGGCACACAGGAGGAGGCTGTGGAATGTGGCAGCCAGGAGGAGGCGGCGGTAAGTGGCAGCCAGGAGGAGACGGGGCTAAGTTGCAGCCAGGAGAAGGCCGGGCCCATTAGGAGCCTGACAGAATTGCAGGTCCCTCCCCTCCACCTTCCAAACAAAAGACCCAGGAAGGGGAGTAATGTGCAGGATTCAGCACTCAGGCTGAATCAGGAGGCTTCTGCGTTCCTCAGAGCCTTCCCCACTCGTGAAGATGCCTTTGCCTGCATGGCTGCCACAAAACTGAAGGACATGCAGGAGGGCCAACGCCTCATGTGTGAGGACCTTCTTTATAAAACCTTAACTAAGGGGGTGAGGGGCAAAATCACACCCAATAACCACCTGTGTGAGTTGGACCATCCTCCTCCTCCTCCTGCCACAACTCCACCACCAAAGACACAGCATGGAAGGAAGCGTGGAAGGAAGACCAGAGAGTGATGGCCCTGGGTTCAGTCTGGTCTGACAAAAGATGCAGTCTCTTGTATGACCACAGCCTGGGAACATAGAAGTCATCTGCTGCTTTCATGATTCTCTTGGACTTCTGGACCAGATTGAACTCCCTAATATATGGAATCCTCAGGCCACCAATTTTGCCTGAAAATAATTGATGTGTGCCCTGGGGGCCAAAGGCTTCACCAATTTCTGCTGTTTCTCCAGTGTTGCCTCCCTCTTTCCTTGGTTATGAGCCCTTAATATATATATTTTTTTTATACTCGCCTATGTGTGTTTTCCTTCAAAAAGGACAGTTTGTTTGTGAGGAGGCAGGTACATTTCAAAAATACAATGTGAAATTAACAAGAGAAACCAACACCAAGCAATCTCCTTGAGATTAAATAATACAAGATAATCGTGTTGTGGTAACTTTATATACACAAAACACACCCAAAAATATTCTGGAGTTAAAAAAAAACAAAAAAAAACAAAAACAAAAAAAAGTTTGAAATATTTTAGTCAGATGTGACAAATCAAAATATAGTGATGAAATCACGATAAATAATAAAGAAAGAAGTTTGTGAGAAGTCTGTGTGAATATGAGCAGCAAAACAACTTCATTCTTCTAGCATTATAAAGAAGAGAGTGCGCTGTATTAAACAATTTCAAACATTGCAGCGTAACGAAAGTGCTATATCCATTGCGAACGCTAATTTTACCAGACCGAGCAGTTCCGTTTCGGAATTTATTCTGAGCATGTGTGGCACTTTGTGCATCGGAACTGACCACACACGGTCGTAATTGATGCGATCGGATTTTGTTGTCGGAAAATTTTATAGCCTGCTCTCAAACTTTGTGTGTCGGAAAATCCGATGGATAAAGTCCGATGGAGCCCACACACGGTCGGAATTTCCGACAACAAGCTCCGATCGCACATTTTCCGCCGGAAAATCCGACCGTGTGTACAGAGCATTACAGTTGTGCCATACTCTTTTCATTTTCAGATGATGGATTGAACAGTGCTCCATGAGATGTTCAAAGCTTGGGATATTTTTTTATATCTTAACCCTGCTTTAAACTTCTCCGCAACTTTATCCCTGACCTGTCTGATGTGTTCATTGGCCTTCATGATGCTGTTTGTTCACTAAGGTTCTCTAACAAACCTCCGAGGGCTTCACAGAACAGCTGTACTTATACTGAGATTAATTTACACACAGGTGGATTCTATTTGGTTTCATTGGTTTCACTAGATTTTAGTTAGGTGTATCAGAGTAAAGGGGGCTGAATACAACTGCACGCAACACTTTTCAGTTATTTATTTGTAAAAAATGTTAAAAACCATTTATCATTTTCCTTTCACTTCACAATTATGTGCCACTTTGTGTTGGTCTATCACATAAAATCCCAATAAAATTTTTGCTTTTAGTTGTAACATGACAAAATGTGGAAGGCACTGTATATAAAGAAATAAAATGTATTCATTTCTATGATTTAAATTCTGATAAGTACTATTTTTTTATTAGAACAGAATATGATGAAGAGACCTTGGTCCATCATTTATAAATTGCATTTCTCACTTTTTCATTGTGTGAATAAAAACATCCCATTAAAATATTTCCCAACATGTCAACCAGGTCAGTTATCGAGTCACCGACACTCGTCTGAGAGATGGAAAACTGTATCCAACTTTATTCCACATGACACCAGACAATCATATCCTTTATGCAGCTATTATAAAATATTTGCAGTATTTTGGGTGGAACTGGGTTGGAATAATATTATCAAATGATGGCAGCAGTGATGAGGAGTCCCAAGAACTGAGTAAAATATTGAACCAACATGGAATCTGCGTAGATTATATCTTTAAACTGAAACCAGATATTGTACATGATACTGAAGGATTGATGAAAATTTGGAAATCAAAAGCTAAAGTTATCATAGCGTGTGAAACTTTTGCATCACAATTTTATTACTTTTCTCAGCTCATGCCCTCTACTTTAGAAAATATTACATTTATTTTCCCGCCTCCATGGAGTAAGCTACCTAGTTACAAATTTGAGGACTTAACAGCAATCAACTGCAGCTTCATATTTCTGTGGGCACAAAGAATAAACGTACAATTCGAAAATACTGAATATGGTATCAGCTTCTCTCGTTGCCATACTGACCCAATACTGGAAGATATTTGGATTTTTTTGTTTTCATGCCGTTCCCCAAACCCACGGAAAAATGACTTTTTTAATTTGATTTATAACATTTCTGCAAAGCCTTGTAGAGGTGTAAAATATTGGAAGGCATTTGATGGTTATACATCTCTGCCATTCTATGCATACAGGGCTGTATATGTTCTGGCCAATGCTCTACACTGGATGTACATGAAGAAAAATAAATCTGAACAAAATGGATTCCAGCACAGAGTAAGTTGGATAATAAGTGTTTATATTACGATGATCCTATCCTATATTATATAATAATTGTGTGAATGGACAGCTTTCTCCACCCTCCATCTAATTTCCTGTGCAATCAGGTAAACATCAATCCCCCAAAATATTTGATTTCTCTATACAGGTTTTAACCACTTCCCGACCAGCCGCCACAGTTTTACTGCAGCAGAATGGCACGGGCAAGCGAATCGCCGTTATGTTACATCGGCCGCGATGATCGGATTCAATCCAGAACCGATCAATCCCCAGGCCCAGGCCAATGAAATCTGGCCTGGACCCGGTGATCGCTCCTGGTGAATGAGATCCTTCCCCTGCATGTTTAAGTGTAAACACAGCAGGGGAAGTGATGTCATCTCTCCTCGTGTTGGTCTTTTCCGTTCCAGACCGAGGAGAGAGAACATCTCACAGTAAGTGCGCCAAAACTACACTGACACCAGTTCATGTAGGTACACTTGCTACTACCGATCACCCCCCCAGTTAACCTCTTCACCCCCTGTCACTGTGTCACCCAGTGCAGTGTTCAGATTTTTTTCTGATCACTGTACTGGTATCATTAGTGACACTAATCAGTGTTGGGGTAATTAGTGGTAGGCCCAGATAGGTCTAGGGACCCCCCTAACCCTCCCTAATAAAGGATTAACCCCTTGATCACCCCTGTCACCAGTGATCACTGTATAAGTGTCATGGGTGACGCTGGTTAGCTAGATTTTTTTATAGTGTCAGGGCACCCACCGTATATTACCCAATAAAAGTTTAACCCCCTGATCACCCGGCGGGTGACATCAGGTTTTAGAGTCAGTCAGGGTCTGCATCACCCCAGGCAGCGTAAGATTAGTGCCAGTACCGCTAACACCCATGCACACACCATACACCTCCTTTAGTAGTATAGTGTCTGAACAGATCAATATCTGATCTGATCAGAACTATATTAGTGTCCCCAGCAGTTTAGGGATCCCAAAAACGCAGTGTTAGCCGGATCAGCCCAGATATCTGCTAGCACCTGCGTTTATTATATAGAACATCCTGTGAGCCTCCACTAACAATAATAAACCAATAAATCCTCTTTGAATTAGCTGCAAAGGGTAATCTTGTCTCATAAACTATGTAAAAGTACAAAAATCGCATTAAAATGCTGCACTTTCAAAGGTATAAGCAAAAAGCCTCTGAACTGAAAGCCACACTCCATGCGATTCAGTATGCTGTGAAAGTGATGCTATAATCAGACACTGTGTTCTCACTCAGGTGCTCCCCCCCATGTAATGAAGGCTCATGAAGGTGTGTGACCTTGCTGTTAACCTTGGTCAATACAAGCTTTCTAACCACTACAGGGTTCAACAGTGCATCCGGGATCCTGGATCAATCGCCAATGTGCCTCAGTAAATCAATGAAAAAAGGATCTCCTAGTGTAGTATGTTTATGCGATTTATTGAACCAAAAATAGTCACCCCCTGATGAAGATACAAAATTCCCTTGTATCGACACATGTAGGGGAAGGGGACAGGATGGCACGCTTAGCTCAGCTGTTAGGAACAATCAGCACACCATCCCGTTACCGGCCGGTTTCAACCATTCGTTTTTTGCTTGATGTAGAATGGCGCACTGAAGCGCCTGGATATTGTGAGTACCCTGTGTGGGGCCTGTTTATTTTTGGTTCAATAAATTGCATAAACATACTACACCATGAGATCCTTTTATCATTGATTTACTGAGGCACATGGGTGATTGATCCAGGATCCCGGACACACTGTTGAACCCTGTAGTGGTTCCAAAGCGTGTATTGACCAAGTTTAACAGCAATGTCACACACCTTAAGGTGAGCCTTCATTACATAGGGGGAGCACCTGAGTTAGAACACAGTGTCTGATTATCGCATCACTTTCACAGCATACTGAATCGCATGGAGTGTGGAGCACCTATAAATTGGATCAATTTGAACTTTGCACAGTGCACTTAAGCACTTTTATAATTCCAGTATTTGGATCTATTTAATATCCATGGACTTATTTAAAAAAAAAAAATAGATAAATATCACTATATGAATGCACATTGTCACTTTATTATTTTGCTATTAAGCATGTGACATTTTATATATTTCTCATTATATATTTTATACATTATTATTACCACGATGTAGAGGATATATTTTTACCAATTCAGAGGCTTTTTGCTTATACCTTTGAGAGTGCAGCATTTTTAATGTGCTTTTAGTACTTTTACATGGTTTATGAGTAGGGATGAGCTTCGAGTTCGAGTCGAACTCATGTTCGACTCGAACATTGGCTGTTCGCAAGTTCGCCGAACACCGAACAATTTGGGGTGTTCGCGGCAAATTCAAATGCCGCGGAACACCCTTTAAAAGTCTATGGGAGAAATCAAAAGTGCTAATTTTAAAGGCTTATATGCAAGTTATTGTCATAAAAAGTGTTTGGGGACCTGGGTCCTGCCCCAGGGGACATGGATCAATGCAAAAAAAGGTTTTAAAAACGGCCGTTTTTTCAGGAGCAGTGATTTTAATAATGCTTAAAGTCAAACAATAAAAGTGTAATATCCCTTTAAATTTCGTACCTGGGGGGTGTCTATAGTATGCCTGTAAAGGGGCGCATGTTTCCCGTGTTTAGAACAGCCTGACAGCAAAATGACATTTGGAAGGAAAAAACTCATTTAAAACTACCCGTGGCTATTGCATTGCCGTCAATACACATAGAAGTTCATTGATAAAAACGGCATGGGAATTCCCCACAGGGAAACCCCGAACCAAAATTAAAAAAAAAATAAATGAAGTGGGAGTCCCCCTAAATTCCATACCAGGCCCTTCAGGTCTGGTATGGATATTAAGGGGAACCCCGGCCAAAATTTAAAAAAAAAAATGACGTGGGGTTCCCCCTAAATTCCATACCAGACCCTTCAGGTCTGGTATGGATTTTAAGGGGAACCCCGCGCCAAAAAAAAAAAAAACGGCGTGGGGTTCCCCCAAAAATCCATACCAGACCCTTATCCGAGCACGCAACCTGGCAGGCCGCAGGAAAAGAGGGGGGGATGAGAGTGCGCCCCCCCCCTCCTGAACCGTACCAGGCCACATGCCCTCAACATTGGGAGGGTGCTTTGGGGTAGCCCCCCAAAACACCTTGTCCCCATGTTGATGAGGACAAGGGCCTCATCCCCACAACCGTGGCCGGTGGTTGTGGGGGTCTGCGGGCGGGGGGCTTATCGGAATCTGGAAGCCCCCTTTAACAAGGGGACCCCCAGATCCCGGCCCCCCCCTGTGTGAAATGGTAAGGGGGTACTTACCCCTACCATTTCACTAAAAAAGTGTCAAAATAGTTAAAAATGACAAGAGACAGTTTTTGACAATTCCTTTATTTAAATGCTTCTTCTTTCTTCCTTCATCTTCTTCTTCTTCTGGTTCTTCTGGCTCTTCTGGTTCTTCCTCCGGCGTTCTCGTCCAGCATCTCCTCCGCGGCGTCTTCTATCTTCTTCTCCTCGGGCCACTCCGCACCCATGGCATTGGGGGGGAGGCTCCCGCTCTTCTCTTCATCTTCTTCTTCATCCTCTTCTCTTCTTCCTTCTTCTCTTCTTCTCTGTTTCTCTTCTTAATTTTCTTCTCCGGGCCGCTCCGCATCCATGCATGGAGGGAGGCTCCCGCTGTGTGACGGCGTCTCCTCATCTGACGGTTCTTAAATAACGGGGGGCGGGGCCACCCGGTGACCCCGCCCCCCTCTGACGCACGGTGACTTGACGGGACTTCCCTGTGACGTCACGGGGAATGCCACAGGGAAGTCCCGTCATGTCCCGTGCGTTATTTAAGAACCGTCAGATGAGGAGACGCCGTCACACAGCGGGAGCCTCCCTCCATGCATGGATGCGGAGCGGCCCGAAGAAGAAAATTAAGAAGAAAAACAGAGAAGAAGAGAAGAAGGAAGAAGAGAAGAGGATGAAGAAGAAGATGAAGAGAAGAGCGGGAGCCTCCCCCCCAATGCCATGGGTGCGGAGCGGCCCGAGGAGAAGAAGATAGAAGACGCCGCGGAGGAGATGCTGGACGAGAACGCCGGAGGAAGAACCAGAAGAGCCAGAAGAACCAGAAGAAGAAGAAGATGAAGGAAGAAAGAAGAAGCATTTAAATAAAGGAATTGTCAAAAACTGTCTCTTGTCATTTTTAACTATTTTGACACTTTTTTAGTGAAATGGTAGGGGTAAGTACCCCCTTACCATTTCACACAGGGGGGGGGCCGGGATCTGGGGGTCCCCTTGTTAAAGGGGGCTTCCAGATTCCGATAAGCCCCCGCCCGCAGACCCCCACAACCACCAGCCACGGTTGTGGGGATGAGGCCCTTGTCCTCATCAACATGGGGACAAGGTGTTTTGGGGGGCTACCCCAAAGCACCCTCCCAATGTTGAGGGCATGTGGCCTGGTACGGTTCAGGAGGGGGGGGGCCGCACTCTCGTCCCCCCTCTTTTCCTGCGGCCTGCCAGGTTGCGTGCTCGGATAAGGGTCTGGTATGGATTTTTGGGGGAACCCCACGCCGTTTTTTTTTTTTTTTTTTGGCGCGGGGTTCCCCTTAAAATCCATACCAGACCTGAAGGGTCTGGTATGGAATTTAGGGGGAACCCCACGTCATTTTTTTTTTTTAAACTTTGGCCGGGGTTCCCCTTAATATCCATACCAGACCTGAAGGGCCTGGTATGGAATTTAGGGGGACTCCCACTTCATTTTTTTTTTTTTTAATTTTGGTTCGGGGTTCCCCTGTGGGGAATTCCCATGCCGTTTTTATCAATGAACTTCTATGTGTATTGACGGCAATGCAATAGCCGCGGGTAGTTTTAAATGAGTTTTTTCCTTCCAAATGTCATTTTGCTGTCAGGCTGTTCTAAACACGGGAAACATGCGCCCCTTTACAGGCATACTATAGACACCCCCCAGGTACGAAATTTAAAGGGATATTACACTTTTATTGTTTGACTTTAAGCATTATTAAAATCACTGCTCCTGAAAAAACGGCCGTTTTTAAAACTTTTTTTTGCATTGATCCATGTCCCCTGGGGCAGGACCCAGGTCCCCAAACACTTTTTATGACAATAACTTGCATATAAGCCTTTAAAATTAGCACTTTTGATTATTCATGTTCGTGTCCCATAGACTTTAACGGTGTTCGCGTGTTCGAGCGAACTTTTTTCCTGTTCGCATGTTCTGGTGCGAACCGAACAGGGGGGTGTTCGGCTCATCCCTATTTATGAGACATGTTTACCGCTTGCAGCTAATAAGTACGTGTCATTTTAGATATTTTTCATTATATATTTTATACATTATTATTACCACAATGTAGAGAATATATTTTTACTAGTTTAGAGGCTTTTTGCTTATACCTTTGATAGCGCAGCGTTTTTAATGTGATTTTATCACCTGCGTTTAGCCCCTCCTCCCAGCCCAGGCCATCCAAGTGCAGTATCAATCGATCACTGTCACTTACAAAAACACAACACACAAAACTGCAGCGTTTGCAGAGTCAGGTCTGATCCCTGTGAACGCTGACAGTTTTTGGTAGTGTTTGAATCAGTCGCTGACAATCAGGTGCTTGTTTTCTTGTCTCACTACTGTACCAGTAAATTTAGAGACCAAAATGTCAAATCGAAGATACACTAGTGAAGAGGCCTACACATTTTTGAGCATGACAGATAGTGAAGAGGAAGTCACTCATCTGTCAGAATCAGGCTCAGAATACGATCCTGTAGACAGCAGCAGCACCCTGACAGATAGCTCTGACGAAAGAGTTGTGGTCCCTGCCAAGGTCAGGCATACCAGACCCTGTTCTCCTGCTGCCGTTGAGGTGCAAGAACCGCAGGGCTCTTGTATGGAGCAGAGAGCCAGTACTGGCTCCAGCATATGCAAATCAATAATGTAATACAGTCCAACTTAAAGTGATGAAACAACAGTGAAACAAAATCTTGTTGATACACCAAAATCCTTGACCAAAGTGATGTGTGCCAATTCCACTCCCTTAAGAATGAATCTCATCAGATGCTGTTGCCATTCAATCTCGTGTCTGGCAAATATTGCCTTATTAGATGTTATTGAAGAGTCTCTTATACATGTCAATTTCCATCCAGGTTAATAAAGACACTCTCCACATGTGGGGATATAAATTGTAGGGATGAGCCGAACACCCCCCGGTTCGGTTCGCACCAGAACCTGCGAACAAGCTGAAAGTTCGTGCAAACTTTAGAACCCCGTTAACCACTTAAGGGCTGAACCATTATGCTGCTTAAGGACCAGAGGACTTTTTCCAATTTGGCACTGCGTCGCTTTAACTGCTAATTGCGCGGTCATGCAATGCTGTACCCAAACGAAATTTGCGTCCTTTTCTTCCCACAAATAGAGCTTTCTTTTGATGGTATTTGATCACCTCTGCCGTTTTTATTTTTTGCGCTATAAACGGATAAAGACCGATATTTTCTACTTTTTGTTATAAAAAAATCCAATAAACTCAATTTTAGTCATACATTTAGGCCAAAATGTATTCGGCCACATGTCTTTAGTAAAAAAAAATGTCAATAAGCGTATATTTATTGGTTTGCGCAAAAGTTATAGCGCCTACAAACTAGGGTACATTTTCTGGAATTTACACAGCTTTTAGTTTATGACTGCCTATGTCAATTCTTGAGGTGCTAAAATGGCAGGGTGGTACAACCCCCCCCCAAATGACCCCATTTTGGAAAGTAGACACCCCAAGGAAATTGCTGAGAGGCATGTTGAGCCCATTGAATATTAATTTTTTTTGTCCCAAGTGATTGAATAATGACAAAAAAAAAAATTACAAAAAGTTGTCACTAAATGATATATTGCTCACACAGGCCATGGGCATATGTGGAATTGCACCCCGAAATATATTCAGCTGCTTCTCCTGAGTACGGGGATACCAAATGTGTGGGACTTTTTGGGAGCCTAGCCGCGTACGGGGCCCCAAAAACCAATCGCCGCCTTTAGGATTTCTAAGGGCGTACATTTTTGATTTTACTCCTCACTACCTATCACAGTTTTGAAGGCCATAAAATGCCCAGATGGCACAAACCCCCCCCCCAAATGACTCCATTTTGGAAAGTAGACACCTCAAGCTATTTGCTTTGAGGCATGTTGAGTCCATGGAATATTTTATATTTTGACACAAGTTGCGGGAATGTGACAATTTTTTTTTTTTTTGCACAAAGTTGTCACTAAATGATATATTGCTCACACAGGCCATGGGCATATGTGGAATTGCACCCCAAAATATGTTTAGCTGCTTCTCCTGAGTATGGGGATACCACATTTGTGGGACTTTTTGGGAGCCTAGCCGCGCACGGGGCCCCGAAAACCAATCACCGCCTTCAGGATTTCTAAGGGTGTAAATTTTTGATTTCACTCTTCACTACCTATCACAGTTTCGGAGGCCATGGAAAGCACAGGTGGCACAACCCCCCCCCCCCCAAATGACCCAATTTTGGAAAATAGACACCCCAACCTATTTGCTGAGAGGCATGGTGAGTATTTTGCAGCTCTCATTTGTTTTTGAAAATGAAGAAAGACAAGAAAAAATTATTTTTTTCTTTTTTCAATTTTCAAAACTTTGTGACAAAAAGTGGGGTCTGCAAAATACTCACTATACCTCTCAGCAAATAGCTTGGGGTGTCTACTTTCCAAAATGGGGTCATTTGGGGGGGGGGGGTTGTGCCACCTGGCCATTCCATGGCCTCTGAAACTGTGATAGGCAGTGAAGAGTGAAATAAAAAATTTACGCACTTAGAAAGCCTGAAGGCGGTGCTTGGTTTTCGGGGTCCCGTACGCGGCTAGGTTCCCAAAAAGTCTCACACATGTGGTATCCCCGTACTCAGGAGAAGCAACAGAATGCATTTTGGGGTGTAATTTCACATATTCCCATGGCATGTTTGAGCAATATATCATTTAGTGACAACTTTGTGCAAAAAAAAAAAAATTGTCTCTTTCCCGCAACTTGTGTCACAATATAAAATATTCCACGGACTCGACATGCCTCTCAACAAATAGCTTGGGGTGTCTACTTTCCAAAATGGGGTCATTTGGGGGGGTTTTGAACTGTTCTGGCATTTTATGCACAACATTTAGAAGCTTATGTCACACATCACCCACTCTTCTAACCACTTGAAGACAAAGCCCTTTCTGACACTTTTTGTTTACATGAAATTTTTTTTTTTTTCAAGAAAATGACTTTGAACCCCCAAACATTATATATTTTTTAAAGCAAATGCCCTACAGATTAAAATGGAAAATAGGACTTTAAATGAGGTGTCCATGCTGATCACAGGTGAACAAATATAATAGTAGAAAAATGTTGTATTAAGATTTATTAAAATCATTAACGTCCAATACAGGTCATACATGTAGATGGCAATTCATAAAAGAAACAGCATAACATGATAGTCCTACAAACATAGCCAGAATGACATACATCAAAGTATCATGAATACAGATATACATAATACATCTCTAACCCAACGTGTTTCGCGAGCTCTCCTCGCATCATCAGGGGCTGATGTGTATATCTGATGTCTGTAACAAGTAAAAAAGTAAAAAAATTAATTGGAGTATAGGCTATGATTTGGACACAGGCACAAAGCCAGAACTAATGGTCACCGTACTTACTTGTCAGGTGATTGGCTCCAGGGGTCGAACCCCTTCCCTTTCTTTTCTTTTTTCTTCTAATATGGTTGGACACTCCTGCACCCCTTGCTTTAGAGCATACTGTTTCGTATTCCTCTGCTACATCTATTCTTATAGATTTATATATATATATATATATTTATACTCATATATCTTATTATAGTGAGTACACTCTGCAAGGATTCTGGGTGACATTTGCGTCCAACCCTCTCCTCCTCTTTTCCATTATGTTGTCATGCCTGCCTTACGCCTGACCACGGCTTTCCATGCTTTGGCCGTCGTCCATTCAGCTCCCGTGGGAGAGGCTTTCCGCCCGCCCCTGCCAGGGATCGACCCCTGGAGCCAATCACCTGACAAGTAAGTACGGTGACCATTAGTTCTGGCTTTGTGCCTGTGTCCAAATCATAACCTATACTCCAATTTATTTTTTTTACTTTTTTACTTGTTACAGACATCAGATATACACATCAGCCCCTGATGATGCGAGGAGAGCTCGCGAAACGCGTTGGGTTAGAGATGTATTATGTATATCTGTATTCATGATACTTTGATGTATGTCATTCTGGCTATGTTTGTAGGACTATCATGTTATGCTGTTTCTTTTATGAATTGCCATCTACATGTATGACCTGTATTGGACGTTAATGATTTTAATAAATCTTAATACAACATTTTTCTACTATTATATTTGTTCACCTGTGATCAGCATGGACACCTCATTTAAAGTCCCATGGGCGAATCTTTTATTTTTTATGTGAAATATAGGGATGGAGGTGTCTCATGTTAAGGAGCATCTTTCAGTCTTTTTCTTTTCTCTACAGATTAAAATGGTGGGTGTTTCGTTTTTTTTTTTCCACACAGTATTTGCGCAGCGATTTTTCAAACGCATTTTTTGGGGGAAAAACACACTTTTTAAAATTTTTATGCACTAAAACACACTATATTGCCCAAATGTTTGATGAAATAAAAAAGATGATCTTAGGCCGAGTACATGGATACCAAACATGACATGCTTTAAAATTGCGCACAAACGTGCAGTGGCAACAAAATAAATACATTTTTAAAAGCCTTTAAAAGCCTTTACAGTTTACCACTTTAGATTTACAGAGGAGGTCTACTGCTAAACTTACTGCCCTCGATCTGACCTTCGCGGTGATACCTCACATGCATGGTGCAATCGCTGTTTACATTTAACGCCAGACCGACGCTTGCGTTCGCCTTAGTGCGAGAGCAGGGGGGGACAGGGGTGCTTTTTTTTTTCTTTATTATTTTTTTGCTTTTTTATCTTATTTTTAAACTGTTCCTTTCATTTTTTTTTCTTTTAATCATTTTTATTGTTATCTCAGGGAATGTAAATATCCCCTATGATAGCAATAGGTAGTGACAGGTACTCTTTTTTGAAAAAATTGGGGTCTATTAGACCCTAGATCTCTCCTCTGCCCTCAAAGCATCTGACCACACCAAGATCGGTGTGATAAAATGCTTTCCCAATTTCCCAATGGCGCTGTTTACATCCGGCAAAATCTAAGTCATAAAATGCTCGTAGCTTCCGGTTTCTTAGGCCATAGAGATGTTTGGAGCCACTCTGGTCTCTGATCAGCTCTATGGTCAGCTGGCTGAATCACCGGCTTCATTCTCAGGTTCCCTGTTGAGACAGGAGAGCCAGAGAAAAACACGGAAGATGGTGGGGGGGCATTCCCTCCCACTGCTTGTAAAAGCAGTCTAGTGGCTAATTAGCCACTAGGATTGCTTTTACATGAAAGCCGACCGCTGGCTGAAAAGAATGATACCAAGATGATACCTAAACCTGCAGGCATCATTCTGTAATAACCACTCAAAGTCGTGAATGGCGTACCTGAAGACAAAAAAATGGTTAACAATAAAGCACAGTAAACAGTAAAGTATAAAAAATTGCATACCTGAAAAGCAAACATGATAAAACATAATAACAATAAAACATTGCAGAATAGAATACAGTAAAAAAGAGCAGAACAATAGAGAGAGAATAGAGAGAGAGAGAACAATAGTACGACAACTATTTTTTTTATTTCATATATTTTTTTGTTTGTTTTTTTTTTTACACTGTTTTTGTAACTAACTTTTATAACTGCAACCAGTTCCAGGTTCGGGTCTCTCAAAATGCGATGGCATCTTGGGAGACCCTGTGAAAGTGTGCCTAGTCTGTGCAATGCTGTACCCTACTCAACTAGTGAATGGTAGCGTTCAAAACATTCACCAATGCAAAACCAGGATTGTCAGGACAGGAGGGACAATAATAGCGGGTGTCACGCCTATATCCGCGCTTGCTGCAGACACAACATCTTTTTTGGGGGGGGGGTTCGTTGGGTAGGGGTACTCGGGAGGACATAAAGATGTGAATGGAGGAAGTACGGGCGCTGCAGAAGTGGTGGGTTCCCAATTAGGATTGGCGAATGCAGCAGGAAGGGCATTATGGGCACGATGGCCTGTGTTTGTCTACTTGGTGGCAGCGGGACACTACTTGTGCTTGCCACCTCACCAGTTGAACTGCACTTATGGGACTCGCCACGTCACCAAGTGTTACTGCAGTGCTGGTTTGACTATGACCGGGGTGTACTAGGCCGCTGGTGCTTGCCAGTTCTCCAAAACGCTACCAAAAAAACTGTTAGCGATCGCAGGGATCAGGCCTGACTCTGCGAACGCTGCAGTTATGCATTTAGTGTTTTGTAAGTGTCAGTGATTGATCGATACTGCACTTGGGTGGGCTGGGCTGGGCCAGGCAGAGGGGCAAAACGCAGGTGCTAGCAGGTATCTGGGCTGATCCTGCTAACAAGAAAAAGCAAATCACCGCGCTAAACCATAAATGAATTAGTGCATAAAGGCATACTGAAAAAACAAAAATTGAAAACAGTAAAAGTGACAAATCAATGATCAAAAATCAACATAAAAGCAGCCGCTAAAAGGTGAGATACACACATAACATAATAAATACAAAAAGAGCAGCGCTGTGATAAAAAAAGTTATATATGATATAACCAAAAAAATGTGAAATATTAAACCCAAATTGGGATAGGCTCCAAGTTCATAAAGGTGCATACACAAGGTGAATCGTCCTATCCAAAATCAGTCATAGATGGTGGATAAAAGAAAACGTAGATAGGTGGAAATCAATAGGTCCTTCACCGCACCCCTGTGATATGGTTAAAAATGCGCGCTTACCAAATGGCAAGCTTGGAAGAGCTTGCGACCTTAACCCGGTCGGGGCCTTTCAGGATGGAACCATCAAGGAGAAAACACGCCACCTTAGCTTGGATTAAGCACGCTGTTCTTCCAATTATCCCTCTATGTGGAGATGTGACCCCTAGCTAGGGATAAACCTCAAGAGAGGTATACCTGTTAATTTAGAAGCTCGGATCCTGCATTCACCAATGATGATTTGCAAGTTGTTTACGTGAATCCAACCTTCTTTTTTCCTGTTCAAATTCTTCACTAACACCAAGCTCCACAGCTTCAAACTGAGCACGGTGCTCTGTTTGAAGCTGTGGAGCTTGGTGTTAGTGAAGAATTTGAACAGGAAAAAAGAAGGTTGGATTCACGGAAACAACTTGCAAATCATCATTGGTGAATGCAGGATCCGAGCTTCTAAATTAACAGGTATACCTCTCTTGAGGTTTATCCCTAGCTAGGGGTCACATCTCCACATAGAGGGATAATTGGAAGAACAGCGTGCTTAATTCAAGCTAAGGTGGCGTGTTTTCTCCTTGATGGTTCCATCCTGAAAGGCCCCGACCGGGTTAAGGTCGCAAGCTCTTCCAAGCTTGCCATTTGGTAAGCGCGCATTTTTAACCATATCACAGGGGTGCGGTGAAGGACCTATTGATTTCCACCTATCTACTGATCCTGCTAACACTGCGTTTTAGGGAACCCTAAACTGCTGGGGACACTAGTATAGATCTGATCGCATCTGATGCTGCCTGGGGCGATGCATATCACCGCCGGGCAATTAGGGGGCTAAACTTTTATTCGGTAATAAACGGCGGGTGCCCTGACACTATAAAAAATAAACGAACTAACCAGCATCACCCGTAACGGTTATACGGTGATCAGTGGTGAAAGGGTTAACTAGGGGGCAATCAAGGGGTTAAAACATTTATTAGATAGTATATGGGGGTCCCTGTCGCTATAAACCGCTGACAGCGAACCTAAATATTTACGTCCCTAACTAGCGTCACCAGCGACACTAATACAGCGATCAGAAAAATGATCGCTTAGCGACACTGGTGACAGGGGGCGATCAAGGGGTTAAAACTTTATTAGGGGGGGTTAGGGGGGTACCCTAGACCTAAAGGGGGCTAACCCTAACTGACCTAACACAGTAAATGTCACAAACTGACACCATGCAGTAATCAGAAAAGAAAACTGCTTGGTGTCAGTGTGACAGGGGGGAGGGGTGATTGGGGGGTGATCGGGGGGCGATCAGGGGGGGATCGGGGGTGTTTTGTGTGCCTGGCATGTTCTACTGAGTGTGTTTGTGTTTGTGCACTTACATTTCAGTCTTCTCTCCTTGGCGCCGGAACGGAAACTGCCGAGCCGAGGAGAGATGACATCACATCCTCTGCCTGTGTGTACTACACACAGGCAGGGGAGGATTCTCATTGGTTGGGAGCGATCGCCCACAATCGGATGGCCTCCCCCTCATCACTGAATGATCCCAGACCAACGGCGACCGCCTCAGGCACCGGGGGGGGTCCGATAGGACCCCCCGCCCGCGGGAAGGCAATCACGTACCAGGTACAGGATTTTGCCTGCCCGTGCCATTCTGCTGACGTATATCAGCGTGAGGCGGTCGTCAAGTGGTTAAAGTCTATTGGACTCAAATGTTCAAAATCAAAAGTGCTCATTTTAAAGGCTAATATGCAAGTTATTGTCTTAAAAAGGGTTTGGGGACCCGGGTCCTGCCCCAGGGGACATGTATCAATGCAAAAAAAAAGTTTTAAAAATGGCCATTTTTTTCGGGAGCAGTGATTTTAGTGATGCTTAAAGTAGAAAAAAAGTGAAACATTCCTTTAAATATCGTACCTGGGGGTGTCTATAGTATGCCTGTAAAGTGGCGCGTGTTTCCCGTACTTAGAACAGTCCCTGCACAAAATGACATTTTTAAAGGAATAAAAGTCATTTAAAACTGCTTGCGGCTTGAATGTAATGTCGGGTCCCGGCAATATGGATGAAAATCAGTGAGACAAATGGCATGGGTACCCCCCCAGTCCATTACCAGGCCTTTTGGGTCTTGTATGGATATTAAGGGGAACCCCGCACCCAAATTAAAAAAAAGAAAGGCGTGGGGCCCCCATGCTCTATATACTCTGAACAGCAGTATACAGGCGGTGCATACAAGACAGGGACTGTAGGTTTGTTGTTAAGTAGAATCTGTTTATAATTTTGAACTGGTACATTTTTAAAGTGTAGCTCCAGACAAAAAATCTATTTTTAAGCTTTTTGGAAAACATAGGGAAGGGTTATCACCCCTGTAACATTTGTTTTGCTGTCTGTGCACCTCTTCTTTCTTATTTTCTTATTTCACCTCACTTTCTGTCCCAATGACAAATGTTTTTTGAAAATTTGGGGTTTTTAGTGAAACAAGGATTGGTGATAAAGCATCAGTGGAGAGGAGACATGTTTTTCCCATAATAACTCTTACAGGAGAGAATTTCCCTTTCTAGGGGTAGATTTCATGTAACTTCCTGTTGTCTCCCTCTGTTTGCAAGTAGGAGTCGTTTGTAAGTTGGATGTTTAAAAGTAGGGGCGTGCCCTATATACTCTGCAGAAATTTGGGCCTTAGGTGTTGGTGTTGCCATAACACTGTAAGCCCTCACAGTTACTCTTGGTGGGTGCAGGAAGGGCTCTGCTGTGAAATATTAGATCAAGCATAAACATAAACGTTTACTGTACAAAATAAGGTCCGTTGGCATGGACCATAGGGTGAGTATATGGATTGAAAACTGGCTACAAGGGCGTGTTTAGAGGGTGGTGATAAATGGGGAGTACTCAGAATGGTCAGGGGTGGGTAGTGGGGTTCCCCAGGGTTCTGTGCTGGGACCAATCCTATTTAATTTGTTTATAAACGACCTGGAGGATGGGATAAACAGTTCAATCTCTATATTTGCAGACGATACAAAGCCAGGATGTGGAAACCTTGCAAAAAGACCTGAACAAATTAATGGGGTGGGCGACTACATGGCAAATGAGGTTCAATGTAAAAAAAATGTAAAATAATGCATTTGGGTGGCAAAAATATGAATGCAATCTATACGCTGGGGGGAGAACCTCTGGGGGAATCTAGGATGGAAAAGGACCTGGGGGTCCTAGTAGATGATAGGCTCAGCAATGGCATGCAATGCCAAGCTGCTGCTAATAAAGCAAACAGAATATTGGCATGCATTAAAAGGGGGATCAACTCCAGAGATAAAACGATAATTCTCCCGCTCTACAAGACTCTGGTCCGGCCGCACCTGGAGTATGCTGTCCAGTTCTGGGCACCAGTCCTCAGGAGGGATGTACTGGAAATGGAGCGAGTACAAAGAAGGGCAACAAAGCTAATAAAGGGTCTGGAGGATCTTAGTTATGAGGAAAGGTTGCGAGCACTGAACTTATTCTCTCTGGAGAAGAGACGCTTGAGAGGGGATATGATTTCAATTTACAAATACTGTACTGGTGACCCCACAATAGGGATAAAACTTTTTTGCAGAAGAGAGTTTAATAAGACTCGTGGCCACTCATTACAATTAGAAGAAAAGAGGTTTAACCTTAAACTACGTAGAGGGTTCTTTACTGTAAGAGCGGCAAGGATGTGGAATTCCCTTCCACAGGCGATGGTCTCAGCAGGGAGCATTGATAGCTTCAAGAAACTATTAGATAATCACCTGAATGACCGCAACATACAGGGATATGTAATGTAATACTAACACATAATCACACACATAGGTTGGACTTGATGGACTTGTGTCTTTTTTCAACCTCACCTACTATGTAACTATGTAAGAATTGTAATTACATGCCATTGTTGAAAAGTGGTAGAAAAATTGGGCCTTTGGTGGTGGTGGTGGTAGTGGTGCTGGTGCCACAACACTGAAAGTCCTCACAGTTACTCTCGGGGGGGGCGCTGGAACGGGCCCTGCTGTGAAATATTATATCAAGAATTGTAATTACATGCACCTGTTGAACAGGGGCAGAAATATTGGGCCATTGGTGGTGGTGGTTGTGGTGGTGGTGTTGCCACAACACTGTAAGCCCTCACAGTTACTCTTGGTGGGTGCAGGAATGGGCCCTGCTGTGAAATATTAGATCAAGAATTGTAATTACATGTCTCTGTTGAACTGGGGCTGAAAAATTGGGCCTTAGGCATTGGTGCAACAACACTGCAACCCCTCACAGATACTCTAGTTGGGGTGTAGGAATGAGCCCTGCTGCAAAGTATTGCATCAAAAATTGTAATTACACGCCCCTCTTAAACAGGGGCTAAAAAATTGGGCCTTAGGCACTGGTTCTGGTGCCACAACACTGCAACCCCTCACAGATACTGTAGTTGAGCACAGCAACTAACCCTCCTGCAAAATATTGCATCAAAAATTGTAATTACATGCCCCTGTTTAACAGGGGCTGAAAAATTGGGCCTTAGGCACTGGTGCTGGTGCCACAACACTGCAACCCCTCACAGATACTCTAGTTGGAGCGCAGGAATGAGCCCTGCTGCAAAGTATTGCATCAAAAATTGTAATTACACACCCCTGTTAAACAGGGACTGAAAAATTGGGCCTTAGGCACTGGTGCTAGTGCCACAACACTGCAACCCCTTACAGATACTCTAGTTGAGCACAACAACGAACCCTCCTGCAAAATATTGCATCAAAAATTGTAATTACACGCCTCTGTTGGACAGGGGCTGAAAAATTGGGCCTTAGGCACTGGTGCTGGTGCCACAACACTGCAACCCCTCACAGATACTCTAGTTGGAGTGCAGGAATGAGCCCTGCTGCAAAGTATTGCATCAAAAATTGTAATTACACACCCCTGTTATACAGGGGCTGAAAAATTGGGCCTTAGGTACTGGTGCTGGTGCCATAACACTGCAACCCCTCACAGATACTCTAGCTGGAGTACGGGAATGAGCCCTGCTGCAAAGTATTGCATCAAAAATTGTAATTACATGCCCCTGTTATACAGGGGCTGAAAAATTGGGCCTTAGCCTTTGGTGGTGGTGCCCAGAACCAAAAATCTTCTTACAAGCTATCAGCATGAAAATTGAGCAGGAAGAGGATTGTGACTCAGCATAACAGGATAGTCACTTAGCATCAGCATAGGCAGTCTTGAAGGAATCAGACATTTAAAAAAAAAAAAAAATCAAATACATCAGCATCAGGTGCTTGGTAGTTGGTGGTGATCTAAGACTGATTCATTTTAATTTGAGTCCTTTTTCTCCAATTTAAAGTTACCGAAACTATCTACAGCAGATTTAGAGAGTTTGAATATGGCAGTATCAGCTGAGGAACTCTTAGCTATAATCAAAAACCTCCCATTACACAAATCCTCCGGCCCCGATGGCTTGCCCTATTCGTATCAGAGATCTTTTTTTGACATTTTATCTCCCCACATGCTGGCTTTATATGATTCCCTCCTTAAAGGTACTCCTCCGCACTCACATTTCTCCCATTCATTCATTTTGGTTATCCCAAAGCCTGGATCCCTCTGTTCCTGATAACTACAGACCCATAGCCCTTCTAAATTCGGACTATAAAATATTTACTAAAATCCTTGCTTCTCGACTCTCTGGACTCATACCCAAACTGATCTACAGAGACCAGGTGGGTTTTGTGCTTGGTAGACATGCTGGAGACAACACCCGGCATACAATAGACCTAATAGATCTTTTAGATAGAACTTCTCGTTCGGCAATAATTCTGAGTTTAGACGCACAGAAGGCTTTTGACAGGCTGAGTTGGCCCTACATGTTTGCCACTTTAAAAATATTTGGTTTTAAAGGCCCTTTTTTAAAAGCCTTAGAGGCCCTATACTCAACTGTCACAGCTCAGGTGCAAATGTCGTCCTTCCTGTCTCCTGGCTTCCCCATGACAAATGGGACTCGGCAGGGTTGTCCTCTTTCGCCACTCCTTTTTATCTTATGTCTGGAACCCCTAGCCAAGTCTATCCGTATTCACCCAGATATTCGTGGGGTGGTGATGAGACAGGGGGAATATACATTATCGTTATTTGCAGATGACATTTTGCTTACTATCACTAACCCGTTGATATCTCTCCCCTCACTACATAAACTACTGGCTTCTTTTAGTGCTATCTCCGGATATAAAGTCAACACCTCCAAAACTGAAGCCCTTCCTATACATATTCCACCGCCCTTATTATCCCAACTCAAAGAATCATACCCTTATAAATGGTGTAATGCCTCTCTTAAATATTTAGGTGTTCTACTAACCCCTTCCTACGCATCTCTTTATAACACTAAATTTCCTCCTCTGATATTGGATATTAATAAATCTCTGTCGAACTGGACCAAACAAGCCCTGTCTCTCTTAGGCAGGAATAATGTTTTAAAAATGTCTATCCTACCCAGATTGCTCTATCACTTTGAAACTGTCCCAGTAGCTGTACCCGCCTCACAACTAAAAGCACTCCACAGGAATTTTCTAAAATGTATATAGAATGGTAGAGCCCATCGCATAGCGAGCTCTGTGATGTTTTCCCTTAGGTCCAGGGGAGGTCTGGGAGCTCCGGACATTACTAAGTACTACTATGCCACACATTTAAGGTCCATTGCGTCTTGGACTTCCTTACACGCACCAAACCAGGGGGCAGCCATTGAAAAAGGGGTACTCTACCCGGTTCACCCATGCTCCTTAATTTGGGGTGCCCCCCCTCTCTAGATCCCATATATAAACATCAGTACACTGGCCCAATGGCATTAACTTTAACCATTTGGCGTCATTGTCTCAAGCGCTACCCCCTTGTGTCCCCCTGCTCTCCTCTTGTGAATGTACTATTCAACCCGCTCATTCCAGACAGTATGTTCCAAGGCAGGATTTTTCCATGGATTAATGCTCACCTCTTTCAGCTCCGGAACCTGGTACATCCCATAACGAGGATATTTCATACTTTTGACACTTTAGGTGAAAAATTTGATATTCCACCACATCTTTTCCATTTTTACCTACAGGTTAGACACTTCTTCCACTCTAAATCACCAACCCTGACCCTAGATAAGCCTACTACCTTTGAATACCTATGTGCACAGGGCCCTCATCAACTACATTTAATTTCATGTATTTAACGTATCCTCCATGCGTCGATTCCTATCACGGAGACCTTACACCATTATATGAGCAGGTGGTCCCACTTAGTGGGCCGTCCTGTCACAGTACAGATGTGGGACAGGATTTGGTCCTCTACTTTTAGATCCTCCAAATATGTCACTCAGAAGGAGACATCCATTAACATTCTTATGTTCTGGTATAAAACTCCTGACGTAATTCATAAATATAAACCCTCAATTCCGCCACATTGCTGGAGGTGTGGGACTGACATAGGCTCTTTATTTCATATCTTCTGGCAATGCTCCCTGATACAACCCTTTTGGCGTGATGTGCATTTACTTATACAAAAGGTGGTCGGGGTGTCCTTTCTGATGGATCCCTTGAATTATCTGCTAGGTTTACCTTCTTTGGGTGTATCTAAAAAGACAAATAGACTAATATCATATATTTTACTAGCCGCCAAGAGGCTTATCCCACTGTCCTGGTTATCCAATGCGCCTCCTTCATGGTCCAGATTTCTCCATCTGGTGGGTGAGATTCGGACGATGGAGTTTTTGACGGCCTCAGTACATGACTGCATCTCCCAATTTAATAAAATATGAGAACCGTGGGATCTTTCGGAATTCGGGAACCCTATACCACCAAACACGCCCTAACTCCCTATTGCTTCTATCGTGGAGTTTTTTACCTATTATATGGCTCTAATCAATCTTGAGGTTCTAGATTTTTATCCATAATACGTTTACTGTATACACCAAAGGGAAATGATGCAATTCACACGTGTGTCTAGTATCTGTGAACACTTTTCTTTTTCCTTTTTACTTATAAATGTTACCTTCTATTTTGTTTTTCTTTTCTATTATGACTGTTTATGTTACACTTTCATTGATAGTATATTGTACATTTTGTTACAATTTTGTACTTGTTCTTTGATATGCTAATAAAAATACAAGTAAAAAAAAAAAAGACTGATTCATTTTTATGAAGGTCAGTCAATCGACCGAGTCGGTGGGCAGGCGCACCCTGTGATCGGTTACTAAGCCTCCAGCAGCACTGAATGTGCATTCCGAAAGAACGCTTTATGCAGGACAGGCCAGCAGCTCAATTGCATATTGTACAAGCTCTGGCCAGTGATCCATCCTCAAGACCCAGTAACCCAGAGGATTTTCGGTGGGAAAGGTGTCCAAGTCAGATCTTGCCCCTAGGTAGTCCTATACCATGTAAAACAGACGCCGATGATGGTTGCTGGATCCGATCATACCTTGGGGCTGTGGACTAAAAAAATTTCTGAACGCATCGGTCAAATGGCCACCTTCTCCATTGCTCCTTCTTTGACCGACCGAAGCCTCAGCAACACGTTGTCCAGGAACAGGAGTTTGTAACCTCCCAGTCTCTGGGAACGCATTGCACAGACCTTTCTGCAAGGTCTACTGAAGATGTTTCATCCTCTGCACCCTCTGCGATGGCAAGATAAGGTCTGCAACCTTACCCTTGTAACGTGGATCAAGGAGGGTCGCCATCCAGTAATGATCCCTCTCCTTGATACCACGAATACGAGGATCCTTCCGCAGGGTTTGCAGGATCAGGGAGGTCATGCAGCGTACGTTTGCTGAGGCATTCGGTCCGGAGTCCTCTGGGTCACTAAGGATGACATTATCCGCAGCCACCTCCTCCCAGCCACGTACAAGTCCATGGGTTTCTTGGGACTGTAAATAATCCCTTGAAGACTGCTGCTGATGCTGAGTGCTAGGCTCCACATCCATGCTGACACAATCCTCCTCCTCCCCCTCTTCCTGTGTGAGCGGCGGGCACGCAGGCACACTGGATAAAGGGAGCCTTGATAGGTAAGGAAGTCCTCCTCTTCCTCCCTCTGTTCTGCCTCAAGTGCCATGTCCATTATTCCACGCAGTGTGTGCTTCAACAGGTGGACAAGAGGGACAGTGTCACTGATGCATGCACTGTCACTGCTCACCATCCTTGTGGCCTCCTCAAATGATGACAGGACAGTGCATTAATCCCTGATCATGGCCCACTGGCGTGGGGAAAAAGAACAAGCTCCCCTGACCCTGTCCTGGTGCCCTAGTTGCACAGTTACTCATTGATGTCCCTCTGCTGTGTATGCAGCCACTGCAGCATGTCCAATGTTGAGTTCCAAAAACAGAAAAACACTGCGCTAAATTGTAGACATGGAGCAGCTACATACGATGTGACAAACAACAATAAATAATGTGAACAAAAAATGTAGCGCATAAACGTGGTAAAGGTTCGCCACAGCACACCTTAATGATAAAAAATGTGTGTGATATATCAAAACCAAAACATAAGTAAAGGAAAAAGTCCATATAGATGAACTTGAAACACATAAATGTCTCTGCAAATGTGTATAAACAGGTAATACTGGCTGTGAAAAAGTTTGTGATGTAAAGGAAAACTGGGTGGGTTCAGCACATGGATGCAACTTCCATCTAGAATTCCAACAGGGCAAAGAAATTAGTAAGCTGGACTCTTACCAGATCTCGTGGACTCCCCTGTCGTATGACATGGAGTCATGTGTCTGGTGTGATGTAACGCTCACAAGACTTTGCCCTGTAGGAATTCTAGATGGAAGTTGCATCCATGTGCTGAACCCACCCAGTTTTCCTTTACATCACAAACTTTTTCACAGCCAGTATTACCTGTTTATACACATTTGCAGAGACATTTATGTGTTTCAAGTTCATCTATATGGACTTTTTCCTTTACTTATGTTTTGGTTTTGATATATCACACACATTTTTTATCATTAAGGTGTGCTGTGGCGAACCTTTACCACGTTTATGCGCTACATTTTTTATTCACAATGTTGAGGTGGGCATGTCACAGTTTAGGCGGTTCTTGGGCAGGTTAAATTCCTTTTGAAGGTCAGTCAGCCGAGCACTGGCATTATATGACTGGCAGAAATGCACACAGACATTCCTGGGCTGCCTCAGGACATCCTGTAAACCCGGGTACCTGCCCAAGAACCACTGCACTGCCAAGTTAAGGACGTGGGCCAAACAGGGCACATGGGTCAGTTGTCCCTGTCGGAGGGCGGAGAAGAGGTTGGTGTCATTGTCACAAACCACCATTCCTGGTTGGCCTGGTGTCAACCACCTCTGAGCCTGCCTCTGCAGAGCTGACAGAATCTCTGCCCCAGTTTGGCTCCTGTCCCCCAAGTACACCAGCTCAAGCACTGCATGGCATCTTTTTGCCTGCGTACTTGCGTAGCCCCTTGAACGCCTATGGAGCACCGCTGTTTCCAAAGACAAACCACAGGAAGAGGCCATGGAGGAAGAAGAAGAGGAGGGGGTGGAGGAGAGAGGTGTGTCAGAATCACCAGTAGTAGCATTTTGGAGGCATGGTGGCAGAACAACCTCCAACACTACTGCACCTTGTACTGCATCCCTCCCAGCTGCCAGCAGAGTCACCCAATGCACCGTAAAAGATAGGTAATGTCCCTGTCCATGCCTGCTGGACCATGAGTCAGCGGTAATATGCACCTTACCACTGACTGCCCTGTCCATTGAGGCCAAGACATTGCCTTCCACATGCTGGTAGAGAGCCGGAATCGTATTCTGTGAGAAAAAGTGGCGTTTGGGAACCTGCCACTGAGGAACCGCACATTCAACAAACTCACGGAAGAGGGCAGAGTTTACCAACTGAAAAGGCAGCAGTTGAAGTGCTAGCAATTTAGCCAAGCTAGCATTTAACTGCTGGGCATGTGAATGGCAGGGAGCGAAATTCTTTCGGCAGTGCAGCAGCTGGGGCAGGGAAATTTGCCTAGTACAATCTGGCGTTGGTGTACCGATAGCAGGTGGCCCACAAGTACTTGGCTGTGACACACCTAATTCTACACCTTTATTCATCTCAGTGAAAGTTTCAGAGAGGACTGAAGGTATAGTGGGGTTGGAGATCCCAGATGATGAGGAGGAAGGAGAGGTCCGCTTTGTTCTTTGGTGTGGGTCATTTAGGTACGCTTGCCAACTAACTGCATGGCAGGTCGACATATGTCTGGTCAAGCATGTGGTGCCCAAGCGGGTGATGTTTTGGCCACACAAGATAAGCTTGAGACATATGTTGCAAATAGGGATGAGCCGAACACCCCCTGTTCGGTTCGCACCAGAACATGCAAACAGGCAAAAAATTTGTTCGAACACGCGAACACTGTTAAAGTCTATGGGACTCGAATATGAATAATCAAAAGTGCTAATTTAAAGGCTTATATGCAAGTTATTGTCTTAAAAAGTGTTTGGGGACCCGGGTCCTGCCCCAGGGGACATGGATCAATGCAAAAAAAAGTTATAAAAACAGCAGTTTTTTCGGGAGCAGTGATTTTAATAATGCTTAAAGTAAAACAATAAAAGTGTAATATTCCTTTAAATTTCATACCTGGGGGGTGTCTATAGTATGCCTGTAAAGGGGCGCATGTTTCCCATGTTTACAGTCTGACAGCAAAATGACATTTCAAAGGAAAAAAAGTCATTTAAAACTACTCGCGGCTATTAATGAATCGTCGGTCTGACAAAACACATAAAAGTTCATTGAAAAAACGGCATGGGATTTCCCTACAAAGGAGCCCCGAACCAAAATTTAAAAAAAAAATGGCGTGGGGGTCCCCCTAAATTCCATACCAGGCCCTTCAGGCCTGGTTTGGATATTAAGGGGAACCCTGTGCCAAAATTTTTAAAAAAATGGCGTGGGGGTCCCCCTCAAAATCCATACCAGACCCTTCAGGTGGTTGTGGGGCTCTGCGGGTGGGTGGGGCATATCGGAATCTGGAAGCCCCCTTTAACAAGGGGACTCCCAGATCCCGGCCCACCATGTGAAATGGTAAGGGGATACCCCTACCATTTCACAAAAAAAGTGTCAAAAATGGTAAAAATGACAAGAGACATTTTTTGACAATTCCTTTATTTAAATGCTTCTTCTTTCCATCTTCTTTCTTCTATCTTTTTTCTTCTATCTTCCTTCAGTTTCTTCCTCTATCTTCTTCTTCCTTCATACTTTGCTTCTTGCTCCGGTGTTCTCGTCCGACATCTTCCTCCGCGGCGCCTTCTTCCCTTCTTCGTACTCGGCCCACTCCGCATCCATGATGGGAGGCTCCCACTGTGTGATGCTTCTCGTCTTCTGACGGTTCTTAAATAACGGATGGTGGGGCCACCCAGTGACCCCACCCCCTGTGACACATGGGGACTTGACGGGGACTTCCCTGAGGCTTTCCCCGTGAGCTCAGAGGGGGCGGGATGAGGCCCTTGTCCCCATCAAGGTGCTTTGGGGGGGACTCCAAAGCACCCTCCCAATGTTGAGGGCACGTGGCCTGGTACGGTTCAAGGGGGGGGCGCTCTCTCGTCCCCCCCTCTTTTCCTGCAGCCTGCCAGGTTGCGTGCTCGGATAAGAGTCTGGTATGGATTTTTGGGGGGACCCCACGCCACTTTTTTCTACATTTTGGCGTGGGGTTCCCCTTAAAATCTGCCTGTGGTATTAATAGGATCAGAAGAACACCAGCAATTGTCTTCAGGTAGCTTTAGGTGCACACTGTGCAGAGGACACAGTACACTAACTGTAAATACTGCAGCTGCCTGCCTGTGGTATTAATAGGATCAGAAGAACAGCAGCAATTGTCATCAGGTAGCTTTAGGTGCACACTGTGCAGAGGACACAGTACACTAACTGTAAATACTGCAGCTGCCTGCCTGTGGTATTAATAGGATCAGAAGAACACCAGCAATTGTCTTCAGGTAAATTTAGGTGCACACTGTGCAAAGGACACAGTACACTAACTGTAAATACTGCAGCTGCCTGCCTGTGGTATTAATAGAATCAGAACACCAGCAATTGTCTTCAGGTAAATTTAGGTGCACACTGTGCAAAGGACACAGTACACTTACTGTAAATACTGTAAAAACACCTGCCTGTACGTATATTAGGAAAAGAATAGCAGAAACAGATCTAGCTAAACTGAATACAGCGTATATATATATATATATATATATATATATATATATATATATATATACAGTGGGGGTGGAAAGTATTCAGACCCCCTTAAATTTTTCACTCTTTGTTATATTGCAGCCATTTGCTAAAATCATTTAAGTTGATTTTTTTTTCCTCATTAATGTACACACAACACCCAATATTGACAGAAAAACACAGAATTGTTGAGATGTTTGCAGATTTATTAAAAAAGAAAAACTGAAATATCACATGGTCCTAAGTATTCAGACTCTTTGCTGTGGCACTCATATATTTAACTCAGGTGCTGTCTACACCTTAATTTGAGTCCAGCTGTGTTTGATTATATTGAGTGGACTTGATTAGGAAAGCCACACACCTGTCTATATAAGACCTTACAGCTGATGCATTTTAGAGCAAATGAGAATCATGAGGTCAAAGGAACTGCCTGAAGAGCTCTGAGACAGAATTGTGGCAAGGCACAGATCTGGCCAAGGTTACAAAAAAATTCTGCTGCACTTAAGGTTCCTAAGAGCACAGTGGCCTCCATAATCCTTAAATGGAAGACATTTGGGACGACCAGAACCCTTCTTAGAGCTGTCCGTCCAGCCAAACTGAGCTATCGGGGAGAAGAGCCTTGGTGAGAGAGGTAAAGAAGAACCAAAAGATCACTGTGGCTGAGCTCCAGAGATGCAGTTGGGAGATGGGAGAAAGTTGTAGAAATTCAACCATCACTGCAGCCCTCCACCAGTTGGGGCTTTATGGCAGAGTGGCCAGACGGAAGCCTCTCCTCAGCGCAAGACGCATAAAGGGCCGCATGGAGTTTGCTAAAAAAAACACCTGAAGGACTCCAAGATGGTGAGTAATAAGATTCTCTGGTCTGATGAGACCAAGATAGAACTTTTGGGCCTTAATTCTAAGTGGTATGTGTGCAGAAAACCAGGCACTGCTCATCACCTGTCCAATACAGTCCCAACAGTGAAGCATGGTGGTGGCAACATCATGCTGTGGGGGTGTTTTTCAGCTGCAGGGACAGGACGACTGGTTGCAATCAAGGGAAAGATGAATGCGGCCAAGTACCGGGATATCATGGACGAAAACCTTCTCCAGAGTGCTCTAAGATTCTCTGGTCTGATGAGACCAAGAAAGAACTTTTTGCCCTTAATTCTGATGAGACCAAGATAGAACTTTTGGGCCTTAATTCTAAGTGGTATGTGTGCAGAAATCCAGGCACTGCTCATCACCTGTCCAATACAGTCCCAACAGTGAAGCATGGTGGTGGCAGCATCATGCTGTGGGGGTGTTTTTCAGCTGCATGGACAGGACGACTGGTTGCAATCAAGGGAAAGATGAATGCGGCCAAGTAAAGGAATATCATGGACGAAAACCTTCTCCAGAGTGCTCAGGACCTCAGACTGGGCCGAAGGTTTACTTTCCAACAAGACAATGACCCTAAGCACACAGCTAAAATAATGAAGGAGTGGCTTCACAACAACTCTGTGACAGTTCTTGAATGGTGCTCTAAGATTCTCTGGTCTGATGAGACCAAGAAAGAACTTTTTGCCCTTAATTCTGATGAGACCAAGAAAGAACATTTTGCCCTTAATTCTAATGCAACGTACACACGGGCGGACTTTCCGACCAGACTGGTCCGACGGACTTTACCACGGACTTGTAACAGACTTCCGCCTGATTTTTTTTATGAACGAACTTGCCTACACACGATCAGACTTTCAGGCAGACTATGTCCGCTGGTCTTCCCGACGAAGTTACGACGGACTTTCCGAATGAACGGACTTACCCACACACGAACAAGTCCGTTAATTTTGAACGTGACTCGGGTACGACGGGACTAGGAAAGGAAGTCAATCTCGCCACTTTTATCGGCGAGATTGACACCTTGCGAGCCCCGTTGCGGGGCATACCAGGCCCTTAGGTCTGGTATGGATTTTAAGGGGAACCCCCTATGCTGAAAAACGGCATGGGGTCCCCCCAAAATCCATACCAGACCCTTATGCGAGCACGCAGCCCGGCCAGTCAGGATAGGGGGTGGGGACAAGTGAGCAGTCCCCCCCTCCTTAACCTTACCAGGACGCATGCCCTCAACAAGGGGGGGTGGGTGCTTTGGGGGAGACCCCACCCCAAAGCACCTTGTCCCCATGTTGATGAGGACAAGGGCCTTTTCCCGACAACCCTGGACATTGGTTGTCGGGGTCTGCGGGCGGGGGGCTTATCGGAATCCTTTAATAAGGGGGCCTCCAGATCCTGGCCCCCCACCCTATGTGAATGAGTATGGGGTACATTGTATCCATACCCATTCACCTAGGAAAAAGTGTCAATAAAAAAACACACTACACAGGTTTTTAAAGTAATTTATTAGACAGCTCCGGAGGTTTTCTTCCGACTTCGGGGGTCTTCTTCTGACTTCGCCGCTCTCTCCGGCCTCTTCTCCCAGTGTCCTGTTCTTCTCCCGCTCTCCGGCCTCTTCTCCCGGTGTTTGACCTCCTCTCCTGGTGTCCGGTTCTAGCTCCGGACACCGCTATCTTCTGCCGCTCTTTTGCTAGTGGTAGCCCGGACTTCTGCGTCGTCTTCTTCCCTCTTCTCTTTTTCCGATGTTGACACAACGCTTTCTCCCGCTGTAATGCTGTGTGAGCGCTGAGCAATGACTTATATAGGTGGGGACACCGCCCCCTTATGATGTCACAGTCCCGAGGCATGCTGGGACTGTGACATCACAAGGGGGTGTGGTCATCAGGTGTTGTGGACCACAGGGGACCTAGGGGACATCGTCGCCTCTGCCTCGTGCTCGCCGCAGTAGGAAAATTTGTTTTTTCTATTGCAGCGAGCGCGAGATGTAGTACCCTACATCCATCGGACCAGCATACAGAAGAACAGACTTTCCGTTAGGAACTGAGTCCGGTGGAGTTACGATGTAAAGATTTGAAGCAGGTTTCAATCAAAAGTCCATCGGATTTCCGACCGAAATGGTCCGTCGGAAGTCCGATACAGCCCACACACGGTCAAATTGTCCGCCGGATTCGGTCCGTCAAACCAGTCTGGTCGGAAAGTCCACCCGTGTGTACACGGCATAAGCGGTATGTGTGGAGAAAACCAGGCACTGCTCATCACCTGTCCAATACAGTCCCAACAGTGATACATGGTGGTGGCAGCATCCTGCTGTGGGGGTGTTTTTCAGCTGCAGGGACAGGAAGGCTGGTTGAAATCGAGGGAAAGATGAATGCGGCCAAGTACAGGGATATCCTGGACGAAAACCTTCTCCAGAGTGCTCAGGACCTCAGACTGGGCCGAAGGTTTACCTTCCAACAAGACAATGACCCTAAGCGAACAGCTAAATTAACAAAGGTGTGGCTTCACAACAACTTTGTGACTGTTCTTGAATGGCCCAGCCAGAGCCCTGACTTAAACCCAATTGAGCATCTCTGGAGAGACCTAAAAATGTCTGTCCACCAATGTTTACCATCCAGCCTGACAGAACTGGAGAGGATCTGCAAGGAGGAATGGCAGAGGATCCCCAAATCCAGGTGTGAAAAACTTGTTGCATCTTTCCCAAAAAGACTCATGGCTGTATTGGATCAAAAGGGTGCTTCCACTAAATACTGAGCAAAGGGTCTGAATACTTAGGACCATGTGATATTTCAGTTTTTCTTTTTGAATAAATCTGCAAAAATGTCAACAATTCTGTGTTTTTCTGTCAATATGGGGTGCTGTGTGTACATTAATGAGGGAAAAAAATGAACTTAAATGATTTTAGCAAATGGCTGCAATATAACAAAGAGTGAAAAATTTAAGGGGGTCTGAATACTTTCCGTCCCCACTAGGGATGCGCTTCGAGTTCGAGTCGAACTCATGTTCTCCGATAAGCGAACAATTTGGGGTGTTCGCGGCAAATTCGAAAGCCGTGGAACACCCTTTAAAAGTCTATGGGAGAAATCAAAAGTGCTAATTTTAAAGGCTTATATGCATGGTATTGTCATAAAAAGTGTTTGTGGACCTGGGACCTGCCCCAGGGGACATGGATCAATGCAAAAAAAAGTTATAAAAACAGCAGTTTTTTCGGGAGCAGTGATTTTAATAATGTTTAAAGTGAAACAATAAAAGTGTAATATTCCTTTAAATTTCATACCTGGAGGGTGTCTATAGTATGCCTGTAAAGGGGCGCATGTTTCCTGTGTTTAGAACAGTCTGACAGCAAAATGACATTTCAAAGGAAAAAAAGTCATTTAAAACTACTCGCGGCTATTAATGAATTGCCGGTCCGACAATACACATAAAAGTTTATTGATAAAAATGGCATGGGAATTCCCCACAAGGGAACCCCGAACCAAAAAAAAAAAAATGACGTGGGGGTCCCCCTAAATTCCATACCAGGCCCTTCAGGTCTGGTATGGATTTTAAGGGGAGCCCCACGCCAAAATTAAAAAAAAAATGGCGTGGGGTCCCCTCAAAAATCCATACCAGACCCTTATCCGAGCACGCAACCTGGCAGGCCACAGGAAAAGGGGGGGGGCGAGAGAGTGCCCCCCCTCCTGAACTGTACCAGGCCACATGCCCTCAACATTGGGAGGGTGCTTTGGGGTAGCCCCCCAAAGCTCCTTGTCCCCATGTTGATGGGGACAAGGGCCTCATCCCCACAACCCTTGCCCGGTGGTTGTGGGGGTCTGCAGGCGGGGGGCTTATCGGACTCTGGAAGCCCCCTTTAACAAGGGGACCCCCAGATCCTGGCCCTCCCCCTGTGTGAAATGGTAAGGGGGTACAAAGTACCCCTACCATTTCACAAAAAACTGTCAAAAATGTTAAAAATGACAAGAGACAGTTTTTGACAATTCCTTTATTTAAATGCTTCTTCTTTCTTCTTTCTTCTATCTTCCATCTTCTTTCTTCTATCTTCCTTCGGTTTCTTCCTCCATCTTCTTCTTCTGGTTCTTCTGGCTCTTCCTCCGGTGTTCTTGTCCGGCATCTTCCTCCGTGGCGTCTTCTTCCCTTCGTCTTCTCGGGCCGCTCCACATCCACCATGATGGGAGGCTCCCATTGTGTGACGCTTCTCCTCTTCTGACGGTTCTTAAATAACGGAGGGTGGGGCCACCTGGTGACCCCGCCCCCCTCTGACGCACAGGGACTTGACAGGGACTTCCCTGTGGCATTCTCCGTGAAGTCAGAGGAGGGCAGGTTGGAATCTGGAGGATCTGCCTCACCAGAGTCTCCAGCTGTGGACTCGTTCTCATCCAGCAGATCCATGAGATCCTTCAATGCCATAAAGTCCCTAACAGTAAAGCCCTTCCATTGGTCCCGATCGATCTTTTCCTGTGTCTTCCTTTTTCTTTTCTTTATCATACATATACTTATATGTTAGTCTTCTGGCAAACAAATTCATATCCTTAACCAGTTCAAAACTGTCTGCACATGAAAAAAAAACTTAACCCCAAAGCAAGGACCTGTGTCTCAGCCTAGGAGAGTATCTTAGTGGATAGATTTATGATCTGTAGCTGTTCAATATTTATTTGCCCCTGTATACATACCGATCCAGACTGTGCGGGGCCAGCTGTTTGTTGGGCTGGTCCTGTACAGGAGGAATCAATTGAAAATCATTTTCTTTCATGATTTTTGCGACAGCTCCTGTATTTCTAGGTGTCTGAGTATGTGCCTGCAGGGCAGTTTGGGGGGACATAGTGGTACGATTTGGACCTGTCAGGACATTTGACCCACTGGCCCCTCTTTCCATTACCTGCGTATCACCACGTGACCCATCACCAGTTTTAGTTTCAAAGCCCGCCTCTGAATCAGAATATTTATCATGAGCATGGTCTTTAGTTTTCTTTCCCTTACCACCACCAATATAACCGTCACCCATGTTGTGCCTTTTCCTAGATCCGCGGGATCTGCCTCTTGCTTTTCCTGATGGCTGCGAAAAATGGGATAGATGTGAAATATTAGAGACATAAGATGAGTCAGAGTCAGTAGGCTCTATGGTGTCAATCTCACTTTTATATAAACCTTTTTTCTGATTGCCTCTACTCTTTTTCCCTCCCTTTAATATCTTTTTTGTATATCAGATCTTTATTAATTTTTTGCAATATGTTCTTTCAGGGATTTATCCTTTTCTTGGAATGTAGGATGGGCACATAGGGCCACATTCTGTCTCTGAAATTCAATAATATCACTATGTATATTTCTGATATCCTCATTATAATTGGCTAATAAGTGCATTCATCATCTTTACTGTGCATTCCTGTAGGTTAGTCTCCCATTGTTTTTTAAACTCTGGGTTAAGCTCCAATAGGTTGGGGAGCACCTGAATCATCAAACCCTGTGGATTCAAGTCTTCTTTTATATATCTTTCCAAAAATTTGACCTGCCAAAAAAGATTTGATTTTCTCTCCAGAGCCTGTCTAAGTTTGTGTATCAAAACCTCAATTTCCAATTCTATCCCATGATCATCTCCACATTCTTTATGAATTTTGAACATCAGTCCTTCCCATTCTGTACCTGTATAGTCTGTCATAGTATCCCAAATATTGGTCAATAGTGCACTCAGAAAGTTTTAAAAAGAGAGGGTTTTTCCTTTTTTTCTCACCTATAATAATGGAGAGGGGTTTATCCTTTGCCCAGAAAGGAGGGTGGTGTATTATCCGCCTATATAGATATATAATTAAAGATAGGGCCAAGGGGGTACCACATCCATATGAAATTGCTAATGAAAAAAGGGGAACATTGGAGCGGACTTTATAGGTACCAGAAAAGGAATAAAAAATATTATTAGAAAAATAATTAATTTATTAAACATAGATGACATAAAATGACAATATAGCATTAAAAACAGAAAGCCAAGTGAGTATTTGCTGAATTTAGGGCTACTTATTATTATTATTTTTATTTTTTCTAATTCCATCCCAAGGTTTTTTGGATTATTTATAGTATGCATGTTTTTATATTATGTAGATTTTTGATTAATCCCTCTGGGTATCCTTGTGATTCTTGGTACCATCCAGGCACCTGGGGATGGCGCGGGGCATGTCATACGTATGAGAGTTATGCTGTTCTAAGTGAGTGGTTTCCTCTATGCATCACACATGTCTTTCTGGGACATCTCACCTTTTGATATGTATATCTGTACCCATTGTCCATATTTGAAATATGATTATTTCCCCTTTCTTATGCAGAATCCTTCTGCTTGGTGTCAGGCAGGAAGCGAAAGCGAAACGTCGACCTGCCGTATTCAAGCAGCAACAGGGAACAATACACATACTATATGTGGCTTATTCTACTGGAAGCCAACACTATCTGTTTTTAATGCTATATTGTCAATTTTTTTCTATCTATGTTTAATAAATTAATTATTTTTCTAATAATACTTTGTATTCCTTTTCTGGTACCTATAAAGTCCGCTCCAACGTTCCCCTTTTTTCATTAGCAGTTTGGACTGAGGTTCCAGAATTTTTTTGAACTATGTTGTCACCAAAATTAGGAGCCCTTCTATAAATAAAGTAAGGTTTTTTGGGAATTACAGACTTTAATACCTTATCCTGAGAATGTGCCAAGGTCTGCAGAATAAATATGCTCTCAATTTCCTTATAGTGGCAATTAAAATCTGAGATGAAATGAAAAATATGATTAATATGGATCCTATTCTCCAAGCATTGGTTCCTCAGGATGGCCAATGTCCTCTGTATCTCTTGATCTATCTGTACCTTCTGTATAAATTTCCTTTTTTTGGTATCTGATTGTTCTAGAAACTCACTGTCAAAAGTGCAGTTCCTTCTAATGCACATTAGCTGGCATCGTGGAATGTTGCGCAACCACATAGGATGATGGTTACTTCTAATTAATAGATAGCTATTTCTATCTGTAGTTATAAAATAAACTTCTGTGGCTAAAAAATCATCTTTCCTATAAATAATCAGATCCAAGAAATTGATGGTACTATGATGGTTGTTCCACAACATCATTGTTGCTTAGTCATAGCTAAAATGCTTTTCAGCTATGACTAAGCAACAATGATGTTGTGAAACGTGTCAGCTGTTTGTCCTGCTTCTGTTGTCACATGAACGTTGACTATTCATTACAATAAAGGCTTTTATCGGAGTGCGGCTGTCCAGAATCCATTTCTTCAATATTGCTCGAGCTGAGCCTGCACCTGGCTTCCACTTTGAGGAGGGTGATTTCTTTAGTACACCACCTGGAGCAGTTCACCCTTTTGTTCTCTTGCCCAAGAAATTGATGGTACTGATGCTGTACTGGTAGTCTAATCTAATATTGTTCTTATTATTGTTAAGAGGACTGGTGAAGTGATTGTTCAGTGCCCTACCAGATGAATAGCAAATCATCAATGAACCTCTGTTAGAATTGTAATTCCTGTCTAGATTCATGAAAAAAAATTATTCTCCCACGCGGCAATAAAAATATTAGCAAGACTAATACATTAAAAGAAAGAAAAGGACAATAGAACTTTTCGATGAAAAGATTAAGGATCTTCAATTAAAGTTAGAACCTGTTAAAGATAAACAGCATACTATTGAATTTTATGATACAATAAAAAGAAAATTAGATAAAGTAGATAAGGATACACAAAAAAAGAAAAAAGAATTAGTAGAGACTTGGCAGATTTTAGGACCAACAATGCTTATGGATGGCAGAATATACCACTTATTATGGGAACAGACCCCAAAGCAGGACAAATCCATTCAGATGGGGAAGAATGTATGGAGGTTTCCTGCACTATTAAACCACTGATATGACCAAATAGCACCATTGTACCTAACAATAAAAATAAGAATAAGAATAACCCCAATAAGGGAAGTGAAGGTATGATTTCACAATACTAAACTCAACGCCCTCTCACCCCAAATTGGAGTGTTCCTAAACATTCCACTGGATGTACATCCAGTCCAGGATGAGATTTTGGATGGCGAGGTTGTCCACAAAGAGGTCATCCTAGAGGATGACCACAAATGGGTCATCTTGGAACCCCTACTAGTCGGGGATATGATTTCCCTGAACCAATACCAACATATAACCATTATCAACCCCTCTCAGACTATAGAGATCCTAATGATTACCCTTGCCATGAAAATCCTTAGTTTTTTTATGCACATCAAGGAGAAGGAGGGAGAGGAGGAGATATGGGAAGACAAGGAGAGGTTGTAGAGCAGGAGAAAATTCCAATCCAAAAAAACGCAGAATGGATTAGGCAATAAAAATCAAGGTATTATTAATTCCAGTAAAGTTACTCTGACCTCAAAAGAATTACACATACTTGGGATTAAAATGTGCTCCAAGGAGACCTATCAATAAGATTAACACTTATATTGATACGCATAAGTTTATTAGAAAAATTAACCTGAAAAGTATTTACTTAATAATCCTTTAACCACTTCAGCCCCGGAAGATTTGGCTGCTCAATGACCAGAGCATTATTTGCGATACGGCACTGCGTCACTTTAACTGACAATTGCGCGGTCATGCAACGCTGTACCCAAACGACACTGTACCCAAACAAAATTGACGTACTTCTTTTCCCACAAATAGAGCTTTCTTTTGGTGGTATTTGATCATCTCTGCGGTTTTTATTTTTTGTGCTATAAACATAAAAAGAGCTACAATTTTAAAAAAAAACTACAATATTTTGTACTTTTTGCTATAATAAATATCCCAATTTTTTTTTAAAAAAAGCTATTTTTTTTTCAGTTTAGGCTGATAGGTATTCTTCTACATATTTTTGGTAATAAAAATCACAATAAGCGTATATTGATTGGTTTGTACAAAAGTTATAGCGTCTACAAAATAGGGAATAGATTTATGGCATTTTTATTTATTTATTTTTTTTTTTTTACTAGCAATGGCGGCGATCTGCGATTTTTATCATGAATGCGACATTAAGGTGGACACATCAGACACTTTTGACACATTTTTGGGACGATTGACAATTATACAGCGATCGGTGCTATAAAAATGCACTGATTACTGTATAAATGTCACTGGCAGGGAAGGGGTTAACACTAGGGGGCAATCAAGGGGTTAACTGTGTTCCCTGATTGTGTGTTCTAACTGTAGGGGGAAGGGACTGACTAGAGGGGATGACAGATCATGGTTCCTAGTTATTAGGAACTCACAATCTCTCTCCACACAGAACAGAACAGGGATTTGTGTGTTTACGCACATGTCCTTGTTCTGCCTCTCGTGCCCGTGATCGCTTGTGGCTGATGGTCATCGCGGCCATCAGACATGAGCATCGGCACCCCCACAGTGCAGTGGGGGTGTGCGCAAGCCTCCGGCAGAGCACGCGCGCCTGCTATCTCGCTTAAAGGAGCCGACCTATAGCTACGACAGCTCGCGGGATCATGCCGACCTGCCGCAGTATAATAACAGCGGCTGGTCAGCAAGTGGTTAAACTCAATTAGTAGGAAAACTATAGACAATGTAGGTACAGATAGTGTATTGCGTAATGAATTGATTTTTAATCCACCAATACCAGGTAATCAGTGTGTGGAGGTGTTTAAAAATTTGGTGTTACGTAATTTGGAACAAATTGTACCAAAAAAGGGTGTTAATCAAAGACATATTAGAGAGGGAATTGAATCTCTTGAAAAATGGAAAGATATTATTTGAGACTTGCAGACAAAGGGGGAGGTGTTATTATCCTTGATAAAGAGTTCTACCATCAACAGATTATTATTATTATTATTATTATACATGATTTATATAGCGCCAACAGTTTATGCAGCGCTTTACAATGTAGAGGGAGGACAGCACAATTACATTACAGTTCCATACAGAAGGGACAGGAGGGCCCTGCTCGTAGAGCTTACATTCTAAAGGAGGGAGTGATGGTACAAAAGGTAATAGATGCAGGGAATGATTTGATGGGGGGTGGCTCGGGGACAGTTGTTAGGTGGGTGTGGGATAGGACAGACATGCTTTCTGATGAATGCTTGTATAACAAATTATGGAAAGATACCACATTAGTTTATAAAGGTCAATTGACATGTTTAGTAGAGTATGGTTATAAAACCTATGTATTAAAAAAAAAAAAGAAAGAAAATACTTGGTCCCTAGTGTGTGTAGATTCCAAATAATATCGTTATGCTTGTGTCTATCTATTAAAGGTTCTTGAAGTAAAACCAAGGAAATTTAGACCTCTGTGGTATATCAAAGTGTTTTTACTAAACAAAAATGCTTTACATACAAAACTATTACAATATTAGTAATATATCTGTCTGGTCTGTATACAATAAGAATACCCAAAAAAGGTGACTTAGCTCCGCTTATAGAAACTTCACGATCTCCTTGGCAATGAGGACTCTTTGAGGATTGCAGGAGAATAAAGCGTCTTCAGATTCTGTCAGAGACCTTCCTTGGTGTCACGTCATTACAAAGTCCTAATATTGCCTGTGTTCTTGCCTTTTATTTGGAAAGTTTTAAGAAGGCAATCCCATCTGTGCATATCCTTTTCTGCCCCATTACACTGATGTCAAAAATAGCAAAAACTCAAGCTAGATAATTAGAGTTGACCAGAACACCTATATAAACAATGGTAGCAGAGAGGGTATCTTGTGTAAGCACTCCAGGACATCTATTCAACAAATGTCCCACTACCAGAAAAGCCTAAGCAAACAGCAAATTTCTTAGTGTGAGACTGGGATAGTAATATATATATATATCATATACCATTTACTCCATGTATATTATATACATAAAAAAACACATTCGATGCAATACAAATATACACTTTACCAAAAGTGCATAAAGATGCTAATTGTCCTCCAGCTCGCCCCATTGGTAATGGGATAGGATCGGTGACAGCAAGACTGGGTGAATACCTTGACAGGTTTTTACAACCCAGTGTCTTGAAAACTAGGGCTTATTTGAAAGACACCAAGGACCTACTAGTGGCATTAAGGGATATTGAACTAAGTGATGACCAGTCAACTTATTTAGTAACTGTGTCTGTATCGTCGCTGTATACTATCATACAGCATGATGATGCCCTGCTGGTCCTTAATTGGGCACTTAACCAGAGGGATGATTTACCTCATGTACAATAAACGAATATATATATATATATATATATATATATATATATATATATATATATATATATATATACAGGTAAAAGCCAGTAAATTAGAATATTTTGAAAAACTTGATTTATTTCAGTAATTGCATTCAAAAGGTGTAACTTGTACAATTATATTTATTCATTGCACACAGACTGATGCATTCAAATGTTTATTTCATTTAATTTTGATGATTTGAAGTGGCAACAAATGAAAATCCAAAATTCCGTGTGTCACAAAATTAGAATATTGTGTAAGGGTTAAATTTTGAAGACACCTGGTGCCACAAACTAATCAGCTGATTAACTCAAAACACCTGCAAAGGGCTTTAAATGGTCTCTCAGTCCAGTTCTGAAGCCTACACAAACATGGGGAAGACTTCAGATTTGACAGCTGTCCAAAAGGCGACCATCGACACATTGCACAAGGAGGGAAAGACACAAAAGGTTATTGCTGAAGAGGCTGGCTGTTCTCAGAGCTCTGTGTCCAAACACATTAATAGAGAGGCAAAGGGAAGGAAAAACTGTGGTCAGAAAAAGTGTACAAGCGATAGGGATCACCGCGCCCTAGTCAAGATTGTGAAAAAAAACCCCTTCAAAAATGTGGGGGAGATTCACAAGGAGTGGACAGCTGATGGAGTCAGTGCTTCAAGATCCACCACCAAGAGACGCTTGAAAGACATGGGTTTCAACTGCCGCATACCTCGTGTCAAGCCACTGTTGACCAAGAAACAGCGCGAAAAGCGTCTCACCTGGGCTAAGGAAAAAAGAGCTGGACTGCTGCTGAGTGGTCCAAAGTCATGTTTTCTGACAAAAGCAAATTTTGCATTTCCTTTGGAAATCGAGGTCCCAGAGTCTGGAGGAAGACAGGAGAGGCACAGGATCCACGTTGCCTGAAGTCTAGTGTAAAGTTTCCACCATCAGTGATGGTTTGGGGTGCCATGTCATCTGCTGGTGTCGGTCCACTCTGTTTCCTGAGATCCAGGGTCAACGCAGCCGTCTACCAGCAAGTTTTACAGCACTTCATGCTTCCTGCTGCTGACCTGCTCTATGGAGATGGAGATTTCAGGTTCCAACAGGACTTGGCGCCTGCACACAGCGCAAAATCTACCCGTGCCTGGTTTACGGACCATGGTATTTCTGTTCTAAATTGGCCAGCCAACTCCCCTGACCTTAGCCCCATAGAAAATCTGTGGGGTATTGTGAAAAGGAAGATGCAGAATGCCAGACCCAACAACGCAGAAGAGTTGAAGGCCACTATCAGAGCAACCTGGGCTCTCATAACACCTGAGCAGTGCCAGAAACTCATCGACTCCATGCCACGCCGCATTAATGCAGTAATTGAGGCAAAAGGAGCTCCAACCAAGTATTGAGTATTGTACATGCTCATATTTTTCATTTTCATACTTTTCAGTTGGCCAACATTTCTAAAAAATCCCTTTTTTGTATTAGCCTTAAGTAATATTCTAATTTTGTGACACACGGAATTTTGGATTTTCATTTGTTGCCACTTCAAATCATCAAAATTAAATGAAATAAACATTTGAATGCATCAGTCTGTGTGCAATGAATAAATATAATGTACAAGTTACACCTTTTGAATGCAATTACTGAAATAAATCAAGTTTTTCAAAATATTCTAATTTACTGGCTTTTACCTGTATATATATATATATATATATATATATATATATATATATATATATATACACATATATATATATATATACACATATATATATATATATATATATATATATATACACACATATATATACACATATATATACACATATATATATATATATATATATATATATATATATATATATATATATATATATATATATATATATATATATATATATATATATATATATATATACATACATATAGTGCCTTGCAAAAGTATTCGGCCCCCTTGAACTTTTCAACCTTTTGCCACATTTCAGGCTTCAAACATAAAGATATAAAATTTTAATTTTTTGTGAAGAATCACCAACAAGTGGGACACAATTGTGAAGTGGAACGAAATCTATTGGAGATTTTAAACTTTTTTAGCAAATAAAAAACTGAAAAGTGGTGCGTGCAAAATTATTCGGCCCCTTTACTTTCAGTGCAGCAAACTCACTCCAGAAGTTCAGCGAGGATCTCTGAATGATCCAATGTTGTCCTAAATGACTGATGGTGATAAATAGAATCCACCTGTGTGTAATCAAGTCTCTGTATAAATGCACCTGCTCTGTGATAGTCTCAGGTTTCTGTTGAAAGCGCAGAGAGCATCATGAAGACCAAGGAACACACCAGGCAGGTCCGTAATACTGTTGTGGAGAAGTTTAAAGCTGGATTTGGATACAAAAAGATTTCCCAAGCTTTAAACATCCCAAGGAGCACTGTGCAAGCGATCATTTTGAAATGGAAGGAGTATCAGACCACTGCAAATCTACCAAGACCTGGCTGTCCCTCTAAACTTTCAGCTCAGACAAGGAGAAGACTGATCAGAGATGCAGCCAAGAGGCCCATGATCACTCTGGATGAACTGCAGAGAAATACAGCTGAGGTGGGAGAGTCTGTCCATAGGACAACAATCAGTCGTACACTGCACAAATCTGCCCTTTATGGAAGAGTGGCAAGAAGAAAGCCATTTCTCAAAGATATCCATAAAAAGTCTCGTCTAAAGTTTGCCACAAGCCACCTGGGAGACACACCAAACATGTGGAAGAAGGTGCTCTGGTCCGATGAAACCAAAATCAAACTTTTTGGCCACAATGCAAAACGATATGTTTGGCGTAAAAGCAACACAGTTCATCACCCTCAACACACCATCCCCACTGTCAAACATGGTGGTGGCAGCATCATGGTTTGGGCCTGCTTTTCTTCAGCAGGGACAGGGAAGATGGTTAAAATTGAGGGGAAGATGGATGCAGCCAAATACAGGACCATTCTGGATGAAAACCTGTTGGAGTCTGCAAAAGACCTGAAACTGGGACGGAGATTTATCTTCCAACAAGACAATGATCCCAAACATACAGCAAAATCTACAAAGGAATGGTTCACAAATAAACATATCCAGGTGTTAGAATGGCCAAGTCAAAGTCCAGACCTGAATCCAATCGAGAATCTGTGGAAAGAGCTGAAAACTGCTGTTCACAAACGCTCTCCATCCAACCTCACTGAGCTTGAGCTGTTTTGCAAGGAAGAATGGGCAAGAATTTCAGTCTCTCGATGTGCAAAACTGATAGAGACATACCCCAAGCGACTTGCAGCTGTAATCGCAGCAAAAGGTGGCTCTACAAAGTATTAACGCAAGGGGGCCGAATAATTTTGCACGCCCCACTTTTCTTTTTTTTATTAGTTACAAAAGTTTCAAAAATCCAAAAGATTTCGTTCCACTTCACAATTGTGTCCCACTTGTTGGTGATTCTTCACAAAAAAAAAAAAAAATTATATCTTTATGTTTGAAGCCTGAAATGTGGCAAAAGGTTGAAAAGTTCAAGGGGGCCGAATACTTTCGCAAGGCACTGTACATATACATATATACATATATATATGTGTATATATATATATATATATATATATATATATATATATATATATATATATATATATATATATATATATATATATATATATATATATATATATATATATATATATATATATATATATATGATTTAGGGATATTTTATACAGACTATAAAATAAAATTATAATCAAGCTTTTTAAAGCAACAGTATCCCTCCTCCAAACCCTGCAGTATTGTGCTGCAGATTTTAAAATTGGAGAGACTATTAGTCTCCTACTGCAGGATTTAATGGTTATTTCAAACTCTCTTAGTCAATGTGGGGTTAATGGAACAGTTGGACGATCAGGTCAGTCCATTTTCATTCCCACATGAGTAGTGTGTTTTATTGGTGGAGTATGGTAATACACAGTAATGTGCATGCCTCTGTTAACCATCTAGCCGGTTGTGAATATTTTATAATTTATCATTTATAATTACAATTTTAACTGGCAGAAGGCAGGTTAATTGGACAGAAGGACAATATTGTGGTGGTTCATGTCCATTGAATTAAAAGTCCACCAAACTTGCTCACTATGAGTTAAAGTGAAGAGGAAGGGGATACTTAAGCTTCATTACCGTGCTGTGTCACCACCATCCTGTGACAAAGTTTGAAGTGACGAAACACATCAGGGCGTGGTTACACGGCAACGCTGAGGTGGTGACTCCACGTGTATGAAGCAAGCTATGAGGAGATCGCAACAGTGAGTCACGTGGCATGCTTCAAATTTTAACAAGGAAATTTTGAATATTTTATTATGTACTTCTAGCTAAGTCTGTTCTACAAAAAAATCAAAGTGTAAAAGATTGAAGTGTTTATCCAGAGGGAGTCTCTTTAAAGATTTTTTGCATCTTGATTATGTGCTGTATATATCATTGGGCAGTCATATATGTTCTCTGAGTCAGTGCAATCTGGAATTTAGGAACACAGCTGCCATTGCTACAGCAATCCAGAAGAGGGTGACACTAGCATAGCTCTACCCATCACCCTGTGCTCTACAGTGATAACCTGGTTGTCAACAAAGTGTCCTTTTATGGAAGACAGCATCAATGTTTTCCCTACAGAGCAGATCTTCACCTCCTTTCCTGGCATCTCACCTTCACTCTGGGCATTTCACCCTACTACAGGTCTACTTCGCCAATGCAGGGATCCACAAAACAGGAGGCAGGAAAAAAAAAATCTGGGGGGGACAAAGACCCCATGCAAAGTGAAACAGCCCCCCTTTATGGAAGACAGCATCAATGTTTTCCCTACAGAGCAGATCTTCACCTCCTTTCCCGGCATCTCACCTTCACTCTGAGCATTTCACCTTTCTACAGGTCTACTTCGCCAATGCAGGGATGCACAAAACAGGAGGGGAGGAGAAAAAAAATCTGGGGGGGACAAAGACCCCATGCAAAGTGAAACAGCCCCCCATGTAACCCATGAAGAGGCCAAGGGTATTAAACCCCTCAATTTGAAGCTCACAGACATACTGTACTAATAAAATGCAAAGATATGCTGGAAGTGTATCATTGTATTCAGCAAGTGGAGACTCTGAGTTTAACTGTATGCTCAGCCGACTCGCCCTAAATTCAGATGTGGTACCCTCTCAAGCCCTTTTTTTCCTGATTTAAAAAAGTCACCAGAGGCTAGAAATACTAAACTATTGATCCCTCTAAATAACACTCTGGGGTGAATTTAGAAAAGCTGCTGTGCCACTTTTCTGGAGTTAATCCCCCTTGTTAATGTATTGTGCCAAATTCATAAAGTATTTGTGACACTTTTAGTTCTCACAGCGATTAGTGCACCAAATTAAGTGCCACTTTTACATTTCATCACATTTAAATGCACAAAAAAAGTGGAGCTAATTAAGACCAACTCTCTTTTGCCGTACAAAGAAAAAAAAGTGGAACAGACAGCTAAAGCACTGAAGACTTCCAAAATTCTTACTAACATACAGGGCATTAAAAACAAAGATGGGAAATTGGAACATATTAAAGAAAAAAGTTGGCAAATAATTCCAACGCTATTACTATTATTTATAGATCCTACTGATTGTTCCAACTATAGGCCAATTTCATTATTGAACTAATGTACTAACACATGAGTGATGCCCAGCAATGCCACCCATCAGTATCATCAGTGCCACCCATCAGTGACATCAGTGCATTATCCATGCCCATCAGTGCCCAACCTATCAGTGCCCATCAGTGCCACCTATCAGTTCCACCCAAAAGTACCCATCAGTGCCACCCATAAGTACCCATCAGTGCCGCCTACAAAGTCCCATCAGTGCCGCCTACCAGTGCCCATCAGTACCGCCTATGAGTGCCCATCAGTGCCTCATACCAGTGCCACCTATCAGTGCCCATTAGTGCCACCTATCAGTGCCCATCAGTGCCGCCTATCAGTGCCCGTCAGTGCCACCTCATCAGTGCCACCTTTATTGGTGCCACCTCATCGGTGCCCATCAGTGCCGCCTTATCAGTGCCCATCAGTGCAGACATATCAGTGCCCATCATTGAATCATTGAAGGAGAAAACTTACTTATTTACAAAAAATTTTAACAGAAACAAAAAAAAACTTGTATTTTTCTAAATTTTCGGTCTTTTTTTATTTGTTGCGCAAAAAATAAAAATCCCAGAGGTGATCAAATACCACCAAAAGAAAGCTCTTTTTGTGGGAACTAAATGATAACAAATTTGTTTGGGTACAGTGTAGCATGACCGTGCAATTGACATTCAAATTGTGACAGCACTGAAAGGTGAAAATTGGCCTAGGCAGGAAGGTGTCTAAGTGCCTGGTATTGAAGTTGGTAAGGAACGGGGTCCGAAAGCTGGCTGAGGCATCCTTAACAAACAATGAGTCATCAGCTGTGAAAATGAAGTAAAAAAGCGTTATGGGGTTCCCCCAGTCCATGCCAGGCCCTTCGAGATTTGGATCCTGGTTTGGATTTGCAGGAGAACCCCATGCCAAAATAATCTGGGCATGCAGCCTGGCAGGTCAGGAAAGAGGGGGATCAGCAGGCCCTGAGTATTGGAGTATTGGGTAATTGGTACCTCTACTCTTTCACCAAATAAGTGTCAAAAAGTAATAAAAACAGGAGACAAGTTTTTGACACATCCTTCATTAAAAAATAAAAAAAAATGTGGGGCAGAGCCCCCCTGCCCCAAAGCACCCAGCCCCCATGTTGAGGGCATGTGACCTGGTATGGTTCGTGAATAAAAATAGACAAATTGTTAAGTGAATTCATATAAATCTAGCATATAAAAGTGCAATGTGCATAAAATAAGTAATAAATATAAATAAATATAAATAATCTATATTGCAAATTATAAAGTGCATAGCAAATACAAAAAGTGCTTAGTGCTCCATAATAACCATCACAGATGTCCTAATAATGATCACAAAGTGATAAGTGAAAAGTCACATGTAACAGTATCAAATCTGTGCGTGTAGATAGTGTCCATATATGGTGTTATCCGACATGCTCATACATCCTAGGTGCTGCAAACCATGCTCCGGTGCACTCCAGTGGCCCCCCTAGGCTAATATGCTCACCTCAGAGCGTGTGGCCCAGCTGCTACCCTGAGGCAAATCACACTTTTGAGCCACCCCCAGGCTAAGCACTGATACCAGACGTTGCTCTCCAGCTTTATTCAATGCAGATTTTGATGGTCCTTACAGTGCACCAGACTATAAAATACATAGGGTAGTAAAAATCCTCTCCCAGGTAGCTTCAAATACTATGTGAAAAATATTTTAAAAACGTTAAAAATTAAAATGTAACTTATTGAATAAAAAATGATAATTATTTTTTTTTTTAACATACTGCCTCCAGTCAGTATCCCTGAACACCGCCACACCAGTTATATGATGATGCTATACTATGCTGGTGATGTTATGTAAAAAAAACATTGTGAAAAAAATGTAAATAACAGAACTTTAACAATTTCCTGCCCAAGCCTATGGCAAGATGACGCTAGCGAGAACCCTACGTAAAACCGGTTGGACGTCATATGAAAATAAATACAGTTTAGTTTCTTAATTTTTACAAAAACCTATGACAAAAAAATGACAACGTCAAAGAACTCACCAGGCCTCTTACTAAATACATTGAATTGTCTACTTTCCAAATTGGCTCATTTGGGGGATATTTGTACTATCCTATGAGATAGGCAGTCAGTACATCAGGCTTGATCAATTTTCAGATATATACCATAATTTGTGGACTCTATAACTTTCCTACAAAATAAATAATATACACTGATTTAGGTTATTTTCACAAAAGAAATGAAGAAGAATACATTTTGGCCTAAATTCATGAAGAAAGATTATTTTTTTGCAAAATGCGTGTTTAGTTTGGGTACAGTGTTGCATGACCATGCAAATGTCATTCAAAATGTTACAGCTCTGAAAGCTGAAAATTGGCCTGTGCAGGAAGGGGGTGAAGGTGTCCAGTATCGAAATGATAATAAACATTTTTACGGAATGCAGTTGGTCAGTACAAAAACCAATATCCAAATATAGGAAAAAACGTATTCAACATCATAGATGAGCATAAAGAGCATTTTAAACCTGTTTACCATTCTAGTTTAGGATTTGTGTAACCTCTTGCATCCCCATACTTTAAGCCATGTAAAGAGACAAAAAGAAAGAAGAAGAAAGAGAAGGGAAAATAAAGAAAAAAAAGAAGGTTTGGAGCCCATACCTTATGGACTGTGCCATGCCGACTTCTCACATTCAAGTCAAGAAGTAGGCTAAATCATAAATAAGATCTCAGTATATTAGAGGTTGCTTCACCATGGTAAGTTCACTTAATGGAAGAAATACTATGGTGTTATATGCTTGAAAGATTGGGGAGGGTGTCCCTAATCGCCAACGTAAAAATTGAGAGAAGGAAAACCCCATGGGGAAGTCTGGATTTCTCAGTGTCAGTGTGAGTGGGCCAGGCAGTGAGGAGATACTCCATCTCCACACTGCCATGTCCCACATCTTCAAACAAGATTTAATAAGGTACAAAAGTGACTGTCCTTTTGGACGGCATTGACTATTTACAAATTGGAGAAAAGTCAGGGATTTGTTGTTCTATAGATTTCAAGCGAGCCTGGGTAAGTATTTCAGCCTTGTAATACAATTCAATATGTGACAACCCCACCCCTCCATCTATCTTGCACTTTACCAATATTTCATAGCAACTACATGGAAAATGAGGTTTAATGTAGAAAAATTTAAAATAATGCATTTGGGTGGCAAAAATATGAATGCAATCTGGAGGAATCTAGGATGGAAAAGGACCTGGGGGTCCTAGTAGATGATAGGTTCAGCAATGGCATGCAATGCCAAGCTTCTACTAAAAGCAAACGGAATATTGGCATGCATTAAAAAGAGAATTAACTCCAGAGATAAAACAATAATTCTCCTGCTCTACAAAACTCTGGTCCGGCCGCACCTAGAGTATGCTGTCCAGTTCTGAGCACAAGTCCTCAGGATGAATGTACTAGAAATGGAGTGAGCACAAAGAAGGGCAACACAACTAATAAAGTGTTTGGAGGATATTGATTATGAAGAAAGGATGCCAGCACTGAACTTATTCTCTCTGGAGGAGAGAACCTTGAGAGGGGATATGATTTAAATTTGCAAATACCGTACTGGTGACCCCACAAGAGGGCTAAAAAGTTTCCGAGGAAGGGAGCTTAACAAGACATGTGGCCACTCATTAAAATTAGAAGAAAAGAGGTTTAACCTTAAACTACTTAGAGGGTTCTTTACTGTAAGAGCGGCAAGGTTGTGGAATTCCCTTCCACAGGTGGTGGTCTTTGCGGGGGGGGGGCATCAATAGATTCAAAAAACTATTAGATAAGCTTCTGAACAACCACAACATACAGGGATATACAATGTAATACTGACATATAATCACACACAAAGGTTGGACTTAATGGGCTTGTGTCTTTTATCAACCTCACCTACTATGTAACTATATACGAACCATCAAAGTCGGCCAAAGCACAATAGAGTAGTGAGTGGAAAAAGGATCTTCGTAACTAAATAGGAAGAGTTTGATAGAGACTAGGTATGGGCTGTCTGTTCGAGTCAAACATGAGTTCGACTTGAACATCGGCTGTTCGATCGTTCAATGAAGATCGAACTTTATGGGCCATTCGCGCCAAATTTGAGCGGCGTGCCATGGCCCATAATGCACTGTGTCATTGCAGTGCATTGCTGGCTGATGATTGGCCAAGCATGCACTATGACCCACATGCTTTGGCCAATCACAGCGCCATCAGCGAAGAGAGCCATAATTGGCCAAAGGCAATTATGGCTCAGGGGGTTAAGTCCACACCCCACACTATATAAGGCCGCCTGCACATCAGCCATGTGTAGTGTGTTGGTGGCGTTGTTAAGAGAGAGACAGAGAGGGGCAGAGAGAGTGTCATTTCATTTAGTTTGAGCAGGCAGTTGATTTAGTTATCTGCAGTGTATTTCATATACAGTGGGGACGGAAAGTATTCAGACTCCCTTACATTTTTCACTCTTTGTTATATTGCAGCATTTGCTAAAATCATTTAGGTTCATTTTTTTTTCCTCATTATTGTACACACAGCACCCCATATTGACAGAAAAACACAGAATTGTTGACATTTTTGCAGATTTATTAAAAAAGAAAAACTGAAATATCACATGGTGCTAAGTATTCATATCCTTTGCTGTGACACTCATATATTTAACTCAGGTGCTGTCCATTTCTTCTGATCATCCTTGAATTGGTTCTACACCTTCATTTGAGTCCAGCTGTGTTTGATTAAACTGATTAGAATTGATTAGGAAAGCCACACACCTGTCTATGTAAGACCTTACAGCTCACAGTGCATGTCAGAGCAAATGAGAATCATGCGGTCAAAGGAACTGCCTGAAGAGCTCAGAGACAGAATTGTGGCAAGGCACAGATCTGGCCAAGGTTACAACAAAATTTCTGCTGCACTTAAGGTTCCTAAGAGCACAGTGGCCTCCATAATCCTTAAATGGAAGATGTTTAGGATGACCAGAACCCTTCTTAGAGCTGGGTGTCCAGCCAAACTGAGCTATCGGGGGAGAAGAGCCTTGGTGAAAGAGGTAAAGAAGAACCCAAAGATCACTGTGGCTGAGCTCCAGAGATGTAGTTGGGAGATGGGAGAAAGCTGTAGAAAGTCAACCAGCACTGCAGCCCTCCACTAGTCGGGGCTTTATGGCACAGTGGCCCGACGGAAGCCTCTTCTCAGTGCAAGGCATATGAAAGCCCGCATGGAGTTTGCTAAAAAAACACCTGAAGGACTCCAAGATGGTGAGAAATAAGATTCTCTGGTCTGATGAGACCAAGATAGAACTTTTTTGGCCTTAATTCTAAGTGTTATGTGTGGAGAAAACCAGGCACTGCTCATCACCTGTCCAATACAGTCCCAACAGTGAAGCATGGTGGTGGCAGTATCATGCTGTGGGGGTGTTTTTCAGCTGCAGGTACAGGACGACTGGTTGCAATCGAGGGAAAAATGAATGCATCCAAGTACAGGGATATCCTGGACAAAAACCTTCTCCAGAGTGCTCAGGACCTCAGACTGGGCCGAAGGTTTACTTTCCAACAAGACAATGACCCTAAGCACACAGCTAAAATAATGAAGGAGTGGCTTCACAACAACTCTGTGACTGTTCTTGAATGGCCCAGCCAGAGCCCTGACTTAAACCCAATTGAGCATCTCTGGAGAGACCTAAAAATGGCTGTCCACCAACGTTTACCATCCAACCAGACAGAACTGGAGAGGATCTGCAAGGAGGAATGGCAGAGGATCCCCAAATCCAGGTGTGAAAAACTTGTTGCATCTTTCCCAAAAAGACTCATGGCTGTATTAGATCAAAAGGGTTCTTCTACTTAATACTGAGGAAAGGGTCTGAATACTTAGGACCATGTGATATTTCAGTTTTTCTTTTTTAATAAATCTGCAAAAATGTCAACAATTCTGTGTTTTTCTGTCAATATGGGGTGCTGTGTGTACATTAAATATATATATATATATATACACTGTATACAGTTTAGCTTCATCTCACTGCAGACCGATCCTGGTCTACTGTTTCTAATACACTTCAGGCAGGCAGTTGATTCAGCTAGCTGCAGTGCATTTAATATATATATACAGGCTTGTATATATATATAGTCTAGCCAAGCCTACAGTATACCTGACTGTAGGCCATTCCTGGAGTGCGTGTTCAAAGACACTTTCAGGCAGGCAGGCAGGTGACTCAGTGAGTTGCAGTTAAAATAATAATAATCATAAAATATATATTCACTGCATTGTAGTCCAGCCAAGCCTATACCTGACTGTAGGCCATTCCTGGAGTACTGTTTTTAGTAAACTTCAGGCGTTGTTTTGCTAATCTAATTGTACAGTATGTCTGGAATGCCACCAAGGAGAGGCAGACACTTACAGACCACTAAAAGAGGGCAAGCAGGCTCTGTGTCTACAGCCAACAGTGCTGGTCGTGGACACGGTGCTTCCTCAGCACGTGGCCGTGGGGCACACTTGTACTTTTTTTCGGCAGCTGGCCGCATTGAGCCACAACATGCATAAGAGTTGGTAGAGTGGATGACCAAGCCATCCTTATCCTCCTCATCCTCTGTCACCCGGGCTCAGAGTACTTTGTCTGCCAATGCTCCTGCCAAAGCGGCCTCTTCCATCGGCTCAATGTCCTCAGTCACTCCTTCCCTAGCCCCACCATCATGCCCTGAGGAGTCCCCCCAACTGTTTGACCACAGTGTAGAGTACAGGCTGCAGGAGGATGTGCAGCATTTTGAAGGCTCTGATGATGGTACCCAGGTTGAGGATGAAGGCAGTAATGTGAAAGAGGGGGTGCCCAAGAAGGACAAGAAACTGGCAGTCATGTTCCCCCAGCTGCAGCATACTGCCAGGTTTGCTCCAGTGGCGAGGAGGGAGGGGATGATGAGATCACTGACTCTACGTGGGTGCCAGATAGAAGAGAGGAGGAGGAGGCACATCTCCAATGAGGCAGGATGCCCTCCATGGGCCAGCTTAAGGCCAGGCAACTGACTGCATCACACCGCAGAGCTCTGCATGTGCAGGGCGCTGCTGACTCCGTGCATTTTTCCAAAAGTTCTTTGGTGTGGGCCTTTTTTGAGACGTGTGCAGCAGATCGCACCGTTGCTATTTGCAACATATGTCTGAAGCGTATCAAGATTGGCCAAAACAGCAGCCGCTTGGGCACCACATTCTTAACCAGACATATGTTGAGCTCCCATGCAGTCCGTTGGCAACAGTTCTTAAAAGACCTACAACAAAGAACAAGGCGAACCTCTCCTTGCTCCTCATCAGCTGGGATCTCCAACCCCACTATAACTTCAGTCCTCTCAGAGACCTGCACTGAGAGGAATGAAGGTGTAGAATTAGGTGTCCCAAGCACTTCCGGGCAATCTGCTAGCGGTACACCGCTACCAGTAGGCATATTTCCCTAGCCCAGTTGCTAACCGGCGAAAGAAATTCGGTCCCAGCCATCCACATGCTCAGTGGCTGAATGCTAGTTTGGCTAAATTGCTAACACTCCAACTGCTGCCTTTTCAGCTGGTAGATTCTGCCCCCTTTCGAGAATTTGTGAAATGTGCGGTACCTCAGTGGCAGGTACCGAAACGCCAATTTTTTTCTTGGAAGGCCATTCCAGCTCTCTACCGACATGTGGAAGGCAATGTCTTGGCCTCGTTGGACAGGGCGGTCAGCGGTAAGGTGAATATTACCGCTGACTCATGGTCCAGCAGGCATGGACAGGGACATTACCTTTCTTTCACGGCGCACTGGGTAACCCTGCTGGCAGCTGGGAAGGATGCAGGACAGGGTGCAGTATTGTTGGAGCTTGTTCCACCACCATGCCTCCAAAATGCTGGTAGTGGTGATTCTGCCACACCTCTCTCCTCCACCCCCTCCTCTTCTTCTTCCTCTATGGCCTCTTTCTGTGCAGGTTTGTCCTCGGAACCAGCAGTGCTCCGTCGGCGTTCTAGGAGCTACGCAAGCACTCAGGCAAAAAGATGCCATGCGGTGCTTGAGTTGGTCTGCTTAGGGGACAGGAGCCACACTGGGGGAGAAATTCTGTAAGCTCTGCAGGGGCAGGCTCAGATGTGGTTGACTCCATGCTAGCTTCAGCCAGGAATAGTGGTTTGCAACAATGGCAACAACCTCCTCTCCGCCCTCCGACAGGTACATTTCACCCATGTTCCCTGTTTGTCTCCCGTCCTTAATTTGGTGGTGCAGTTGTTATTGTGCAGGTACCCGGGCTTACAGGATCTCCTGAGGCAGGCCAGGAAAGTCTGTGGGCATTTCCGCCGGTCATATAATGCCAGTGCTCGGCTGGCTGACCTCCAAAAGGAATGCAACCTGCCCAAGAACTGCCTCATCTGTAACATGCCCACCAGGTAGAACTCAACGTTGGCAATGCTGCAGCAGCTGCACATGCAGCAGAGGGCCATCAATGACTAACTGTGCGAGTATGGCACCAGGACAGGGTCAGGGATTCTTGGCTTTTTTCGCCACACCAGTGGCTCATGATCAAGGATGCATGCACTGTCCTGTCACCATTTGAGGAGGCCACGAGGATGGTGAGCAGTGACAGTGCATGCATCAGTGATACTGACCCTCTTGTCCACCTGTTGGAGCACACGCTGCATGGAATAATGGACAGGGCACTTGAGGCAGAACAGAGGGAGGAAGAGGACTGCCCCCCTTTATCCAGACAGTATTCCTGCAGGCCCACCAGGGCCCATTCCTGCACCCACCAAGAGTAGCTGTGAGGGCTTACAGTGTTGTGCCAACACTACCACACCACCACCAAAGGCCCAATTTTTCTGAACCTGTTCAACATGGGCATGTAATTACAATTCTTGATATAATATTTCACAGCAGGCCCCGTTCCAGTGCCCACCAAGAGTAACTGTGAGGGCTTACAGTGTTCTGGTACCACCAACACCTAAGGCCCAATTTTCCACAGAGTGAATAGGGCAGGCCGTATAGTATATACAGGCGGTCCCCTATTTTAAAAAATCTGACTTACAAATGACTCCTACCTATAAACGGAGGGAGACAACAGGAAGTGAGAGGAAATCTACTCCTAGGAAGGGAAATTCTCTCCTGCAAGAGTTAATATGGGAAAAAGGTGTCTCCTCCACTGATTTATCACCAATCCTTGTTTCCCTTAAAAACCCCAAATTATCAAAATCCAATTGTCATTGGGACAGAAAGTGACGTGAAATCTTCTGAACAGGGACATAGATAGCAAAACAAATGTTACAGGGGTGATAACCCTTCCCTATGTTTTCCAAAAAGCTTTAAAATAGATTTTTTGGCCTGAGCTACACTTACAAAATGTACCTGTTCCAAATTACAAACAGATTCTACATAAGAACAAACCTACAGTCCCTGTCTTTTTTGTACCGCCTGTATACTGCTGTTCAGAGTATATAGGGCCTGGGGGCCCAACGCCTTTTCTTTTTTTAATTTGGGTGCGGGGTTCCCCTTAATATCCATACAAGACCCAAAGGACCTGGGCTGGGGGGGTACCCATGCCGTTTGTCTCACTGATTTTCATCCATATTGCCAGGACCCGACATTACATTAAAGCCTCAAGCAATTTTAAATGACTTTTATTGCTTTAGAAATGTCATTTTGTGCAGGGACTTTTCTAAGCACGGGAAACACGTGCCACTTTATAGGCCTACTGTTGACACCCCCCAGGTACGATCTTTAAAGAAATATTTACTTTTATTTTTTCACTTTAAGCATCATTAAAATCACTTCTCCTGAAAAAAAACTCTATTTTTAAAACTTTTTTTTCCATTGATACATGTCCCCTGGGGCAGCACCTGGGTCCCCAAACCCTTTTTAGGACAATAACTTGCATATTAGCCTTTAAAATTTTCACTTTTGATTTCTCACGTTTGAGTCCCATATGCTTTAACGGTGTTCGAATGTTCATGCGAACTTTCAGTCCGTTCGCATATTCTGGATGCTAACCGAACTGGGGGGTGTTTGGCCCATCCCTAATAGAGACATAAAACATGGGGTAAATACGTCTATTTTATAAATTGCCATTCTACCCATCCATGAATGTTTCCTGGTTGACCATACCTACCATATCTACAAACAGTAGCATTTAGAGCAGGTAAATAATTCAGTTTGGGGGGGCGGAGCTAGCAGCAGACATGTAAGCAGCGCTGTACAGGAGCTCCGGTCGGGACATCATATCCTGCCAACATCCTGAGTGTCAGAGACACGGGTCCTACACAGCACCGATACCCCCACACTGCCTGGACCTTGCAGATCATTGGGGTATGGTTAAATATGGGCCAGCACTCATGGAACCGGCTGCAGACCGCCTGTCTCACTATGCATGGGGATCCCAAGATGGCGGCGAACATGAGGCAGCAGACCAAGGCCCCAGCAGTACACAGCGGAGCGAAGCTGATAGGTCACCCACACATTCTTGGGAGGTAATCCCGCTGCCCCTCAGATCCCCGGGAAGGAGAAGAGGCTTGTCCTGAGACAGAATACCCCACAAAGATACAAGGGACATAGCCCTGGCAGAGGGGGAAGAGGAACCTTCACTAAAACAAATCATGGAGGCTATTTATACCTGCCAAACTACTTTGACTGAACACATTGATGGGATGAGGGCTGAAATGTCTTTCCTGAAGCAGGATTTACAGACCATTAGGGAAAGGGCCTCAGAAGCGGAGCAAAGGATTAGTGACCTGGAGGATGTGGTGCACCCCATGGAAGATAAAGTACAAAATCTGCACAGAGAAGTAAATGCCCATACTGATAAGCTGGGAGACATGGAAGACAGACAAAGGAGGAACAGTGTCTGCTTTGTATGTTACCCTGAAAAGACAGAGGGTAAACAGCCAGAGGATTTTTTGGAGCTATGGCTTAAGGATAATATGGATGACACCACCTTTTCACGCTTATTTGCCATAGAAAGAGCTCACAGGATCCCTTCTAAACCCCCTCCTCCTGGAGCACATCCGCGCCCAAATATTGCCTGTATTTTGCACTTCAGAGATCGTGAAAGCATACACAGAGCAGCCCGTACAGGGGGTAAACTACAATACAATGGGAACCGCATTTCCATATATCCAGATTTCTCGGCAGCCACACAAAAGCAAAGAGCCAGCTTCATTCATGTGAAAAAAAGACTCAGAGACTTACAACTAGCCTACAGTATGCTGTACCCGGCAAAATTGAGAGTGGTGGGGGGGCGTGGCTTGGCGCATGGAGAGGAAGGATTCCTAATAGCTCAGCTCCCGCTCCCGCCCTGAGAATGGCACACAGCACCGCCACCAGAGCGACCATTGGCCTCCCATATGAGCAGGAGAAGCTGCAGCAACACCCCCGCACCCTGGGGACACAGAAATCAGGGGAAATCTGCAGTTATTTCCCCGCGAGGGGACCAGACAGCAAGGCCACGCTTCCAAGATGGCCGTGACGCCCTCAGTAGCAGCACAGGCAGCACACATTGCCTCTAAGGTAAAGGCCACACACCCCCTCTCTTACCCCGGTCCCCAGAGTCAGATACACATCGCCCAAGGAGTCCCTCGCACTCCAGAAGCCCCTCTCGTCCTCATCGCAGTCAGGAGAACAGATGGAACATGGAGGCCTACATTAAGGCCCTACCTACAAAGCAGGACATTTAATCTTACATCAGCAGGCTGGAGAGATCATACAGGAGAGAGATTAGTGATCTCCGCAAGGACATAGGCCACCGCATAAAAGATATTGAGTCCACTATAGAGGAATCTGTATCCAGAATCTCAGGGCATGAACACATCTTGCAGGAACACACTAATCAAATCCAACAACTGTTTTATGGTCTGGACGACCAAGAGAACAGAAGCCGTCGCAACAATATCCGCATCTGCGGAGTGCCAGAGTTGGTAGAAAACAAAGATTTAGCAGTGGCAACCACCTCTATGTTTAACCAGTTGCTGATTAAGCCCAAAGAGACACCACTTGAAATAGACAGGATCCACAGATCCCTGCGACCCCGCAACCCTAACCCAGCTTACCCCAGAGATGTCATTTGCCGCATACATTTTTTCAATGTGAAATCTGACGTTCTGCAGGAAGCTCGTTCCCAGGAATCCATTTTGTTTAATGGCACCCCTGTAATGCTCCTGACAGGTCTGTCGAGATAGACCCTGCTCATGCGGAAAGCCCTGAAACCGGTAACCGATACCTTACAAGCTAAGCAGATCAAATACAGGTGGCGGTCCCTTTCCATCTTTCCGCATCCCATAATGGCAAGTCGGCTACCTTCCGTACACTCGGGGACCTGGCTAACTTCTTAGGTACTTTTGAACTTCCGCAAATCCAGGTTCCAGAATGGCCCCTCAGATCAGCAACTCCAGGCATCCCTATCTCCTCTGGATGGAAAAAGCAATCCAAAAAGAAATGCTCTCGATCCCGCACTTCCAAATCCCCCTCAGGATAAAATACCACCCTCCCCACCAGTCGGTCGGCATCTTATTCCCTCAAGTTAATCAGGACTTGATTTTTTCTCCCCTGGTTTTTGTTCCTTTTTTCCCCCTCTGACCTGGGATCCCGGGTGAGGCGGGTGACCTCCATCGACGGTCACCCTCTCCAGGAGGGAGGAAGAGATGGCCACGTCAGCTGTAGTGGCTATTGTAGCTGCACTCAGGGTTTAGTTTAAATGTTCTGAACATGTTATCAGTTACTCGTTTTATATGTTTTATCTGTTTGTTATCATATGCACAGTTGTCAGATATTTGGTGACCCTGTGAAAACAGTGCTGTGTGAAATATTTGAGCAAAACTAAACATGATTAGGATGGGGCGGAGCTCCCCCGGTCAGACCAAACACATTCCCCACAATTGGGTTCACAGAGTCTTTAATGCCTCTGTATCTGATATGTTTTTTTAGTTTTAATCTGTAGTGCCCACTATATTTACCCCAAAATGCACACTAGAGGGAGCAGTCTCCCTATAGATAGCAACAACATGCTTAGTCATAAGCAATATATCAAACTGATGCACTGCTCGCTAAGACCCCTTTCCCAATTCCATAGTTGCCAACATTGAAAAAAAATTTAGGGACACTTTTTTGGCTGTAGGCGGAGTCTTATAATTAGGGGGCGGGGCATGCATTTGTAGGCATGACACAAGGGGAAGGTTAAAATGCAGCGCGCGTGATTTATGCAAAATAGTGGGTGTGTCTTAAGTGGGCGTTGCTCAAAGGGGGTGTGGTTAGAGTCTGAGATGAATGAGGGATGGAGAGGGAAAGGGGGGGAGAGGGATGGAGGGACAGCAGGCCCAGATCCTACACAACAATGGAAATATGTGTATTCTAGAAAGTTTAACAACCAGCAGATAAAGATACTCCAAACACCTGGTGTTAGCACTTCAATCATCCTGGCACCATGGCTGTTATGGTGTCAGGATGATTGAAGTGCATTATTTCTATTATTACATTGTAATATAAAATGAAATCATTCAACTCACGATAATGCAGAATCAGTGGGATCCCTGAGCGTGTCACCTGCCACGTCGCCTGCCACCAGCCATCCGTCCATGCATCAGGTGCCCCCAGCAGAGTCTATCCTTGCATCAGGTGTCCCAGCAGAGTCCGTCCTTGCATCAGATGTCCCCAGCGGAGCCCCCCCTTACATCAGATGTCCCCAGCAGAGCCCCCTCTTACATCAGATGTCCCCAGTGGAGCCCTCCCTTACATCAGATGTCCCCATCTGAGCCTCCCCTTACATCAGGTGTCCCCAGCGGTGCCCCCCTTACATCACATGTCCCCAGCGGAGCCCCCCTTACATCAGATGTCCCCCAGTGGAGCCCCCTTACATCAGATGTCCCGAGCGGAGCCCCCCTTACATCAGGTGTCACCAGCGGAGCCCCCTTACATCAGGTGTCCCGAGTGGAGCCCCCCTTACATCAGATGCTCCCAACGGAGCCCCCCTTACATCAGATATCCCCAGCGGAGCCCCCCCTTACATCAGGTGTCCCCAGCGGGGCCCCCCTTACATCAGGTGTCACCAGCGCAGCCCCCCTTACATAAGGTGTCACCATCAGAGCCCCCCTTACCTCAGGTGTCCTACTAGGAGGGGGTATACAAAATAATGTCTCCCTCTGCCGGCCACGTGGTTACAATAGAACCCCCGTTCCTTTCCATAACAGACCGGCAGCAGGGCGGGGGGTAGGCGGGGCAAGGCGGAGCAGGGCGCAGGGTGCAGGGTGGGCGGCGACGCAGGAGCTTCGTCTAGCCACCCATGGTCTTCTTAAAAATGGCAGCCGGCGCAGACAATGTCTCCGCCGGCCATGGACCTCCAGCGGTAGGGAAAAATCGTGAAAAAACAGATTTCTCAGGACATATACCCGGGAAACAATAAAATCGGGAAAAGAGTCCACATCCCGGGAATGTCCCGGGAAATCCGGGACAGTTGGTAAGTATGCAATTCTACTATGCACTCAACATATACAGAGTATTACCATACTTATTACTGTCTCAGTACACACATCCCATACCTTTCCTTCTTCATTTCTTTACATATTCCCCCTTTTCTCCCCCTCAGCTCTACAACTCAACAGTAGACCCCTTCACCTCAGGACCCACAGACATTTGCTTCACCACTTCAGGATTCTTACACTATGGCGACCACCTTAGAGTTTAAGATATCCTCATTAAATTGTCGAGGATTTAATAGACCTGAAAAACGCAGGCAGATACTACGTCACTTTCACAAAGCCAAAACGCAAATATTATTATTACAGGAAACTCATTTTCATTTAGACACAGTCCCACCACTTCCAGACAAACACTTTACAACATGGTTCCACAGCACTAACCCCATGTCTAAAATGAAAGGGGTTTTAGTGTCCTTCTACAGCCCCTTCACCCCAGTGGTACTCGATACCGACATAGACCCGAAGGGCAGGTTCTTGTTTTTGAAATTGCAATATTTACAGACTGTTTTCACAATTGCCAATGTTTATCTTCCAAATCAGGACCAGCTCCACTTCCTTTCCTCCGTGACAGCCCACCTGAAGCCCTTTGGGACTCCCAATTTGATCTTGGGGGGTGACCTCAACATCCCCCTCATCCTGAGACAGGACACGTCCACTGGTAAGTCACACATCACACCCTCCTCTCCAAATAAAATATGTACCACATGGCGACTCCTACACCCGGCTGAGAGAGACTACACATATTACTCCCCTGCACATAAATCTTCCAGCAGGATAGATCACATTTTCCTTTCCCAAACACTATTGGATCTAGACCCTGCTTGCGGGATCAGTCTAAAATTATGGTCAGATCATGCCCCGGTACACGTCACCCTCGTTAGGCTACCACAACACACATGACGAAACACCTGGAGATTGAACGATAACCTACTGAATGACACTGTATGCACTGCTTCTGTGTCTAAAGCTATTATAGATATAACAAATAATTGCTCAATGCATATACAGAAATCTTGAGAAGTATATTGCATACATATAAACAGAGTGTGAAGCATGATTGCCATAACAGGGGGACAATAATACATATTTCATGAGTATAACTTGTAATACACGGTAAAATTCATAAAAATCTTGGTGGAAATGTGAGGGGTTACATCCTCAAAACCTTGACGCGTTTCGTCGGTGAACCGACTCATCAGGAGCGGATATTGAATATCTGTAAATCATGTTCTAAATCAAAAAAATGGGGCCCATGATATGAAAAGTATTATATGTAAAAAGATATATATAGAGCGAAGAAATGGTCTAATCCACAAACTTACATCCCATTGGAACACTGAACTCTGAATGATCCTGGTGTGCAGGGGTCACCATATCAAGCCTTCCCGGGATTTGAGGTATAGAAGTCTGCTCATAAGCAACGGCCCACACCGAAACGTCCCCAACCAGGGAACAAATGTAGTTTAGTGGGTATTATGCCAATAGTGGCAAGTAAATCTGTAAGATAATTGTATATGATACAACCAGCAGCACTGTCAAGCACAGAGAAAGTAGGGATAGATGGAGGAAAGAAAGTGAAAGAAGGTGACAAAAGTGCAAGATGGGGCGTGGGTAGGAATATACCTACTGGATAGTGTACAAAACAGAGATAAGGGTGGGATGTAAAAAAGACCAGTAAGAATTCTGAAAGAATAAATAAACAAACATTGGGAGCGTGCTTAAAGAAAAGGAACCTAATGGTTGTTTGTGAGACAACGATATAAGTGTAGAGTGAAAAAGGCGAAAAAGTGAAATATAAACAAGCCATAACATATAGAATTACCCTGTGGTACAGGGTATAGGTTCTGCGTGTGCAGTGAAGCAAGCAGTGCAAGCCAGTCATCTGGTCAGTTGTAAATGGGGACTCCCAGTTGGGCCCATCAAATAGGGTGGACAATACCAACATCATGCAAGCGTGATGATGGGTGGGAAGCGTCTGCCCGCCAATGGCGCCAAACCTAGTCCCGCCAGTATGTCAGCCAGATGGAAAAAAACGCGAAACTAGACGGCGCCAACTAAGGATGTCACTGGTGCGGCATGCATGGCGTCGATACGCACGAGGCTAGCCGTCCCCATGACACCCGTCAATCATATCATACGCCAAACACCACAACATCCCCACCTGCTTATTGGCGTGTGACGCTAAGAAAGCTTTTGATAGAGTGAGTTGGCCCTTCTTACAAGCATCCCTACAACAAATAGGCATAGGCCCACAGACAATGACCAAAATAATGTCATTATACTCAAACCCTTCAGCAAAAGTATTGGCCAATGGTGAGGCCTCGGAGGCCTTTGGGATAGGAAATGGCACAAGACAGGGATGCCCCTTATCGCCATTATTATTTGCGCTCATTGTTGAACATTTGGCCCAAGTCATTCGCTGTAACAATGCAATTCATGGATTCCCCACACCCTCAGCCCACCGTAAATTGTCACTCTACGCTGACAACTTGCTTCTATATGTCACCCAACCACAAGTTAGGATCCCTGCCATTCTTATGGAGCTTGACCGCTTTGGAACACATAGCATCTTCAAATTAAACATTGCCAAAACAGAAGCCCTGAACATATCTCTGGCACCGAAAGAGGTAGCCCTCATTGGGGGAAAATTTCCTTTCTGCTGGCAATCACGCTCGGTTAAGTATTTGGGGACTGAGATCCCTAAAGACTTACAAGACATATACGCCTTGAATTATAGCCCTATGTTGACAAAAATCCGACGCTCTCTGGAATCCTGGCATAATCTCAAGCTTACATGGTGGGGGCGAATGAATGTCCTCAAAATGGACATTCTACCTAAATTGCTCTATTTATTTCAAACATTACCCATACTCCTCCCCAATGCATTTTTCCTCTCGCTTTGCTCCCTGGCAGTCAAGTTCATATGGCAACACCACCCTTCCGGACTCAAGCACAAAATTGTATGTACTCCCAAGATTAGAGGAGGCATTGGCCTCCCGGACTTTCAACTATATCATACATCTGCCATAATCTCGAGACTCCTTGAGTGGTTCCCGAGACCCCTAACCAAACCATCCAAGACATGGCACAGGTTGACCTTCAAGCCCTTCTCTGGGGATATAATGTCAAATTTTGCACAATACACAGGGTTTCCCCAATGACAACGGTAGCTCTCACCTTGGTCTCACCTGGTATAGCAAACTTAACAAACCCTTCCTATCCATTGACCCTGGCCCTCTCATCTCCCTATTCGACAACCCATTACTTCCGACCTAAGTCTCTAGAGGACAATGTGGCTTATACAAATGGGAGCAGTGGCCCACAGCCAGACAATTCGTTCACCCCACCACAGGTCAATTCCAACCACCATCAGATAGTCAGTCAACTACTCTGACCAACTGGCTCTCCATAATATCCCTGACTCAACTTAGCAGGTCACTGCATCTTTCGGGAGAGATCCACAGACCACTCATGACATTCGAGGATATGTGTAGTCTCTCTCAGACACACTCTGTCTCTGATATATAAAGACATACAATCCCAAATATGTGATTTTCTACCTAATTTCACACAAAAGTGGTCCAGGGACCTGGGCATTGAGATATCCCCAGAACAATGGTCCACTTCATTCACACTTACACACAAATCGTCCAGATCAGGATTCACACGGGAGAAGTATTACAAATTGTTATCACGTCGGTACAGAGATCCAGGCATGTTTCTGGCCACTTCAGATACTTGTTGGCGCTGTCACGGAGGAAAGGGTTCATACATTCATGTGTGGTGGGAGTGCGAAAGGGTCCGCCCATTCTGGGACAGAGTTTTTAGTATTTACAATGATATGTATCAGGCCTCCTTAACCCCATCTCCTTTAATGGCTCTTCTATCCATCCTCCCAGGACCAGTCCAGTTTAACAAGAAGAATCTTCTTAGATTCTGCCTATCTGCAGCTCATCATGTCATATCCCTGTACTGGAAAAAAAGATGCCATTCCCTCTATTTCTAGATGGATAGACATCCTCAATGACATAATGCTCATGGAAGAGTTACAAGCAAAAATGGAAGATACCTGTGAAAAAAAACCTGTGAGCACTAGGCCATATTCTACACTAAGGTTTTCTCCTTATCAACATACTGTCTTGGACACTATCTAGCTCCTTCATGCTACACTGCCTATAGCTATGCGGTGTATCAGTTATTACTAGAGACCTGTGACCCCCCCGAGGTCACTTACATTTCTTCTGGTTATGGGATTCAGGCACACAACAGGTTGGGGTTGAGTGCAGGGTGGGACGGGAGGGGTTAATGTTATGTGCTGGTTTGTGCTGTGTGCTGCTGGTGTGCTTTGCTCTGTTCCCCACAGGATGAATAATCAGTCAGGTCCTTGCTCATAGGAGGTTCCCCCAGACATACTACATCTATCTTCTCTACACATAAATGGAGGGTAAGATAAATTAATGTCATGGAACGTACGTGGTATGAATTCAAAGGTTAAGAGATCTCTCATATTTCACTTTATAAAGAGGTATAAACCACATCTCATTCTATTGTAAGAAACACATCTACAAGGGTCTAAAGTTATGGCATTAAAAAAAGCTAACATCATGAGAGTACTCCACACTGAATATTCCACATACTCTAGAGGAGTTGCTATTCTGGTCACCAAAAAGTCTGCAGCGCACATTATACAGGTCAAACTAGACCCAAACGGCAGATATGCTATATTGGTGTGCCAAATGTTTAATGTATGCTTAACGTTGGTTTGTGTATATGTTCCCCCCTTCTCCTTCCAAGTACTGGATAATATTCTGAAGGAAGCTGTATTAATTGCACAGGGCCCACTACTACTGCTGAGAGATTTCAATGCAGTGTCAGATGGGGTTCTAGACAGACATGGTAATGTATCTGACTCTCGCCATATCCTATCCTCCTGGCTGGAGAGTTATGCTCTCACAGATGTATGGAGACAGAGACACTCTCTAGAATAGACTTAGGACTATTCTCTGTAGATGGGCTCCCTTATATATCTGGTGTCAGATATCTCTCTAGAGCTATATCAGATCATTCTCCTTTGGAGGTTACACTAGATCTAAATGCTCCACGGGGAAGACGACAATGGCGGATGACCGCACACTGGCTCCAAGAGGAATTCAATACTATAAAATGCAAAACGAGCATTGACCAATATTTGGAGGAGAATGGGACGGAAACACCAGTGGCCAATCAATGGGATGCCTTTATGGAAACTATGAGAGGGGTGTTTGCCACAGAGACTAGGAATTTCTCTAAAGCCCTCAACTCTGATATAAAAGACGCAGAGGTCAAAGCCACTGATGCGGAAAGAGAGTATATACATAACCCGTCCCCTGGTAAATACCAATTTTGGCAAGACCTAACACGACGGTACAAACTACTTCTAACGGAATATATTGTAAAAAGACGACTAAACCAGAAAGAGTGGCCACCTTCTTCCTTTCCTAGCGAGGCCACTTAATGCTCCGATCTCAGTAATGCAACTCAGAAGACCAACCGGAGAGGTGGTAAGAGAATCTCATGAGATTTTAAACACCTTTCTGAACTTTTATGAAACCCTATACCAGATGCAGACCCAACATACCAATCAGGAATTAGCATTTTATATAGAGGGTTTAACCCTACCCTTGCTAGAATGGGAAGCTAGTGATGTTTTAGAGCAGCCAATATCAGAGGAGGAGATAAGTGGCGCAATCTCCTCCTTCAAACCTGGTAAATCACCTGGCCTAGATGAGTCCCCTGTTGACTGGTACCAGCTACATAAAGAGAGATTGGCACCGTCTCTCCAAAAAGTTTTTATAGCAGCTTAAAAAGAAGGCATACTACCAGACTCTATGCGGAAACTTTAATTGTAGTGATCCCCAAACCTGGGAAAGATCCATAAGAATGGGAATCATACAGGCCAATCTCTCTGATAAATTCTGATGTCAAGATACTGGCCAAAGTCCTGGCCAGTAGACTGATGTCGGTGATCCTTAAATTAATAAGTTCTGATCAGACAGGATTCATACTCGGCCACTCTACCCAAATTAATTTACGCAGATTGTATGTCAATCTACAGATCCAACATATGAATAAGGGCAAAACAGTGATAGCGTGTTTAGACACCAAAAAGGTGTTCGATTCAGTAGAATGGAATTATTTATTCTCCCTTCTAGGCAAATTGGGCTTTGGACCAAAATTTATATCCTGGGTTAAACTTTTATACAAGGAACCAGGAGCGAGCTTTAGAGTAAATGGGCTCATATCTGACTCATTCCAGATCCATTGGGGAACGAGACAGGCGTGCCCCCTGTCTCCCCGCTATTTGCTCTGGCCATTGAGCCACTAGCGGCTAAACTCAGGACCCATGACACCATCCAGGGATTTCTGGTTGGGGATCTAGAGGAACGTGTATCGTTATACGCGGACGACATGCTCCTATACCTGGGAGACCCTGATGCGTCTTTGACAGCCGCAGTCTCCCTGATTCAGTAATTTGGAGATTTTTCTGGTTTCCGAATCAATTGGACCAAGTCGGTCCTTTTTCCGCTGGTTCCGCAGCCAGACTTAGCTCTCCCAACCCAATGTCCTTTGGCCATTGTAGCAAAATTTAAATACTTGGGGATAATGATCCAATTACCGATTGATTCATTCATTGAGGCCAATTTATGGCCTATAATTAGAGAGTTTAGTGACAGGATACAGAAGTGGAAGGACCTCCCACTTACACTCTATGGTAGAGCTAATTTATTCAAGATGATCTTCCTCCCGAAATTTCTTTATGTGCTCTCCAATGCCCCAATCTACATCCCGAAGAAAATATTCAAACACATGAACTATTGACCTCTTTTCTGTGGGGCAATAAGGAGTCTCCCTGGAGATTCTAAAACTACCAGTTCTTAGAGGGGGATTGGCGGTACCTGATCTATGCCTATAATACCTAGCCTCCCAATTAGTACATATTCACTGCCAAATGTTCCCACAGCTGAACAATGCTGCAGTTGCAGTTGAAGCAGTAACTTCTTATGAAACCTTACTAAATGTCTTTTTTAGAGGAGAGGTGCCTACTGAGGGAGGTAGAGAGATACTCAAATCCACGAAACCGATCCTGGGGATCTGTATAAAACATATAATGGACACTCCCCTTCACCTATCCCCTAACACTCCTCTGTGGTTTAACCCATGCTTAAAAAAATTTTTTCACTTAGAGGATGGATTTAGATGGGACAAATTTGGACTCACATACCTACATCAGTTATATGATAATGGTGAACTAAAGTCCTTTGTACAGCTGAAAAGAGAACTGAATGTTCCAGAGACGTGGGAATACCAGTTCACTAGACTGAGACATGCTCCCCCTGCTCAGTTTGAGCAGGACCAATGTCTCTGGAGAATTCTAAACTGGAAAAACTACTTGCTACTCCAGACCACACAAAATTGATATCCACATATTACAATACACTTGCAGAAAGGGCGAATCCAAAGGAAAGGAAACTTAGGGAAAAATAGATGGAGATTATACCAAAATTACAGAGGAACAATGGGAGGGAGTCTTAACTTTATATTTACCTACGGTTATTTCTGCTAGAGACAAACTGATACAACTCAGATACTTACATCAAATGTACTATACCCCTCTTAGGTTATATAAAATGGGGAGGAAAGACAATCCCACATGTCATAAATGCCTGACAGCAGAAGGCTCTTTTATACATATGGTATGAGAATGTGACAGGATAAGACTGTTATGGTCACAGGTAACCCAATTCATTGCTGACACGCTCGATATACCAAACATATGTAGTCCACTTCTGGGACTGCTAGGAGTTATAGAGGATGAGGTTATGAGTAACAATATGAGGACACTACTAAGACTGCTGTTTTACTACGTAAGAAAACGAATTGCACTTAACTGGATTAGAAGGGACCATCTTACATTGAATGCCTGGAAAGGCTTGGTTAATGCCAACGTCACCATGTATAAAATGACATATGAGTCCAGGGGATCATCCAAAAAATTCAATAAAGTCTGGGGAAAATGGATTAATTCTGAAGACACTGTACAATCTGACATGTAAATGGGCAAGATAAACATATATCTGAAATGGCAACAGAGAGATCTTGTGGGGAGAAGGACATCAGCACACGGCACAAAAGTTTACGAGGGAGTTTCCCCTCAGGGTTTTCACATACTATATTTTTAATACGTATCCTATTTACAGGAGCACAAGGTTTTTTTTACTAATGTACTTTTGTTTAACATTTTTTTGGTTCGACAAAAAAAAAAGGAAGCTGAATGTACAATAAAAACAAGACATAGAGATGCAGAACAATCTTTATTATATATACACATGCTATAGGATTAGATATATTTCAGATTGTATCCTATTCGTTTATTGCATTTTGTTATTAACATGTATGAACATTTGGCGAATAAAAAATTAAAAAAAAAAATTCAGTTTGTACAGTTTGTCAGGGGAGACCAAAAAATTAACTCCTAAATATTTATGAGAATGTGATTCCCAGTAGAAAGGAAAGGAAGATTCCTGAAAAGCCTTCTCACTTTGTGACAAAGTGGGAGAAAAAAAAATTACAACTTTAAAAAACTCACCATGACTCTTACTAAATACGTTGGACTGTCTACCTCCAAAAACAAGGTCATTTGTACTGTCCCGGTGTTTTAAGAGTCTCAAGAAATGGTCGTCGGTACATCAATTTTGAGCAATTTTCAAATACATATACCATAGTACCATATACCATAGTTTGTGGGCGCTTTATCTTTCACACAAAACAAATAATATACACTAATTGTGATTTTTGTTTTCTGCTTTTCAGTATAAGATATCAACTGGGCACTCCTACTCTATTAATAATCCTGAATTCCCTCCTGGTATTAATGATCTATCATTCCCCTTAAAATCAAATGATAGTCTTATATTGGCCAAATATTGTATTAATATCAACACATTTAAAACGAATACGGAACTTGAAGAAGGTGGAAATATACCTAATTGATTGTATTGTCCAAATTCGTAACTTTATTAGTAATTGTAAAAATATAGTGTAAATATACTGTATGTACAGTATATATGATTTCTTTAGGAATATCACTACATTTGAAAATATCTGTGTACAAGTAACCACTTTTACACATTCAATCTCATATACTTCTAGTCTATTCTATGATATCGAAGATAGGGAATCAGATAAATAGAAGAATTTATAGGACGATATTCTACAGGAAACATTTTCTGAAAAACAATGAGAAACGGCTTGCATTTTAGCACATAAATGCTCTATTAGCACTCGATTCCAAGAAACTTATTGTAACCTTCTAACCCCGTGGTATATTACACCTACAAAAATTTTAAAATGGCATCCACTGGCATCAGATTTCTGCTGGAGATGTCAGCATGGACATGGCTCTTTATACCATATTTGGTGGTCTTTCCCAGTGATTGTACAATTTTGGAACCATGTGAAAAAATTGACTTCCACAATCTCTAAAACAAATGTAACACTTACACCAGAATGCTGTTTATTACATATTTATGGTATTCTGTTGCATCACTATAAAATTCTTGAATTATCCACCTTCTAAATTAGGCCAAAACATTGATTAATTTACATTAGAAATCAAGTTTGGTTGTACAAAACCGATTTTATATGTGCCATGGAGGAAACTAAAGCTTTATATTCTGATACAGTATCTCATTTTCTCAAACGTTTGCAAAATTGATACCTATTCAAGGATTTACCTGATTATAAAGCACTTTTCTAAATTGACAGCTATAGCTACAACTTTTTGGGGATTACTACCATGTTCTATCTATTTCGTTTCTCTACTCTCTTTTTTTCTTTTTTGCCCATATCCTACAGATTTTATCTCTTATTTTATTTTATAAAACACGTAATTCATAATCCTTCAGATCTGATGCTTTGGTCTACATTGACAATTAAAGATGCACAATAAAATACCGTACCAACTTTAGACTAATGAACTCTTTATTGTGATAACTGTATGATAAACAAAGCCAGTCATACAGATTATGTTTTTTTAATCATAACATTTGAAAGAAAAAAATCTTGAAGGGTGTTGAAGAGTGGACAGAAGGTTAGTGCCATTATCGCTGACCACCATTCCTAGCTCAAGCTTCCATGGCATGAACCACGTCTGGCCCTGTCTTTGCAGAGCTGAAAGAATCTCTGCTCCGGTGTGGCTCCTGTTCCTTAGACAGACCAGCTGAAGCACTGTATGGCACCTTTTAGGCTGACTCATTGAAAAGCCCCTTGAACACTAAGGAGGTACTGATGGTTCATAGGGCAATTCAGCAGAGGAGGACATGGAAGAGGAGGAGGGGGTGGAGCTGACAGATCTAACATCATCTCCACCAGATATATGGAGATGTGGCAGAAAAACAAGCTTCGGCACTGAGACCTGTCCTGTATCCTTTCTAGTTGCAATCAGAGTTACCCAGTGTGCTGTGAATGAAATATATCATCCCAGACAATGCTTGCTGGACCACATGTCAGCAGTAAGGTGGACATGCTAATTGCCTTGTCCAACAATGCCAAAACATTGCCTTCCCCATGATGGTACAGAGCTGGAATGGCCTTACCTGCAAAAAAATAGCGTCTGGGAATCTGTCATTGTGGTACAGCGCATTCTGTAAATTCACAGAAGGGAGCAGAATCCACCAGACAGAAAGGCAGGAGTTGTAAAGCCAGTAATTTGGACAAGCTGGAATCTAGATGCTGGGCATGCGGATGGCAGGGAGTTTATTTTTTTTTTCAATGCAGCAGCTGGGACAGAGAAATTTGCCTGCTATACTCTACAGCTGGTGGTGTGCTGCTAGCAGACGTGTTGCAAGGACCTGTGAAACCCTTTGCTATACCATCATCCCTGCCAGTGGAGGCTGCTGAGAGGTCATGAGATATAGTGGGGGGTAGACACGAAAGGTGAGGAATGAGGAAGAGAAGAATTGTGTCCCTTTTGTGTGGCTTCCAGGTGCTCTTGCCAGCAGGCTGAGGGGTGGGAGAGTAAATGCCATGTCAAGCATGTGTTACCCAAATTTTTGCCAAGCTTGATCTGCTTGCAGCAGAGATTGCAAACTGCAACAGTGTGATCAGCTGCACATGTGCTAAAAAAAAGCCCAGACAGCTGAGCTGTGGAAAGTGAGCTGGGAGATAACAGCTCCACAATCTGATGGAATAGGGTGTCTGCTCTCTACTCTTCCATGATGGCTAACACTGCAGGACATCCTGCCTCGTTGGGGTTGTGCCTCCCCCTGACTTTCCTCCTCTGCTCTATCCGGCACCCAATTCACGTCAGTGACCTCATTATCCATTCCATCCCCATTATTACTGGAGCTAACTTGGCAATACGTTGCGGCTGGGAGAGCATGATTGTCAATTTGTTTGTTTATCAGTGTTCTCCCCTCTCTGTAGGCTCGTGTTACTCCCTTCCTCAACCTCAAAACCAACATCAGAGTCAATTAATTTCTGTGCATCATCAAAAAGCAAGTGGCTAATGCTGTGTTCAAATAATTCACCTGACTCCTCCATGCCTAATACTGGGGCTATGGCAGGAGTAGCTGTGGACAAGGAGACAGAATGAGTTGCTCTGGCAGCTGTGGTGGACTGCGCACAAGTCTCTGCTTGGGTGATAGAGGATGAGGAGAATGAGGATATTTTAGTAAGCCAGTTCACACACCTCCTCTGCATGCTGTGGCTGGATAGCAAGGACAATATCACTAAACCGATAAAAACATGCCCTGCCTGAGGACAATGTCCACCTTTGTCTGTGGACACAGATGCTGCTGGCCCCCTCATAGTGGCATGGGAACATCTGCCTTGCCTCTCCTTGTTGGCCTCCTTGGGGGGGCTTGTTACCCAAATTTAATAGATACTGGGAAATGTGTTATTGGATGCACTTTATTCAATGAAAAGTGGTGTTTGGTGCACTTTAACTGCCGCTGACATAAATTTTTAAAAATGATTAAAAAAATAAATAAATAAAAGGGGGAACAACAGCGTCACAGTCAGAAAAACTGCAGATGACAGTTTAAAAAAAGGGGGCAGGCACGTGACAAAAAAAAATGCAGTAACCAAAAAAAAAGGGGTATAAAGCACTAAATGTTATGTAACACTGCACTACACTAACCTTACACTGACACTACACTATGCTCACACTATACTGACACACTATACTGGCACTACATTGACACACTACACTGACACTACACTATACTCACACTACACTAGCACTGCACTGACACACTACACTGACACTATACTCACACTATACCCACACTATGCTCAGATTACACTAACACTACACTGACACTTTACACTCAGAGTCACAATAACACACCAAATCGCTAGTAGCAAACAGAGCCCTGCTTTATCTATCTCCACTCCAACAACACACTGCAAAAGGTTCCCGTGGGAAGGAACCTTTTATAGTGTGGGGTGGGACTATGAGCAGTGAGCCATGATTGGGAAAAGTAATCATGACTTTGCCCAATCCTGGCTCTGACTGTGCTCTGTGCCTTGATTGGGCAAAGCCTTGCAGCTGACCAGCAGTCAGGTGCATTGCTTCATCCAATTAGGGCCCTAGAATGCACTGTGCATCGCGCAATGCATTATGGGGCTCTCAGCAGGCAGACATTCTGCCGAGTGCCCCACAAATTTGGGTGTTTGCTGAATGGGCGAACAGGCAATATTCTGCCCAAACTGCTCGCCCAACTCTACCTCTTTCTAGGGGTAGACCTTCCCACGCCTCTAATTTGTCCTTGATTGTAAATTTGTAAATTTTTGACCTTGCCTTATTTATGTCCAGGAGGCCCAGGCCCAGGTTACAATTCCCAAGTTATCAACCAATTTTTTTGACCCCTTCAGCTCCAGAAGATTTACCCCCCTTCATGACCAGGCCATTTTTTGCGATACAACACTGCATTACTTTAACTGACAATTGTAAGGCAGTAGCAGTAAAAATTTTGGTCAAAATGTATGTTGTTTTTTTTTTTCACTTATAGTGCAAAAAAATAAAAATACCCAGTGGAGATTAAATACCAACAAAAGAAAGCTCTATTTGTTTTTTTAAAAAAAGTGATACAAATGTAATTTGGGTACAGTGTTGCATGACTGAGTAATTTTCATTCAAAATGTGAAAATGCTGAAAGCTGAAAATTGGTCTGGGAAGGAAGGGGGTGAGAATATCCAGTATTGAGGTAATTAAAGAGGTCACATAGAGCATTAAAACAAAAAGGATAAAGGATGGAGAAAATGTACCATGATCATGGACAACTTCATAACCATGAAAAGGTAACATATCAGGGGGAATTTTGAGGTTATTAACCTCTCCTCATACTCCCTTATAGCAGTTAATATCTGTTTTTATCCCACTAGTAAATTTGACAAGTTTGATTTTGTTCAGTGGAAAGTTAAAGGATAAGTTCACATTTAAAATAAAAAAAATAGCTGCTGACGCTGTCGGCACTTATAGTCTTTCCATTCACAAAATACTGTGAATGAATGACACGTCTGCGCAGGTTGAGCCCCACACGGTCACTTTTTTAAAAAAAATAGTGACAGCTAGCAGGGAGAGAGGATCCCCCGTTAGCTCTCAAAATGGGGGGTCAGGGGAAGCGGTGCATCTGTAATATTTTAAACTTAAAATAAAGGTTACATTATTCTTTAAATTGGTGTTATGGTGATATGGTAAACGTTGTATTTCTGTCTTCCATGAAAAGCTGCACAAATATATGAGAAATGTTCATTACATGGAACCAACTGGTGCCAAGATCTACTTCAATGAGAGAAGAGAAGTTCCAACTGATCTTAGTTTGGAAAGCTGGGTTTTTGCAAACAGTACATATTATTTATATTATACAATTACCACTATAAGACCAGAATTTGTGCCTGAAATGTTTACCAATATGAGTAATCCCATCTTCTGGAAAAAAGGCAAAGTAAGACATTACTTGATTGTTTTCTGTTTGTATTGTTTGCTAAGGAGATTTACAATTAGAATTTATAGGGACTGTGTAGTTGCATATTATGATATACTTGCAAATATACCTGAAAGTGAAAGGGGTAACTCATTTTCTATAATGATGCAGTTTGTACTGTACTGTATATGTAGTATAGGAGATCCACCTGAGAAAGCCTTATCTATGTTGGCAACATCCCCATAGATAAATGGAAAAGAGGTTAGTTTCCCCCAAGTACTTAATGGGACTTTAAGGTCAATTTACAAAAAACAGCTTCTGAATTTATATAAAACATATAATTTTATTACATCTATGTAAAAAGGTATAAAACCATTGATATAGGTGATAAAAACAAAATCATGGACTTGGGGATAGGTCTGTACTTTTTTTTTAGAATCGACTTATATTAGCCACTTGACGACCGCTCACTGTATATATACGTCATTTTTTTGAAGATGGATATCTCGGTAACGGCAGCAGCTGCTGCCACAACCGAGGTATCCATCTTTACAGTGAGCGGTTCTGTACACGATAACGGTGGTCTCTGCGGCGGGTTCGCCGCGAGATCACCGTTATCGGCGGCGGGAGAGGTGCCACCCCCCCCTCCCGCCGCTCTCCCGCACCCTCCGCCGCTTACCGGAGCCGTCGGTAGCGGCGGAGGAGATCGGGACCTGTCACTGCCGAGGTACTGAGACGAGTGAGGCCAAGATGGCCCCCACCCGTCTCTATACCACGTGACGGCCGGAGCGACGTCGTTATGACGGCTCCGCCCACTTCTCTTAAAGGCACAATTATTTGTGTCATTTTTTTAAACGACTTTTTTTTTTTTTTTTTTTTTTTTGCATTTTAGTCTAAATATGAGATCTGAGGACTTTTTGACCCCAGATCTCATATTTAAGAGGACCTGTCATGTTTTTTTCTATTACAAGGGATGTTTACATTCCTTGTAATAGGAATAAAAGTGATCCAAATTTTTTTTTTTTAAAACAGTGAAAAAATAAATAAAATAAAGTAAAATAAATAATAAAAAAAAAAAAAAAAATTTTTTTAAAGCGCCCTGTCCCGACGAGCTCGCGCGCAGAAGCGAACGCATACGTGAGTAGCGCCCGCATATGAAAACGGTGGTCAAACCACACATGTGAGGTATCGCCGCGACCGGTAGAGCGAGAGCAATAATTCTAGCCCTAGACCTCCTCTGTAACGCAAAACATGCAACCTGTAGAATTTTTTAAACGTCGCCTATGGAGATTTTTAAGGGTAAAAGTTTGACGCTGTTCCACGAGCGGGCGCAATTTTGAAGCGTGACATGTTGGGTATCAATTTACTTGGCGTAACATTATATTTCACAATATAAAAAAAAATTGGGCTAACTTTACTGTTGTCTTATTTTTTTATTCAAAAAAGTGAATTTTTTCCAAAAAAAGTGCGCTTATAAGACCGCTGCGCAAATACGGTGCAAAAAAAAGTATTGCAATGACCGCCATTTTATTCTCTAGGGTTTTAGAAAAAAACCATATATAATGTTTGGGGGTTCTAAGTAATTTTCTAGCAAAAAAACCTGTTTTAAACATGTAAACACCTAAAATCCAAAACGAGGCTGGTCCTTAAGTGGTTAAATATTTTTCATGATCACAATGTTTCCCCTTTCATCAGAAGGTTTAGTAGTCAATGAGTGACAATTAATCAATTTATGAAGGGCTTGTTTTTCCTGAGTCGTGAGATTCGCTGACGGGATGTTGGTTTTCAGCTTCTTAATCTCGTTAGTGGTCAGGGATAAAAAGGCACTTACGTTGGCATTGATGTTTGGGGAAGGAAATATATCAGATTTTTTTTTCTTTAATGTAGATGTGATATGTGTACTATCTACCTTGCTGTCCAAGTGTTCTTGTAGGAGTGATTCAATATTGTACTGATCAATCTGTTCGGCAGGATGTTGTTCCTCCAAGAGTGCTAATAGATTATCTAAAGCCTCATCTTGGTGTGCCCTAGTTTGGTCTTGTTGTTGTGTGTTTTTAGTATACATAAGTTTAAGTATGAGTTTCCTTGCAACTAGGTGTAGGTCTTGTATGATTACAAATTTGTCCATGTCAGAGTCTGGGCAGAAACTTAAACCTTTTGAAATTACTTGGACTTCCTCTGGGGAGAGTTTGTAGTCAGAGAGATTGATAATGTTAATTTAATTCATCATCTCAGGAAAAGTGTCCATTATTTCTCGATTTTCTATGTTTTGTGTTGAGTATTGTGAGCAGGATCTAAAAAATCTGTATCAGGAAGTGTTGTAATGAGGGAAGCCCCTTCAAGGAGAAGTGAGGCAGTGTGCACTAAAGTAGATCGATCATCCCCCAAAATGCCCAGATGGGTGACAGCTAATATCACCATGTGGTTTACCTGTACCCTTGGTACCAAAGGATCCCAAGAAGGGAGGAGTGATAGTGTGCAAAGGAAAAATGGGTTTCATCGATTTTTTTTGTGGTTAGCTGATCCATCACATGGTGAAAGACATTTTGTTATTTGTGGATTCCTGAATTTGTGTGGATTCTGTGAAGAGTTAGAAATAGAAGAATTAAGAGAAGAGTTAGACCCTCTATCAGTTTTAGCTCCCATTGACCCTCTAGTTTTGTGGTTAGATTGACATTTTCTATGGTGTAGGGATGAGCTTCGCGTTCGAGTCGAACCCATGTTCGACTCAAACATCGGCTGTTCGATCATTCACCGAATTGCGAACGTTATGGGCCGTTCGCGCCAAATTTGTGTGGCGCGTCATGGCCCATAATTCACTGCGGCATCGCAGTGCATTGCTGGCTGATGATTGGCCAAGCATGCACTATGACCCGCATGCTTGGCCAATCACAGTGCCGTCAGTAGAGAGAGCTGTAATTGGCCAAAGCCAGGGTGGCTTTGGCCAATTATGGCTCAGGGGGTTTAGAACAAGCCCCACACTATATAAGGCCACCTGCACAGCGGCCCTATGTAGTGTGTTCCGGCTGAGAGATAGAGAGAGAGACAGTGTCATTTCATTTGAGTAAGCTAGATTAGGCAGGACAGTCAGTGAGTTAGCTGCACTTACAGTGTATTGTGTATATATATATATATGCATCCCAGGTGTTGCATATATATAGTGCGTCCTCCTCACAGTGTTCAGCTAAAACTACAAGTTAGTGTAGTGAGACCTCTGCACAGTGTTCAGCTAAAGCTACAAGTTAGTGTAGTGCGTCCTGCTCACAGTGTTCAGCTAAAACTACAAGTTAGTGTAGTGCGACCTCTGCACAGTGTTCAGCTAAAGCTACAAGTTAGTGTAGTGAGACCTCTGCTCACAGTGTTCAGCTACAACTACAGGTTAGTGTAGTGCGACCTCTGCACAGTGTTTAGCTAAAGCTACAAGTTAGTGTAGTGCATCCTCCTCACAGTGTTCAGCTAAAACTACAAGTTAGTGTAGTGAGACCTCTGCACAGTGTTCAGCTAAAGCTACAAGTTAGTTTAGTGTGACCTCTACACAGTGTTCGGATAAAGCTACAAGTTAGGGAAGTGCGTCCTCCTCACAGTGTTCAGCTAAAACTACAAGTTAGTGTAGTGAGACCTCTGCACAGTGTTCAGCTAAAGCTACAAGTTAGTGTAGTGCGTCCTGCTCACAGTGTTCAGCTAAAACTACAAGCTAGTGTAGTGCGAACTCTGCACAGTGTTCAGAGTGTTCAGCTAAAGCTACAAGTTAGTGTAGTGCGTCCTGCTCACAGTGTTCAGCTAAAACTACAAGTTAGTGTAGTGCGACCTCTGCACAGTGTTCAGCTAAAGCTACAAGTTAGTGTAGTGCGTCCTCCTCACAGTGTTCAGCTAAAACTACAAGTTAGTGTAGTGAGACCTCTGCACAGTGTTCAGCTAAAGCTACAAGTTAGTGTAGTGCGTCCTCCTCACAGTGTTCAGCTAAAGCTACAAGTTGGTGTAGTGTGTCCTCCTCACAGTGTTCAGCGAAAACTACAAGTTAGTGTAGTGCGACCTCTGCACAGTGTTCAGCTAAAGCTACAAGTTAGTGTAGTGCGTCCTCCTCACAGTGTTCAGCTAAAACTACAAGTTAGTGTAGTGAGACCTCTGCACACTGTTCAGCTAAAGCTACAAGTTAGTGTAGTGTGTCCTCCTCACAGTGTTCAGCTAAAGCTACAAGTTAGCGTAGTGCGTCCTCCTCACAGTGTTCAGCTAAAACTACAAGTTAGTGTAGTGAGACCTCTGCACAGTGTTCAGCTAAAGCTACAAGTTAGTGTAGTGCGTCCTGCTCACAGTGTTCAGCTAAAACTACAAGTTAGTATAGTGCGACCTCTGCACAGTGTTCAGCTAAAGTTACAAGTTAGTGTAGTGCGTCCTCCTCACAGTGTTCAGCTAAAACTACAAGTTAGTGTAGTGAGACCTCTGCACAGTGTTCAGCTAAAGCTACAAGTTAGTGTAGTGCGTCCTCCTCACAGTGTTCAGCTAAAGCTACAAGTTGGTGTAGTGTGTCCTTCTCACAGTGTTCAGCGAAAACTACAAGTTAGTGTAGTGCGACCTCTGCACAGTGTTCAGCTAAAGCTACAAGTTAGTGTAGTGCGTCCTCCTCACAGTGTTCAGTTAAAACTACAAGTTAGTGTAGTGAGACCTCTGCACAGTGTTCAGCTAAAGCTACAAGTTAGTGTAGTGCGTCCTCCTCACAGTGTTCAGCTAAAGCTACAAGTTAGCATAATGCGTCCTCCTCACAGTGTTCAGCTAAAACTACAAGTTAGTGTAGTGAGACCTCTGCACAGTGTTCAGCTAAAGCTACAAGTTAGTGTAGTGTGTCCTCCTCACAGTGTTCAGCTAAAGCTACAAGTTAGTGTAGTGAGACCTCTGCACAGTGTTCAGCTAAAGCTGCAAGTTAGTGTAGTGCGTCCTCCTCACAGTGTTCAGCTAAACCTACCTGTAGAAGGTTGGTGGTGTTTTCCTGATCCTATCACTACCGCAGGCAGCTAAATAAGATACAAGTTATTTTTTGGCAAGCTCTGCACAGTGTTCACCTAAAGCTACCTGTCGAAGGTTGGTGGTGTTTTCCTGATCCTATCACTACCGCAGGCAGCTAAATAAGATACAAGTTATTTTTTGGCAAGCTCTGCACAGTGTTCACCTAAAGCTACCTGTAGAAGGTTGGTGGTGTTTTCCTGATCCTATCACTATCGTAGGCAGCTAAATAAGCTGCAAGTTAGTTTTTTGTGAGCTCTGCACAGTGTTCAGCTAAAGCTACCTGTAGAAGGTTGGTGGTGTTCTCATACTACAGGCAGGTAGTTGATTTTGCTAGCTGCAGTATCAGTACATATATATATATATATATATATATATATATATATATATATATATATATATATCCCAGCTTAGTGCAGCTACAGGCCATTAGTATGTCTGGAAGGCCAATAAGGAGAGGCAGACAGTCACAAGCCAATAAAAGAGGGCAAGTAGGCTCTGTGTCTAGAGGCAACAGTGCTGGTCGTGGAGACGGTGCATCCTCATCAGCACGTGGCCGTGGGACACGCTTGGCCTTTTTTTCGGCAGCTGGCCGCGTTGAGCCGCAACATGCGGAAGACTTGGTCAAGTGGATGACCAAGCCGTCCTCATCCTCCTCATCCTCTCTCACCCATGCTCAGGGTACTTTGTCTGGCAAAGCAGCAGCCTCTTCCCTCGGCTCAATGTCATCAGTGACTCCTTCCCTAGCCCCACCATGTCCTCCTGAGGAGTCCCTCAAACTGTTTGACCACAGTGTTGGGTACATGCTCCAGGAGGATGCCCAGCGTTTGGAAGGCTCTGATGATGATACTGAGCTAGATGAAGGCAGTAATGTGAGCACGGACAGAGGGGGTGCCCAAGAAGGACAGCAATCTGGCAGTCATGCTCCCCCTGCTGCAGCATACTGCCAGGTTTGCTCCAGTGATGAGGAGGGAGGGGATGATGAGGTCACTGACTCAACGTGGGTGCCTGATAGGAGAGAGGAGGAGGAGGAGGCAGCACATCACCAATGAGGCAGGATGCCCTCCAGGGGCCAGCCTAAGGGCAGCACACTGACTGCATCACACCCCAAAGCTCCGCATGTGCAGGGCGCTGCAGTCTCTGCGTGTTATTCAAAAAGTTCTTTGGTGTGGGCCTTTTTTGAGATGAGTGCATCAGATCGCACCGCTGCTATTTGCAACATATGTCTCAAGCGTATCTCGCATGGCCAAAACATCTCCCGCTTGGGCACCACATGCTTGACCAGACATATGTTGACCTGCCATGCAGTTCATTGGCAAGCGTATTTAAAAGACCAACACCAAAGAGCAAAGAGCACCTCTCCTTGCTCCTCATCAGCTGAGATCTCCAACCCCACTATACCTTCAGTCCTCTCTGAGACCTGCACTGAGAGGAATGAAGGTGTGGAATTAGGTGTGTCACAGCCAAGTACTTGTGGGCAATCTGCTTTCGGTACACCGACGTCAGATTGTACCAGGCAAATTTCCCTGCTCCAGCTGCTGCACCGCCGAAAGAAGTTCGCTCCCAGCCATCCACATGCCCAGCGGTTGAATGCTAGCTTGGCAAAATTGCCAGCACTTCAACTGCTGCCTTTTCAGTTGGTAGACTCTGTCCCCTTCCGTGAGTTCATGGAATGTGTGGTTCCTCAGTGGCAGGTACCCAAACGCCACTTTTTCTCACAGAAGGCGATTCCGGCTCTCTACCGGCATGTGGGAGGCAATGTCTTGGCCTCGCTGGACAGGGTGGTCAGCGATAAGGTGCATATTACAGCTGACTTATGGTCCAGCAGGCATGTACAGGGACGTTACCTAAGTTTCACCGTGCATTGGGTGACTCTGCTGGCAGCTGGGAAGGATGCAGGACAAGGTGCAGTAGTGTTGGAGGTTGTTCCGCCACCACGCCTCCAAAATGCCACTACTAATGATTCTGACACACCTCTCTCCTCCACCCCCCCTCTTCTTCTTCCTCCATGGCCTCTTCCTGTGCTTTGTCCTCGGAAGCAGCGGTGCTCCGTAGCCATTCAAGGGGCTACGCAAGTATGCAGGCCAAAAGATGCCATGCGGTGCTTGAGCTGATGTGCTTGGGAGACACAAGCCACACTGGGGCAGAGGTTCTGTCAGCTCTGCATTGGCAGGTTCAGAGGTGGTTGATGCCACGCCAACTTAAGGCAGGAATGGTGGTTTGGGATAATGGCACCAACCTCCTCTCTGCCCTCCGACAGGGACAAATGACCCATGTGCCCTGTTTGGCTCACGTACTTAACTTGGTGGTGCAGCAGTTCTTGGGCAGGTACCCGGGCTTACAGGATGTCCTGAGGCAGGCCAGGAAAGTCTGTATGCATTTCCGCCGGTCATGTAATTCCAGTGCTCGGCTGGCAGACCTCCAAAAGGAGTTTAACCTGCCCAAGAACCACCTAATCTGTGACATGCCCACCAGGTGGAACTCAACTTTGGCCATGCTGCAGCGGCTGCACACACAGCAGAGGGCCATCAATGAGTACCTGTGTGACTATGGCACTAGGACAGGGTCAGGGGAGCTTGTTTTTTTCCCCCACACCAGTGGGCCATGATCAGGGATGCATGCACTGTCCTGTCACCATTTGAGGAGGCCACGAGGATGGTGAGCAGTGACAGTGCATGCATCAGTGACACTGTCCCCCTTGTTCACCTGTTGGAGCACACGCTGCGTGGAATAATGGACAGGGCACTTAAGGCAGAACAGAGGCAGGAAGAGGAGGACTTCCTTAGCTCTCAAGGCCCCCTTTATCCAGACAGTGTTCCTGCGTGCCCGCCGATCACACAGGAAGAGGATGAGGAGGAGGAGGAGGATTGTGTCAGTATGGAGGTGGAGCCTGGCACTCAGCATCAGCAGCAGTCTTTAAGGGATCAGTCCCAAGAAACACATGAACTTGTACGTGGCTGGGAGGAGGTGGCTGCAGACCATGTCGTCCTTAGTGACCCAGAGGACTCCGGACCGAATGCCTCAGCAAACCTACACTGCATGTCCTCCCTGATCCTGCAAAGCCTGCGTAAGGATCCTCGTATTTGTGGTATCAAGGAGAAGGACCAATACTGGCTGGCAACCCTCCTTGATCCATGTTACAAGGGTAAGGTTGCAGACCTTATCTTGCCATCGCAGAGGGAGCAGAGGATGAAACATCTTCGGGAGGCCTTGCAGAAAGGTCTGTGCAACGCGTTCCCAGAGACTGGGAGGTTACAAAATTCTGTTTCTGGACAACGTGTTGCTGAGGCTTCAGTCAGTCAAAGAAGGAGCGGTGGAGAAGGTGGCCGTCTGACCGATGCGTTCAGACAATTTTTGGTCCACTGCCCAAGGTATGATCGGTTCGAGCAACCATCGCCAGCGTCTGTTTTACATGGTGCAGGAATACCTAGGGGCAAGATCTGACTTAGACACCTTTCCCACCGAAAATTCTCTGGGTTACTAGGTCTTGAGGATGGATCACTGGCCAGAGCAGGATGGATCACTGGCCAGAGCTTGCACAGTATGCAATTGAGCTACTGGCCTGTCCTGCACCCAGCGTTCTTTCGGAACGCATATTCAGTGCTGCTGGAGGCTTTGTAACCGATCACAGGGTGCATCTATCCACCGACTTGGTCGATCGACTGACCTTCATAAAAATGAATCAGTCTTGGATCACCACCAGCTACCAAGCACCTGATGCTGATGTAACTGAATAATTTTTTTTGAAATCTCAGATCCCTTCAAGAACTGCCTATGCTGATGCTGAGTGACTATCATGAGTAATTATCCTCTTCCTCCTCAATGATCACGCTGAGAGCGTGTAAGAACATTTTTGGTTCTGGGCACCACCACCAGTGCCTAAGGCCCAATTGTTCAGCCCTTGTTTAACAGGGGCGTGTAATTACAATTTTTGATGCAATACTTTGCAGCAGGGCTCGTTTCTGCGTTCCAACTAGAGTATCTGTGAGGGGTTGCAGTGTTGTGGCACCAGCACCAGTGCCTAAGGCCCAATTTTTCAGCCCCTGTTTAACAGGGGCGTGTAATTACAATTTTTGATTCAATACTTTGCAGCAGGGCTCGTTTCGGCATTCCAACTAGAGTATCTGTGAGGGGTTGCAGTGTTGTGGCACCAGCACCAGTGCCTAAGGCCCAATTTTTCAGCCCTTGTTTAACAGGGGTGTGTAATTACAATTTTTGATGCAATACTTTGCAGCAGGGCTCGTTCCTGTGTTCCAACTAGAATGTCTGTGAGGGATTGCAGTGTTGTGGCACCAGCACCAGTGCCTAAGGCCCAATTTTTCAGCCCCTGTTTAACAGGGGCTAGTAATTACAATTTTTGATCTAATATTTCACAGCAGGGCCCGTTTCTGCACCCACCAAGAGCGAGTGAGGACTTACAGTGTAGTGGGACTAGTACCACCACAACTAAAGGCCCAATTTTTTTGCCCCTGTTCAACAGGGGCATGTAATTATAATTCTTGATCTAATATTTCACAGCAGGGCCCTGTGAGGGCTTACAGTGTTGTGGCCACAACAACACCTAATGCCCAAATTTCTGCTGAGTATATAGGGCAGGCCCCTACTTTCAAACATCCAACTTACAAACGACTCCTACTTGCAAACGGAAGGAGACAACAGGAAGTGAGATGAAATCTACCCCTAGGAAGGGAAATTCTCTCCTGTAAGAGTTAGAATGGGAAAAACGTTTCTCCTTTCCACTGATGCTTTATTACCAATCCTTGTTTCACAAAAAAATGCAAATTTTCAAAAAACATTTGTCATTGGGACAAAAAATGAGGTGAAATCTTCTGAAGAGGAGCACAGACAGCAAAACAAATGTCACAGAGGTGATAACCCTTCCCTATGTTTTCCAAAAGGCTTAAAATATATTTTTTGGCTGGAGCTAAACACGTTAAAACTGTACCAGTTCAAAATTACAAACAGATTCTACTTAACAACAAACCTACAGTCCCTGTCTTGTTTGCCCCGCCTGTATACTGCTGTTTAGAGTATATAGGGCCTGGTGGCCCCACGCCTTTCCTTTTTTTAATTTAGGTGCAGGGTTCCCCTTAATATCCATACAAGACCCAAAGGGCCTGGTAATGGACTGGGGGGTACCCATGCTGTTTGTCTCACTGATTTTCATCCATGTTACCAGGACCCGACATTACATTAAAGCCGCAAGCAGTTTTAAATTACGTTTTTTCCTTTAAAAATGACATTTTGTGCAGGGACTGTTCTAAGCACGGGAAACACGCGCCACTTTACAGGCATACTATAGACACCCAAACAGGTGGGGTTCTAGCGAGCCACAAGTGGACCAATGCCTCTAAGGAGTAAAACAACTATATTTAAAGCAGCAAACACTTCACCACGTTTCATTCCGTGTATTTGAATATAAATAAAATCAATTGTGCTTGCGCTAAAAATGTGAATTGAAAAAAAATATGAATATATATAAACTGAGTATAAAATATAAACTAATTGTGCAGAAATATTAAACCATAATTAGTATGCTAATAAAAACATACATGTAAAAATATATATATATAATGTGCAATCCTTATATATAAAATTCACAAAGTGCATCCACATAAAAGTGCAATCCTTATATAAAATGCTGAAAGTGCATCATGCATGAATATAGACCTAATTAATAAGTGCAAATCCTGTGACAATCAAGTGTCCAAACAAAATACGATCAGCAGATTCAAACTGAAACAAAGAAGTGCAAGAAAACAGTGTCCATGAATTAAGTGTTCATCATGCTTCTCCTGAAAAGTGTCCAAATCACAACAAGCTGGATGTGCTCTCCCATGATCCCCCACTTGTGCTTGCGCTCACCTCTATTCGTGTGACACGGTAGTTAAACAGTGTCAAAACACGCATTGGGGCCACTCCTGGGCTCACTCAGGATGCAATGATGTATGTCCAATCCTCACAGGTAAAACATCATTCATAAAAGAGAAAAAGAAAGCTCCATGGTGTAATATAGTAAGGGATTTATTTAAAGTAAAAGAAGTTCCTCCAGGAGGGTACTCACAGTATGCAGGTGCTACAGTGCACCAAACTATACAGGTGTATTTCGTTTAGCAGCGGCTCGTATGGCGTGCGGTGTGGTGTATATTCCTCTCCTTCCCTGCTGACAGCTCCGTCCTACCCCTCCCCGATGCGTATTTGGCACAGGGATCACGTGCCTTCCTCTGGGGGATATCATTTGGACGGACTCTCAATGTGAATTTTATATGCTGCCGGCGGCCATTTTGCCGAGGACCGCAGACAGCACTAGTGTGGAACTGCAGCTGAAATGAGCGGCCAGTGGCCATTTTGCCTAGGACCAACCATCTATGATGTAATAGGCTTCAGCTGTGTATAATATTGCAATGGAGAGCCATGTTTCACATCACCCATCATCCAATAGAGTTATGTTGGCGGCCATATTGCCTAGGTCCGCAGACAGCTCTAGTGATGGGCTACATTAATAAGCAGTTGATTAAATAAAATAAAACAGCAACTGACAGCGCTATAAAATTAGATCCATCACAAAAATAAACGGCCATGAATACCATTGCGGACAGTGATGGTATATGAAAGTGATCCTATACAGTTATATTGTGTTTGATAATCAAGGAAAGAGCTGTGCATCCAGGAGTCACCACACCGCACCTTATATACAATATGAAAGAGCCTGACCAAATTAAAATAAATCTGAATTGCCTTTAAAAACACATGCAAAAAGTTTAAAACATAAATTCCATAACTAAAATGAGAAATCTGCTCGGGTGACCTTATAATTCTCCTAAACTGAGTATTTAGAAAACCCCCCTATCAAAGGAGATCTGTATCTCTGGCCCCTATTGAAGAGTAAAATAATTTTTAATATAATATGTTAAAATCAATATACACCCCTAAACCCAATATCATATCAGTAAATATTTATGATATGCAATATAAAATATTAAAAGTATTAAAATTATTAAAAATTTTATAATGATATTAAAAAACCACCATAACAATGATAAGAACCTACAAAAAATAATATTACCAACATTAACAGGTGTTAACAGGGAATCCAACACATAAATTTAGGATTAACCTAAAAACCAACCTGGATAATATATCGGAATAAACATACAGAGAAATAAAAGAAATTATTTATATTAAGTTGGTCGCTACCCTGGCATCCTCATGTGAAGTCATCTTAATATAAAGCCCCATGGTCGACCAGACCATCAGTCAAACCGACCATAGTCCACAGTGGGTCTTTATCTAGAGTGGGAAACTCGATACCGTTAAATACATAGGAGCTAATTAAAAATTACTGAGGAAACATGTTAAATCAAAGTCCCTATTGAGCCCCCCAGGGGACAGAGAGCCCAACTGGTGTATCCACTAAGATTCTTGTTTACTAATATCTCTCGTGAAATTGGAACCCCTCCAGTGGCGTTTGGGAGCCTCTATCCCCCAAAATTTCATCCCTACCGTGCTTTTATTGTGCATTTTCTCAAAAGGGATATATAAATGGTGCTTGTCTGACCCTTTGCGGATGTTTCGTACGTGTTCCGCTAATCTGTCTTTCAAGGCTCTAATGGTGCGGCCCACATAGATAAGATTGCATGGGCACTTTAATGCGTATACGACACCTATAGTGTCGCATGATATAAAGTCCCTGATGGTATAAGACTGATGATTTATAGGATCCGAGAACTCCTTTACTCTTTTGTCATTCCCCGGAACCCTCACACAACTATAGCATCTACCACACCCGTAGAAGTCCTTGAGGTCCCAGAACATCTTAGGATTTGGGGGGGGGCGGTTCAACAACATTGTGTATCAATTTATCCCGTAAATTAGTCGCTTTTTTAAAAACAATTTTAGGTTTATCCGGGAGCACTAGTGCTGTCTGCGGTCCTTGGCAAAATGGCCGCCGGCAGCATATAAAATTCACATTGAGAGTCCGTCCAAATGATATCCCCCAGAGGAAGGCACGTGATCCCTGTGCCGAATACGCGTCAGGGAGGGGTAGGACAGAGCTGTCAGCAGGGAAGGAGAGGAATATACACCACACCGCACGCCATACGAGCCGCTGCTAAACGAAATACACCTGTATAGTTTGGTGCACTGTAGCACCTGCATACTGTGAGTACCCTCCTGGAGGAACTTCTTTTACTTTAAATAAATCCCTTACTATATTACACCATGGAGCTTTCTTTTTCTCTTTTATGAATGATGTTTTACCTGTGAGGATTGGACATACATCATTGCATCCTGAGTGAGCCCAGGAGTGGCCCCAATGCGTGTTTTGACACTGTTTAACTACCGTGTCACACGAATAGAGGTGAGCGCAAGCACAAGTGGGGGATCATGGGAGAGCACATCCAGCTTGTTGTGATTTGGACACTTTTCAGGAGAAGCATGATGAACACTTAATTCATGGACACTGTTTTCTTGCACTTCTTTGTTTCAGTTTGAATCTGCTAATCGTATTTTGTTTGGACACTTGATTGTCACAGGATTTGCACTTATTAATTAGGTCTATATTCATGCATGATGCACTTTCAGCATTTTATATAAGGATTGCACTTTTATGTGGATGCACTTTGTGAATTTTATATATAAGGATTGCACATTATATATATATATTTTTACATGTATGTTTTTATTAGCATACTAATTATGGTTTAATATTTCTGCACAATTAGTTTATATTTTATACTCAGTTTATATATATTCATATTTTTTTCAATTCACATTTTTAGCGTGAGCACAATTGATTTTATTTATATACTATAGACACCCCCCAGGTACGATATTTAAAGGAATATTTCCCTTTTTTTTTAACTTTAAGCATCATTAAAATCACTGCTCCCGAAAAAACGTCCGTTTTTAAAAGTTTTCTTTGCATTGGTACATGTCCCCTGGGGTAGGACCTGGGTCCCCAAACCCTTTTTAGGACAATACCATGTTAAATTAGCCTTTAAAATGAGCACTTTTGATTTTGAACGTTCGAGTCCCATAGACGTCAATGGGGTTCTAACGTTCGTGCGAATTTTCGGTCCGTTCACAGGTTCTGGTGCGAACCGAACCAGGGGCTGTTCGGCTCATCCCTACTATGGTGCCATTTATAGGCATTTCTCTCCTGAAAGGCTATTTTATCCCTCCAAAACGTATGCTCCTTCATGACCAAGGTGTCGCTAATCACTTGCTCAAGATGGAGTTTAATCCCCTCCTCATATTCTTTAAATTGTGGGGAGCATTTGAAATGTTCTAGCTTAGCATAAAGTTGATCAATATCCTTATCTAGTGCAACAAAGCATTTACGGTATTGTTCAATAAGGAGTTTCATCACAATTTTTGTACATTGCTGTATATTATTCTACCATCTCTTCTTGAAGATATCATCAACCTCTTCTAATAGGGGAAAAATTTGTTTATCTCTTATACAGCTTTCTTCTCAACTGCACTTTGAAAAAATAGGGAGGAGAGTTCAGATTCCTGGGACTCCTTTTTACCATATCCCTTGTAATATGCTTTCATTAATGCCTCCCATTCCTTCCCTTGAAACATGCTTGAAAAGCCAAGTGTATACGTATAAACAGTAGAACAGTACAGTGTGTTTTCAAAAACAATATTTGCTTACTTATTGTACATATAAAGGTTGAATGTTATGGATTTCTCTGTGGTGGAATTATTGCGGGGATTGGGTATTTGCTACCCTATATATAGTATAGAAGATCCACCAGAGAAAGCCATATCTATGTTGCCAACATCCCCATAGATACATGGAAAAGAGGTTAGTATCCCCATAGTACTTAATGGGACTTTAAGGGCAACTCTCCAAAAATAGCTTATGAATTTATATAAAACATATAATTTTATTACATCAATGTAAAAAAGGTTTAAAACCATCAATATAGATGATAAAAACAAAAAAATGAAAAGTTAAACGGCTGACAAAACATAACAGTAATCATAATAGAGAAATTACATCATAACGGTATGAACTCCACTGCAAACTAGTTCAGAGAATACATACCATTCAAGATGGACAGAAACGTATACGACAGCTGTAAATGGTATAAAAGCAGAGTTCACTTTTGCCACAAATGTTGTAAAGTACCCCCAGACCCAGGGACCCAAGTGGTCCACACTGGGATCCCCCTCCCAATTCACATTGCAAGGTATCAGTCAAATTATGAATGAAAACAGATCTACTGTAAAAAGAAAGAAAAAATGAATATACAGGACTGGAGTTGTGACACAAGAATAAATAGGTGGGTGAAATCACTCAGAGCACAGAGCAATCCAAGCAAAGCCAAAGCTGGTCCTGGGTAGCCATCAAGAGACCACACTGCAAAAACTATGCACAGCAAATTAATACAGTCCTTTGTGTATATACAAAATGCATGGCTTGGATATAAAGAGTGTGGCTGGGAGTCCCAACTTCAGTTTACCTCAAGTTAGGGCCCTGTGGGGACCAAATGGTGGGTCTAAACATCCAAAGCTCTGAACATCCATCACAGGCTTATGAGTCTAAAAAAACAAGGCTTCTTTCTGTCGCTTGACACAGAGAAGGTATTCGATAGGTTGGCCTAGGACTATCTAGCGGCAGTTCTTCAGATGATTGGCCTAGCGTTTTGCCTGATTCACCTCAGTATGTTCCTCTACACCGACCCTACTGTGAAAGTTTGGGTCAACAGCCATCTTTTGAATGACTTCTCCATCTGTAATGGTACATGACAAGTTGTAACTCTCTGTCCCCATTGCTTTTCATATTTACTCTGGAACCTTTCTTGTGCCGCCTTTGTGCGAATGGAAATTCGTGGAAAGACAATAGCAGGATGGTATTACAAACTGGAGGCCTTTGTCAATGACATTCTGCTTTTTCTCTTAGAGCAGCACATCATATTCCCCTATCTTCTGAAAAAATGTAATCTCTTCCAGCATATCTCAAACTTCAAAATCAATTTTAGTAAATTTTATGCTTTCAACATTACTTTTCAAGCGTCCCAGGTAATGCGATATCAGAACAACTTCTTGTTCATATGGCAGTCAGATGCCATCTGCTACCTTGGTATCCAATTGCTTGCACGCCTATCTGTACTAAACGAGAGGAACTACTTGCCCATTCTATGCATAAGCAAGGATGACCTTCAAAAATAGAATAAACCCCTCTCCTCCTGGTTTGGAGGAGCGGTCATTCTCAAAATGAATGTGCTGTATGTCATTCAGGCAGCCCTGATCCAACTACCCCAAACATTCCTGCATTCTTATAAAAGGCTCTATACTACCTGTCTGTGGCACCATTGTCATTCGAGAATTGGATACAAGCAGCTGCCATGGCATGAGAGAAGGGGGATAGGGCTAGCAGATCTACGTAACTACTATTGGGAATGCCACCTACTGGGCATGTCTCATATCCCATGCGAAAGACTGGGTGTGCTTAGAAGCCTCATTCTTTGATGCACCTCTAAGCACCACTCCTTGGCTTACAAGATGTCATATCTCCAACCCCCTGCAAGACCACCCGCTTATTGGGCCGACATTGACATGCTTCTGAGATGTCTGCACTAAACTGTGTCCTCGACTCCCAGACTCCTGATGTCTGTCTGAATGAATCCAGACTTTCTGCCTGTGATGGCCAACGCATGTTTTATGTGCACACCACTTTTTCCACCTGGGAAAACTTCTCAAATATGAACTGTCACCCAATAGCCTGAGGTCCACTTGAACCCATGGACCTACCTCCAACTTCAGGACTCTTACCCACTTTGAGAGTCTGTACATAAAGTGTCCCTTAATGTTTTGATTCAGGAAAATGAGATAGTAATGGATGCCTGCCTTGCTGCACAAATTTAACTAAACCATACCCGTCTGCTACTGCCATTGAGTCATTGGCACATCCTTACATGTATGGTGGGAAAGCCCACCACTCCAACCCTTTTGGTCCATAGAGCACTTCACAATAGCTCGGCTGATGACATCCACTCCAGACTTTCTGCCAGCACAGTACTTTCTCCATCACACCTCACTCTCTTCAAAACATACTAGGACTAGCCTCATTTTGAGATTTTGGTGTTTACAAGTTTAAAAGTTTTTTTTTTGCTAAAAAATTACTTAGAACCCCAAACATTATATATATTTTTTTCTAACACCCTAGAGAATAAAATGGCAGTCATTACAATACTTTTTTCACACCATAATTGCGCAGCGATCTTACAAGCGCACTTTTTTGAATAAAAAAATAAGACAACAGTAAAGTTAGCCAAATTTTTTTTATATTGTGAAAGATAATGTTACGCCAAGTAAATTGATACCCAACATGTCCCGCTTCAAAATTGCACCCGCTCGTGGAATGGCATTAAACTTTTACCCTTAAATCTCCGTAGGCGAAGTTTAAAAAAATCTACAGGTTGCATGTTTTGAGTTACAGAGGTCTAAGGCTAGAATTATTGCTCTCGCTCTAACAATTGCGGCGATACCTCACATGTGTGGTTCGACCACCGTTTTCATATGCGAGCGCTACTCACATATGCGTTCGTTTCTGCGCGCGAGCTCGTAGGGATGGGGCAATTTTTTTTTTCTTATTTATTTTACTTGATTTTATTTATTTTTTCACTGTTTTAAAAAAAAAAAATTGGGTCACTTTTATTCCTATTACAAGGAATGTAAACATCCCTTGTAATAGAAAAAAGCATGACAGGTCCTCTTAAATATGAGATCTGGGGTCAAAAAGTTCTCAGACCTCATATTTGGACTAAAATGCAATTAAAAAAAATTTGTCATTTGAAAAAATGACTTTGAAAAAATGGCCCTTTAAGACATATGGGCGGCAGTGATGTTATGGCGTCGCTTCTGCCCTGCTATGGTATGGAGACGGGTGGGGGCCATCTTCCCCTCACTTGTCTCAATACCCAACCACAGACAGGTCCCTATCGCCTCCGCCGCTGCCAAAGGGTGCGGGAGAGGGACGGGGGCCCCTCTCCCACCGCCGATAATGGTGATCTTGGGTGTATCCACCGCAGAGACCACCATTATCCTAAACATGACTCGCTCCTGTAGAGATGGATACCTCGGTTGTGTTACAGAGATATCCATCTTCAAAGTGCCGACATATATATACAGGAGCCGGTCAGCAAGTGGTTAAATCACTTGCAATGCAAGTGGATACAGAGGTAAAGGGATTGGGGTAAAATTGTCTCAGGGACTTTGAAGGTGCTTGCAATATCAGGTGAACACAAATAAAATAATGTATGCAAAATCTAAACTACATAAAATGAATCTTTTATTCAAATTTTTATTACAAAAATATCACCAAAAGGTTAAAAACAACCAATCTCTCAATCTAAATCAATGAATTGTAACAGGAAATTGACAAATACCACTCAATGAATACCAGGAGTGGTAGCGGGGGGGGGGGCAGGGAGAGGAAGAAAGGAAGGAGGGAGGGGGAGAGGAAGAAAGGAAGAGAGGGGGGGAAGGAGGGATGAGAAGGAATGGGATGAAAGAAAACAGGCATAAAGAGAAGAGGCGTGAGATATAGGATATCTTCCATTACTTTTCCCATCCTGTTTATGGGGTAGGGGGATCAGGGTCACCGGAGGCGTCGACCCAGGACGACCAGATTTTATAAAACTTCCCCGGGCATTGCCTACTTTCATACGTTAATTTATACAGAGGGAGTACCTTATTCACAGACCTTAACCACGAGGCCAGGGTAGGAGGCTCTACCATTTTCCACCGCAATAGAATTTCCCGCCTAGCATAGTACAATGCGAAGGTTAGACACAATTTGCTATACCTATCACCCACAACATCTTCCAAATGACTGAGTAGTAGTATCTGGGGATCCGCCTGCAAATCTGATCCTATGATATTGCTCAGTGTGGATGCCACCGCTGACCAAAAGAGTCGGAGACTGGGACACGACCAGACCATATGCCAGAAAGTACCCACTTCCTGTCTGCATCTCTGACAATTGGGATCTCTTTGAGGGTAAATGCGCGCCAACCTCTGTGGAGTAAAATACGCCCTGTGTAAGAACTTGAATTGTATGAACCTATCTTTTGCAGCGATCATGGAAGGAATGTAGGATATTAAACACTCCCTCCATTCCTCCTCATCTAACGAGGGAATATCAACCCTCCACTTTTCCCAGGTTTTAGTTAGTTTGACATCATGCTCCACTGTCAGGTATAGGTATAGTGTGGAGAAAGGCTTCCCCATCACGCTGGAAGTCAAGAGCCTTTCAATAGAGTCCGGTTCCAGAATGAGGGGGGCAGGGAACTGAGCCTCAAAGGCGTGCTTCAGCTGCCAATATCTAAACTGGAAGGAGGCAGGAAATATCAATGTCGTCTAGATATGCCCCCAGCCTACCCTGGAACCATAGAGAGATTCATAAAACTCCGCAAAGCAACAATTGATCCCTTCCGGTGTGTGGATCAGTTGTCCCAAGGAGTCTCTAATATGTGAAATACTCATCCCACCCTCCTGTTCCCTAGAGAGCCAGGCCAACAAACGGCCTGACCGATCTCCCTGCTCAAAAATCCTTTGGGATTGAGCCAACATTTTCTTCTGAGTGAGAGAAGTGCGGAGGCGAACCACCTCCTTCGTCAACAGTTGTAGATGCGAGTAGTGCGCAGGGTCCCGGGTACGAACAAAAAGAGCCCCTGCACCACACGCCTCCCGCTCTGCCTTCACTAAGTCTGCTCTATGCTCACGTCGGACCCTGGCAATGATGGCCTGGTAGTGCCCCCTCGTCGCGACTTTGAAGGCATCCCACACCACCACGGAGTCAGCAGAGCCCACATTTGTAGCCCAAAAATCAAGCAATTCCGTTCTAAATTGGGAGTCTACTGAGGTGTTTGAAATCCAAAATCTGGAGAGCCTCCATATCCTTTCTACTGAGCCTAGGGAGAGATCCAAAGACAACAACAAGGGTGCATGGTCGGAAATTCCCCTAGGCAATATTCGTATGTCTGTGACCCGTGGGAGAACCTGAGCCCCTGCGAAGACCAAGTCTATGCGGGAAAACCTTCTGTGGGAGGCCGAGTGGCATGTGTATGCCCTAGATTGGGGGTGACGCCACCTCCAGACATCAGTCAGGCCATAGGTATCCGCCCACTCAGCCAACCCAGAGCAATAACCTCCCGCAGGAATTAGCCTGTCCAGATCCGGGTCAGGGACCAGATTAATATCCCCCAATATGACATTGTTATCAGAGGCAAAGTCGGCCAGCTTACCGGTGATCTGATTGAGCACCAGCAAGGAGGCCGGGGGGGCAAATATAAGCCCACAATGGTCCATGTTAAAGAATACATTTTTGCGTGAATAATAACATACCGTCCATCAGGGTCCAGGGCCAAATCCAAGAGCCGAAAGGGAAGTGACTTCAATACCAGTATAGTTACACCCCTAGAAAATGTGGAGTGCGTGGAATGGTAGTGGTGTCCCACCCATGGTTTTTTAAGGGCCAAAACCCTACGTCCTGTTAGGTGCGTTACCTGGAGCACACATATGTGTGGATTATAAGACTTAATGAATTGGAACACCAGGGAGCTTTTAACTGGGGAATTCAGTCCCCTGGTGTTCCAGGAGATGATGTTAAGTGAGGACATGGCCATTGATAATGTTAAGAGTAATAGGATCAATGAAAATCACGGCTCTCGGACCGGACCCCGGGACCCGAACCGGACACATCTGTAAACAGTGTAATGCTGATAAGTCAATTATTTTGGCATGAATAACAAACAAAACCAAACCAAAAACAGATAAGGGATCCCAATAATCGAAGCAGATGGAAATAAAAATGGCCCCAATAGGGGAACTTACCCCACCCCCCTCCCCACCCAACCCCCCAAAACTGAGGCGAGTTTCAATCTTGAACTTATTCAGCTCGCCGGCTGCAACAGAGGATCCATGGAAGAGGCAAACTCACCCCCCCGAAACTTCACATGGGGGGGGACAGCATTTCAAGCGGCTTAAACAGTTGAGAGCTCCGTTTGTAATACAACAGGCTGTGGAGATTTAGAAAGTCAGATGAAAGGGAAATATCCGATAGTGCGACCCCACAGTAAAGTCTGTCCATCGTTGGGTGAAGATGCCGAACAACATTGTTCCCAACACCCCTCAAGAGAACAAGCAGTTGTAGAGGAACTTCATATTTCAACAGTCTCCTGACCAAATTGTTTGGCAGGGGCATTATCTTAGAATTTCCCTGGGAGGGGTAATAAACTTCTCCTCCCAAGACTGTCCACACCATGGATTGAACCGAGCATAACTTATGCAACAAAGAAAGTCATCCATGTGGGAATACATATATTACCTCAGTCCTGGGCCAAGGCTATGGTGAACAAACAATGAAGGATCTCACCTTACATGCCAGGTAAACCGTCAGCGGATCCGTGGTAGCGAGTCCAGCCAGGTTGAGGCCTCCCTTGGGCGGTATGCGGTGCGCCCTCTCTACTGTGTAGTAAGGTGACCAGCGGGCCTCAGTTAGAAGGTCACTGAGCAAGCCCTCTATGAAGGAGGTAGGGTTACTCCCCTCCACCCCCTCCGGTAGACCAACAATGCGAAGGTTATTACGCCGGTTCCGGTTCCTGTTCTCCGCGTCCTCGGCTCTATATTCAAGGGCCTTTACTTTGGTTTGGAGAGTACGGAGTGACCTCTCATGTTCCGCAATGGTGTCTTCGGTGGTACTCAGTCTTTGTTCCGTCTCAGTGACTCGTGATCTGATTTTATCTATATCTTGATGGATTAGACCCATGTCCAACTGAACTGCTTCGATCTTTTTTTGTTAGTGTTGATTGGCAGGTTGCAATGGCTGCCATGACGTCCGCCAACCAGGGGGGACGAGAGTCATCCGACTCCATAATGTCTGTCTGTGGAACTCTGTGGGTGCCGCGTACTTTAGGGACCTCCAGTGGGCGTGTGGGGGGAGTCCGGCTGCGGTGGGAAGGTCAACCTCTTACCCCCTTTATTGTATCTTGCGCTGGAATTCCGGCGCCTCATTCAGGTGGCGTGGGCCCAGATCTGGGCAGTATTCAGCAATTAGTATGGGGAGCCTGTCTGCGAGATCAGGGGTGTTCAAGCAGCAGGTAGGATAAAGTTTGTGTCCCCTTAACAGTCTTCCCCCCTCATCTGCAGGCAAATGGCACAGGAGCTGCTGATTTCAGGTCCACATAGGCCCACAGGGATAGCCAGCTCAGTCACCGCACTTCACTACCAGGGTGTGGGGGATGTGGGGGCTCTAGGATCTGCTTCTGTGGCTTAGGAGTGTCTATCAGCGGTCACAGGGCCCCCTCCACTAGGCCAGCAAAACACAGCACTCCCCCCGTTGATCAGGCGGGCCCAGGGCTCCAGGAAAGGCTGCGGTCGCGGCCTAGTAAATCACGGGGGGGGGAAAGATTTCAGGCCCCGGATGCGGCCTAGATACAGTCCGGGGTTCCCTCTCCTGCCCTCATCTGTGGTCCGCGGCAGTCAGCTAGGCCCTATGCTCAGTCCAATCACGGCGGGGGGTTCCTGGTTCGCCGCGCGGCCCGTCAGGAAAGGCCGCGGCTTCGGCCTAGTCGCCCGCGGTAGGCCGGGTCCCCAATCTCGCACCAGGAATCAAAATTTCTCTCAGATCACAGCAGGAATAGGATCCCCTATCCCCTACTAGGCAGCAGGAGTGAAGTTAGTGAGAGTTTGGGGCCGATGGATCCGGATTTCTGTGCGGATCAGCGGAGCTCTCTGAAAAAACAACCGCTTACGGCGCCATCTTGACCACGCCCCCCTGGCAGAATATATTTAGTCTCAGGTTGCTTAAGAAGACATGTGGCCACTCAATGAAGTTGGATGAGAAGCATTTTTAATGTTAAACTCTGTAAGGGATTCAATAAAAAACAGTCAAATAGTTGTTCACTGCCACCTAGTGGTAAGTGAAAATAAATAGCTAAAAATAGCTGCTGCTATCACCCATGTGTTCCCACATCCACAGCAAATATACAAAATATCTATGTGATAGCGCTGCTAAATGAGACTCCTAAGTGCACATATCCTTAAATAACTAAAAAGACACACAATTGATAATAAAGTGCAAGTGCCAATATATAAAGTGCCAAGCAAAACAAAATGTGCAAAAAACTCAAAAATAGTCCATATATAATGAAAAAAAAAAGAAAATTAAAATGGTGCACAAAAAACCTATTTGAAGCCGTGCTTCACAAATAACTACACTCTGTGACTTGTGTCCCCTTCACTGAATGCTGTGCAAGCTCACCTTATTCTTAAACTCTAGAAGGGTCAAGTACTCTCTGAACACAGTACGATTCCCCTTTAAAAGTGGCTCCTCACTAGTCACCAGCAGCTCCAAGTTGACACAAAAAGACAAGAATGCTTCCAATAGTGCAGTACCTAGATGTTATTTAGAACAAACCTTGCCACCCCAGCTTCATATAATGCACTCACATTTATTGAATAAAAACATAGTATAAAACAAAGTCCAACAGATCTCATGGAATGCATGTATAATCCCACCACCAGGTTCCAGCTCTACGTGTTACGCCACCATCCACGTGGCTTCGTTTGGAGGATAAAAGCTTTGCCCAATCTGGGCACAGAATGCACCGTGCAGTGCTCAGTGTATTGCAGGGTGTTAGTTGCGGTGAAAACTTGGCGAATACCCTTCAAATTCCGGTGTTCAGTGTATGGTAAGTAGAAAGTGTTCTTTCGTGATAGAAGTGCATTCTCAACAGGACATCTCTGGGAACCTCTTGAATTATATGGACTGAGACTCTATACATTGTGAGCTCCAGAGTCAACAAAGAGGGTTCTAGGGAAGTAAATAAGTCATGAACTTATTGTTGGAGCTGAGAGTCAGGCACCATTTACATTTTATTTTTTTTTCTTTCAATATTTTTTTGGTAAGTTTTCATAAAATACGATAAACCATACAATACATGTGGTGATCATTACAATGATATAACAAGAAGTCAAGGAAAATAACATCTATTAGTTGACACTAGAGTTGAAACAATAATTTCCTGAGTGAGTTCAGAATGTGGGAGTAAAAAACATATAGGTGGTTTGTTTATGCTGGAGGTTAAACTCCCATCGGTTTGTCAGGAAAGCTAATTGTTAAGATAGCTTTGAACTATTTCAGGATGTTATTTAATAGATCTCAGAGGAAATAATACTTGGGCTCTTTGTGGATCTCACAGGGCTGAAAACTCCAAATTAAAGAGAAACGTGGAATGGAATGAAAAGTGGAAAAGAAGGAAACAAGATGAAAAGATAGAGAGATAGGAAAGAAGAGGTGCAGTTCCCCCTCCCTCCCTGCCACCACCAGGGCCCACACGCACCGCATAATAATATGGGATCATCTGGGGGCACCAACATAGGTGGTCCATGGTTCCCAGACCAATTCAAATTTTGCCACAGTGTATGTTAAGGAGCTTACCATTTTTTCTTGAGCCATAATCCAGGAGATTTTTCTTTTGGCTGCAATGAAGGAGACTCTCTTCTTTTTCCATGCCTTAGCTATGGTCAATTTGGAACCCAGTAAGATGTAGAAAATTAGTGATTGGGTAGCTTTGGAGACTTTGGGTATCCTGTCATTGAGTAATGCAATGGATGGGTCTTTTGGAATTTGACAGCCCGTTACCTTGCGTATCATATAGAATATTTTGTTCCAGAATTCCCTAATGTTTGGGCACTCCCACCAAGTGTGCAACATTGAGCCATACATGTTGCACCCTCAAAATAATAGCGGTGAGGAGGAGGGGAACATCATGGCCAACCTCGCTGGAACAAGGTACCATCTGGTCAGTATTTTGAGATTTGCTTCAATCAAGACCGTGTTACATATATTGCTATAAGACCTAAAGATGTTACTATGCCAAGTATCAATGCTCCAGCAGATCTAAGTCTTTTTCATCCCAGGCCAACATATATGGGAGCTTAGAATCGTCTGAGGCCAGTGACAGGTAAACCACGGAAATGCCCTCCCGCTGCTCAGTGGCTTGACCGCACCATTGTTCGTAAGGTGTCCTGGATGGGGGCAATGGTATGTTACGCCATTGCGCATTTAGGAAATGCAAAATTTGTAGATAGCAAAATCTTTCAGTCGGGCATCTCCAGCTTGTTCTGACAGAAACTTAGCGAGAGCGGGCCCCGGGGGGGTCAAAAAGTGTCCAATGCGGTATAATCCTTTATCTAACCACCAGCTAAAGGCTTTGATATTCATGCCTGGTAGGAAGTTTGGGTAGTTAAAAATATGTGCTAGTGGTGACATGGCTGATGTCAAAGACTGGTGTCTTTTCAGGCTATCCATAGAGAGATGGAGTTGGAGAGCACAGGGGATATAACAGGGGGGTGATCTTTAACTGGGCACCAGAGGAGGAAGTCTAAAGTGTGCGTTGGAACTGCTTGCCTCTCTATCTGGCTTTTCTATGAGAGTGTAGATAATTGACTATTGTGCCAGTCTAGCCGCTTGATAATACCACAGGAGGTTTGGAGCTCCCAACCCTCCTTGCTTTCTTGGTCTGTATAGCACTTTCCTTGATAAGCGATGACCTGAGGTGCCCCAAATGAAGTGTACCAGTTTGCTTTGAAATGTACATAAGTGATCTTTTCTAATCAGGATTGGCAATGCCCGGAATAGGTAAAGCAGTTTGGGAAGTAATGTCATTTTCGCTGCGTTCGGTCTCCTTAACCAGGATAATTCATGGAGCACCCATCCTTTCAGATCCTTGCTAAGTTTCTCATACATGGGGGGAAGTTGGCTGAGTATAATTTCTCCTCCTAGATATCGAATAGTGGTATTGCTCCATTCAAATTGGAAGGAGCTTTTGAGATGGTCTGCGGTTGTTGGGGGGATATTCACATTCAAGATTTGGGATTTGTTGAGGTTAACAGTTAGGCCCGTGGCTCTGGAAAATTGATCAAAAAGTTTACAGATGTTTGAAAGGGAGGTCGTCGGCGAAAAGCAGAAGATCATCCACAAACAGAGCGCATTTGTGCGTTTGTTGACCGCAGGAGACCCCTTGTGTAGGGTTGACCCGATACCACTTTTTTAGGACCGAGTACAAGTACCGATACTTTTTTTCAAGTACTCACCGATACCGATTACCGATACTTTTTTTTTAATGTCACGTGACGTTTTTTTTTTTTTTAACAGTGCTTGCTTTTTGTGGGGGGGGGGGGTGGACGGTGTATGTGTGTGTTTTTTTTTATTTACAATTTTTATTTTTTACAATAAATATTTTTTTTATTCTTAATTGTTTTTTTTTTTTTTTAATCAGCGCTTTTGGGGGGCTTTGGTGAGATATCAGGGGTCTTAACAGACCTCTGATATCTCCCCCTTGAGACAGAGAAAGAGACAGAGGATAGAGATTCTCCAGTCCCTTTCTCTGCAGCCTCAGCTGCACTCAGAATGAATGGAGAGAAGATAGTGACTCCTCTTCATTCATAAACTGACACATCGTAATCACAGGAGATTACAATGTATCAGTTATGTGAATGGACAGAGTCAGCTGACTCTATCCATACACAAAGGAAGGAGGAAGGGGACGGAGGAACGGAGGGGGGAGAACGGAGGGGACAGATAAGGAGAGAGGAATGGAGGGGGACAGATAAGGAGAGAGGAACGGAGGGGGACAGATAAGGAGAGAGGAACGGAGGGGGACAGATAAGGAGAGAGGAACGGAGGGGGACAGATAAGGAGAGAGGAACGGAGGGGGACAGATAAGGAGAGAGGAACGGAGGGGACAGTGGAGAGGCACAGAGAAGGAGAGGGGAACGGAGGGGGACAGCGGAGAGGCACAGAGGAACGGAGGGGGCATGGAGGAGGATGCAGTGACAGTCAGCGGTGACCGATCACCGCTGTATGTCACTAAAGCCGCTGAAAGCCGCTGGGGGAGAATCTTGTAACTCACAGCTGACTTCTAGGTATCGGGGGAAGCATCGGGAGCATTTGCCCGAGTACAAGTACTTGGGCAAATGCTCGGTATCGGTGCCGATACCGATACTAGTATCGGTATCGGGACAACCCTACCCTTGTATATCTGGGTTCGTGCGAATGGCAATTGCCAGGGTTTCTATCGCTATTGCAAATATAATGGGCGATAAGGGATACCCTTGTCTGGTCCCAATAGCTATTTTTTGCTGATATTAAGCCCATGAATCTCTGGCCAAAGCCCCATCGTTGTAGGATGTTAAATAGGTACAGCCAGGAAACCAAATTGAATGCTTTTTGAAGGTTGAGTGAGAGTAGCCCTTCCTGTCTTGTCCCCTGCGCCCATCCTGATTGTAGTATCGAGATTATATCGATTGGCCTATGAATTTGGTCAGGACCTTGCCTACCTGGGATAAATCCCACCTGGTCTTTGTGAATATATAGGCTGATAAAAGAGGCAATGCGGTCCGCTAAAATCTTGGTCGGAATTTTCATGTCATTGTTAATAAGTGATATGGGCCTATAATTTCCTACCTCCCCCTGATCTTTATGTGGTTTAGGGAATTACGGATATGTAAGGCGAGTTTAGGGTGATATCTAGAGGGTCTCCTTTGGTTTTATCATTATAGAATTTTGTGAAGGGTTGGGCCAGAGTCTGCGCGAATGTCTTATCATATGGTATAGAGAATCCATCCGGACCTGGGGCAGATCCCCTCTTTAGGTTTTTAATGACATTCAACACTTCCTGTACAGTAATAGGGAACTCTAGGATGTCATGGTGTTTGGAATCTAATTTTGGGATTGGGAGCGAGTTCAATAAGGAATGCATGTGGAGCTCACTATTTTCACTATCCATGCTGTATAATTTCTCGTAAATGCGGTGGAAGGTTTCCATTTTCCGTTTCGGGTTCAGGGTGTGTTGATTGCCCAACACTCGTATTTTAGGTAAGTTTCGCTGTCTGGTAAGGGGGGTCAGTTTGGTCGCAAGCATATGGCCCATTTTGTCACGTTGATGAAAAAAATTAGCTCCGCTCCATCGAATATGCTTTTCAGCTTTCGAAGTAAGGGCTAAGTTGAGGGATAAGCTTGCAGCGTCCAATGCAGCCATGGGAGCCAGTCTGGGGTCTTGTTTATGTAGACGGCGTAAGCAATTAAATTCCTTGTCTAGCTTGTCTATGTCAATTGAGTGTTCCTTTTTCACCCGAGAAGAAATTTGGATCAATTTGCCCCGTATCGTGGCCTTGTGAGTGGCCCATAGGGTCTCCTCAGACACCTCTACCGTTGAGTTTAAGAGGAAGTATTCTTCTATAGCTTTCTCAATTTCTGACGCCCTCACTGGGTCACTGAGCAAAGATTAGTTTAGTCTCCACTGAAAAAGGTTGGGGAGTTTGGAGCTTCTTCTAAGGGATAGGAGGACTATGGAATGGTCAGAGCATACCGTGTCTCTTATCGGAGATTTGAGTAGGTCTGGGGTTTTGGCTGCAGAGATAAATATGTGGTCAATCCTAGCGTATGACTGGTGCGGATGTGAGAAGTGTGTAAAATCTCGTGTAGTTGGGTTAAGTTCTCTCCAGGCATTTGCAAGACCAAACTTGTGGATTAGCTTAGCTATTTTGAGGCTTCTTTCAGGCGGGCAGATTAGCTGGGTTTCCCGGGGGCCTGGTTTTGTCCAAACCTTGATCTAGGTACTTGAGTCCCCCCCATAAATGACTGTCCCATTCACCATGGGTCCTAGTGTTTTGAGCATTGTCTGAAAAAATGTAGCCTATCCCCGATTAGATGCATAGTACAAAATGATAGAGTAAATTTGGTCATCTATAGTGCCCTTTACGAAAATGAATCTGCCTGCAGTTCTTGGATATTAGGATCACTACTCCCCTAGTTTTGTCCTCAGCATTGGCGAGGAAAAACAGCTGAAATTTTGCATACAGGAAGGAGGGATTATACCGCCTTGGAAAACGAGTTTCCAGGAGTAGGACTACGTCAACCTTTTGGGAGTGCATGAATTGTAAAATCTTCCACCGTTTAACCGAAGAGTTCATCCCTTGCGTGTTGTGGGAAGCAACCCACAAGGGAGGAGAGGGCATAGTGGAGTCAGCCATCAAGCATAGGGTAAAGGCCCCCCATCATCATCCCGCCACCTACCTCAAGGATGGCCTTGAGTCTCTTCTGGTACCCATTCCAGTAAGTTTTTTGCACCCCCACAGGGGTAATCCCAGTGGATGGATCACGACGGCTAGCAAGGAGGGGAGAAAAAGAAAAGGAGTTAGAGAGAGGAGACAGAGCAGAGGTAAGATGAAGAGAAGAGAATCCTCTAGGGAACCCAAAGGACAGAAGCAGCGTACTAGCTTACTGTCCATGCAACAAGTATTGGTTTCAGACTCTGCTATAGAGACGGAAGTCCTACCGAATGGGCTCGGTAAATCCAAAGCCATTGGGTAGGTGGGGCACAATAACATATCACCCCGGCCTAGGCACACCAAACTGTATAACTTTACAAAAGTAATGAAAAACTTAAAGTCCGACTACAACAGGCATAATACAGTGTAAAGGCTGAGCTGGACTAGCTTGAAAACGTGTGGAGGAGGTAAGGGGTAGATGGAGGATTGTTAACCGGGGCCTGGAATATAAAAATATACAGATGGGGGGATGAGAGGAAGTTCTCGATCCAGGTGTGTAGGGTACTGTGGGTATCCTCTGGAATTTGGACCCATCTAGAGGGAATCCCATGTGGTAACCGCGATATAGGTAATGTGAGCTATCTACAGTATCTATGCCTACTAGCATTTGAGTATTTTATCCTGGGGAAGGTCCTGGAAAAAAGAGGTATATTTGCAGTGAACTATGTATACTGACGTAACTTATACTAAACTAGGTAGACGGGCTACCACCAAAAACAGAAGAGCAAAAACGCAAAAACAGTAAAAAAAAAAAAAAAAGGGGGGGGGGAAGAAGAGGGGGGGGGTAATTATTTCCCTCCTTCAGGAGGCGTTGAGGATAAGTACACGGATCAACGGAGAAGTGTCCAAAGTCTGGTCAGATTTGGAACAACAAGAACAAAAAGAGAGAGCAACCGTTAAGTTCTTGTTCTGTATCAGGGGGGTCTGCCTTCCTTGGATCACTTGAAGTTAGATTTGGTCCACACTGGCAAGATGGGGCTAGAGGGGGTTTGACGTTTCGTGGCTCTTGAGTGGGGATTTGGCGGGGTTTGTGGCAGATACAGAGCGATTAAACTCAGTCCCAGTAGAAGTCTCTCTCCTTCCTGGAGGTCAGAGATTGAGTACGTCTTGGATTTGAAGGTGAATTTGAGAGTGAATGGGAATGCCCACCAATATTTTATCTCCTTCTGTGAGAAAACCATCAGCAGGGGTTTCAGTGACTGCCTCCTTTGGATGGTTGATGGCATGGATATGTCAGCCAAGCTTGGGATCGGGTGGTTCCGGCAAAGGAGAGGCGCTTGCTTGTGGGATCTTTTCATTATCTCCTCCTTCACCGAGTAGAAATGGGGCTTCACTACGATATGTTTACATTTTATTTTTAATTTTTGTACACAGTGTCATCAGAGTAGTGCAGTGTCAACATGACACTGTACTGCTCTGGGGGTAGAGGTGATCAGGATTTATTTTACACTATGATTGCTTATTACAGTGATGATCACTATATAAGCAATCATTTATATCTGCCTGGCATACATTCATGATGTCATTGTTTACTATTGTGATCTCTGTGATTGGTCAGTCATGACAACCCTATATCAGGTGATCACTGTGACCAATCACATTGATCCTCTTATTGAGCAATGTCATCATGAATTACAGCCATTGCTCACTACTTTTCATGTGATAGATGTAAATGGTCACAGCAATCACATGGTATCTGGGCCACTCGTAGCAGCCTGGTACAACGATCTGCTCTCTGCTGTGTCAGGTGGTACAACACTTGTCCCACTTGGCCAATGTACAAATGGGGTGTGAGGTGGGTAAAGTGCCATTTGTGTATTTATTAGACAATGAACAAACACCCCCAGCATACCAAGTATGTACTGTAGAATAATATTTGGTATATATTTTTTACGCACCTCAACAGTAGTTGCACTCTATGAGTTTGACTCTTCTAATTTAGAGTCAAGTTTATTTCTGACCATACTTTCAGAGTGGCCTGATTAGTGGGGAATTTGGGTATTAGGGATAGGAGATCCTGATTTTATGGCAAATTAAATTTCAGAGATATCGTCTTTGATTACTGATTGTGCTTCCAGCTTTTCCAAAATTATCTCATAGTCAGAGGCCCTCCAATGTTTTATTTCATAGTAGTTGCACTCTATGGGTTTGACTCTTCCAATTTAGAGTCAAGTTTATTTCTGACCATACTTTCAGAGTGGCCTGAGTAGTGGGGAATTGGGCATTAGGGATAGGATGGAGATCCTAATTTTATGTCAAATTCAATTTCAGAGATATTGTCTTTGATTACTGATTGTGCTTCCAGCTTTTCCAAAATGATCTCATAGTCAGAGGCCCTCCAATGATTTATTTGGTCTAAACAAAGTTATGAATAGGGATGAGCCGAACACCCCCCTGTTCGGTTCGCACCAGAACATGCGAACAGGAAAAAAATTCGTTCGAACACGCGAACACCGTTAAAGTCTATGGGACACGAACATGAATAATCAAAAGTGCTAATTTTAAAGGCTAATATGCAAGTTATTGTCAATAAAAGTGTTTGGGGACCTGGGTCCTGCCCCAGGGGACATGAATCAATGCAAAAAAAAGTTTTAAAAACGGCCGTTTTTTCAGGAGCAGTGATTTTAATAATGCTTAAAGTCAAACAATAAAAGTGTAATATCCCTTTAAATTTCATACCTGGGGGGTGTCTATAGTATGCCTGTAAAGGGGCGCATGTTTCCCGTGTTTAGAACAGTCTGACAGCAAAATGACATTTTGAAGGAAAAAACACATTTAAAACTACCCGCGGCTATTGCATTGCCGACAATACACATAGAAGTTCATTGATAAAAACGGCATGGGAATTCCCCACAGGGGAACCCCGAACCAAAATAAAAAAAAAAAAAAATGATGTGGGGGTCCCCCTAAATTCCATACAAGGCCCTTCAGGTCTGGTATGGATATTAAGGGGAACCCCAGCCAAAATTTGAAAAAAAAATTGACGTGGGGTTCCCCCTAAATTCCATACCAGACACTTCAGGTCTGGTATGGATTTTAAGGGGAACCCCGCGCCAAAAAAAAAAAAAAAAACGGCGTGGGGTCCCCCTAAAAATCCATACCAGACCCTTATCCGAGCACGCAACCTGGCAGGCCGCAGGAAAAGAGGGGGGGACGAGAGTGCGGCCCCCCCCCCCTCCTGAACCGTACCAGGCCACATGCCCTCAACATTGGGAGGGTGCTTTGGGGTAGCCCCCCAAAACACCTTGTCCCCATGTTGATGAGGACAAGGGCCTCATCCTCACAACCGTGGCCGGTGGTTGTGGGGGTCTGCGGGCGGGGGGCTTATCGGAATCTGGAAGCCCCCTTTAACAAGGGGACCCCCAGATCCCGGCCCCCCCCCTGTGTGAAATGGTAAGGGGGTACTTACCCCTACCATTTCACTAAAAAACTGTCAAAAATGTTAAAAATGACAAGAGACAGTTTTTGACAATTCCTTTATTTAAATGCTTCTTCTTTCTTCCTTCATCTTCTTCTTCTTCTGGTTCTTCTGGCTCTTCTGGTTCTTCCTCCGGCGTTCTCGTCCAGCATCTTCTCCGCGGCGTCTTCTATCTTCTTCTCCTCGGGCCGCTCCGCACCCATGGCATGAGGGGAGGCTCCCGCTCTTCTCTTCATCTTCTTCTCTTCTTCATCTTCTTCTTCATCTTCTTCTTCATCTCTTCTTCCTTCTTCTCTTCTTCATGTCTTCTGCGGGCCGCTCCGCAGCCATGCTGGCATGGAGGGAGGCTCCCACTGTGTGACGGCGTCTCTTCGTCTGACGGTTCTTAAATAACGGGGGGCGGGGCCACCCGGTGACCCCGCCCCCTCTGACGCACGGTGACATGACGGGACTTCCCTGTGGCATTCCCCGTGACATCACAGGGAAGTCCCGTCATGTCACCGTGCGTCAGAGGGGGGCGGGGTCACCGGGTGGCCCCGCCCCCCGTTATTTAAGAACCGTCAGACGAAGAGACGCCGTCACACAGCGGGAGCCTCCCTCCATGCCAGCATGGCTGCGGAGCGGCCCGCAGAAGACATGAAGAAGAGAAGAAGGAAGAAGAGATGAAGAAGAAGATGAAGAAGAAGATGAAGAAGAAGATGAAGAAGAAGATGAAGAAGAGAAGAAGATGAAGAGAAGAGCGGGAGCCTCCCCTCATGCCATGGGTGCGGAGCGGCCCGAGGAGAAGAAAATAGAAGACGCCGCGGAGAAGATGCTGGACGAGAACGCCGGAGGAAGAACCAGAAGAGCCAGAAGAACCAGAAGAAGAAGAAGATGAAGGAAGAAAGAAGAAGCATTTAAATAAAGGAATTGTCAAAAACTGTCTCTTGTCATTTTTAACATTTTTGACAGTTTTTTAGTGAAATGGTAGGGGTAAGTACCCCCTTACCATTTCACACAGGGGGGGGGCCGGGATCTGGGGGTCCCCTTGTTAAAGGGGGCTTCCAGATTCCGATAAGCCCCCCGCCCGCAGACCCCCACAACCACCGGCCACGGTTGTGAGGATGAGGCCCTTGTCCTCATCAACATGGGGACAAGGTGTTTTGGGGGGCTACCCCAAAGCACCCTCCCAATGTTGAGGGCATGTGGCCTGGTACGGTTCAGGAGGGGGGGGGGGCGCACTCTCGTCCCCCCTCTTTTCCTGCGGCCTGCCAGGTTGCGTGCTCGGATAAGGGTCTGGTATGGATTTTTAGGGGGACCCCACGCCGTTTTTTTTTTTTTTTTGGCGCGGGGTTCCCCTTAAAATCCATACCAGACCTGAAGGGTCTGGTATGGAATTTAGGGGGAACCCCACGTCAATTTTTTTTTAAAATTTTGGCTGGGGTTCCCCTTAATATCCATACCAGACCTGAAGGGCCTTGTATGGAATTTAGGGGGACCCCCACATCATTTTTTTTTTTTTTTTTTGGTTCGGGGTTCCCCTGTGGGGAATTCCCATGCCGTTTTTATCAATGAACTTCTATGTGTATTGTCGGCAATGCAATAGCCGCGGGTAGTTTTAAATGAGTTTTTTCCTTCCAAATGTCATTTTGCTGTCAGACTGTTCTAAACACGGGAAACATGCGCCCCTTTACAGACATACTATACACACCCCCCAGGTACGAAATTTAAAGGGATATTACACTTTTATTGTTTGACTTTAAGCATTAATAAAATCACTGCTCCTGAAAAAACGTCAGTTTTTAAAACTTTTTTTTGCATTGATCCATGTCCCCTGGGGCAGGACCCGGGTCCCCAAACACTTTTTATGACAATAACTTGCATATAAGCCTTTAAAATTAGCACTTTTGATTTCTCCCATAGACTTTTAAAGGGTGTTCCGCGGCATTCGAATTTGCCGCGAACACCCCAAATTGTTCGCTGTTCGGCGAACTTGCGAACAGCCAATGTTCGAGTAGAACATGAGTTCGACTCGAACTCGAAGCTCATCCCTAGTTATGAAGGTTGTAAAATGAGTTGTCTTACATAGATGGCATGCTGTGCTTATAACAAAAAGTCATGATGGACGTGGCAACAGTAAGTTTACCAATGTCATACACAATTTGCGGAACAGAAAATAAAGAAGAAAACATGACTAAAAGAAACAGTTACACTTTATTCATACGTTCATACCAGATTAACCAGTTAAATCAACCTTTTCAGCAGTTTGCAACTTTCCCTTACTGGATGCTATCATTTGTTCATAAGTAATGTGAGTGTGCACCAAGGTGACTACTTCATCTCGAGAGGGGGAAGCTTGTGATTGCCAGTAGCCAACTATAGCCAGCCTGGCTGCTAGTAAAATGTGGGTGATCAGTTTTTGGAGGTGTCGTGGGAGATCATCTATATCAACATTCAGAAGGGCTAGTTCAGAAGTTATTTTGTGATCTCAAATATTTGTTGGAAAACGTTAGTCCAGAAGGCAGATACATTGGTGCATTCCCATAACATGAAATAAATTACCCACCACCCTGCATTCCCTTCAACATTTGGGCAAAGCAGAAGGTTTAATTTTGTACATAGTAGTTGGGTGAATGTATAACCTGAGATTCATTTTATGCATCAGCTCCCATAGGTTAGTAGAGTGGCCTTGATAGTGGCTCTAAATGCTGCCATCCATCGGGAATCATTGAAAGTGTGCCCAATATTAATTTCCCATTTAAGTAAAGGAAGTACTTTGTGAAAAGCGAGCTTGTCCTGAAGTACATTTTAAAAAAGTGATATGTCCTTCTTACCTATAGTGCTGTCAGTTCAGTATCTCCAGGCTAGGTTATGCACCACCTAAGTGGTTATTGTGGATCAAACAATGAGTTAGTTGTATATATTGATAATATTATTAGACAGGTAAGGCATAAGTGGTTTGTAAATAGGGATGAGCCGAACACTCCCCACACCAGAACCTGCGAACTAACGAAAGTTCGCGCAAACTTTAGAACCCCATTAAAGTCTATGGGACTCGAACGTTTGAAACCAAAAGTGCTAATTTTAAAGGCTAATATGCAAGTTATTGTCCTAAAAAGGGTTTGGGGACCCGGGTCCTGCCCCAGGGGACATGTATCAATGCAAAAAAAAGGTTCAAAAACGGACATTTTTTCGGGAGCAGTGATTTTAATGATGCTTAAAGTAGAAAAAAAAGTGAAATATTCCTTTAAATATTGTACCTGGGGGGTGTCTATAGTATGCCTGTAAAGAGGCACGTGTTTCCCATGCTTAGAACAGTCCCTGCAAAAAATGACATTTTTAAAGGAATAAAAGTCATTTAAAACTGCTTGTGGCTTTAATGTAATGTCGGGTCCCGGCAATATGGATGAAAATCAGTGAGACAAACGGCATGGGTACCCCCCACCCCCCAGTCCATTACCAGGCCCTTTGGGTCTTGTATGGATATTAAGGGGAACCCCGCACCCAAATTAAAAAAAGGAAAGGTGTGGGGCCCCCAGAACCTATATACTCTGAAAAGCAGTATACAGGCGGTGCAAACAAGACAGGGACTGTAGGTTTGTTGTTAAGTAGAATCTGTTTGTAATTTTGAATTGGTACATTTTTAAAGTGTAGCTCCAGCCAATCTATTTTTAAGCTTTTTGGAAAACATAGGGAAGGGTTATCACCCCTGTAACATTTGTTTTGCTGTCTGTGCACCTCTTCAGAAGATTTCCCCTCACTTTCTGTCCCAATGACAAATGTTTTTTGAAAATTTGGGGTTTTTAGTGAAACAAGGATTGGTGATAAAGCATCATTGAAGAGGAGACACGTTTTTCCCATATTAACTATTACAGGAGAGAATTTCCCTTCCTAGGGGTAGATTTCATCTCACTTCCTGTTGTCTCCTTCCGTTTGCAAGTAGGAGTCGTTTGTAAGTTGGATGTTTGAAAGTAGGGGCCTGCCCTATATACTCTGCAGAAATTAAAACTGGCCCTGCTGTGAAATATTATATCAAGAATTGTAATTACATGCTCCTGTTGAACAGGGGCAGAAAAATTGACCCTTTGGTGGTGGTTGTGGTGGTGGTGGTGGTGGTGTTGCCACAACACTGTAAGCCCTCACAGTTACTCTTGGTGGGCACAGGAATGGTCCCTGCTGTGAAATATTAGATCAAGAATTGTAATTACATGTCCCTTTTAAACAGGGGCTGAAGATTTGGGCCTTGGGCACTGGTGCTGGTGCCACAACACTGCAACCCCTCACAGATACTCTAGTTGGAGCGCAGGAATGAGCCCTCCTGCAACATACTGCATCAAAAATTGTAATTGCACGCCCCTGTTTAACAGGGGCTGAAAAATTGGGCCTTGGGCACTGGTGCTGGTGCCACAGTACTGCAACCCCTCACAATGAGGCCTGCTGCAAAGTATTGCATCAAAAATTGTAATTACATGCCCCTGTGAAACAGGGGCAGAAAAATTAGGCCTTTGCCACTGGTGGCGGTGCCCAGAACCAAAAATGTTCTTACAAGCTATCAGCATGAAAATTGAGGAGGAAGAGGATTGTGACTCAGCATAACAGGATAGTCACTCAGCATCAGCATAGGCAGTCTTGAAGGGATCTCACATCAGGTGCTTGGTAGCTGGTGATCAAAGACTGATTAATTTTTATGAAGGTCAGCCGATCGACCGATTCGGTGGACAGGCGCACCCTGTGATCGGTTACAAAGCCTCCAGCAGCACTGAATGTGCATTCGAAAAAACGCTGAATGTAGGACAGGCCAGTAGCTCAATTGGATACTGTGCAAGCTCTGGCCAGTGATCCATCCTCAAGACCCAGTACCCCAGAGGATTTTCAGTGGGAAAGGTGTCCAAGTCTGATCTAGCCCCTAGGAAATCCTGCACCATATGAATCAGACGCTGGCGATGGTTGCTGGAACCGATCAGAAACTTGGGGCTGTGGACTAAAAAATTGCCTGAACACATCGGTCAGATGGCCACATTTTCCACCGCTCCTTCTGTGACTGACCGAAGCCCCCTGAACACGTTGTCCAGGAAGACCAGGAAATTGTAACCTCCCAGGCTCTGGAAACGCGTTGCACAAACCTTTCTGCAAGGCCTCCCGAAGATGTTTCATCCTCTGCTCCCTCTGCGATGGCAAGATAAGGTCCGCAACCTTACCCTTGTAACGTGGATCAAGGAGAGTTGCCAGCCAGTAATTATCCCTCCCCTCAATACCACAAATGCGAGGATTCTTACGCAGGCTTTGCAGGATCAGAGAAACCATGCAGCGTAGTTTTGCTGTGGCATTCGATCCAGAGTCCTCTGGGTCACTAAGGACAACATGATCCGCAGCCACCTCCTCCCAGCCACGTACAAGTCCATGGGTTTCTTCAGACTGTAAATGATCCTTTGAAGACTGCTGCTGATGCTGAGTGCAGGCTCCAGTCCATGCTGACACAATCCTCCTCCTCCTGTGTGATTGGAAGGGAAGGCAGGAACACTGTCTGAATAAAGGGGGCCTTGAGAGGTAAGGAAGTCCTCCTCTTCTTCCCTCTCTTCTGCCTCAAGTGCCCTGTCCATTATTCCATGCAGCATGTGCTCCAACAGGTGGACAAGAGGGGCAGTGTCACTGATGCATGCACTGTCACTGCTCACCATCCTCGTGGCCTCCTCAAATGGTGACAGGACAGTGCATGCATCCCTGATCATAGGGGAAAAAAAAACAAGGTCTCCTCACCCTGTCCTGGTGCCATAGTCGCATAGGTACTCATCGATGGCCCTCTGCTGCTTGTGCAGCTGCTGCAGCATGGCCAAAGTTGAGTTCCACCTGGTGGGCATGTCAAAGATTAGGCGGTTCTTGGGCAGGTTAAATTCCTTTTGGAGGTCAGCCAGCTGAGCACTGGCATTATATGACCTGCAGAAATGCACACAGACTTTCCTGGCCTGCCTCAGGACATCCTGTAAGCCCAGGTACCTGCCCAAGAACCGCTGCACCACCAAGTTAAGGACGTGAGCCAAACAGGGCACATGGGTCAGTTGTCCCTGTCGGAGGGAGGAGAGGAGGTTGGTGCCATTGTCAAAAACCACCAAACCTGGCTGAAGCTGGCGTGGCATAAACCACCTCTGAACATGCCCCTGCAGGGCTGACAGAATCTCTGCCCCAGTGTGGCTCCTGTCCCCCAAGCACACCAGCTCAAGCACCGCAAGGCATCTTTTTGCCTGCATGCTTGCATGGCCCCTTGAATGCCTATGGAGCACCACTGGTTCCCAGGACAAATCAGCACAGGAAGAGGCCATGGAGGAAGAAGAAGTGGAGGGGTGGAGGAGAGAGGTGTGGCAGAATCACCACTAGTAGAATTTTGGAGGCGTGGTGGCGGAACAACCTCCAACACTACTGCACCCTGTCCTGCATCCTTCCCAGCTGCCAGAAGAGTCTCCCAGTGCGAGGTGAAAGATAGGTAATGTCCCTGTCCATGCCTGCTGGACCATGAGTCAGCAGTAATATGCACCATACCGCTGACCGCCCTGTCCAGCGAGGTCAAGACATTGTCTTCAAAAGGGGTAGAGAAGGAAGCACCACCTGAGTGTAGTATTAACAAATGATGTTTAATGACACCAGGTAAAAACACACTTACAGGATAAAAACATATAAAAGGCTCATCTGTATAGATATGTGGTCCTCGGTGTTCCCTCTGATCCTGTGGTGGTGACGCTGCAGGGATGCTGGGCTGCAGAAGGTGGATTACCAGCCGGGAGCTCCTTCTGTGGCCATCAGGAAGAGACTAGGGGCCGGCGTGGAGCGCACGTGAACAGGTCGTCCGTCTACTTCCGGGTTCGGTATCCAGGGGAGGGATCGTCCAGGGAGGAGGGCTAGCAGAGAGGTTGAGAGAAGGCTACGCGCTCGGAGCCACTGCTCCTTCAATAGGCCTAATAGGGAGGTGTCTGCAATGTGCTTTTATATGGCAGCGCTGTGGGATAACAGGTCCCAGCGTCTATCACAAGAAAGCACAGTGCCACCTGTGGGTGGGAGGGGAACTACAAGGTAACAATATACACAGAGAAAAAAACAGGAGGGTATATAATAGTCAGTGTCATGGAAACATATATATGAATAAGTGCATGGTAGTAAACATGGAGACAATAATATTAACAATAGTAAAAATGCGAGTAACAATGGGGGCAAAAGATGGAGGTAAGTATAAGCCCGGTTTCACACATGTGTGCTGCGAATTGAGCTCAGGTTTCACTGGGGAGATAAAAATCTCCTGTTCAAAGGAATCATTGCGTTTTAGCTCAGGATCAGTGAGCAGGGAGAGGGGGAGGGAGAGGGGGGAAGAGTGGGACATTGTCTTCCACAGTAGAGAGCCGGTATCACCTTCCATGAGAAAAAGTGGCGTTTGGGAACCTGCCACTGAGGAACCACACATTCCACAAACTCACGGAAGGGTGCAGAGTCTACCAACTGAAAAGGCAGCAGAAAATTAGCCAAGCTAGCATTCTGGGCATATGGATGCCTGGGAGCTGCCTGCCTGTGGTATTAATTAATCATCAGAGCCTTCAAAACTCTGGGCATCTTCCTGGAGCATGCACCCAACACTGTGGTCAAACAGTTCAGGGGACTCCTCAGGAGGACACGGTGGGGCTAGGGAAGGAGTGACTGATGCCGTTGAGCTGAGGGAAGAGGCCGCATTGGCAGCTGCTTTGCCAGAAAAAGTACCCTGAGCCTGGGTGAGAGAGGATGAGGAGGATGAGGACGGCTTGGTCATCCACTCTATCAAGTCTTCCGCATGTTGCGTCTCAACATGGCCAGCTGCCGAAAAAAAGGACAAGCGTGTCCCACGGCCAAGTGCTGATGAGGATGCACCATCTCCACGACCAGCACTATTCCCTCTAGACACAGAGCCTGCTTACCCTCTTTTATTAGCTTGTGACTGTCTGCCTCTCCTTGTTGGCCTTCCAAACATACTAATGGCCTGCAGTGAGATATAGCCGCACAAACCTGGGATGTATATATATACTGATACTGCAGCTAGCAGAATCAACTGCCTGCCTGTGGTACTAATAGGATCAGAAGAACACCACCAATTGTCTTCAGGTAGCTTTAGATGCACACTGTGCAGAGGACACAGTACACTAACTGTAAATACTGTAGCTGCCTGCCTGTGGTATTAATAGGAGCAGAACAACAGCAATTGTCTTCAGGTAGCTTTAGGTGCACACTGGACAGAGGACGCAGGACACTAACTGTAAATACTGCAGCTGCCTGTGGTACTAATAGGATCAAATTTCTTCAGGTAGCTTTAGGTGCACACTGAATATAGTGTAAACACCGAATTTATAGGCTATGTGTAGCGGTAGCCCCATAAGGGCTGCTGATTTGTTTACATAGCAATCTGCCAATTACTCTCCTGCCATACTTCCCGCGATCATTTAAAACAAAGAACAGTCAGTTTCATAGTTTTGTTATATTTATTGCAGGATACAACTTGGATAGGAGAAGGATAATATGAGATGCTCATAGCATTTAGCACATTGAAAGTTGTAGTTGGTTATTCAGTGGCCGTGGCTTTGCAAAAAAACTAGATACACTGCTTGCACCTCAGTCTCTTCCATTTTAATAACTCTTTTGCAGACTATTACTTCTACTTTCATTGTACAGATCCTTACTGCAAAACATTCTATTTCTTCACTTCCGTTTGAACAAAGAAGAATCACTCTGAATAATTCCTCCTTGCTGACAATGATGGGATTGTCCATACGAATCAAAGAGGCAGAAGCACACACTGCTTCTCCCTGATGGCCCAGAGAATCAGACAGCCACACAGTCTTTGGAAGGCACTACCATTGTGCTAACCAGGCCGGAGATGACTTGGTATCTCCACACGACGACCTGACACATGGCAGTGAGTGGACCACTGCTTTCAGCCAGTCCAGGATTATCAACACCACAGCATTCTACACTGACCTTTCTTTAAGAGGATAATAGTTCTGTGTCCCTGGTCACAGAACGCTGATCTACTCTCCTCCACTTGACTGCTACTTCTCTCCTTCCAGATCTCCTCCAGCATGCAAGTCCTGTGTTCCCTGGTCACAGCTTGATACTTCTTTAAGGATGAAGATCTTTATCTTAAGGTCCCTCCTGGTGGTTCCTCCATCCCTCCTCCGCACACGGCGCATCCCTGTGTGGGGACGCCTGGAACAGCTACTTAGTACTCCATTGTCTGTTCCTTCTCTTTAGAACTCCTCCTTGGAAGCATGTGACCCCAGCTTATATGAGAGGCCTGCCCCCTGCCAATACCACAAGATAATTGGTCAGGGCTCCTCACATGAGCTGCCTACCACTCAGATTTCAAGTCCAACCCCTCTTCCAGAACCATCCATCTGAAAGCAGAGGAGGCATCACTGAGTCAGAGCACAGGTGGCCACACCCCCACTACACTGAACACTCCCAGTCCCAAATCGCAACAACCAGGCCCAGGCTAAAGCACAGACCTGGCTAAATTTACCTGCACTTGGGCCCTCAGCTAAAGAAAAACTACTCTAGGTGCTACACACATATATGTATATATATCTAGATATCTATATGTCTATATATATATATATATATATATATATATATATATATATATATAAGACTGACTGTATATGTATACATGGGGCTCCAGTCACCCTATATGTGGAGGGCATCCACACTATCCTTTTCTAGCAGCTGCAAGTTTACTTCTGACAGTCTCTAAATCAATACCATTTAGGATTCCTAAGGTGGTTCCCCCCCCCAGGAGTGTGTCATACCAGGCTCTTTTCATTCTCTTATGTGAACTAGGATTACAGGTAAATAAATTGGGTGTAATGTTAAAAGTTACTTGGATTTCTTGATTAGACAAAAAAGGTGTTAGTACAGGTACTAGCTATAGGTACATGGGTATTATTATCTACTTTAGGAGTTAAATACTTAGCGCATACATATGCAACACCAAAACACCAAGGTGTGAGCTATTAGTAATTTCTGAATCATTGGTTATAAGTATACTGGAGCCTATGGGCCATATCATGGAAGACCCAGTCCATCTAGCTTTCCTTCTCATATGGGTTTTTACTTCCTCTATATAAAAAGGGGAAGAAAGAGGGTGAGTATGATTCCACTTTTTCCAGTGATACAACGTCACATTTCTGATTACATTTATTACACGCGTAGAAGCATTAGTAAGTAACACAACTACTCCCTGCTTTGCAACTACCTCCAACACTATCCGGTCACCGTAGGGTACCGTAGAACCAAAAATCACACATGAATCATCAGGCAAACAAGTAATTTCCATATGTGCGGGTTAAATCACTCTTCATCCACTCCACAAAACTCTCCTCTGTTACCCCAGAATATATCCTCAGTACTCCTAAAGTGTCATAAATTGAAAATGTCTTTGCATTTCTTTTCTGCATTCGGTGTGACTTGTTCATAGTGTTATGAGCAACAGTGTGTGTCATGGGCAATTTTGACTCATTCATACTGTACTTGTCCTCAAAACACATAGATCTAAATGGGGCTAAGTCCTCCGGTTGTTACATACAGTTTGTTATGATTCATGTTGGCAAAAATATCCCCAGGATCTGGTCCAAAAAGCGTTTTCACTGAAATTTGGGGAGGCAGTAGCCAGGACATCTTCTGTGTCTTCTTCCGGCTTGTCTGTTGTCTCTCTTCCGGGGTCTTGTATCACTTGCTTCGCCCCTCTTTGTTACTCTCTTTACTCTGGTCACTTGGATCCACTGGGGACACTGTTCCATCAGGACTGCTGTTCTGGTCACTGCAGTCACCGTTGTCCGTGGTCCAAAGGGGAATCCAGATCCCCTGACTTTATTCAGTTGCTTTATCACAACGACATCTCCTGATTGGAAAGGGTGTGTTGATTCCTGTGAAGAGACAGATACATCATCATAGATGCCATTCAAGGTCTAAACCAGTTTTCTAAAATACTCTTCTTGAATCAATTTCAAATCATAGAAACAGGTGGGCCGTTTGCCCAGGGTATTGGAAATGATCTCCCCACAATCACTTCAAATGGTGATAGCTCAATTGTTTCATTCAGCAGATGTCATTGCTGGCAGAACAGCTTCCCACCTCAAATGTACTCCCAGTAGCTTCTCTAATCTTGTCCTTAGAAATGAAAGCTGGCCCATTGTCTGTCTTGATCCACAATGGACAGCCCCATCTCTCTATAATTTCTCTCTATATACAAAAATATCTACATTTAAAACCTTTGCTGCTTATCTCCCCTCCATCCAATTCCATAATGCTCTGTGGTACAGTGGGTCAAAAAAGTATTTATTGGCTGACTAAATACTTATGCCCCACTGTATATCTACCCCCTCTTTTTGGCAATGCCCCCTTCTGGAGTAATTTCCAAACTTTGTGAAGATCAATATAAAAGATTTAGAGATCTTCCCTGTGCTCTGTGAATATGAACTGTATGGCTATTTAGAGATCATTTATAAGAGCAGAATGGGCAATTGATTTGCCATCTGCTGCTACAAAGTCTCTCTGCTGCTAGATCCATCCATGATCACGGACAGCTCCATGAGCACATTTGGAATCTGTGTAAATATTTACTTGTTGTCCCTCAAAAAAATTACAAACTATTGTTAATGTTACCACCTTCCGCAACCTGTGCAGATGGGACATTAAGTTGCTTAGCCTCCAGAATAACATCAGGGAGCATAACCACAGAGTACCCTACATAATAAAACTATTAAGTACACTAGATCAGACCTTGGTGAGGTCACAGAATGCATAAATTCTATACAGTCATGTTGTTCCACCACCTCTTCCTTAAAACCATACATGGTACTCAGAACAGGAGCTGGTTTTTGGGTGGGTGAAACAAAACCAACGATCAGAGCTGCAGTGGAAAGGAGGTTATCCTCCTGAATGAACACATATTGAGTGCTCAGACTCTTAAACAAAAATAATACTTTGTGTGGGGTATGTACATTTGTGGTATGTCACAGAGTTATCGTGGCTGATATCAGTATTACAAAATTATTAATTTCTCTCAAATCCTGTACACATCTGTAAGTACCACTCTGCTTTTGGGCACAGGATTAATGGGAACATTGTAAAAAAAAAAAATCACTCTTTTATAATCCCCTGTTAAAGGAAAGATTGCATCAAAAGTCTGAAACCTTCAATCTTTTCCTGTGACAAAAAATATTGTCTATGAAAAAATGGAGCCCTGCCTTTCCAATGAGAAAGGTCTTAAAACAAATACCCTTCCAAAAAGATAGGGGGTGGAAGTGGGGGTGGAAGAGGGGGTTCCAACTGTACCTCCCCACTAACTTCCCCTGCTTCCCTGCTAGACGGGTGGTCCTGAGATCTGAGCCCGGTATGAGAAGTTACCAGTGACTTAGAAGTAAAGGCAGCAGTGCCCCCCCCAGGTACACACATCCTCAGTCGCACGACCAGTTTTAACCTCTCTATCCTTCACTCTTTTTACATCTTCAGGTTGACATGTAACTATTTTAGCTAACGTTTCCATCTGATGATCTTTTTCCTGCTGTATTTCTAGGTGTGCTTCAGCTGGGTCGGAGGATTTTTCTCCGTTGGCTTGGGCACCACCATCTATCTTTTCTTCCTGGTCCTGGACCTGGTCCGGTGGTGGTGGGACCACCATGGGTACCAGTGGCAGGACATCCTGTTGCTATTGAAGGGCCGGGGCAACAGTGAACAAATATACTGTAACTAAAACATCCAATTTAGTTCTACGAATGTTATCCCCGCACAAGGGAAAAAACTGCCCAGGTATAAAGTTGAAAGTTGCTCTCCAGAGACAAGGAGCCCCAGGTGCTGGCTAATGCTAGTTGAAGCTGTGTGCAAACAGGAAAATCCGGACAACCGCACTCCAGGAATTTATAATCCAAATTGTTTTATTATAAATAAAATCAGGAACATGTCATACAGGACATCATTGGCAGAGTGAGCAGACAATCAGCTAACGCGTTTCGCACTATGCCAAGTGCTTACTCATAGCTAGTGATAATGAAAAATAAGACTTCATATATACTATCCATTATTTATCATGTGACCAGGTAATCAGCCCAAAATACACAACAGCTGAAATTCAGTTGTGAAGTGTGTGGGTATTTGTCAGTGATTACTGAACACTAGAAATTTAAAAAGGGGGGGTCACAATGAATATGGAGTGTATACATATAAGCAGCAGAAGGATTAAAGAATACTAAAATTAGTTAATATGAATTTAAGATACGTGAAAAAGATGTGGAAAAATCTATATGTGTGTGATCAGAAAAAAATGGGAAAAGAACAAAATTAAAATTGAATGGTATATAAACTAGGTGAAATCTCGATATGTGATGAGTGCCTGTATAGAGGTGTATAATGTTGTACTCTAGTGCAAGCAGAAACCAACTTGTGATTAGCATAAAAAAATTGTAGTGAAGAAATAAATAAAACGGTAAAAATAAAAGTGAATGATGATATAGTTGGAATGTCAGGAAATTGAACTCGTGTGCATATTCAATAAAATGAGTGACGTCTGTGACCAAAACGCATGTAGATGTGCATTAGACTAGTATATGTTATATGATCTGCGTTATAAAGAGTACTTGGTCACATGAAGGAGAAGAGAGGGGCATATAAATGTTTACTCTCACTGCTCTCAATAAAAATTGCACAATTATGTCAAAGTTGAATACATTTGTAGTTCACATTTGTACATGTATCATATAAAACAAATTTTCGTGGTTTATAGAAACAGAGTATTGCTAATGAGCAGACTAAAACCAAGATGAACAAATACAATGGGATACCTTGACAAAGAGAACAAAACAAAGACTACAAGCCTTCATCACTTTATACATGTAGATACACTTCTTGTACAGTGAATAAGATCTTGAATACTGTAATAAAAAAGAATCGTTTAATAAGCATAAAACTGCATTTATAACGAAACTAAATCTTGTGTGACATAAAAACCCATAGACAAAATATTTCCGCACACAAAACTGTGTTTCTGTGTGAGTGTGTGTGTGTGCGTGCGCAGGAAAATCCACACCTGCCGAAACTGTGCGTTTTCTATATCGATAAAATCGCGCACATGCACACACATCAAGACCGTACTTGTAGGAACTACAATATTTAGTGAAAGGAACATCGTTGTGTCAATATGTGCATACCGGTAAAGTAGAGCGCCATAAAAAATTGTATATTAGTCCCAATTCTTAAACCGACAAATAAGGGGAATATCTGCAATTTATATGCATTTGTAAAATAAGCACATATAAATCGAACATCATAATGAATTTCCAGACCTCACTAGCCAACCTTTTCATGGGTTGGTGGGAGAGGTCCCGCATTTTTGGATGTGATAGCCCCCGTCGACATGATACAGTATTTTTCTGTCGTTTCATTGATGATCTCCTGTTCATCACATCCGACACCAATGCTGACATCAATATTTGGCTTTCCTATTTCAACGATAACGATCTCAACCTCAAATTTATGGGTAATTTGGAAATGAACAATATAGTTTTTCTTGATGTAAGACTAGCAGTAACAGGGGACATGATCCATACTAGTCTTTTCAGAAAACCAACAGCAGGAAACACCATCCTCAGAGCTGACTCTGCACACCCTAGACACACCATTAGATGGCACAGTGCTTCAAAAATCGAGGATATCCGGATTCCCTAATAACAAAATCTCTTAACACTGTCAATACCATTCCTAGACATGCCCTCTTAGAAGAGAACACACGAAGAAAAAAATTACAAAGCACTTAGGGGATCCCCGGGTAACACCCCAATAGGTGTTCCGGTTTTTTCCACACCGTTCAGCTCAGAGTTTAACAAAATAAAAAAACATCATAAACAGGTATCTTCCTATCCTGTTCAATGACCCAATTTACAGTAAAATCCTCTCTAAAGGTATTAAAGTGGTTTCACGCAGAGCGCCCACTCTGGGAAATTCCCTATCACCCAGCTTATTCCCAAAAAAACAGCACAAAACCACTTGGCTGAGCTCAACAGGGAACTACAGATGTGGGAAGAAAGGCTGTATTTACTGCCGCCATATTAAAGTCATCAAGAATATATATTCATGCACTAATGGAAGAACTTTTAAAGTTTCTTCTTTCATTAACTGTAACACACAATTTTTGGTATATGTCATTACCTGTGACATATGCCAAACCCAGTACGTTGGCCGTACACACGGTCGGACTTTGTTCGGACATTCCGACAACAAAATCCTAGGATTTTTTCCGACGGATGTTGGCACAAACTTGTCTTGCATACACACGGTCACACAAAGTTGTCGGAAAATCCGATTGTTCTAAACACGGTGACGTAAAACACGTAAGTTGGGACTATAAACGGGGCAGTGGCCAATAGCTTTCATCTCTTTATTTATTCTGAGCATGCGTGGCACTTTGTCCGTTGGATTTGTGTACACACGATCGGAATTTCCGACAACGGATTTTGTTGTCGGAAAATTTTTTTTTTTTTTTTTTTTGGTTTTAAATTGTTTATTGAGACAAAAGGTTAAACATCAACAATATTTTTCCCACACAGGGGAAAAGGGCAGATATAAAGTTTTGAACATATAGATACTTATATATGTGGATTTCACTTGAAAGTCTCTGCACAGTAATATTTGACATCTGGAATTTCCTTGTAGAACTAAAAAAAAATAATAAATTCTTCATGTTCCAATTGAGTATTCATAACAAAAATCCAGCTGCCCCGGTGACCAGACACCCCGAAACGGGATCTTGCTGTGTCTAGGTCCCCCGGGCTCCAGTTCTCTGCCATAAGGTAATTTCCCAACAGTTCATGAAAAATGATACAATGCCAAACATTTAAGTTCTTGAAAATAAAATTACAGTTTAAGAATCGAGATCATAGTGTTAGTGTCTTATTCTGAAATATTTTTTTTTTTTTTTTTTTTTTTGACAAACTTATAAAATCTTGTATGAAAGATAACATCTTTAAAGTAATAACCTAATATATTATAATAGACATATGTATAATCCTGTATCTTCAATTTCACCTCCCACCATTCTGACTCAGTGGGAGAGGGAGCATCAAGAAAAGTTTTATTTTACTTAATAAGATAATAAAAAGTAAAGGGAAAGGAGAGAAAAGAGAGAAATATTAAGAGAGAGGGAGAGAGAGGTATGAGAGGATTGGGTGAGGAGGGTTTGCCAGATCCTTCGAGGAGAGCCGTGTTGGATTGTCAGGTAGCCGGGCAGGGAAACTTAGTTGACTGAATGAGTAGCTGGTTTAGGGATTAGAGAGTCACTCCCATATGGCGAGCCCATGGATCCCATATACGTTTGAATTTCTCAGTCTTGTCAAGAATGATGTTAGAAATTTTCTCCTGGTACATGATCCAGGAGATTTTCTGTTTGGCTATATGAAATGAAACTTTAGGAAGTTTCCATGCCCGGGCTATTGTGATTTTGGCTGCTATAAGAATGTAATGGATTAGGATTCGGTCATATTTTGAAATTTTGGGAATTTTTTGGTTTAATAGGGCTATAGTTGGAGTTTGTGGGATCGCTAAGTCAGTGACTTTGCGAATTAAGTTGAAAATTTTGTTCCAGTATCCTCTGATACGTGGGCATTCCCAAAAAATATGTAAGAGGGTGCCTAAGTGTCCGCATTCCCTAAAACATGTAGGGGAGGAGTTTGGATAGAACTTAGCTAGCCTAGTTGGGACTAGGTACCATCGCGTTATGATTTTGAGATCTGCTTCGACAAGAGAGACATTTATGATACCCTTGAAAGCAGACGCTACATTGGAGTGCCATGTGTCAAGATCCCATTCGAATCCGACATCACGTTCCCATGTTATCATGTAGTCAGCTTTTTCTTGGGGTTCTGCTAGAGCTGAGTAAATGAGCGAAATTCCCCCTTTCATGTCCATGGCTGAGGAGCACCACTGTTCATAGGGGGTGGTTTGAAGTGGAAGCGGTTCTTGGGATAGGGTGGAGAGTAGGAAATGTCTCAGTTGGTGCAAGCGAAATTTTTCGGATTGGGGCATTTTGAGTTTCGAGGTGCATTGTGTTGACGTGAGGGGGCCCCCAGAGTTACAGAAGTGACCTATTCTGTACATTCCCTTATCAAGCCACCATTGGAACGCTCTTGTGTTTGTACCTGGAGGGAAGAGGGGATTATTAAAAATATGTGCTAAGGGTTTCCATGGAGATATTAGATTGTGTAGTTTGTGCATGGTGTCACATAATGTGAATGAATGTGAAAGGGAGGGGGAGAGGATCGGCGGTCTAGTTTTATGGGGGCGCCATAAAAGATAGTCTATAGTGAATTTGGGTATAGCTTGTCTTTCCATCTCTATCCATTCAGGTTTGGGGCCTCTATAGTAAATGGCTGAAAACTGACTAAGGTGTGCTGCCTGGTAGTACCACCAGAGATTAGGGAGTCCAAGACCACCTTTTTTCCTTGATCTAAAAAGAGTTTTTTTAGGGAGCCTGTGAATTGATTTATTCCAAATGAATTGGATGATCGAGGATTGTAGTTTTGAGATGTGGGATTTGGGGACAGGGATGGGGAGGGAGCGGAACAAATATAAAATTTGCGGTAGTAGTGTCATTTTGACTGCATTTAGTCTTCCTAGCCAAGATAATTTGTGTAGTGACCATTGAATAAGATCAGAGTTAAGTTTTTTGAACATGGGGGGATAGTTAAAGCGATATAATTGCTCTATTAGGGGGGTTAGTTGAATACCTAAATATGTGATGGAATTTGAGCTCCAAGCAAAAGGGAAGTGTTCCTTTAAGCTTTCCACTGTGTGTGATGGAGTGGATATGTTAAGTGCTATGGATTTGGACATATTTACTTGTAAACCCGAGATCCGTCCAAAATTGTTTAAAAGGGAGAGAATATTGGGGGTAGAGACTAGAGGGGAGGTGATGAAGAGCAAGACATCGTCCGCGAATAGGGCGCATTTGTGCGTTGACTGGCCACATTTAACGCCATGTATGTCTGGGTGGTTCCTTATTGCGATAGCTAAATTTTCTATGCCAATGGCGAAGAGTAAGGGTGATAAAGGGCAACCTTGTCTAGTCCCTTTGGTTATGGGGAATGGTTCTGATAAATGGCCTTGGATCTTGATTTGGGCTCTGGGGTGTGAATAGAGAGCTGCTAGGAGATTTAAGAAATGGGAGCCGAAACCCCATCGCTCTAATGTTCCAAAAAGGTATGGCCATGTAATAGAGTCAAAGGCTTTTTGGAGGTCTATAGACAGGAGGTACCCTTCCTGGGGAGGGTTACCATCCCATTTTGATTGAAGAATAGATATTACGTCTATAGCTCTCCTTATCTGGTCCGGGCCCTGCCTCCCTGGTATAAACCCCACTTGGTCCTTATGAACGTATGCTCCTATAAAGGAGCCTAGTCTGTTGGAAAGGATTTTGGTCATTATTTTTAGGTCATTGTTCATGAGGGATATAGGTCTGTAGTTGCTTACCAAGCTTTGATCTTTTCCCGGTTTGGGTATGACTGAGATATAGGCTAGGTTTGTCGCTGGGTCTACGGGAGAGTCTCTGTTAAGGGAATTAAAGAACCGGACCAGATAAGGAGCCAAGGGATTTCCAAATTTTTTGTAATACAGTGACGAGAATCCGTCAGGGCCAGGAGCTGAGCCCATTTTAGATTCCTTTATGACTTCCAATACCTCCTCTATAGTAATAGGAGCTTCCATTAGGGAGCGATGAGAATTAGAAATTTTGGGGAGGGGGATGCTATCAAAAAATTTGTTGAGTTTCTGGGCCTTCTCTTGACTAGGATAGGAGTATAGCTTGGAGTAAAACGAGTGGAATGTTTCCAGTATTGTCTTGGGGTTTTGTGTTAATGAGCCTGAACTGGATTTAATTTTGGGTAGAGCTTGGAATCTATGTCTGGGGGAAAGTTTTGAGGCTAATTGGGGGCCAAATTTATCAGTATTAAGATAGAATCTTCCCCTGACCCAATTGAGGTGTTTTTCTGCAGAGGATGTTAGAGCAGTGTTTAAGGCAATCCTAGAGGAATCCATTTTAGCTAAGGACTCGGGTGTGGGTTTTTGTTTGTGCTGCTTACATATGATTTGGAATTCTTTTTGCAATTTTTTAATGTCAATTTGTTTTTCTCTTTTTAGTTTCGCTGCGAGTTGTATAAGGTTCCCCCGTACTACTGTTTTGTGAGCTCCCCATAGAGTTCCTGGGGAAATCTCCGGTGTGTCATTAAGGCGGAAGTATTCTAAAATGTCTTTTTCTATCATGGTGCAGTGTACCGGGTTGGATAGGAGGGCTTCATTGAGACGCCATTGAGGTGGGCTTCTTGTGTGTAGGAACCCGTTTAGCTTGGTGGAGACCAATGAATGGTCAGACCAGGGTACTTCGCTAATTACTGCCCGAGATGCTAGGTGAATATCAGTGGTGTGTATGAAAATATGGTCTATACGTGCGTATGTTCTGTGAGGGGCTGAGTAGTGAGTATAGTCTTTAGCACTAGGGTTCAACTCTCTCCATACATCAATCAGACCCAAAGAGTGTAGAAGTTGAGCAATACGAAGGCTCTGATTGGGGGGTCTTTAGAGCCTCGAAATGCTTTTTGTTGATTTGTCTAGCATATGGTCAAAAGCAATATTAGAGTCCCCTCCCATGATCACTTTGCCCTCCAAATGTGGGGAGAGCGAATTGAGCATAGAAGAGAAGAAAGAAGCCTGTCCCTTGTTAGGAGCATAGTACGATACTATGGAGAGAGTTGCACCGTTTATCTGGCCTTTCACAAGTATATATCTCCCCTCTTCGTCCTTAATGGTTTTGGTCAGAGAAAATTGTGAGCGTTTGGAGATAAGTACAGCTACTCCTCTTTTTTTGTCCTCTGCGTTAGCCAAATAAAAGGTGGGATAGTTACGGTGAAGGAATGATGGATTGAAAGATTTAGGGAAGTGAGTCTCTTGGATAAGTATAACGTCCAATCCTCTGGAATGATAGCTATGAAAGGCTTTGCGCCTTTTAACTGGGGAGTTTAGTCCCTGAGCATTGTGGGTTGCGATGTTAAGAGATGACTGTGGGGTACATTCGTCAGCCATGGACATTATGAGAGGTATTCGATAGTAAAAAACGGTTTCTTACCCAATCCAGGGTTAGGGCTTCATCTGTCCCTGGACCATAGTCTTGGTTGTGGGTTTTCGGGTATTTTGCTTGTTCAGCTCCCCTCGAAGGTGCCTGGGTGGGAGAGAGAGAGGGTGGGGAAAAGAGCAGGACAGAAAGTAGCAGAAAAAAGAGATAGAACCAACTGAAAGAGAAGGGATCCAGTGTGTAAATAGAACAGTGGATCCTTTGAATGCAGGATCAGATACCTGCACTGAGTCCCTAAGATAGGGGGCTCAGTAAAATATGGACGACCCAAAATAGGGTCGTAAGTCTATTGTGACCAAGGGGTAAAGTTTCCTCTAGGTTACAATAGGTGGGGTGGCATGTAGAGCCGCTCCGGCCACAGAGCATTTGTTATAAACAATGAGAAGACAAACAAGGTAAAAATAACTAAGAGAGCTAAAGGAGAACTCTCCCTATAGCAAGAGTTAATAATAACTGAACATGAGCGACATAGAGTGTTATTCAAGTGCCTTCTCTAAATAAAAAGGGTATGCTCGCCCTTGTAAACTGAACGGAGAAAAACTAGTGCAATCTATATATACTATAAACAAGAGAATGACCTGCGTCATATCATGTTGGATAAATCTGTTATGCAAATTAAAACAGAACAGGGTGTGACGGGAAGGAGGTGGGAGGGGAAGGGAGAGGGGGAAGGGAAGGGGAATGGGAAGGGGGAAGAGGATTGGGGGGGAAAGATTTAGGGGGAATCGGGATGTTCCCAGATAGGGCTTAGACCTGAGACCTAGAGGGAAGGAATAAAAATTAGTGAGTCTTTGGCAGTCCTTTTAAGGTGAAGGGAAAGTCTGCATTTGGTGCTTCGGAGGTTAATGGCAAGAAAAAAAAAAAAAAAAAAAAAAAAGGTGAAAGGTAGCCAAAGTGGGTCGGGTCTTGAAAAAGACCATGGGTGTGTAGGAGAAGCTTCTACACATTACCTGTATGGAGATTTGATCTACGTGCGAAGGTGGTAACAGAGTTCATCTGGGGGGCATGGATTCCCGTTGTTTCTTTGTTTGCTGTTTCACCCATAGTGGGGTCAGGGGGCTGCTTGGAGGTGGTCTTTTGGACGAATTTGGTCGATTTTCCATATTGTGCTGGGGAATATCTTGAGAGATTAGCCCAAGGCGAAGAAGCAGTTGCTCACCCATTTGGAAATTCGAAAAGCCGTATGATTTCTCTTTGTAGTTGAATTGTAGTCGGAAAGGAAATGTCCATCTATACTTAATCATTTTCTGTGTGAGGACTTCCAGGAGTGGTTTAAGTGATCTTCTTTTTTGGATTGTGGTCGGTGAGATATCTGCGAATATCTGGATTTTATTGCCAAACAGGGTGATGTCATCTTTATAGCGGGATCTTTTCATTACCTCTTCTTTTGTCCCGTAGAAGTGTGTCTTGACTACTATGTCCCTGGGGAGTCCATCTTGGCGGGGGGGTTGAAGCACTCTGTGGGCCCTATCCAATTCGAGCTTGTCATCCGGAATGTCAGGGATGAGTTCTTTGATTAGGGCTTTGATTGTGTTAGGGATATCCATGTTGGCTTCAGGAATACCTCGCACTCTAAAGTTATATCGTCTGCTTCTGTTCTCCAGGTCTTCGATTTTGGCCAGAGCATTCTCGAGTTGATCCTGTAGCGAGTGAATACAGGTGGCATGTTGGTTGGTGCGTGCTGCGGACTCATCGACCGCTTGTTCAATAGCGTCTATTCTTGCCCCTAAGCTCTGGAGATCTGCTTTAATTGATGTGGTGATTTGCATGGCGTTTTGTGCCAGCCCTTTAGCTAGCATGTCTGAGAAGCAGTTAAGCAGTTGTGCCATTTCTGGGGGATGATTATTGGTGATGGGGGAGGCCTGTGGGGAGTCTGCAATGGTGTCAGGGGAGTTGAGAAGGGGGGAGTAAGGGTTGCCGTTCTGCATTCTGCTGAGGAGCGATTCAGTGGACGCAGGAGACGCTAAGTAGCTTTGTGCCCCCATATTGTTACTCACATGTGCTGTAGTTGGAGTGGATAATGCTGGAGGGTACACCGGGCCTTGTGTGATTGCTGTGTCTCCGCATGGAGCAGTTGCGGCCGCCATCTTGGAAGGTCCCGGGGGAGCTAGGCCAAAGTTCAGCTGCCTATTAACGTCTTTTTTCTGTTGGGATCCGGACATGTAGGCTGGTGCCCGGATGTGAGAGGGTTTGATAACTGGTCCTCCTGCCGAAAACCGCTAATTATAGCGTCCGTGCTGTGCTCTGGAGGGCCGGAGCGGTGCGGAGCTCTCGGTCAGCCTGTCGCTCCGGAAGTCCCGCGCATGCGCACTTGTTGTCGGAAAATTTTATAGCCTGCTCTCAAACTTTGTGTTTTGGAAAATCTGATGGAAAATGTGTGATGGAGCCTACACATGGTCGGAATTTCCGACAACAAGGTCCTATCACACATTTTCCGTCGGAAAATCCGATTGTGTGTATGGGGCATTAGAGATCGAATACATGATCACCTGTATGACATAACAAAGGATAAATTAACAAATGTGGCCAAGCACTGGATTTTTACACACCAGAAAGATGTCTCTACTTTATCCATTCAAGGAGTGGAAAAAATAGTTATGCCCATTAGAGGAGGGGATAAATTCCAGCTTTTATGTAAACGTGAGGTTTTTTGGATTTTTTCTTTAAACACTAGAATTCCCCTTGGCTTAAACTTTGAATGAAATGTTTCCTATTATTATGATTAATGTACAGTTCATCTGCTCCAACCCAGCTCTGTTCAGTCTTAGTGATCATTATTCAGCCTAATTCACTCTCTTAAAAACATATAAAAATATTTCATAAAGACATTATGATTAGGGATGAGCCGAACACCCCCCCCCGGTTCGGTTCGCACCAGAACCTGCGAACGGACCGAAAATTTGCACAAACGTTAGAACCCCATTGACGTCTATGGGACTCGAACGTTCAAAATCAAAAGTGCTCATTTTAAAGGCTAATTTGCATGGTATTGTCCTAAAAAGGGTTTGGGGACCCGGGTCCTACCCCAGGGGACATGTATCAATGCAAAAAAAACTTTTAAAAACTGCTGTTTTTTCGGGAGCAGTGATTTTAATGATGCTTAAAGTAAAAAAAAAAAAAAGTGAAATATTCCTTTAAATATCGTACCTGGGGCGTGTCTATAGTATGCCTGTAAAGTGGCGCGTGTTTCCCATGTTTAGAACAGTCCCTGCACCATATGTCATTTTTAAAGGAAAAAATCTCATTTAAAACTGCTTGCGGGTTTAATGTAATGTCGGGTCCTGGCAATATGGATGAAAATCAGTGAGACAAGCGGCATGGGTACCCCGCAGTCCATTACCAGGCCCTTTGGGTCTTGTATGGATATTAGGGGAACCCCGCACCCAAATTAAAATAAGGAAAGGTGTGGGGCCACCAGGCCCTATATACTCTGAACAGCAGTATACAGGCGGTGCAAACAAGACAGGGACTGTAGGTTTGTTGTTAAGTAGAATCTGTTTGTAATTTTGAACGGGTACATTTTTAACATGTTTAGCTACAGCCAAAAAAATCTTTTTTAAGCTTTTTGGAAAACATAGGGAAGGGTTATCACCCCTGTGACATTTGTTTTGCTGTCTTTCCTCTTCAGAAGATTTCACCTCACTTTTTGTCCCAATGACAAATGTTTTTTGAAAATTTGGTTTTTTTTGTGGAACAAGGATTTAGAAAGCATCAGTGGAAAGGAGAAATGTTTTTCCCATATTAACTCTTACAGGAGAGAATTTCCCTTCCTAGGCGTAGATTTCATCTCACTTCCTGTTGTCTCCTTCCGTTTGCAAGTAGGGGTCGTTTGTAAGTTAGATATTTGAAAGTAGGGGCCTGCCCTATATACTCAGCAGAAATTTGGGCCTTAGGTGTTGTTGTGGACACAACACTGTAAGCCCTCACAGGGCCCTGCTGTGAAATATTAGATCAAGAATTGTAATTACATGCCCCTGTTGAACAGGGGCAGAAAAATTGGGCCTTTGGTGGTGGTGGTGCTGGTGCCACAACACTGTAAGTCCTCACTCGCTCTTGGTGGGTGCAGAAATGGGCCCTGCTGTGAAATATTAGATCAAGTAATGTAATTACATGCCCCTGTTGAACAGGGGCTGAAAAATTAGGCCTTAGGCACTGGTGCTGGTGCCACAACACTGCAACCCCTCACAGACACTCTAGTTGGAACGCAGGAATGAGCCCTGCTGCAAAGTATTGCATCAAAATCTTGTAATTACACGCCCCTGTTAAACAGGGGCTTAAAAATTGGGCCTTAGGCACTGGTGGTGGCGCACAGAACCAAAAATGTTCTTACAAGCTATCAGCGTGATCATTGAGGAGGAAGAGGATAATTACTCAGGGATAGTCACTCAGCATCAGCATAGGCAGTCTTTGAAGCGATCTGAGATTTAAAAAAAAATTATTCGGTTACATCAGGTGCTTGGTAGCTGGTGGTGATCCAAGACTGATTCATTTTTATGAAGGTCAGTCGATCGACCGAGTCGGTGGACAGACGCACCCTGTGATCGGTTACAAAGCCTCCAGCAGCACTGAATGTGCGTTCCGAAAGAACGCTGGATGCAGGACAGGCCAGTAGCTCAATTGCATACTGTGCAAGCTCTGGCCAGTGATCCATCCTCAAGACCCAGTAACCCAGAGGATTTTCGGTGGGAAAGGTGTCCAAGTCAGATCTTGCCCCTAGGTATTCCTGCACCATGTAAAACAGACACTGGCGATGGTCGCTGGAACCGATCATACCTTGGGGCTGCGGACCAAAAAATTGTCGGAACGCATCGGTCAGACGGCCACTTTCTCCACCGCTCCTTCTTTGACTGACCGAAGCCTCAGCAACACGTTGTCCAGAAATAGGAGTTTGTAACCTCCCAGTCTCTGGGAACGTGTTGCACAGACCTTTCTGCAAGGCCTCCCGAAGATGTTTCATCCTTTGCTCCCTCTGCGATGGCAAGATAAGGTCTGCAACCTTACCCTTGTAACGTGGATCAAGGAGGGTTGCCAGCCAGTATTGGTCCTTCTCCTTGATACCACAAATACGAGGATCCTTACGCAGGCTTTGCAGGATCAGGGAGGCCATGCAGCGTAGGTTTGCTGAGGCATTCGGTCCGGAGTCCTCTGGGTCACTAAGGACGACATGGTCCGCAGCCACCTCCTCCCAGCCACGTACAAGTCCATGTGTTTCTTGGGACTGATACCTTAAAGACTGCTGCTGATGCTAAGTGCCAGGCTCCACCTCCATACTGACACAATCTTCCTCCTCCTCCTCCTCCTCTTCCTGTGTGATCGGCGGGCACGCAGGAACACTGTCTGGATAAAGGGGGCCTTGAGAGCTAAGGAAGTCCTCCTCTTTCTGCCTCTGTTCTGCCTCAAGTGCCCTGTCCATTATTCCACACAACGTGTGCTCCAACAGGTGGACAAGGGGGACAGTGTCACTGATGCATGCACTGTCACTGCTCACCATCCTCGTGGCCTAATCAAATAGTGACAGGACAGTGCATGCATCCCTGATCATGGCCCACTGGCGTGGGGAAAAAAAACCAAGCTCCCTTGACCCTGTCCTGTGCCATAGTCGCACAGGTACTCATTGATGGCCCTCTGCTGCGAGTGCAGCCGCTGTAGCATGGCCAACGTTGAGTTCCACCTGGTGGGCATGTCACAGATTAGGCGGTTCTTGGGCAGGTTAAACTCCTTTTGGAGGTCCGTCAGCCGAGCACTGGCATTATATGACCGGCGGAAAAGCACACAGACTTTCCTGGCCTGCCTCAGGACATCCTGTAAGCCCGGGTACCTGCCCAAGAACCCATGCACCACCAAGTTAAGGACGTGAGCCAAACAGGGCACATGGATCATTTGTCCCTGTCGGAGGGCAGAGAGGAGGTTGATGCCATTGTCGCAAACTACCATACCTGCCTTAAGTTGGCGTGGCGTCAACCACCTCTGAACCTGCCCCTGCAGAGCTGACAGAACCTCTGCCCCAGTGTGGCTCCTGTCCCCCAAGCACACCAGCTCAAGCACCGCATGGCATCTTTTGGCCTGCGTACTTGCGTAGCCCCTTGAACGGCTACGGAGCACCGCTGGTTCCGAGGACAAAGCACAGGAAGAGGCCATGGAGGAAGAAGAAGAGGAGGGGGTGGAGGAGAGAGGTGTGTCACAATCATTAGCATTTTGGAGGCATGGTGGCGGAACAACCTCCAACACTACTGCACCTTGTCCTGCATCCTTCCCAGCTGCCAGCAGAGTCACCCAATGTGCTGTGAAACTTAGGTAACGTCCCTGTCCATGCCTGCTGGACCATGAGTCAACGGTAATATGCACCTTACCGCTGACCGCCCTGTCCAGCAAAGCATGGACATTGCCTTCCACATGCTGGTAGAGAGCCGGGATCGCCTTCCGTGAGAAAAAGTGGCGTTTGGGTACCTGCCACTGAGGAACCGCACATTCTACAAACTCACGGAAGGAGGCAGAGTCTACCAACTGAAAAGGCAGCAGTTGAAGTGCTAGCAATTTTGCCAAGCTAGCATTCAACCGCTGGGCATGTGGATGGCTGGGAGCAAACTTCTTTCGGCGGTGCAGCAGCTGGGGCAGGGAAATTTGCCTGGTACAATCTGACGTCAGTGTACCAAAAGCAGATTGCCCACAAGTACTTGGCTGTGACACACCTAATTCTACACCTTCATTCCTCTCAGTGCAGGTCTCAGAGAGGACTGAAGGTATAATGGGGTTGGAGATCTCAGCTAATGAGGAGCAAGGAGAGGTCCTCTTTGTTCTTTGGTGTGGGTCTTTTAGATATGCTTGCCAATGAACTGCATGGCAGGTCAACATATGTCTGGTCAAGCATGTGGTACCCAAGCGGGAGATGTTTTGGCCACGCGAGATATGCTTGAGACATATGTTGCAAATAGCAGCGGTGCGATCTGATGCACACGTCTTAAAAAAGGCCCACACCAAAGAACTTTTTGAATAACGCGCAGAGACTGCAGCGCCCTGCACATGTGGAGCTTTGGGGTGTGATGCAGTCAATGTGCTGCCCTTAGGCTGGCCCCTGGATGGCATCCTGCCTCGTTGGTGATGTGCCGCCTCCTCCTCCTCTCTCCTATCAGGCACCCACGTTGAGTCAGTGACCTCATCATCCCCTCCCTCCTCATCACTGGAGCAAACCTGGCAGTATGCTGCAGCAGGGGGAGCATGACTGCCAGATTGCTGTCCTTCTTGGGCACCCCCTCTGTCCGTGCTCATGTTACTGCCTTCATTGAGCTCAGTATCATCATCAGAGCCTTCCAATCGCTGGGCATCCTCCTGGAGCATGTACCCAACACTGTGGTCAAACAGTTCGAGGGACTCCTCAGGAGGACATGGTGGGGCTAGGGAAGGAGTCACTGATGACATTGAGCCGAGGGAAGAGGCCGCTGCTTTGCCAGACAAAGTAGCCTGGGCATGGGTGAGAGAGGATGAGGAGGATGAGGATGGCTTGGTCATCCACTCGACCAAGTCTTCCCCATGTTGCGGCTCAACACGGCCAGCTGCCGAAAAAAAGGCCAAGCGTGTCCCACAGCCACGTGCTGATCAGGATGCACCATCTCCACGACCAGCACTGGACACAGAGCCTGCTTGCCCTCTCTTATTGGCTTGTGACTGTCTGCCTCTCCTTCTTGTCCTTCCAGGCATACTAATGGCCTGTAGCTGCACTAAGCTGGGATATATATATATATGTACTGATACTGCAGCTAGCAAAATCAACTGCCTGCCTGTAGTATGAGAACACCACCAACCTTCTACAGGTAGCTTTAGCTGAACACTGTGCAGAGCTCGCAAAAAAATAACTTGTAGGTTTAGCTGAACACTGTGAGCAGGACGCACAGCACTAACTTGTAGTTTTAGCTGAACACTGTGAGCAGGACGCACAGCACTAACTTGTAGTTTTAGCTGAACACTGTGAGCAGGACGCACAGCACTAACTTGTAGGTTTAGCTGAACACTGTGAGGTGGACGCACCACACTAACTTGTAGGTTTAGCTGAACACTGTGAGGTGGACGCACCACACTAACTTGTAGGTTTAGCTGAACACTTTGAGGTGGACGCACTGCACTAACTTGTAGTTTTAGCTGAATACTGTGAGCAGGACGCACCGCATTAAGTTGTAGGTTTAGCTGAACACTATGAGGTGGACGCACCCCACTAACTTGTAGGTTTAGCTGAACACTGTGAGCAGGACGCACCCCACTAACTTGTAGTTTTACCTGAACACTGTGAGCAGGATGCACTGCACTAACTGTAAATAGTCTAGCTGCCTGACTGTGGTACTAATAGGATCAAAAGAACACCAGCAATTTTCTTCAGGTAGCTGTAAATACTGTAACAAGACAAGCCTGCCTGTCAGTAAGAAGATAACAGGAACGGATCTAGCTGAACACTGTGAGCAGGACGCACTGCACTAACTTGTAGCTTTAGATGAACACTGCGCAGAGGTCTCACTACACTAACTTGTAGGTTTAGCTGAACACTGAGCAGGACGCACAGCACTAACTTGTAGTTTTAGCTGAACACTGAGCAGGACGCACCGCACTAACTTCTAGGTTTAGCTGAACACTGTGAGGTGGACGCACCGCACTAACTTGTAGTTTTAGCTGAACACTGTGAGAAGGACGCACCGCACTAACTTGTAGGTTTAGCTGAACACTGTGAGCAGGACGCACCCCACTAACTTGTAGTTTTACCTGAACACTGTGAGCAGGACGCACTGCACTAACTGTAAATAGTCTAGCTGCCTGACTGTGGTACTAATAGGATCAAAAGAACACCAGCAATTTTCTTCAGGTAACTGTAAATACTGTATCAAGACAAGCCTGCCTGTCAGTAAGAAGATAACAGGAACGGATCTAGCTGAACACTGTGCACGACGCATTGCACTAACTGTAAATAGTCTAGCTGCCTGACTGTGGTACTAATAGGATCAAAAGAACACCAGCAATTTTCTTCAGGTAGCTGTAAATACTGTAACAATACTGTAACAAGACAAGCCTGCCTGTCAGTAAGAAGATAACAGGAACGGATCTAGCTAAACTGAATATATATACACACACACACACACACACACACACACACACACACAATACACTGTAAGTGCAGCTAACTGACTGACTGCAGCTAACTGACTGACTGCCCCTTATATAGTGTGGGGCGTGTACTAAATCCCCTGAGCCATAATTGCCCAAAGCCTCCTTGGCTTTGGCCAAATTACGGCTCTCTGTTCAGACGGCGTTGTGATTGGTCAAGCATGCGGGTCATAGTGCATGCTTGGCCAATGATCAGCCAGCAATGCACTGCGATGCCGCAGTGAATTATGGGCCGTGACGCGCCACACGAATTTGGCGCGAACGGCCCATATCGTTCGCAATTCGGCAAACGGGCAAACAGACGATGTTCGAGTCGAACATGGGTTCGACTCGAACACGAAGCTCATCCCTAATTATGATATACACAGCCACTTATCCCAATCACTTACTTAGTTTCAGTAATATAATTGTAGGAGCGGTGGCGTTTGTTTACTTTTATGTCTACATTTGTAGATAACACATATATATTCTTTGGAGAAAATATATTGCAAAATAAACATAATTACAATACAACATCGTTTATGTCAAAAATATTATAACAAACTCTTTACACGAAGTTATGCTGGATCACTAACTGTTCAATAACCAGAAAATTATACAGATTATCAGGCTCAGTGATACAGCCAATAGAGTAATATATCTACTGGAATGTCTGATACAACGTTTCGGTTCTAAAAATTATAGTCTGGTTTTATGCATAAGGGTTTAATGTAATCTGTGTTTGCCCTGCTACCATCTTTAAAGACTAATCCACATATGTGTAGTGAAATTTCTGTTTTAAGATTAAACAACACTCATCGGTAATAGCGCCCATATACACGGCGATATCGTAGCTCAAAATTCTCATCATAGGGTTGAGATGCACAGGATGCACCCCCCTGATGGAATCTATGTAGGTTTTCTCCTTCCCACATAACTACGAAGCGCTGTATCTGCGGACATAAATATTTTTTTACCAAGTCATTATGGCTACAGTTCTTACAAACATATACATATGGACTTACCGTGATCCAAGTTTACTTTATCACTATTACCATATATTACCATATATGTTGGGATATTTCAATTTCAGTTTCCTTTTCTAGGACTATGTAACACCGATTGGTAACAGCGCTCATACACACGGCGATATCGTACTTTCAAATTTTACTTCCATAGAGTTTGAGACACATATAGTGTATTCTTTTAATAGAATCCATGCAGGCTTTCACCTGTTCACATAGTCACGGATCGCTGTATATGCAGTGTAACCTGGGGGACAGGTAGCAGGTACAAAGCTCCCTGGGATGAGAAGTCTTTCAGGCACAGACCCCAAATCCAGTGAAATAGTGACAAACAGTGTGGTGTTTATTTGTGATATCTACAAGTCTATATACAGGTGCTGTACAGTGTTCCAAAAAAACAAATAGGAACAAAAATAGCCAAAACAAAACCTAGCCGTGTCTCGGCACTAACTAAACAATATTTACGGATCCTAACTACTAGGCTGAGCAAGCCTACAGCTTGTCAGCTTCCACATACCTTTTTGCTCTCCTACACAGAAGTTGTCTGAGTATCCCAGGCCAAGAGCAAAGGCTGTCTGCTCAGGTGAGCTTAAATTAGCCTGGGGGAGAGGACCAAGACCTGAACCGGACCATGGATCAGAGATCCCTGAACGTGTATGAGAGGAGCCTGGGAGATGTATAAACCCCGAACAGGACTTTTCCTGGCTCTCTCTGGGACGCTCTGCTACAGCAGACACAAACACACATTTTTTCACTGAGACATTATGGCTATAGTTTCATCCTTCACCTTTCTCCTTCCCCTTTTTTTACCTTTTGCCATCTTATATGATAATAGGAAGCCTCTAAATACTCCAGAACTTTATAGCGGTCCCCTGTTGTAGTAATCCAGTTTTAAAAACTATACTGGAATAAATTAAATCAAATTCAATAAAACAAACTTATAGGTCACTACCAAATTACCAATGACATGATAATTACCAGCTTCAGGGACGAACCACATAATCTTCTCCATGTTCATCCACACATTATCATGTCCAAGACGAAGTGTTTATACCTCCTTTTCTAAACAGTATAGACATGTCTGTATTTCTGTTGTTAATCAAAGTGGTTTATCATATGTTGAATCTGATACCTTTTAACATCTCTAAAAAAACTCTTTCACCACAGTTCAACATAGTAACAAAAAGTTGCGGTAATTAAACACTAGGGATGAGCTTCGAGTTCGAGTCGAACTCATGTTCTACTCGAACATTGGCTGTTCGCAAGTTCGCCGAACAGCGAACAATTTGGGGTGTTCGCGGCAAATTCGAATGCCGCGGAACACCCTTTAAAAGTCTATGGGAGAAATCAAAAGTGCTAATTTTAAAGGCTTATATGCAAGTTATTGTCATAAAAAGTGTTTGGGGACCCGGGTCCTGCTCCAGGGGACATGGATCAATGCAAAAAAAAGTTTTAAAAACGGACGTTTTTTCAGGAGCAGTGATTTTATTAATGCTTAAAGTCAAACAATAAAAGTGTAATATCCCTTTAAATTTCGTACCTGGGGGGTGTCTATAGTATGCCTGTAAAGGGGCGCATGTTTCCTGTGTTTAGAACAGTCTGACAGCAAAATGACATTTGGAAGGAAAAAACTCATTTAAAACTACCCGCGGATATTGCATTGCCGACAATACACATAGAAGTTCATTGATAAAAACGGCATGGGAATTCCCCACAGGGGAACCCCGAACCAAAATAAAAAAAAAAAAATGATGTGGGGGTCCCCCTAAATTCCATACCAGGCCCTTCAGGTCTGGTATGGATATTAAGGGGAACCCCAGCCAAAATTTAAAAAAAAAATTGACGTGGGGTTCCCCCTAAATTCCATACCAGACCCTTCAGGTCTGGTATGGATTTTAAGGGGAACCCCGCGCCAAAAAAAAAAAAAAAAAACGGCGTGGGGTCCCCCTAAAAATCCATACCAGACCCTTATCCGAGCACGCAACCTGGCAGGCCGCAGGAAAAGAGGGGGGGACGAGAGTGCGCCCCCCCCCCCTCCTGAACCGTACCAGGCCACATGCCCTCAACATTGGGAGGGTGCTTTGGGGTAGCCCCCCAAAACACCTTGTCCCCATGTTGATGAGGACAAGGGCCTCATCCTCACAACCGTGGCCGGTGGTTGTGGGGGTCTGCGGGCGGGGGGCTTATCGGAATCTGGAAGCCCCCTTTAACAAGGGGACCCCCAGATCCCGGCCCCCCCCCCTGTGTGAAATGGTAAGGGGGTACTTACCCCTACCATTTCACTAAAAAACTGTCAAAAATGTTAAAAATGACAAGAGACAGTTTTTGACAATTCCTTTATTTAAATGCTTCTTCTTTCTTCCTTCATCTTCTTCTTCTTCTGGTTCTTCTGGCTCTTCTGGTTCTTCCTCCGGCGTTCTCGTCCAGCATCTTCTCCGCGGCGTCTTCTATCTTCTTCTCCTCGGGCCGCTCCGCACCCATGGCATGAGGGGGGAGGCTCCCGCTCTTCTCTTCATCTTCTTCTCTTCTTCTTCTTCTTCTTCATCTTCTTCTTCTTCTTCTTCTTCCTTCTTCTCTTCTTCCTGTCTTCTCCGGGCCACTCCGCAGCCATGCTGGCATGGTGGGAGGCTCCCGCTGTGTGACGGCGTCTCTTCGTCTGACGGTTCTTAAATAACGGGGGGCGGGGCCATCCGGTGACCCCGCCCCCCTCTGACGCACGGTGACTTGAGGGACTTCCCTGTGACGTCACGGGGAATGCCACAGGGAAGTCCCGTCATGTCACCGTGCGTCAGAGGGGGGCGGGGTCACCGGGTGGCCCCGCCCCCCGTTATTTAAGAACCGTCAGACGAAGAGACGCCGTCACACAGCGGGAGCCTCCCACCATGCCACAGCATGGCTGCGGAGCGGCCCGGAGAAGACAGGAAGAAGAGAAGAAGGAAGAAGAAGAAGAAGAAGATGAAGAAGAAGATGAAGAAGAGAAGAAGATGAAGAGAAGAGCGGGAGCCTCCCCCCTCATGCCATGGGTGCGGAGCGGCCCGAGGAGAAGAAGATAGAAGACGCCGCGGAGAAGATGCTGGATGAGAACGCCGGAGGAAGAACCAGAAGAGCCAGAAGAACCAGAAGAAGAAGAAGATGAAGGAAGAAAGAAGAAGCATTTAAATAAAGGAATTGTCAAAAACTGTCTCTTGTCATTTTTAACATTTTTGACAGTTTTTTAGTGAAATGGTAGGGGTAAGTACCCCCTTACCATTTCACACAGGGGGGGGTGCCGGGATCTGGGGGTCCCCTTGTTAAAGGGGGCTTCCAGATTCCGATAAGCCCCCCGCCCGCAGACCCCCACAACCACCGGCCACGGTTGTGAGGATGAGGCCCTTGTCCTCATCAACATGGGGACAAGGTGTTTTGGGGGGCTACCCCAAAGCACCCTCCCAATGTTGAGGGCATGTGGCCTGGTACGGTTCAGGAGGGGGGGGCCGCACTCTCGTCCCCCCCTCTTTTCCTGCGGCCTGCCAGGTTGCGTGCTCGGATAAGGGTCTGGTATGGATTTTTAGGGGGACCCCACGCCGTTTTTTTTTTTTTTTTTGGCGCGGGGTTCCCCTTAAAATCCATACCAGACCTGAAGGGTCTGGTATGGAATTTAGGGGGAACCCCACGTCAATTTTTTTTTTAAATTTTGGCTGGGGTTCCCCTTAATATCCATACCAGACCTGAAGGGCCTTGTATGGAATTTAGGGGGACTCCCACATCATTTTTTTTTTTTAATTTTGGTTCGGGGTTGCCCTGTGGGGAATTCCCATGCCGTTTTTATCAATGAACTTCTATGTGTATTGTCGGCAATGCAATAGCCGCGGTAGTTTTAAATGTGTTTTTTCCTTCAAAATGTCACTTTGCTGTCAGACTGTTCTAAACACGGGAAACATGCGCCCCTTTACAGGCATACTATAGACACCCCCCAGGTATGAAATTTAAAGGGATATTACACTTTTATTGTTTGACTTTAAGCATTATTAAAATCACTGCTCCTGAAAAAACGGCCGTTTTTAAAACTTTTTTTTGCATTGATTCATGTCCCCTGGGGGAGGACCCGGGTCCCCAAACACTTTTTATGACAATAACTTGCATATTAGCCTTTAAAATTAGCACTTTTGATTATTCATGTTCGTGTCCCATAGACTTTAACGGCGTTCGCGTGTTCGAACGAATTTTTTTCCTGTTCGCATGTTCTGGTGCGAACCGAACAGGGGGGTGTTCGGCTCATCCCTATTAAACACATATACATTTTTGAAATATTGATGTGAACATATTAAATACCCCATTATATACAACATAATTTACTAACTTGTGAGAGTTTTTCATTTTCTTTTTCTTACCCCTCACTTTGGGAATCTGCAATTAAATCTGATTTCATCTCTTTTTCTGGAAATTCATTATGATGTTCGATTTATATGTGCATTTTTTACAAATGCATATAAATTGCAGGAATTCCCCTTGTTTGTCGATTTAAGACTTGGGACTAATATACAATTTTTTATGGCGCTCTACTTTACCGGTATGCACATATTGACACAACGATGTTCCTTTCACTAAATATTGTAGTCCCTACAAGCACGGTCTTGATGTGTGTGCATGTGCGCGATTTTATCGATATAGAAAACGCACGGTTTCGGCAGGTGTGGATTTTCCTGCGCACACACACACACACACTCACACACAAACACATTTTTGTGTGCGGAAATATTTTGTCTATGGGTTTTTATGTATATATGCTCACACAAGATTTAGTTTCATTATAAATGCATTTTTATGCTTATTAAACAATTCTTTTTTATTACAGTATTCAAGATTCTACTCACTGTACAAGAAGTGTATCTACATGTACATTGTTCTCTTTGTCAAGGTATCCCATTGTATTTGTTCATCTTGGTTTTAGTCTGCTCAGTAGCAATACTCTGTTTCTATAAACCACGAAAATTTGTTTTATATGATACATGTACAAATGTGAACCACAAATGTATTCAACTTTGACATAATTGTGCAATTTTTAGAGAGCAGTGAGAGTAAACATTTATATGCCCCTCTCTTCTCCTTCATGTGACCAAGTACTCTTTATAACGCAGATCATATAACATATACTAGTCTCATGCACATCTACATGCATTTTGGTCACAGACGTCACTCAGTTTATTGAATATGCACATGAGTTCAATTTCCTGACATTCCAACTATATCATCATTCACTTTTATTTTTACCGTTTTATTTATTTCTTCACTACGATTTTTTATGCTAATCACAAGTTGGTTTCTGCTTGCACTAGAGTACAACATTATACACCTCTATACAGGCACTCATCACATATCGAGATTTTACCTAGTTTATATACCATTCAATTTTAATTTTGTTCTTTTCCCATTTTTTCTGATCACACACATATAGATTTTTCCACATCTTTTTCACATATCTTAAATTCATATTAACTAATTTTAGTACTCTTTAATCCTTCTGCTGCTTATATGTATACACTCCATATTCATTGTGACCCCCCTTTTTAAATTTCTAGTGTTCAATAATCACTGACAAATACCCACACACTTCACAACTGAATTTCAGCTGTTGTGTATTTTGGGCTGATTACCTGGTCACATGATAAATAATGGATAGTATATATGAAGTCTTATTTTTCATTATCACTAGCTATGAGTAAGTACTTGGCATAGTGCGAAACGCGTTAGATGATTGTCTGCACACTCTGTCAATGATGTCCTGTATGACATGTTCCTGATTTTATTTATTATAAAACAATTTGGATTATAAATTCCTGGAGTGCGGCTGTCCGGATTTTCCTGTTTGCACACAACATCCAATTTAGTTCTACCCAAAATAGGACAGAAGGATATACCTGCACTGGAGTACAGAAGGATTTTTTTTTGAGAAAAGGGCAATACCGTTATCTCAAGCTGTGGGCTGGGCAATGGCAGACTTGACTGTGCACTTATACTCTACCTTTCTTTCTATCTTTCTTTTTATCCTCTGGTGGAGCCATTGCCTTCCACCAAGGAGCAACATTTAACCAATTTAAACCTCCTTCTCTCATATATGTCATATCCCATCCAGGATCGGGTCCGAAAGATGAAAAAGCAGTCTTGTCATGGAAACACAAACCCTTTATCATGTTCATATGGAACTCCTTATATGACCCGGGGGAAAAGGATCATGACTCCGATGACGTCCGTGTGACGAAACGCGTAAGGCAGGACTTTCTTGGCACGCACAACGTCACTTCCGCAGATCGTGGTTCCGGAACTTTGACCGGTGGAACGCAAGCGGCGGTTCACGCTGACGCTGCGGCCCCGGACTATAGGGACAGCACAGGAGACTGTGTACTCCCTCTCCTAGTCTGCAACATTTTTAAACACTTTTTACCGCTAGTGTGTTACCAGCCTTATGTGATTGGACTGTTTTTTATGCAATAAATAGATATTTTTTAAAAACAGAATCACGCTATGTGGATATTTTTCTTTTAAAAATCTCTTTACTCAAGCGGATATCCAGTGGGGACTTTTAACACCAAGGGACAGGAAATCCCCACCTCTCTGTGTATACAGTTACGTTCTGAAATGGGATGCATGGAAGGAAAAGGACACCTATAGGACTGGAGTGACAGAACCAGCATTATACGCTCGTACCCCTGCAAGGGTGGGGCGCTCCGGTGAGTGCAACCACATTGGGGGGACAACCAGTTGCTACAGCACGGCACTTTATCACTTAAGAAGACTTTCCTGCACAATTGTTATGAACTTTTTTTGCACTAAATAATATATGGTTTTGTGATTTTTAGCTGCGATTTTCAGCTGCGATTTGGACACATTATCAATGATTTTTTATTGCTCATAATTATTGCACATTTACACATTACTGGTGGACAACTATTGTTTTTGGACAATTATTGTTTTTTGGCACTTCATCACTTTATATTTATTCATGTGAAGATGCATTTATGATATTTAGTGATGCTGCTTGATATTTGCGTTTCTTTGCACATATAATATTCATTTTTACCGGATCAAGGTGTTTTTCACTAACACAAGGATCTTTTTGAATCATACCGAAAAATTTCACATTTTTTATCTTTACACCTCTATTTATACACTTGCATTTCCTGCTAAGTTTTATTTATACTCCCAACACAGCGCCACTCCCTATACTTTTATCTATATTCTTGAGGCACACTTAGGTGTTCCCTTCCTACCTAGGGGGGCTGCAGGTGTGATTTAGTCCATGAGCGCGGATTTGTTGATATATTTATAAAGTCCCAGTTTGGACTTCAGGTCCAGATGTTTTTCTTCAGGACGTTTGTAGTATGTATTTCTGATAATAGGCTTTCAATGTGCTGCGCCCTCGCCCTCCTTGCTCTTACCCTTGCTGTACATATAGGCTTTATGCACAGCCCACAGTGGTTGGGTCAGAGTTGGTATTAGTAATAAAACATTCTTCTACAGTAGGTGTCATCAGAGTTCTTCCATGTATTTGGCTGTAGAAGGTGGGTGTCCATTCTCCACACAAAGGTAGGATTAGAGCCTCAATGGAAATACAGACACATGAGTGGTCTGGCCATGTGGTTGGTAATATGTCAGAGGCTAATATTTTCTGTAGAAGCCACTAATCTGTGAGGAAAAGTCAATATGAGAATAAAAATTATGGCATGCTGATAGGAATGTGTAATCCCCCCTCCATGGTATGTTGGCAGTGCCACGTGCCATACAATTGAAAGTCCCATAGGAGAGGGTCCATGTGGGGTTTTCCCATTTTGGAAGGAATCGAGCTGTGGATCTGGGCCAATTTTGAAGTCCTCACACCATGAGGCAGCCTTGTTGCACTCCAGTGATGTTTTTATGAATCTTTCGTACAAAACAAACTTGAAGTGTATTAGGGGTTAACTATTGTATATTGAGAGTTATTTAGATTGCAAAAAAGGATAATATATTGATCCTCTGTGTCTCCAGTACATTTATGAAGTTGAAAAGATATTGTATGCTTTGATAGCTAGAAGAAAATCATTCTTTTTGGCTTGGGTGCTCGCTGTGAATTTACAGTATGTGGGAAGTTCTTGTTGGTACAGGAAGGTTGGTGAGAAGCATGAAAGTCTGTCTACTGTGCACATAGGACATTGCAATGACCATTTAGAACTAGCTTTCATAATGAAGATCTTTTTTCTGGATGATTGAGTTCTTTGGCGTTTATGGTGAGTATCTTAATGGTCATTGTAGTCGATCTGGTGGAAAAAATAGATCTGAGGGGAATAGGTTTCACATGGAGCAGTGAATGTAGGTAGCATTGAATTGTCTTGCAAATGTCAGATTCCACAGGTGAGCTGTTTTGCAGGTGTACACCTCACAAATATTAAAACTGCTGGTGGAGAGGGAGTACGCCGCACAAGTGGTGTGAACGCAGTTAGTAGTTGTTGAAGAGTACCAAGAAAAAAAGAAAAATAACTTGAAAACCAAAGGTGTGTTGATAACCCACAAAAACTTCCTGGGTTGCTGGCATTCCTTGTGCCAAGTGTAGCGCTACCTTCTTGAGGGCAGCTGTGTTTCTGGGTCCCCCTAAGCTCTACACAGCCAGGTAACATGCATTTCCTTAATTGCTTCCACAGTTAGTAAACAATCTATGAGCTTGATTTTTGATATTTTATTAAGGGGAAAAAACTTGGATAAGGCAATGGGGATCATGGGAAGCACGACTTGACTGAAGCAATGCACGGGAACAACTTCCTTCCTATGTACAGAGAAAGATCCTGGACTGTTCTCCTCCCTGGATATGGTCAGTCTTTATGGATCAGTAGCAAAAGACCTTCATAGACTAGGGACTCTCTGACTCCTTTGAAAGTTAGAACAGATTGCTGCAAACTACATGCAGAAGTATCTCCTCTCCCCTGTAGAACTGCTTCTAGCTCCACAGCCTGCAGACACTATTAGCCCTCCTGACTGCTGTGAAGATCTCCCAGTACAATAATAAAGGGTTAAGCACAGCGCCATCCTTTGAAGGCTCGCTATATATGGCAGTCTCTCCCATTGTGAATCCCTGGTTGAACTGATGGAATCACTCTGCTTTTCCTTGCTCTCACTGGTCCTAGGCAAGAATCCTGTTTAAACTGTGATGCTGAATGGATCTTCCTGAGCCAGTCTGAGACCAGCCTGGAGGAATAGGGCCCCGCTAGAACTAGTGGACCCATCCCAGGGCACCAACAGTCTCCTCAGCACTCCTTCTTCCACATTACTCCTCTGCTGGCCCACCTCTCCCAAATTTATGAGTTAGCCTTACCAAACTAATAGGGCCTCCAAGCCTGGGATTGGTCAGACTCCCATAAACATGCAGTTTTAGGTCTCCACCCCTCCTGTCCACTGGTGCTCCAGAACCAGGTGGAGGCGATAGAGTCCCAACCTGCTGAATCACCCAGCCTGACCCGCAGTAACACGCTCCATGGCACTGTTTTAGCGAGGCCTATTGTTGTTGCACTGAGGCAGTGGGCAGTCAGGAGGTGGTTTGGTCTTCTCTTGCTGCATGGATGGAGGAGCAGGAGGCTCTGATAGGATACCCCATGCGTACAGCTAATGTAGGCCCTCCTGTTGGGAGGATACTGTGTGCTTGGATCCTTGGAATGTAATCATTAGCTTTGCAGGGTTCACCAATTTATATGGGACTTTGTGCTTTTGCAGGGCTTGCGTTAATGTATTAAGTTTCCTGCAACGTTGTAAGTAAATTTGGGCCAAACACAACCCGGTTTGGTTTGTACCAGAACTCTCAAACATCACTAAAATTCTGCCCCTTTTAAAGTCTATGTGACCCGAACTTGAAAAATCAACAGTGCCCATTTTGAAGGATTATTTACAAGTTATTGGCCATTAAAAGAGTTGGGCTTTGGGAGTTGGTGCTGGCTTTACATTGTAATCCTTTAGAGGTACTCGTGAAACAAAATCTGTTTATTTTTCTTAACAAAACACAAAAAAATAATGTCCAACAATAACCTCAAAAAGGAAGATTCAAAATAAATCTACAAAACTAATTTGGAAATTGCTTTATTCTCTCATCTCGCCATCTTCTTCCTCCTCTTCTCCTCCTCCTATATACAATAAATTATCACACCTTATTAGAATTTCTCCAAGATGTCCACACAATGCCCCATCAATATACTCTTCTGTATTGGTGAACTGCATGTTCATGAAGCCATCCACAGATACAAGGTATCCCTTGTATTCCATACCCCACTTCAGTTTCGCCATTACTGGCTTACCAGTAAGGTCATTAAGGAATGGTTTTTAGTTTAGTTAGCAAACTAATTCAGCCACTGAAGCCTCTGCTGATCTACAGACCAGTGAAAGGAAGAAGTAATTTCCCTGCAGAATGTTCCAAGTACACACCACAGGAGAAAGCATGAAATGGCTAGAGGTACTCTTGATGACAGCAAGAATTGGCATTTCTGTAAAAAAAAAAAAAAATGAAATTATATACACCTGTCAGACAGGTGTGGAAAATATGGGCTTTGGGTGTTGGTGGTGCCTTTACACCATAACCCTATAGAGCAGTGGTTCTCAACTCCTGTTCTCAGGGCCCACTAACAGGCCAGTTTTGCAAGATAATCGAAATACATCACAGGTGATATAATTTGCTGCTCAGTGGTTGCAGTATTCTAGTCTGCATCTCCCCAAGGTAATACTTAAAATCTGGCCTGTTAGTGGGTCCTGAGGACAGGAGTTGAGAACCATTGCTATAGAGGTACATTTGATGAAAGCAAGAATTGGCCTTGCTGTAAAAACATGAAATGATGTGAACCTGTTAAACGGGTGGGGAAAAATTGGTCCTTGGGTGTTAATTGTGCCCATGAAGCCTATACCAAACAATTACTTCAATATAAAATCAACATCCACAAAGCTAGGCAGCCTAGACACTCTTGTAGAGATTCCAGATCCTAAAAAACATTTAATCAGTGACATCAGCATCAGGGGCTTGATAACTGCTGCTAATCCAGGACTGATTCATTTTGACAAATGTGAGGTGGTCAACGGAGTCTGTGGACAGACCCGCTCTTTTATCACTCTTTATACTCACACTATACTCACACTACACTAGCACTGCACTGACATGCTACACTGACACTACACAATACTTACACTATACTCAGACTACACTAACACTACACTGACACTCTACACTCAGGGTCACAAGAACACACTAGCTCATTAGTAGAAAACAGAGCCCTGCTATAACTATATCTACTTTAACAACATACTGCAAAAGGTTCCTGTGGGAAGGAACCTTTTATAGTGTGGGGTGGGACTATGAGCACTGAGCCATGATTAGACAAAGTCATCATGACTTTGCCCAATCATGGCTTTGACTGTGCTCTGTGCCTTGATTGGGCAAAGCCTTGCACTTATTCTGCGAGGTGCATTGCTGCATCCAATTAGGGCCCTAGAATGCACTGTGCAGTGTGCAGTGCATTGTGGGGCGCTCGGCGGGTGAACAACCGGCTGAGCGCCCAGCAAATTCGGGTGTTCACCATACAGGGGGAACAGGCAATGTTTGGGACAAAATGTTGCTGGGCCCAATCTGCTTGCCCAACTCTAGTTCTAATGTATGTTGTCAACAAACAGTTGTAGGTGAGTATAGGGTTCAGGTAGAGTCCCCGTGGTTCTAGATTTCAGCTTAAGTTGTTTTTTTGAATGAAAGAAAGGGATGCACAGGATAACATCCCTGGGTATGGAGTCAGGCAGGTGTTGAGGTTTAGGGAGCCTGTGAATGCAGTCAATGACCAGCTCAATATTTTTTATCTCTGTCAGAACTTCAGATATCCCTGTATTTTGATGTTATTCCATTCTGATAGATCCGCCAACTTGTCTTTGATCCAGTTATTTTCCTTGATGTGTGCATCATGAGTATCAATAAGGTCATATATAGTGGATTCATAGTCCCCCATTTTTGTTTCCATATGTGTCACTCCATCCCCTAGGGAGGTAATATTATAATTAAATTACTGCATGAGAGAAAGCATATCTGACTGTGTCCAAGGGACATTAACATATGCTTGAGGGTAGTGTCTAACACTGGTTGATTGTTAGTAGGAAAAAGGCTATGGCATCAGGTTGTGCCCCTTGGAACCCATGAGAGCTATAAGGATGACTTTCCTCATGGATGTCAGTCACAGGAGAATTTTTCCCTATCTTTGCTTTATCTGGGCTGCTGGTGACAGGAGTGCCTGTATGAGATGCAGAAAAGCTGTCAGGGGTAATCTGAACTTCCTTTGAGTTATTTTTCGGATTCATGGATACAAAAGGCTGTGATGTTTGGAGAGTAGCTGAGATGGCTGCTGAGCCTGCGGGTTTGGTGCCATCTTGCCTGCGTAGGTCTGCCAGTTAGAAACACGAATGCTGCATGTTTCTGCGAGCGCCTCTTCTTTAATCATAGTAGCCATGCTGCCGCTATGCTGGGGAGGATGGTTCCATTGTCATAGCAAATTTAAGAGAAGGTAGAGGGAAAACTAGTGTCTCATAAGCTGGACTAATTTAAATAGCAAACCTAGGCCAAAATTTTCCAAAAAGAGCACAGGCTGGGGTTTTACTAAAAAGAATTAAAGTGACAATAAAGCTACTTTTTTTTATTAAAAAAAAACAAACATGGCATACTTACATTCCCTGTTCAATTATTTTGCACAGAGCAGCCCTGATCTTCTTCTTATAGAATACTTAACTGGTGCTCTTGGCCCCTCCTCTTTGGTGGGTGCTCCCATGGAAAACCACCTGTGCAGGTTTGCTCCTGAGGCACCCTGTCTGCGTCCATTGACAAAAAGCATGCGGCTTGGCCCTGCCCCTGTTCCCTTGGCACAGCATTTGATTGACAGCAGCAGGAGCTAATGGCTCCTGCTGTTATCAATCTTCCCAGGGAAAAGGGAGACAGCAACAAGAGCCACTGCTCTCATGCACGTCGCTGGATTGAATCAGGCTCATGTAAGAATAAGGGGGGCTGGGGGGATTGTGCAGCACAGAAGGTTTTTCACCTTAATGCATAGAATGACCAGGCCAATTTTTGCGATACGGCACTACGTTGCTTTAACTGACAATTGCGCAGTCATGCGATGCTGTACCCAAATAAAATGTATGTATTTTTTTCCCCACAAATAGAGCTTTCTTTTTGTGATATTTGATCACCTCTGCGTTTTTTATTTTTTGCGCTATAAACAAAAAAGGCAATCAATTTTGAAATATATATATATATATAACTTTTTGCTATAATAAATCACCAAAAAAAATGCAAAAAAAATTAATTTCTTCATCAGTTTAGGCCAATATGTATTCTTCTACATATTTTTGGTAAAAAAAATGCAATAAGCGCATATTGATTGGTTTGTGCAAAAGTTATAGCGTTTACAAAATAGGAATATGATTTTTTTTTTTTTTACTAGTAATGGCGGTGATCAGCGATTTTTCGCGGGACTGTGCCATTGCGGCGGACAGACACATTTGACACTCTTTTGGGACCATTGACATGGCCACTGATTACTGTATAAATGTCGCTGGCAGGGAAGGGGTTAACACTAGGGGTTGATAAAGGGATTACATTTGTTTCCTGGGAGGTGTTTCTAACTGTGAGGGGAGGGGACTGACTGGCAGTACAGAGAGATTGCTGTTGCCAATCACTAGGAACAGAAGATGACTCTGAACTCCCCTGACAGAACGGGGATCTGTTTGTTTACATTGACAGATCCCCATTCTGGCTCTCTGTGGCGTGATCACGGGTGGCCGGCGGACATCGCGGCCAGTGGCAACACGCATTAGCGCCCCTGCTGCGCCGCAGGCGCTCGCTCCCGCTGTAGCTATTAAAGGGACTACTGTACAGCTATGGCGATTCGTGGGAACGAGTCGACCTGCCGCCGTATAATGACAGCGGCTGGTCGGCAAGTGGTTAAGATGCTACAGAGGATACAACAGGATAGTTTTATTGGGAATAAAAGGCCTAATCGGTGTATTTGTCACTTTTATTTTAACTAGGGGGATGGGGCTGATGTAAATGTGAGGCATATACTGTGAGGTGGTTTAGGTGCCTACTATTCTTATATTTAGTTTAACTTTCTATAAATTTAAATCTTTCTTTTATCTTTATTTAAAACATTTAAAGCCCAATCACCATAATCTAAAAATACCAAAAATAGCAAAAGAAATTCTAAAAAAAGCAAAACACCAACCCTGAAACCAAAACCCTCCATTTTTAAAGCATAGCCTTGAAATAAAAGAGTAATTTAACCTAAAACAGAGGCCACCATACATTTGAGATGAATAAACACCCAAAGTGAATGAAAACCCCCAAAATATTGCACCTTGAATGGATTTCAAACCTGCAGAATTCACCTTGAGCCCATGGTAGAGGCAAACCAGAACGTATCATTCCTATTTGTAACATTCAGTTTGTATAACCTCATGGGATATGATGGATCTTTACATAATAATAATAATAATAATAATAATAATAATAATAATAATAATAATAATAATAATATGATCTGATTTCAGATTCCGGTATCTCGATGTTCAGATCCCTGTTTACCTGGAAGCAGAAAAAAGTTTGGATCTTCAATTCATAAATGTTGCTATGAGTGTGTCCCATGTCCAGAAGGAGAAATATCCAACATTTCCGGTATATTTTGTAGTTGCTAGTAAGTTATTAACTGGACAGAAGTTACTACTGTAGTTAAAGTGTATGTCAGGGGAAAAAAGAAGAACATCTCTGCAATGTGTGTACATTTCCTCATGTTTTATCCTTCTAAAGACCCTGCAAGTACAGAATGATACCTTTTGATCCTGCCAGAAATGCACTCAGCTCCTAAGTTCTACTGTGGGCTGACAACATACCGGAGGTTGGTGTCTGAGATCAAAAGAAATGGTTTCAGCCCTGCCTCATTGTATTTTACTACTTTTTCTAGTAGACATGTGCACTGCCAATAAAATCTTTATTTTTCGTTTTTGTTTCATTTGTTTTGTTTTTTTTTTTCATTTTTCGGATCATTCGTTATGATCGATATTCATTATTTTGAATAAATTCAGAAATTCGGATGAATTTAAATTCATTACATTCCATTCGTATAGATGGGGTATTCGTTATTTTGATCATTCGTAACTTCTGATCACTTTGAATTTGTTACATTCCATTCGTTTGCGTTATTCGTTATTTCGAAAATCCAAAAATTGGAAAGAACAAAAATCTGAAATTCGAAAAATTCAAAAAATTGAAAGAACGAAAATTTGACAATCCGAAAACAATAACAAAAATGCGAAAAATCGAAAGTTAAAGTATTACATTTATTAATCATTTTTATAGTTTTTTATTATTATTTATCAATAACTAATAATAATAAAAACAATAATTTCCTTTCAAATTTGTTAGTGAACGCAACAAATACAAATTTATCTGAAGTTATCCGGCATTCCTTATTTCGGATAATACTTAACTTCAGATACATTCATATTCGTTACATTCACTAAGAGACAAATTTGGCTCGTTCTTATTTTTGAATTTTCGCTCTTTCAATTTTTTGATTTTCGTTCTTATTTTTGGATTTTCGCTGTTTCAATTCTTCTAATTTTCGAATTTTGTGATTTTCGTTCTTTCGAATTTCAGATTTTAATTCTTTTGAATTTTCGTTCTTTTAGAAAATTTGTTTAAAAAAAAATTAATAAAACGGTCTTTCGTTAATTCGGATGTTTACGAATTAATGAATAACCCGAATTATGACAAAAAACTAATTTGGAACAAAACTAATTGCACATGTATATTTAGTACTATTAACACTAATACTACTGCTACTAAACTACTGAATCGCTCCCCTCGCCTCACTTTTTCTGACAGCATCAAACATATTTTTATACATAATTCCCGATATGTAGCAATGCAAAGAAACAGCAACAATTTCTCTAAAGTTCCACATTTATGATTAAAAAGTTATTCTTAAGCCTCAGTCAGTGACTTTTCCTAGGTTAAGGTGATGCCATCAGTCTGCTACAGGCAGGAAGAAGCATTTCCTCAGTCTCCTTTCCCCCAGTGATCAGACTGCAACATTGTCACTTTGTAGCAAGGCAGAGTCTGCAGCAGGGGCTGATCTGCATTGGGCATCCAAGAACACAGCTTAACCACTTCAACCACAGAAGTATCGTGCGACGCTGTACCCAAGCAAGATTGATGTCCTTTTTTCCCACAAATAGAGCTTTTTTTGGCGCTATAAACAAAAAAAGAGCGATAACTTAAAAAAAAAAAAAAAAAAAACTATATATTTTTTACTTTCTGCTATAAAACATATCCAATAAAGGGGCGTGGTTTGCCTTGAGAGAAGATGGCTGCCTAATCCTCGGGCTCCCGCTCACCACAGCCTAAATTCCGCTATTAACGGGGATCACCGACACTATTCCCCCTTCAACTATGGGAACATCCTCCCGCGGAGCATCTCAGTCTAGATCCCGATCCCCGAGAGAAATCGCCGGCCGCACAAGCCAAATGATACCTGAGATCTTTAGAACACAGCGGACAGCAATGGCGACTCCTCTTCCTGCCACAGCTTCTCCTCACGCTCACAACGAGATTGTCCTCACCCCCACCATTCAAAGCCTCACACCGATGGAACATACTATGCCATCTCACCGTCAACCGAGCCTACAGGACTTACAAACAGTAGCAGCCGACATCAAAGACACATTGTTCTTGGCCATAACTGATCTGCGCCATGAACTGCAGGCCATCACAGGGAGGATACAACGCGTAGAGGACAACGCGGCACTACAACACTCAGCAGTGAAGAAAATTCATCACGCTGTTGATTGCCATACCATACAACTACGAGATCTTCAACGTCATGTCGAAGATCTCGATAACAGGGGCCGCAGACATAACCTAAGGGTGAGAGGAATACCGGAATCCATAGAGCAGGATCAGCTTCTCCCAGTTGTGACAGGCCTCTTCAACCGCCTCCTGGACCGATCTGAACAGACTCGGATCACGATGGAGCGCATACACAGAGCCCTTCGCCCCAGGGGGAGAGATACGAAGCCCCAAGGGATATTATATGCTATATCAATGATTTCTCCATCAAAGAAGAGCTCCTTCGGAAGACCCGTGACAAAGCACAACTGGACTATGATGGCTACTCCGTACATGTATACCAAGACCTCTCAGCAATTACCTTACGACACCGCAAAGACCTACGCCCCTTGCTTGAAGTCCTGCGGACGAGAGGAATCCGCTATAGATGGAAGTTCCCGTTCGGCCTTTCCGCCTCGCATCAGGGCCGCTCTGCGCTCCTCAGAGTCCCTGAGGAACTTGACTCCTTCTGCCGTACCTTGGACATTCCGTACGTAGCAGTACCGAACTGGTATGCAGAATTTGAAATACCCTCTCCCATCCGCCATCCGCAAGTGGAAGAACTGATGGACGCCCACAAATCTAGTTTTCGCAGGAGGAGATCACCGTCCACCGCTAGACCCAGTTCTGCTTCAGGACCGCGATACTCACTATCCAGTCCCATGACAGCACCTCTTCCCCACCGAGCTCGCCGAGACCGCTAACACTCCTGGTCTCCAACTGTGATGCCCGAGCAGCACGGATGATATCTTACTTCTTGGCTTCACCCTACTTGTTTCCTTTTCCAGTCGGCACTAAGAGATCCACACCGGGCTCTCACTACACGCACGGATACACACGCTTCTCATCCAAACCTTTGGACATTTCTCCCTGATGCCTTTGCTTAATACGACCGTGCCATAACCCTTTTGATCCACTAACTCCGATGGTTACCCCCAGGGAAACGATCCAGCTTCCCCACTTTATAACAGCCCACATGGCGGTCATCCCCAAACCCGATAAAGACCCATCCCTAGTTACCAATTACAGACCCATCTCACTACTCAATGTCGACCTTAAATGGTATGCAAAAACTCTGGTGAACAGACTTCTACCCCTGATTCCCCAACTTATTGGCCTTGAGCAGATGGGCTTTGTTCCCGGGAGAGAAGCGAGAGATAAGACTCTCAAGGCGATCAATGTCCACCACTGGCTCACATTCACTAGGAATGAGGGGTTCATGCTCTCCCTCAACGCGGAGAAGGCATTCGGCAGGGTGGCATGGGATTACATGTTGGAAACCCTTAAAGCTATAGGCCTCCCCCAAACGATGCTAAACTTCATATTGGCACTCTACTCTAATCCCACTGCCAAAGTATGAGTGTTTATGAGTGTTACGAGAGTATGGGGATACCTCATGTGTGAGACTTTTTGGGAGCCTAGCCGCGTAGAGAACCCTCGAAAACCAATCACCGCCTTCATGATTTCTAATGCCCCGTACACACGATTGGAAATGCTGCCAGCAAAACTCTGATGAGAGCTTTTGGTCGGAAAATTTGACCGTGTGTATGCTCCATTAGACTTTTGCTGGCAGAATTCCAGCCAGCAAAAGATTGAGAGCAGGTTCTCTATTTTTCGGTCAGAAAAAGTTCCTATCCAAAAATGCGATCATCTGTATGCAATTCCGACGCGCAAGTTCGGAAACAATTCGACGCGTGCTCGTAAGCATTGAACTTAATTTTCTCGGCTCGTCGTAGTGGTATATGTCACCGCGTTCTTGATGGTTGAAAGTTCAGAGAACTTTTGTGTGACCGTGTGTATGCAAGCCAAGCTTGAGCGGAAATCTGATGGAAAAACCATCCAAGATTTTTTCGACAGACATTCCGCTCGTGTGTACAGGGCATTAGGGTGTAAATTTTTGATTTCACTCCTCACTACCGTTACACCCCAAAATACATTCTGCTGCTTTTCCTGAGTATGGTGATACCACATGTGTGGAACTCTTTGGCAGTCTAACCGCGTACAGGACCCCGAAAACCAATCACTGCCTTCAGGCTTTTTAAGGGCGTACATTTTTGATTTCACTCCTCACTTTTTTTTTTCCTGAAGATGTGCGCACAGCGTGAAATATATCGAAAGGGAGGCTCGATACACTGTCACGAGTCCTCCGTTCCTGGACCAGCTGGGAAGCTTTGTCGAGTTGTCAATTACTACCCATAGAACGTAAGATACCGCTCGGTCTCTGCTTCCCTTCTCAGCTGCAGCTTAGTTTGCTGGTTTTTAATCCTGTACCTGCACATTGTTTGGGAGTTTTAGCTTTGTTGAAATAGACATTTTTACACTATCCAAGCTTCTTGTGGCTTTTATGGGGAGCCACTTTTTGCAGATTTGGCGGAGCCATTGAAGTATTGTGACTCAGAGATAGAAGTCAAACACATTTCCTGCTGATTGGTGAATGGAGTTTATCTGCTAAGAGCTGGGAAAGATTCCTTTTTGAAGATACATGGTTTTCATGCCCGAGGGTCACTCTGTGGCCACTACCATCTGGTGAGTGCTTAGGTATACCACTTCGGGTGAAGCACGAATAATAATGCATGTGCACTTTACTAAGTGGTGATTGGATTACTAAGAAGATTTTTCTGTGTTTTTAATATTTGAGGACATTTTATTTGATGCACTGGATTCACTTTATTGCAATGTAGCATAATTATCGTTCATGCACTATAGCACTTTTTTTCTGTATAATATATGGGTTCACATCATAATACATTGTGTAATATATTGGATTCACTTTATTGCTAAGCAGCACATCTATTGTTCATGCACTATAGCACTTTTTTTGCATTATCTATAGGTTTACATTGGAATATATTGCACTTCTGATGCGCCCTATATGGTTTTGTTCACTCCTCACTGCCTATCACAGTTTCAGAGGCCATGAAATGCCAAGTTAGCACCAAACCCCCCCAAATGACCCCATTTTTGGAAAGTAGAAACCCCAAGCTATCTGCTGAGAGGGTTGTTGAGTATTTTGCAAATCTCACTTTTTGTCACAAAGTTTTGAAAATTGAAAAAAGAAAAAAAAGTCTTTTCTTTCTTTATTTAAAAAAATAAATGAGATCTGCAAAATACTCACCATGCCTCTTAGCAAATACTTTGGGGTGTCCCTTTGCAAAATGGGATCATTTTGGGGGGGGGGGGGGGTTTGTGCTATCTGGACATTTCAGGGCCTCCGTAACTGTGATAGGTAGAGAGGCGTAAAATCACAATTTTATGACTTTACTGTAGAAAGCCTGAAGGCGGTGATGGGTTTTTGGGGTCCTGTACACAGCTAGGCTCCAAAAAAGTCTCACACATATGGTATCCCCATACTTAGGAGAAGCAGCAGAATGTATTTTGGGGTGCAATTCCACATATGCCCATGGCATGTTTGAGCAATAGATCATTTAGTCACAACTTTGTGCAAAAAAAAACAAAAAAAAGTGTAATTTTACTGAAACTTGTGACAAAATGTGATAAATATTCCATGGACTCGACATGCCTTTCAGCAAATAGCTTGGGGTGTCTACTTTCCAAAAATGGGTCATTTTGGGGGGTTTTGAACTGTCCTGGCATTTTATGCACAACATTTAGAAGCTTATGTCACACATCACCCACTCTTCTAACCACTTGAAGATAAAGCCCTTTCTGACACTTTTTCTTTACATGAAAAAAAAATTTTTTGCAAGACCCCCAAACATTATATATATATATTTTTTAAAAACAAAGGCCCTACAGATTAAAATGGTGGGTGTTGCAATTTTTTTTTTCACACAGTATTTGCGCAGCGATTTTTCAAATGCAATTTTTTTGGAAAAAACACACTTTTTTTAATTTTAATGCACTAAAACACACTATATTGCCCAAATGTTTGATGAAATAAAAAAGATGATCTTATGCTGAGTACATGGATACCAAAGACGACATGCTTTAAAATTGCGCACAAACGTGCAGCTGCAACAAACTACATACATTTTTAAAAGCCTTTAAAAGCCTTTACAGGTTACCATTTTAGATCTACAGAGGAGGTCTACTGCTAAAATTACTGCCCTCGATCTGACCTTCGTGGTGATGCCTCACATGCATGGTGCAATTGCTGTTTACATATGACACCAGAACGATGCTTGAGTTCGCTTTTGCGTGTGAGCCTGGGGGGACAGGGGTTCTCTTTTTTTTTTTTTTTTAAATCATTTATTATTTATTTTTGCTTTTTTATTATATTTTGAAACTGTTTCTTTCATTTTTTTTATAATTTTTATTGTTATCTCAGGGAATGTAAATATCCCCTAAGATAGCAATAAGTAGTGACAGGTACTCTATTTTGAAAAAAATGGGGTCTATTAGACCCTAGATCTCTCATCTGCCCTCAAAGCATCTGACCACACCAAGATTGGTGTGATAAAATGCTTTGCCAATTTCCCAATGGCGCTTTTTTATATCCGGCGAAACCTAAGTCATGAAATGCTCATAGCATCCAGTATCTTAGGTCATAGAGATGACAGCAGATATGCAGCCTGTGGGTTAAATGAAAAAAAGAGATTGATCGATGGGTATGCCCACCATTAGAACACCGCCCTACATCCACCCACTTCTAATGATGGGCATACATACACCATTTTTTTTTAACTGTGGTGGTGAAATCACCTCTGACAGCGCTGGAGTCACGGCTTTACGTATCGTGGGAGCAAACACTGTTGCTGTCAAGATAAATAAACCCGTGCAGCAGCTGAATGGCGTACCTGCTAAGCACATGATGGTTAACAATAAAACAAAGTAACATTACAGTATAACAGTAATGCCGCGTACACACGATCGCACATTCCGACAACAAAATCCATGTTTTTTTTCCGACGGATGTTGGCTCAAACTTGTCTTGCATACACACGGTCACACAAATGTTGTCGGAAATTCCGATTGCCAAGAACGCGGTGACGTACAACACATATGACGAGCCAAGAAAAATGAAGTTCAATAGTCAGTGCGGCTCTTCTGCTTGATTCCGAGCATGCGCGGAATTTTGTGCATCGGAATCGTGTACACACGATTGGAATTTACGTCAACGGATTTTGTTGTCGGAAAATTTGAGATCCAGATCTTACGTTTTGTTTGTCAGAAATTCCAAAGGAAATGGCTGATGGAGCCTACACACGGTTGGAATTTCCGACAACAAGCTCTCATCGAACATTTGTTGTCAGAAATTCTGACCGTGTGTACGCGGTATAAGACTTACAATACCTGAAAATACAACATTGCAAACTGTGCCTAAAAAAATATATGCCGAAGCATGGGGGCAATCCGCCCCTAATGTTAGGAGCAAATTGCTCCTCCACCCCTACCCGACATATATGCTCTTTTTTTTAAACTGTTGTGGTGAAATCACCTCCGACAGCGATGGAGTCATGGCTTTATGTATCGTGGGAGAAAACGCTGTTGCTGTCAAGATAAATAAACTCATGCTGCAGCTGAATGGCGTACCTGCTAAGCAAATGATGGTTAACAATAAAACAAACATTACAGTATAACATACCATACCTGCAAAGCAAATACAATAAAACATAGTAAAAATAAAACAGAGAGAGAACGATAGATATAGAACAATAGTGAGCGAACACTAGTGAGAAAAATACAGCCACAACTATTTTTGGATTTTTTTATTTTAGATTTATTTTTTTTATTTTTTTTTTCACTTTTTTCACTTTTATAAAAACTTAAAAAACTGTAAACTGAACGTTGCAGATTAGGGTCTCTCAAAGTATGATGGCCATCACATCTTTCGAGACCCCGAGAACCTGTGTTAGTGTGGCTAGGACTGTGTGGTGCTGTACCCTATGCTAAAACTCCACTAGTGTGTGGTAGCGTTTGAAACATTCACCAATGCAGAGACTAGGTATGTCAGGACAGGAGGGACAATAAAAGTGGATGTCATGCCTAAATCCGCGTTTGCTGCAGACACAACATCTTTTTTGGGGGTTTCTTTGGGTAGGGGTACCAGGGAGGACAAAGGGAAAATGCCTCTCATGCAGCCGGCTCACTGCATTTGGATTGGGAAGTTGGGCAAGAGCACCATCTGGAAACAGAAGGGCTCTGAGGATCTCTTCCTGGTATTTAAGGAAGGGTCTGGTCCGTCCTGAAGCTTTATATAGCATAAAAGCGTTCAGCAAAGCCAATTGAAATAAATAGACACTTTTTTGTACCAGCGTCTGGCCTTACGGGCAATTAGGTACGGCATCAACAACTGGTCGTTGAGGTCCACCCCTCTCATGTTAAGGTTGTATTTGTGAACACAGAGGGGTTTCTCCACAACACCAGTCACCGTAGGAATTTGGACTGCTGTGTCTGTGTGAAGCTAGGACAGAACGAAAACATTCTGTGAATCCCTCCACTTCACTGCTAAGAAAGTATTACACCTCAAGCAGGCTCTCTCCCCTGTCTAAGTCGGTATTCTACAAGCCGCTGGGGGAAGCCCCAGTGATTAGATCGCACGGTGCCACATGCGCCAATTCCTTAGTCAAAAAGGTGACTAAAAAGGGGCACGCTCATGTAATAATTGTCCAGGTACAAGTGGTACCCATTTCCGAATAAGGGTGATACCAAGTCCTACACTATTTTACCAGCTTATAATCTTGACCCCGTATCTGGCACTCTTGCTGGGAAGATACTGTTTGATAGACAATTTTGTAGAGCCGATTAAATTCAGGGTCACCCCGAGGACGACAGAGTTCATTGTCATGTGCATGAACCGCAAGATCTGCTTGTATCGTGCCCTGGTCATGGAGGCAGAGAACACGGGCATATGGTGAATTGGGTCAGTGGACCAATATGACCGCAAATCTCTCTTTTTAGTTATGTCCACGAGGAGGGATAGGCCCAGAAAGGTCTTAAATTCGGAAACCGTAATTGGTTTCCAATCTCTGGCAAGGGTCAGCTGGGGATTAGCGGCGATTAATTTACCAGCATACAAATTGCTTTGGTCCACAATAGATCTATAGAGATCTTCCATTAAAAAACAGCAAATAAAAATCAAGTGACGTAAAATCAACTGTTTCCACCTGAATTCTGGGTTGGCCAGTAAATGGAGGAAGTACGGGTGCTGCAGAAGTGGTGGGTTCCAAATTAGGATTGGCGAATGCACCAGAAAGGGCTCGATGGGCCTGTGTTTGTCTTCTTCTTCTTGGCAGTGGGACAATTCTCGCACTTGCCACCTCGCCAGCTTGAACTGCACTTATGGGACTCACCACGTTACGAAGTGTTACTGCAGTGCTGGATGTATGACCAGGATGTACTACGCTGGTGCTTGCCAGTTCACCAGAAGAAATAGCGGTGCTAGTACTGGCTCTCTGCTCCATACGAGGGACCTGCAGTTCTTGCACCTCAACGACAGCAGAAGAAGATCGGGGTCTGGTACACCTGACCTTGGCAGGGACCACGACTCCTTCATCAGAGCTATCTGTCAGGGTGCCGCTGCTGTCTACAGGCCTGTATTCTGAGCCTGAATCTGACAGATGAGTCACTTCCTCTTCACTATCTGTCATGTTCAGAAATGTCTAGGCCTCTTCACTAGTGTACCTTCGATTTGACATTTTGGTCTCTAAATTTACTGGTACACTAGTGAGACTCACAGGTAAAAAAGCTCCTGACTATTAGCGACTGATTCAAACGCTACTAAAAAAAGCAAATGGACGTGAGCTGACACACACTATATGAAACACATGGCGGACTCCATCCCTGATTTGGTAGATAGAAAGGAGGAATTTTGGGGGACTTTAAATGAGGGTATGCCATGTATAGGAGAAAATGACAACATAAAAATGAAATTATGGGTGGCGTGGCCTGGACAGGACCCAAGATGGCAGCCTAAGAAGAGAGCTTCTGCACATTGAGGACACAAAAAGCTCAAAAAAGGGATTTACCTTCACTCTCAAACATGGGTAAACACAACAGAAGCACCTCAGCTCCCCGTACCCTGAAAGACACCGGAACGCAGCCTGGAAAGAATATACCAGAGCTGTTTCAGAGCCAACAGTCAAGGAAACACGAGGCATCACAGGCCTCACAGGCTTCATCCCCGGTCTCACATAGAAGCAGCTCCGCCTCACTGATGGGTGACGACAGCGCACTTAATCATCCCCCAAGCCTCCTGGATTTGCAAAATGACCTGCAAAAGGTCGCACTGGATATAAGACACACTTTTACAGTGGCAATATCGGATCTAAAAGCAGACATTCACAGCATGACCTATCGGTTCACGGATTGGAACAGGTCTCTCAAACCCAAGCTGCGGCAATCAGGCAAGTACAAAAATCATACGATTCCCAACTTACACACATGTTTGAGCTACACCGCCAGGTGGACGACCTCGACAATAGGGGTCGCAAGCATATTGTGAGGGTGTGGGGGGTCCCAGAGGGCATAGATACCCCAGCACTGCCGCAAGCAATTTGTTCCATCTTTAATAACCTGCTGGACTGTCCAGTGGATACCTCCATTGACATGGAAAGGCCACGCCGTGCCTTGAGACCCCCTCCCCGTGACTCTGAACCACCGAGAGACGTGGTATGCTGTATTGTAAATTTTCCCCTGAAGCATGAAATACAATGTAAGGCAAGAGAAAGAGGCCGCATTATATTTAATGGCACAGAAATATAATTATTCCAAGACCTTTCTCAGATAACGCTGCAGAATAGGCGTGCCTTGCGCCCTCTGCTGGAAGTCTTGTTATCCCGCAACGTACAATATAGATGGAAGTTCCCGTTCTGCCTCTCGGCTTCCACTAGGGGTCGCACAGCGCTACTACGGACCCCAGACGACCTTCCTTCCTTCTGCAAACAGCTCGACATACCAATGATTGATCTTCCTGATTGGTACACATTTTACTTCCCGACGGAGCCATGGAAGCCAGTTTCTCACAACCCTTCACCCAAAGCGCAAAGGCAAAGATCCAAACACCGCAGATTGGATCCCACGTCTCCAGGAGAACGTCCCTCTCGGCGAGACCTCCCTCCTCGCAGCCCAGGCTCAGCCGCGACTCCTAGATGAGACCGCCATGAAGCTTAACCAGCAGCTGTTTCTACCCATGCCCTTACCCCTGACTTTGCCTGTAAGTGCTACCGAAGCCTGTTTTTATTGTTGACTGTTTTGTTTGTTGTCGTTTCTATGACACCACCAGAGTTCTTGCCTCACAGACCGAAGATTGTTCCGCACAGACTCCGACCCCATGGGTAAACAAAAAAGACTGACATCTGAATCAACAGCTTCCCCCAAAGCAGGTAATGATGTCTTTTTCTCACACACAAAGACCCAATCTACCATGCCTTGGAATTAGGTCGGTAGCAACTCACAATACCCCAAAGAGATACTCTCCTATGGCCTCACTATCTCGCAAGAATATACCTAGGAGATGGAAATATTTCTATGCAAGGAAAAGAAAGAAAACCCCCACTCCTTTTTTTTTCTCTCCTCCTATAATATCGTGCATGACCATGCTAAATTTTATGCATTGACTGTGGTGGCAGATGAGGAGGGGCCTGAACCCTAGCCGAATAGACGTCTATCTAAATTGTCCAGATAATCGCTCACACATGCTTAACCTACACAATTCCCTAACTATACTGGGACACTAATAATGATCCCCTTAAAATGAATGACGAATATACAAGTCCTCTCGGTGTGGGTGGGGGCTGCTCTTACATCTTACCACGATGTCCATTAACCAATTACCTTAGAATGTATTACAAAGTGCATACGAAATAGTACACACCTTTGACAGTATTGTCCTTACCCACAAAGATAGTCATCAAAACTGATACAGAAATGTATTGACCCCCCCACTTCTCATCCCTTGGTCTGGGATTCCCAGCAATGATCCCCCTTCTCCTTCAGCAGTATCTTTTGCTATCCCCATTTCCTAGGGCCCCACCCTAAACCTACCAATCTACTAACATGTCCCCCTATCATAGACACCCTTAGAACAATCTCATATATTACAAGATTAAGGTTAAGTAGGGACACTTGCAATCACCCTCACCAACCACCCCGTACCCTACGGTGAACACCACTGTTAAAGGATAAGTAGCGAGAATTGGTGATAATAGAGTACTACAGTCTCCTCTCCCTTAGATCAACATCTCTACCCCCACGGAGATCTCTCTTCTATAACAAACTTACCCATGGAGTCACAAGCATAATCTTTAGACACTGCTGTATCCATGATGACGACCCATTAAGAGGGTTCTTTTGCTCACTGACAGTTACCTGCCTGCTCCTATATACTGGTGGGGCAACACAGGATTGTAATTTCTTTTGTTTATTGATTTTTGTAGTTTTTATACTTTACTCTTATAAGGTCTGTTCAAGGTTTGAATATTGTTATCTGAGTTGGTACACTTACTAAATAGCGAACCTATATGCTAAAATATTACATTCAATACATCCCTGCTAATAATCGTATTCAAGGGTATTCCTAAAACTTTTAAACCTCTCTCTTCATTCCATATGTTACTCCCACATTTTGGTGTCCTCTTTGTTGCACTAGTACCTGATTCCTTCCAAAGCCACCGTCCCCCCTCAGCAGTCCTTGTGGACTTTGACTGACCACAAGGTGGCATGGAAAGTCTATACCCACCTCTGGTATCCTTATATACACAATAACTGTGTGCCCCTCCAAAGTTCTATGGACTCACCTCTTTTTTGATACTTTCCCATAGTCCTTATACCTTCTTTTCTTCTATTCCACTCACTACTTCTTGCCTCTCTTCACCCCTGTATTTCCCTCTTCTTTCTCCCATTCCCTTAGAGTCTCATCTCTATATTGTTGGGGGCCGCTTCCTCTTCCACCCAGCCGACTCTACTCTTCCTACTACTACCAGCCACACCTTTAACATCTCCTACCCCTACACATCCTGCAGAAAGAACAGACAATTGATAAACAACTTACCTTGAAATGTCTTTTGCTTAATGTAAAAGGTTTAAATGTCCCAGAAAAAAGAACACAGATACTATCAGCACTAACTAAGCACAAAGCACATTTCCTCTTTTTACAAGAAACACACTTTAGATCAGACTCCATACCTAACAAATCATGTATATAGGACTGTTCTACATGCCACAAACCCTGATTCAAAAACCAAAGGGGTAGCCGTTCTAATTTCCAAACATGCTAACTTCCAACTATCTGACTCCTTGATAGACCAAGAAGGCAGATACATCTTCATTAAAGGCATCTATGCTGCCAAACCAATCACACTTGCGAACATATACTGTCCTAATGAGCACCAAGTATCTTTTTTCAGGAATGTGTGTGAGCTCCTGTCTATATTTCAAGAAGGCATGGTCCTATTGGGGGGAGACTTTAACGCCCCGCTCAATCCGACCGTGGACACCTCCTCAGGCACATCTACGCTTTCATATAGAGCACTTCGACAGATCAAACTACAACTACAAAACCTTGCATTACATGATACCTAGCGCACCATGTTCCCTACAGACAAAGACTATACTTTCTATTCCCCACCACATCAAAAATACTCTAGAATTGACTACCACCTAAACTGACCTAACTATCCTCTCACAAGCCTCAATAGAACCGATGTTCCTGTCTGACCACCACCCAATTACAGTTACCCTAACATTTCCCGACTCCTCCTGTACAAAAAAATCCTGGCGGCTTAATCCATCACTATTAAAAGACCCAGAAATAACACAACAGATTCGCTCCTGCATTCAACTATATTTTGAAGAGAACTCTACCCAAGACATTACACCTATCACACTCTGGGAAGCCCACAAGTGCGTCATCAGGGTGAAACTCATATAATTGGCGACTAGAGCTAAAAGGAGACAACAGGAGCAAATTAATGCTCTAATCGATAAAATCAAAAATTTAGAAATTTCCCACAAACAGTCGGTTTCAAAAGCTACCCTACAAGACCCAACATTCACTTGTTCCATACTATTAGATGAACTTGGGAAACGCACAAGAAGACTATATGTTCTAAAACAAAAAGTGTTCTATGAACATGGAAATAAAAGCGGAAGACTATTAGCCCGCACAGTACAGGCAGCCAAGACTACATCCACTATTCACCATATCAGAGGTAAACAAAGTACGGCCTATTCTAAAAATGAAAACATAGCCAAACAATTTGAATCCTTTTACTCCAACCTATACAATCTGACGAGAAATAGACCCACCTCAAAATCACTGAACCACCGATCCACACAAATCAGATTTTGTAAATCAATATTGCCCCAAACCTATCATCACCCAACAGGCAGAAGCCATGGAAGGTCCTATCACGGCCGAGGAACTTTCCTCTGCCATAAAACAAATGAAAGCAGGCAAAAGTCCTGGACCTGATGGCCTCTCACTTATCTACTATAAAAGCTTTCTAGATGTACTGTCACCCAAAATGTTAGTGACCTTCAATACCCTGGCCGACCCTTGATTGTCATCGGGTAGAATGCTAGAAGCACACATAGCAGTGATCCCAAAAGATGATAAGGACCCCACACAAGTAGCCAACTATAGGCCAATTTTCCTACTCAATGTGGATATAAAGCTTTATGTCAAAATTTTAGCGAACAGATTACTCCCTCTCATACCCATGCTTATTTCATCTGACCAAGTAGGCTTTATCCCGGGCAGAGAAGCCCGAGATAACACTACGCGTACACTAAACTTGCAACATTGGCTTATGTCTTCTAAAACTCAGGGTTTCTTTCTCTCCCTGGATGCTGAGAAGGCATTCGATAGAGTGGCATGGGACTACATGTAAGAGGTCCTAAAAGGAGTGGGACTTCTGCCTCGCATGTGCTCCCATATTAAAGCTTTATATAGCTCTCCCTCAGCAAGGGTAAAAGTGAATGGCCACCTATCGGACGCCTTCTCTATAAGCAATTGGACATGACAGGGTTGTCCACTGTCACCCCTCATTTTTGTTTTATCATTAGAACCCCTCCTAAACAGGCTGAGACTCAATCAAGACATCAAAGGAATCACCATTGCAAATAGAGAATTTAAAGTGGCAGCATTCGCTGAAGATATTCTCCTTTCACTACAATCCCCTCGCATATCCTTGCCCAATCTACTAAAAGATATAAATCATTTTGGAACTCTCTCGAATCTTAAAATAAATTATTCCAAATCACATGCCCTGGATATTTCTCTACCCACTCGAGAGGTAACTCATTGCCAAGAATACTTTCCATTCACGTGGAAAAAGGAGGCCATTACTTACTTCTAAAAATCCACTTACTAAAAATCCAATCAGATTTGAAAGACTGGGCCAACTTAAACGTCTCCTGGTTTGGATGCTCAGCACTCATAAAAATGATCATTCTCCCCCGACTACTCTACTTAATGCAGACAATTACAATTCACCTCCCCCCTTCCTTTTTCACGTCATACAAAAAGCTTGCTCAGCATTTTTATGGAAAAATAACACTCCACGCATCAAGTACACATGAAAGCCAAAAACAGAACATTCCATAGCTCAACTCACCAACCAGTCTGCCAACCAACCAAATTAACCTGTCCCACAGTCTGCGTTAAAAACACGGGTTTAGTTAGCACGCATTTGCAAATGCATGCATAAGCTGCAAGGCCTCTTTATGGCACACTGTGTATGCTTGCAGTCCTAACACTATTTATGAGTGTCTCCACAATGGAAGCACATACATTAAATGGATAGATGAGAGCAGGTGGGCCTGGAGGCAGCTTAATCCCCCTTAAAGGAACAGGAGCACACTGGACACCCAGCAAGAGCACAATGGCAGCAAAGGTGTACAGTGTGTCCCTGAACCAATATACATCAGATACAAACAAATGGCCACTGCCCCCACCTATAACTGGCATTCACAGCAAGGAGCACATGGAAGGGCTATCACATGAAAGACAAAAACAGTCGTGAAGAGGCCTTGCAGCTTATGCATGCGTTTGCAAATGCATGCTAACTAAACCCCTGTTTTTAACGCAGACTGTTGGACAGGTTAATTTGGTTGGTTGGCAGACTGGTTGGTAAGTTGAGCTATGGAATGTTCTGTTTTTGTCTTTCATGTGATAGCCCTTCCATGTGCTCCTTGCTGTGAAGGCCAGTTATAGATGGGGGCAGGGGCCATTTGTTTGCATCAAGTACTGGCCCCAGGCCCTAAAGACACATCTGCTCATATACCCCTCCTTAACAGCCTTAAAAAAGACAATAGGCCCCTCCAATCTATCTTCACACCCAGGCCCGCTGACTCCCCTGAGGAACAACGCTGATTTTCCTCCTGGGGAATCTCAATCATTCCTGCAACAAGAATGGCCTCATGAGGAAATGTTAGCACACCAATTTGTCCATAAAGGACAAATACGAACATATGACAACCTAGTCTCCATGTCGACTACTAAATCCTTCCCCCCCTGGACATACAGACAATTGAGATACTTCCTTTTGACACAGGACCCTTCCACCACTTGGAGCAGACAACTTACCCAGTTTGAAGTTCTGTGCTCTCGAAACTCACCGCAAAGACACCTCATCTCCTACATTTACACAATAATCCAAGAGACCCCCTGCCCTGGTCAGGGGATAGACGCATCGCACACCTCCTGGGAAAGGGACCTACAATTGTCACTCACTGACGAAAACTGGGAGGATATATATGAATATGCACATAAGGGCTCCCTAAATGTAGCACTACAGGAAAATAGCTACAAAATTGCCACTAAATGGTATGGGAATGGGAGAAAGAAGAGGGAAATACAGGGGTGAAGAGAGGCAAGAAGTAGTGAGTGGAATAGAAGAAAAGAAGGTATAAGGACTATGGGAAAGTATCAAAAAAGAGGTGAGTCCATAGAACTTTGGAGGGGCACACAGTTATTGTGTATATAAGGATACCAGAGGTGGGTATAGACTTTCCATGCCACCTTGTGGTCAGTCAAAGTCCACAAGGACTGCTGAGGGGGGACGGTGGCTTTGGAAGGAATCAGGTACTAGTGCAACAAAGAGGACACCAAAATGTGGGAGTAACATATGGAATGAAGAGAGAGGTTTAAAAGTTTTAGGAATACCCTTGAATACGATTATTAGCAGGGATGTATTGAATGTAATATTTTAGCATATAGGTTCGCTATTTAGTAAGTGTACCAACTCAGATAACAATATTCAAACCTTGAACAGACCTTATAAGAGTAAAGTATAAAAACTACAAAAATCAATAAACAAAAGAAATTACAATCCTGTGTTGCCCCACCAGTATATAGGAGCAGGCAGGTAACTGTCAGTGAGCAGAAGAACCCTCTTAATGGGTCGTCATCATGGATACAGCAGTGTCTAAAGATTATGCTTGTGACTCCATGGGTAAGTTTGTTATAGAAGAGAGATCTCCGTGGGGGTAGAGATGTTGATCTAAGGGAGAGGAGACTGTAGTACTCTATTGTCACCAATTCTCGCTACTTATCCTTCACACCCAGGCCCGCTGACTCCCCTGAGGAACCACGCTGATTTTCCTCCTGGGGAATCTCAATCATTCCTGCAACAAGAATGGCCTCATGAGGAAATGTTAGCACACCAATTTGTCCATAAAGGACAAATACGAACATATGACAACCTAGTCTCCATGTCGACTACTAAATCCTTCCCCCCCTGGACATACAGACAATTGAGATACTTCCTTTTGACACAGGACCCTTCCACCACTTGGAGCAGACAACTTACCCAGTTTGAAGTTCTGTGCTCTCGAAACTCACCGCAAAGACACCTCATCTCCTACATTTACACAATAATCCAAGAGACCCCCTGCCCTGGTCAGGGGATAGACGCATCGCACACCTCCTGGGAAAGGGACCTACAACTGTCACTCACTGACGAAAACTGGGAGGATATATATGAATATGCACATAAGGGCTCCCTAAATGTAGCACTACAGGAAAATAGCTACAAAATTGCCACTAAATGGTATAGAACCCTGGCGAGATTACACAAATTTTCCCCAACAATTCCGAACACTTGCTGGAGATGCAAAACAGAAGTAGGTTCTATGCTCCACATCTGGTGGGACTTTGCCCTCCTCCAACCTCTCTGTAGGGAGGTACACTCTCTAATATCACAGATTACCACATACACACTGGACTTTAAGCCTGCACAGTACATTTTACACCCTACGTCTTTATCTAAATGTACCTATTATAAATCACTTGCAATGTTCATGGTCAACGCTGCCAGACTCTGCATCCCTGTGCACTGGCGATCAACAGCTATCCCCTCAATTAGAGAATGGCTGACAAAAATATCTAAGATAGAGGAGATTGAGGAGCTGATCCACAGAGCGACTACAAAAATTCACAAATACCTGGGCTTCCTGGACACATTTCAAAACCACTGAAAGTTACAGAGTCCATTTTCCCACTCTGCATACAGACAGCTGAATTGATTCAATACACCCCCAGTCATTACTCCCCTTTGTTGGTTGGTCTGGGATCGGGTCGGGAGGCGGCCCCCAATCCAACCCTACCCTCCATCTCCCCCTCTCCCCCCCTCTTTTTTTAATTCTTTCTTTCCTCTCTCTCTTCTTTCATATCCTCTTTTTTTTTTTTTTTCTCTCCCTTTCTCTTTTTCCTTTCTTTCAGCCTTTTCCCTTTCTGGCATCTCTTATTACCTTGAAGAGCTAGATACCCTATCACTATTAATCATGGATCCACTGACAAATCGGTGGGCAAGATAAATGAACAACACATAGCCATAGTTAAACCTGGTGATACTGGTCTCAATGGCACTACATATACCACACAAACTCTATGACCCATAATAGACTATGTTATTAAACGTTATACTTTGTTGAAATGTCATATAATCTCTTTTCAAAGATATTGATTTAAGTTGTTATGGATCCCATTGTAACTGTTGTACTGTACGTATTGTAAACATTACTTATGTATTTTCAATAAAAACTTTTGTGGAAAAAAAAATGAAATTACAGTACATGATTTATTTATTGCAGTCTAGAATACATATCAGATATTTTGTATAAAATAGATAGGTAGTCTCCAGACTTACACTAAATATGCTGCTACATAGCATGCAATACAAATAAAAAGTAGACATGGCAAATATACATGGTACAGTAAATCGATTGAAAGACAATTGTAACAAAGACAAGTAACTGTTGGCAACTAGTGGCACTCTATGCATTTCCTGGCATTACAGCCATTCATCAGGAGTGTTATGAAGTAATATACTAGGAAAGAAAGAACAGGGGTTAATGATAATGCCCTTAGAATAAGGGAGGACAGGGGGAATTATGTCCCAAAAAGGTGGATATAGATTGGGATAATTACTAACAGCCTCAAGGCCAAGTCCAGTATCCGCCAAGGAAGACGGGGGTAAGAGGCATGATCTCTCCCTGGGGTTGAAACGGGGGAACCCTCCAAGGACGGAGAACAGCACCCGGAGCCCAACATAGTGGTCACAGCATGATCCAATAGACTATGTGTACACCAAAAGTGCATGGTGTTCCTAGAAAAAAAAGTGTAAAAAAAAGCGATTAGTTAAATGTGTAAAAGTGTAAAGGTAATGGGGCAAAAATGTCTATGTGTTCCCGCAAGGGGACTACATGAGGGGGTGTATGTGAAAAAAAAAACAAGTAATGGGAGAAAAAACAAAACCAAAAACATACCAAAAGAGGATGGCTGATCTTCCAGAAAAGAGGATAGCCTGTGTGTGGGATCAGGATGTGCTTCCTTGTGACTGAATCAAGCAAATGAACCACCAGCTGCTCCTAGGCTACTATATACTCCCATTCCCACGGAGGGGCCCCATTAACGTCATGCCGGAACATATGACAACCTAGTCTCCATGTCGACTACTAAATCCTTCCCCCCCTGGACATACAGACAATTGAGATACTTCCTTTTGACACAGGACCCTTCCACCACTTGGAGCAGACAACTTACCCAGTTTGAAGTTCTGTGCTCTCGAAACTCACCGCAAAGACACCTCATCTCCTACATTTACACAATAATCCAAGAGACCCCCTGCCCTGGTCAGGGGATAGACGCATCGCACACCTCCTGGGAAAGGGACCTACAACTGTCACTCACTGACGAAAACTGGGAGGATATATATGAATATGCACATAAGGGCTCCCTAAATGTAGCACTACAGGAAAATAGCTACAAAATTGCCACTAAATGGTATAGAACCCTGGCGAGATTACACAAATTTTCCCCAACAATTCCGAACACTTGCTGGAGATGCAAAACAGAAGTAGGTTCTATGCTCCACATCTGGTGGGACTTTGCCCTCCTCCAACCTTTCTGTAGGGAGGTACACTCTCTAATATCACAGATTACCACATACACACTGGACTTTAAGCCTGCACAGTACATTTTACACCCTACGTCTTTATCTAAATGTACCTATTATAAATCACTTGCAATGTTCATGGTCAACGCTGCCAGACTCTGCATCCCTGTGCACTGGCGATCAACAGCTATCCCCTCAATTAGAGAATGGCTGACAAAAATATCTAAGATAGAGGAGATTGAGGAGCTGATCCACAGAGCGACTACAAAAATTCACAAATACCTGGGCTTCCTGCACACATTTCAAAACCACTGAAAGTTACAGAGTCCATTTTCCCACTCTGCATACAGACAGCTGAATTGATTCAATGCACCCCCAGTCATTACTCCCCTTTGTTGGTTGGTCTGGGATCGGGTCGGGAGGCGGCCCCCAATCCAACCCTACCCTCCATCTCCCCCTCTCCCCCCCTCTTTTTTTTATTCTTTCTTTCCTCTCTCTCTTCTTTCATATCCTCTTTTTTTTTTTTTTTTCTCTCCCTTTCTCTTTTTCCTTTCTTTCAGCCTTTTCCCTTTCTGGCATCTCTTATTACCTTGAAGAGCTAGATACCCTATCACTATTAATCATGGATCCACTGACAAATCGGTGGGCAAGATAAATGAACAACACATAGCCATAGTTAAACCTGGTGATACTGGTCTCAATGGCACTACATATACCACACAAACTCTATGACCCATAATAGACTATGTTATTAAACGTTATACTTTGTTGAAATGTCATATAATCTCTTTTCAAAGATATTGATTTAAGTTGTTATGGATCCCATTGTAACTGTTGTACTGTACGTATTGTAAACATTACTTATGTATTTTCAATAAAAACTTTTGTGGAAAAAAAAATGAAATTACAGTACATGATTTATTTATTGCAGTCTAGAATACATATCAGATATTTTGTATAAAATAGATAGGTAGTCTCCAGACTTACACTAAATATGCTGCTACATAGCATGCAATACAAATAAAAAGTAGACATGGCAAATATACATGGTACAGTAAATCGATTGAAAGACAATTGTAACAAAGACAAGTAACTGTTGGCAACTAGTGGCACTCTATGCATTTCCTGGCATTACAGCCATTCATCAGGAGTGTTATGAAGTAATATACTAGGGAAGAAAGAACAGGGGTTAATGATAATGCCCTTAGAATAAGGGAGGACAGGGGGAATTATGTCCCAAAAAGGTGGATATAGATTGGGATAATTACTAACAGCCTCAAGGCCAAGTCCAGTATCCGCCAAGGAAGACGGGGGTAAGAGGCATGATCTCTCCCTGGGGTTGAAACGGGGGAACCCTCCAAGGACGGAGAACAGCACCCGGAGCCCAACATAGTGGTCACAGCATGATCCAATAGACTATGTGTACACCAAAAGTGCATGGTGTTCCTAGAAAAAAAAGTGTAAAAAAAAGCGATTAGTTAAATGTGTAAAAGTGTAAAGGTAATGGGGCAAAAATGTCTATGTGTTCCCGCAAGGGGACTACATGAGGGGGTGTATGTGAAAAAAAAACCAAGTAATGGGAGAAAAAACAAAACAAAAAACATACCAAAAGAGGATGGCTGATCTTCCAGAAAAGAGGATAGCCTGTGTGTGGGATCAGGATGTGCTTCCTTGTGACTGAATCAAGCAAATGAACCACCAGCTGCTCCTAGGCTACTATATACTCCCATTCCCACGGAGGGGCCCCATTAACGTCATGCCGGATTGGCCAGTCCACACAAGAGAGGTGGGGAGGGGATTCCCAGCTGCATGTGAAAGGGTCCATCAGCAGTGGGTCTCCACCCCTCTCGTGCGTGGCTAAGGATGGAATAAAAAAGACATTAAATCAACGTCAATGACACCGCTGGTTGTGGCATCGAAGCATGACGCCGATGAGCAGGAGGCCAAGTCCCTCCCCCACCTAAGGGTGGGGGGTGGAGGGTGGAGGGATGGGCTGCTGCATTACGCAACCCCAGAGACAGAGAAAACACCCGAACCCCCCCAAACCCAAGCTGAACTGGACAAGTGGTTGGGAAGTGGTCTGGAGAGGATAATGGGTCAAAGATAATACATAGGGAAAAGATGACATAGGGATCTATTGGAAATAGGGAAAAAATCTAATAATAAATTGCTGGACTGTTATGGCCCAGTGTAAGGGCAATAAACAGAAGTTGATGAAGTGTGTAAGGTATGACAAGTCACTGTAAACGGGTGTCTTCCACCCAAATTGAATGTCTTTATTATTCCATTTTATTCTTAGCCACACACGAGAGGGGTGGAGAACCACTGCAGATGGCTCCTTCACATGCAGCTGAGAATCCCCTCCTCACCTCTCTTGTGTGGACTGGCCAAACAGGCAGGACATTAAAGGGGCCCCTCCGTGGGAATGAGAGTATATAGTAGCCTTATGAAACCTTATGTAAACGGGTGACCCCACCCCCCTCTGACACCATGGGGGAAGCCATAGGGAAGTCCCCGTGCATCAGAGGGGGGCGGGGTCACCGGGTGGCCCCACCCTCAGTTATATAAGAGCTGTCAGAAGAACAGAAGCGGCGCACAGCAGGAGACTCCCATTGAGGCGGATCGTCTGGAGAGCAAAGCGGGGAAGAAGCCGAGGAAGATGCCGGAGGAGAAGACCGGAGAAAGATGCCGGAGGAGAAGACCGGAGGAACAAGCAGAGGAAGAAAGAGGAAGAAGCCGGAGAAGAACAAGAAGAAAACCGAAGGAAGACCAGAAGAAGGTGGAAGAAGAAGCGGGGAAAGAAGAAGACATTAATAAAGGAATTGTCAAAAACTGGCTATTGTCTTTGTTAACATTTTTGACACTTTTTTGTGAAATGGTAGGGGTACATTTGTACCCCATTACCAATTAACACAGGGGGTGGTGGGATCTGGGGGTCCCCTTGTTAAAGGGGTTCCAGATTCAGATAAGCCCCCCGCCCGCATACCCCCACAACCAATGGTCAAGGGTTGTGGGGATGAGGTCCTTGTCCCCATCAACATGGGGACATCCTCCCCATGTTGAGGGCATGTGGCCTGGTATGGTTCAGGAGGGGGGGCTCTCTCTCATCCACCTGTCTTTTCCTGCAGCCTGCCAAGTTGCATGCTCGGATAAGGGTCTGGTATGGATTTTTGGGGGGACCCCACACCATTTTTTTTTTAATTTTGGCACGGGGTTCCCCTTAAAATCCATACCAGACCTGAAGGGTCTGGTATGGATTTTGAGGGGGACCCCACGCCATTTTTTTAAAAAATTTTGGCGTGGGGTTCCCCTTAATATTCATACCAGACCTGGCCTGGGCCTGGTAATTGACTGTTGGGGAATCTCATGCAGTTTTTTTTAAATGACTTTTATGTGTATTGCAGAGACCCGACAATTCATTTTAGCCACGAGTAGTTTTAAATGACTTTTTTTTCCTTTAGAAATGTCATTTTGCTCTCGGACTGTTCTAAACACGGGAAACATGCGCTACTTTACAGGCATACTATAAAAAACCCCCAAGTACGAAATTTAAAGGAATATTTCACTTTTATTGTTTCACTTTAAGCATTATTAAAATCACTGTTCCCGAAAAAACGGCCGTTTTTAAAAAATTTTTTAGCATTGATGCATGTCCCCTGGGGCAGGTCCCGCGTCCCCAAACACTTTTTATGACAATAACTTGCATATTAACCTTTAAAACTAGCACTTTTGATTATTCATGTTCGTGTCCCATAGACTTTAACGATGTTTGCATGTTCAAACTAATTTTTTGCCTGTTCCCATGTTCTTCTGCGAACCGAACAGGGGGGTGTTTGGCTAATCACTACTGTGTACCAAAAAAAAAAAAAGGAGGGGACAGGGGCCGGGAACAGCGGAGCACCTAATTACTTCCCATATAGTTCACATAAACCTGTGTTTGTCTAAATTCCAGCCAACTCTCCCAGGTACTTACACATTTTATTTTTGAATTATTTTGCATATGTATTACTTCTTCCATTAACCTTGTTTTATCTACCTCCCTAAACCAATCCTTTATCATTGGGATTACATTTGATTTCCATTGTTGAATTAATGCATTTGCTGCATTCAGCAGAAATGTAACAATTGCTGCTCTATATTTCCTCCTTGGCATCCCTGTTGCATGGAACAGGCATTGGCATGGATCAAATCCAATTTAATTCCCGTTGATTTTCTTTATCCAGTCCAATACTTCCCTCCAATAAGGTTGAATTAAGGGGCACTGCCACCATATATGTGCATGCGTTCCAACCTCCCCGCATTACCTCCAACTTAAAGGGGACAGGTCCGGACTAATTTTATACAATTTTATTGGGACGTAATACCACTTAATAATTTGTAGTTCATTTCCTTCATCCTTGTGTCCATTGAAGACGAGTGAACATAATTAAAAACTTTACTTCTCATTGTTTCAGGCAATAACTGATTCAGTTCCAGTTCCCACCCCTCCAAGGGACACATGGGATCCTCATCTTGGGGCATCATCAACATCCTATATATGTTGGAAATCCCCTGTCTATTTATTCCCCCTTGGTCGACTAATCTTTCCCATAGATTTAGCTTGCCAAATGAACGGAGGGGTTTCGAAATAGATTCTACAAAATGTAGAAGTTGTCTATACCTCCATGTATCCCATGTTACCCCATATTTTCCTTGCAGTTCTAATAGTGAACAAAGGACATATACCTTCAGGACATCATTTAATCTCAGAGGAAGTCCACTTTAAATACAATTTATTATCCTTACCTGGAGGGAAATAATTGTTACCTGTCAACAGCATCAAAGGACTATTATATTGCCAAAGTGTATTTTTAAAAAGTTTATCCCATACTCTCATGCCGCGTACACACGGTCGGACTTTCTAGAAAGCTAGGTCCGACGTACTTGCCGCCAGACTTCCGGCGGACTACCGCCGGACTTTCTGAACGGCCGGACTTGCCTACACACGGCCGGACTTTCCGGAATCCGGTCTTCCCGACGGACTTTCAGAACGAACGGACTTTCCCACACACGGACAAGTCCGTTCATTTTGAACGTGACTTTGGTACGACGGGACTAGAAAAGGAATTCAATCTCGCCGCTTTTTTTGGCGAGATTGAAACCTTGCGAGCCCCGTCGCAGGCCCTTAGGTCTGGTATGGATTATAAAGGGGAACCCCTACGCCGAAAAACGGCGTGGGGTCCCCCTAAAATCCATACCAGACCCCGATCCGAGCACGCAGCCTGGCCGGTCAGGAAGGGGGGTGGGGACGAGCGAGCGCCTCCCCCCCTCCTGAACCGTACCAGGCCGCATGCCCTCAACATGGGGGGGTGGGTGCTTTGGGGGAGGGGGGCGCCCTGCGCCCCCCCCCCAAAGCACCTTGTCCCCATGTTGATGAGGACAAGGGCCTCTTCCCGACAACCCTGGCCGTTGGTTGTCGGGGTCTGCGGGCGGGGGCTTATCGGAATCTGGGAGCCCCCTTTAATAAGGGGGCCCCCAGATCCCAGCCCCCCACCCTATGTAAATGAGTATGGGGTACATGGTACCCCTACCCATTTACCTAGGTAAAAAGTGTCAGTAATAAAACACAACACAGGTTTTTAAAATAATTTATTAAACAGCTCCGGGGGGGGGGGGTCCTCTTCCGTCTTCGGGGGTCCCTCCGGTTCATCTTCTCCCGGCGTCCGGTTGGTTCTTCTCCGCTCTCCGGCCTCTTCTCCCGGTGTCCCAGGTCTTCGGCCGGCCCCTCCGCTTTCTTCAGGTAGCTCTATTGCCAGCGGAGGTCCGGACTTCTGGGCTTCTTGGCTTCTTGTGTTCTCTTCTCTTCTCTTCCCCCAGATGTTGACACGACGCTCTCTCCGGCTGGACTGGTCTCTGAGGGCTGCGTTGTGACTTATATAGGCGGAGACCCCGCCCCCATATGATGTCACAGTCCCTGGGCATGCTGGGACTGTGACGTTTTAGGGGGCGTGGTCGACCACGCCCCCTAAAACGTCACAGTCCCAGCATGCCCAGGGACTGTGACATCATATGGGGGCGGGGTCTCCGCCTATATAAGTCACAACGCAGCCCTCAGAGACCAGTCCAGCCGGAGAGAGCGTCGTGTCAACATCTGGGGGAAGAGAAGAGAAGAGAACACAAGAAGCCAAGAAGCCCAGAAGTCCGGACCTCCGCTGGCAATAGAGCTACCTGAAGAAAGCGGAGGGGCCGGCCGAAGACCTGGGACACCGGGAGAAGAGGCCGGAGAGCGGAGAAGAACCAACCGGACGCCGGGAGAAGATGAACCGGAGGGACCCCCGAAGACGGAAGAAGACCCCCCCCCCCGGAGCTGTTTAATAAATTATTTTAAAAACCTGTGTTGTGTTTTATTACTGACACTTTTTACCTAGGTAAATGGGTAGGGGTACCATGTACCCCATACTCATTTACATAGGGTGGGGGGCTGGGATCTGGGGGCCCCCTTATTAAAGGGGGCTCCCAGATTCCGATAAGCCCCCGCCCGCAGACCCCGACAACCAACGGCCAGGGTTGTCGGGAAGAGGCCCTTGTCCTCATCAACATGGGGACAAGGTGCTTTGGGGGGGGGGGGGCGCAGGGCGCCCCCCTCCCCCAAAGCACCCACCCCCCCATGTTGAGGGCATGCGGCCTGGTACGGTTCAGGAGGGGGGGGGGGGCGCTCGCTCGTCCCCACCCCCCTTCCTGACCGGCCAGGCTGCGTGCTCGGATCGGGGTCTGGTATGGATTTTAGGGGGACCCCACGCCGTTTTTTCGGCGTAGGGGTTCCCCTTTATAATCCATACCAGACCTAAGGGCCTGGTATGCCCCGCGCTCGCCGCAATAGGAAGATTTGTTTTTCCTATTGCAGCGAGCGCGAGATGCAGTAACCTGCTCCTCCGTCGTATCTGGTCCTTCGGACTAGCATACAGACGAACGGGCTTTCCGTCAGGAACTGAGTCCGGCGGAGGTACGACGTAAAGATTTGAAGCAGGCTTCAAATCTAAAGTACGTCGGATTTCCGCAAAAATCCGACCGAAACGGTCCGTCGGAAGTCCGATGGAGACCACACACGGTCGGACTTTCCGCCGGACTTTGTCCGGCGGCGTCCGTCGGACTTTTGCAGGTGAAAAGTCCGACCGTGTGTACGCGGCATCAGTGTTTATATGGCAATTGGGGCCATTTCTCTAGAGGAACCTCTATACTGCCTTGAGATCTAAATAATCTCATTCAAGGCTGATTTACTCAGCTCATACCTCTAGTGACACCCATTTTTTTATATGGAGAACCATGCACCCAGTCCATGACTTTCCGCAGTACTGAGTACTGACGCTATGTGGTATCTTTCAAAATCTGGAAATTAATAGTCCTCCCCTTTCCTTTGGTCAACTCAAAATTTTATAGGCAATACGGTTGCACCTGTTATTCCATATAAACTTTTGAAGAGTTTTAAAACAGGCCACGGGAATATTTATCAGGAGACACTGAAAAATGTACAAGGCTTTTGGGAGAGTCATCATTTTGATGACGCTTATCCTGCCAAACCATGATGCTATGCTGAGTCTATGTGCAGGGAATCCTCTCAGGTCTTGTTTACTTTTGTTCAATAGGGGAAAATAATTATCCTTATATAGATCCATTGTTGATGTTGACAGAAACACACCCAGATATTTCAATCCCCTCCTCCTCCACTTAAAGGAATACAGAATTCTGAGATCCTTTCCTTCATCTGAGGAAACTGAGATATCTAGTATCTCAGTTTTCTCCATATTAATCTGGAGATTCGATACAGCCCCATAGTCACTCAATTCTAACAAGATCTCTGGGAGTGTTTGTGTAGGATTCGTTATATATAACATGACATCATCTTTGGAAGCTGAAAATGATTCCAAGGAAAACACGAAGAGTAGAGGTGATAGAGGACAACCCTGGCATGTACCATTATATAGTCGGATGGTCTCGGACAGAGTTCCATTTACTTGAATTTTGGCCATAGGGTTAGAGTATAGAGCCTCTATCCACCTCAACATTCGTGAGTCTATACCAAAATTATATAGTGTCCACAACATAAAATCCCATTATAGGGGGCACATGCATGGCTTCTAGATATGGCGGACGTGTGAGGCATCGGCTCCGTCCCCCGCCGAATCTCCGGGACTCCTGCACACCGCTACACAGCTTTGTCAGCCACGGGAGACATCTCCCTACACTCCCGCGGTGATAGTAAATCCCATGGGCAAGATAGGAGACCAAAGGCACAGCTACTCCTCGCTCTCCGGGCTGCGATCTTCAAAAGCGATGGTTGGCTTTGAAGGAGTTTAGATCTTCAGGGGCTGATGTGATCATGGTGCAGGAGACCCATTTCCGTCCTGAGGGGCCCTTCAAATTTGCTACTATATATTTCCCAACTACCTTTACTGCTTCTTTTTTTTTTTTTTTTTTTTTTATTTAAATTTTCAAATACAAAAAAATAAAATAGCTCTCCTCCAACAGAGAGTCTACATAAACACTTCTTACACAATCATTTCATTACATACCCACTTTCAATTCCACCCCCCCATCCCTCCCCAGCCCCCGTCTCCAGATGGTCATCGTAATGCTAATAAGGTACTCCTGTTCTAACTGGACTATCAAAGAACCCCCTCCCCATCAGTTCCGCCTTATGATCTCCTCCAGATAGCTTCAAGAGCTTTTATAATTACTGCCCATTTGTCCGCCCGAACCTCCCCCACATCTGGCTCAACTCCCTCACTATCCAAACTCTCTATGTTGTATATTTCATTTATACAGAAGAGCCAATCTCGGATGTTTGGGCGCTCTGAATTCAGCCAATTCCTCGTAATCTGCTTCTTAGCCACGTCCAGCAAAATGGGTACAATAGATTTTTGATATTGCTTGATAGGCTCTTCCGTGCCGTGAAACAAACAAAGCCATGGATCTTCTACCAAGGTTTTGCCCGTAATAACTTTAGTTAGTTTTATAATTTTTTCCCAAAAAGTTTTAATGACGGCACCTTTACTGCTTCTGATCCTTCTGGGAAAGCAGGAGTGGCGATCTTAATAAAACGTTCCTGTCCATTGAGAATCAAATCCTTTTATTTGGACCCCCTTTTATTATCTTGAACTGTTCTTTCCTCACTCACTCCCTAACTTTGGTGAATGTCTATGCTCCCAACTAGGGATGAGCCGAACACCCCCCAGTTCAGTTCGCACCAGACCCTGCGAACAGACCTAAAGTTTACGCAAACTTTAGAACCCCATTAAAGTCTATGGGACTCGAATGTTCAAAATCAAAAGTGCTAATTTTAAAGGCTAATATGCATGGTATTGTCCTAAAAAGGGTTTGGGGACCCGGGTCCTGCCCCAGGGGACATGTATCAATGCAAAAAAACCTTTTAATAACGGCCGTTTTTTTCGGGAGCAGTGATTTTATTGATGCTTAAAGTGAAAAAACAAAAAGTGAAATATTCCTTTAAATTTCGTACCTGGGGGGTGTCTATAGTATGCCTGTAGAGTGGCATATGTTTCCAGTGCTTAGAACAGTCCCTGCACAAAATGACATTTTTAAAGGAATAAAAGTCATTTAAAACTGCTTGCGGGTTTTAATGTAATGTCGGATCCCGGCAATATGGATGAAAATCAGTGAGACAAATGGCATAGGTACCCCCCAGTCCATTACCAGGCCCTTTGGGTCTTGGTGTAGCTCCAGCCAAAAAATCTATTTTTAAGCTTTTTGGAAAACAAAGGGAAGGGTTATCACCCCTGTAACATTTGTTTTGCTGTCTGTGCACCTCTTCAGAAGATTTCACCTCACTTTCTGTCCCAATGACAAATGTTTTTTGAAATTTTGGGTTTTTTAGTGAAACAAGGATTGGTGATAAAGCATCAGTGAAGAGGAGACACGTTTTTCCCATATTAACTCTTACAGGAGAGAATTTCCCTTCCTAGGGGTAGATTTCATCTCACTTCTTGTTGTCTCCTTCCGTTTGCAAGTAGGATCGTTTGTAAGTTGGATGTTTGAAAGTAGGGGCCTGCCCTATATACTCTGCAGAAATTGTTGCCTTAGGTGTTGCTATTGCCACAACACTGTCAGCCCTCACAGTTACTCTTGGTGGGAGCAGGAATGGGCCCTGCTGTGAAATAGTAAATCAAGAATTGTAATTACATGCCATTGTTGAATAGGGGCAGAAAAATTGGGCCTTTGGTGGTGGTGGTGCTGGTGCCACAACACTGTAAGTCCTCCCAGTTACTCTTGGTAGGCGATGGAACGGGCCCTGCTGTGAAATCTTGTATCAAGAATTGAAATTACATGCACCTGTTCAACAGGGGCAGAAAAATTGGGCCTTTGGTGGTGGTTGTGGTGTTGCCACTACACTGTAAGCCCTCACACTTACTCTAGGTGGGTGCAGGAATGGGCCCTGCTGTGAAATATTAGATCAAGAATTGTAATTACATATCCCTGTTGAACAGTTTCAGAAAAATTGGGCCTTGGGCACTGGTGCTGGTGCCACAACACTGCAACCCCTCACATATACTCTAGTTGGAGCACAGGAATGAGCCCTGCTGAAAAGTATTGCATCAAAAATTGTAATTACACACCCCTGTTAACCCCCCTGGCGGTATTCTCGAGTCTGGCTCGGGTTGGATTTTTTATACCAAAAGCGGTATCCCCGAGCCAGACTCGGGCTTGCATCGCAGGATCCAGGAAGAGCATACTTACCTTGTCCCCTGGATCCTGCGATGTCTCCCCGCTGTGATCGGCGAGCCGCCGTGTCTCGCTCGATTCACAGTGCCGAGCTCCGTTCCCTGCGAGCGGTGCGACGCACGGGGACGGAGTTCGGCGGTAAATTCAAAAGTAAAACACACAGTATAGATACAGCATACTGTAATCTTACAGATTACAGTACTGTATCAAATAACTACACATCCCCTTTGTCCCTAGTGGTTTGCCCAGTGTCCTGCATGCAGTTTTATATATATAAAACTGTTCTTTCTGCCAGGAAACTGGAGATTGTCCATAGCAACCAAAACTGTCCCTTTACATCAAAAGTGGTTTTAGAGCAGCTAGAAAAAAGCGATAATAAATTATAATCACTTGCAGAACTGAGCGATAGTGATTTGTGGGGAGATCCGTCATCAAACACTAAAAGTAACAAAAGCTAAAATTCTGCAACTGAGCAAATTTCAGTGTTTTTGATTTGATTACATTATTATATAATTTTTATTATTATTATATTATTATTTGTTATAATTATTTATAGTTATTTATTATATTATAATTTTTTATTTCGTTTTTCAAACTTTATCATACCCGGGATGTCTACTAGACTCTTGTTTGGACAGATTTAAGTGAACTATTCCTAAGAATTACAGGCCTACAATATAAAACGCCAAATTTCTGTGCAAAATAATTGTACCGCTTTCAGCACCTAAAATCAGAAATAATCATACCGCCAGGGAGGTTAAACAGGGGCTGAAAAATTGGGCCTTAGGCACTGGTGCTGGTGTCACAGCACTGAAACCCCTCACAGATTCTCTTGTTGAGTGCAGGAACAAGCCCTGCTGCAAAGTATTTCATCAAAAATTGTAATTACACGCCCCTGTAAAACAGGGGCTGAAAAATTGGGCCTTAGCCACTGGTGCTGGTGCCACAACACTGCAACCCCTCACAGATACTCTAGTTGGAGCACAGGAACGAGCCCTGCTGCAAAGTATTGCATCAAAAATTGTAATTACATGCCCCTGTTAAACAGGGGCTGAAAAATTGGGCCTTAGCCACTGGTGCTGGTGCCACAACACTGCAACCCCTAGCATATACTCTAGTTGGAGCACAGGAACGAGCCCTGCTGCAAAGTATTGCATCACAAAATTGTAATTACACGCCCCTGTTAAACAGGGGCTGAAAAATTGGGACTTAGGCACTGGTGCTGGTGCAACAACACTGCAACTCCTCACAGATACTCTAGTTGAGCGCAGCAACGAACCCTCCTGCAAAATATTGCATCAAAAACTGTAATTACATGCCCCTGTTAAACAGGGGCTGAAAAATTGGGCCTTAACCAAATGTTCTTACAAGCTATCAGCATGATCATTGAGGAGGAAGAGGCTAATCACTCAGCATAACAGGATAGTCACTCAGCATCAGCATAGGCAGTCTTGAAGGGATCTGACATTTCAAAAAATATTATTCAGTTACATCAGCATCAGGTGCCTGGTAGCTGGTGGTGATCAAAGACTGATTCATTTTTATGAAGGTTAGTCGATTGAAGCCTCCAGCAGCACTGAATGTGCATTCCGAAAGAACACTGGATGCAGTACAGGCCAGTAGCTCAATTGCATACTGTGCAAGCTCTGGCCAGTGATCCGTCCTCAAGACCCAGTAACCCAGAGGATTTTTGTTGGGAAAGGTGTCCAAGTCAGATCTTGCCCCTAGGTATTCCTGCACCATGTAAAACAGACACTGGCTACCTCTGCAACGGCAAGATAAGGTCCGCAACCTTACCTTGTAACGTGGATCAAGGAGGGTTGCCAGCCAGTATTGATCCCTCTCCTTGATACCACGAATACGAGGATCCTTCCACAGGCTTTGCAGGATCAGGGAGGCCATGCAGCATAGTTTTGCTGAGGCATTTGGCCCAGAGTCCTCTGGGTCACTAAGGACGACATGATCTGCAGCCACCTCCTCCCAGCCATGTACAAGTCCATGGGTTTCTTGGGACTGTAAATGATCCCTTGAAGACTGCTGCTGATGCTGAGTGACAAGCTCCACCTCCATGCTGACACAATCCTCCTCCTCCTCCTCCTTGACCTCTTCCTGTGTAATCGGCGGTCATGCAGGAACACTGTATAAAAGGGGCCTTGAGAGATAAATAAGTCCTCATCTTCCTCCCTCTGTTCTGCCTCAAGTGCCCTGTCCATTATTCCATGCAGCGTGTGCTCCAACAGGTGGACAAGAGGTACAGTATCACTGATGCCTGCACTGTCACTGCTCACCATCCTCGTGGCCTCCTCAAATGGTTACAGGACAGTGCATGCATCCCTGATCATAGCCCACTGGCATGGGGAAAAAAACAAGGTCCCCTGACCCTGTCATGTGCCATAATTGCATAGGTACTCATTGATGGCCCTCTGCTGCATGTGCAGCTGCTGCAGCATGGCCAATGTTGAGTTCCACCTGGTGGGCATTTAACAGATTAGGCGGTTCTTGGGCGGGTTAAATTCCTTTTGGAGGTCAGCCAGCCGAGCACTGGCATTATATGACCTGCGGAAATGCACACAGACTTTCTTGGCCTGCCTCAGGACATCCTGTAAGCCCGGGTACCTGCCCAAGAACCGCTGCACCATCAAGTTAAGGACATGAGCCAAACAGGGCACATGGGTCAGTTGTCCCTGTCTGAGGGGGGGAGAGGAGGTTGGTGCCATTGTCGCAAACCACCATACCTGCCTTAAGCTGGCGCGGCATCAACCACCTCTGAACCTGCCCCTGCAGAGCTGACAGAATCTCTGCCCCAGTGTGGCTCCTGTCCCCCAAGCACACCAGCTCAAGCACTGCATGCCATCTTTTTGCCTGCGTGCGAAGAGGAGGGGTGGAAGAGAGAGGTGTGGCAGAATCACCACTAGTAGAATTTTGGAGGGGTGTCTGCACCCTGTCCTGCATCCTTCCCAGCTGTCAGAAAGAGTCACCCAGTGCACGGTGAAAGGTAGGTAATGTCCCTGTCCATGCCTGCTGGACCATGAGTCAGCGGTAATATGCACCTTACTGCTGACCGCCCTGTCCAGCAAGGCCAAGACATTGCCTACCACATGCCAGTAGAGAGCTGGAATCGCCTTCCGTGAGAAAAAGTGGCTTTTAGGAACCCGCCACTGAGGAACCGCACATTCCACAAACTCACCGAAGGGGGCAGAGTCTACCAACTGCAAAGGCAGCAGTTGAAGTGCTAGCAATTTAGCCAAGCTAGCATTCAACCGCTGAGCATGTGGATGGCTGGGAGTGAACTTCTTTCTGCGGTGCAGCAGCTGGGGCAGGGCAATTTGCCTGGTACAATCTGATGTCGGTGTACCGATAGCAGATTGCCCACAAGTACTTGGCTGTGACACACCTAATTCTACACCCTTTTTCCTCTCAGTGCAGGTCTCAGAGAGCACTGAATAGTGGGGTTATAGTGGGGTTGGAGATCCCAGCTGATGAGGTGCAAGGAGAGGTCCTCTTTGTTCTTTGGTGTGAGTCTTTTAGGTACGCTTGCAACAAACTGCATGGCAGGTCGACATATGTCTGGTCAAGCATGTGGTGCCCAAGGGGGTGATGTTTTGGCCACGTGAGATACACTTGAGATATATGTTGCAAGCAGCAGCAGTGGGATCTGATGCACTCGTCTCAAAAAAGGTCCACACCAAAGAACTTTTGGAATAATGCGCAAAGACAGCAGCGCCCTGCACATGCGGAGCTCTGCGGTGTGTTGCAGTTGGTGTGCTGCACTTAAGCTGGCCCCTTGAGGGCATCCTGCTTCATTGGTGATGTGCCTCCTCCTCCTCCTCTCTCCTATCAGGCACCCACGTGGAGTCAGTGACCTCATCATCCCCTTCCTCTTCATCACTGGAGCAAACCTGGCAGTATGCTGCAGCTGGGGGAACATGACTGCCAGATTGTTGTCCTTCTTGGGCACCTCCTCTCTCTGGGCTCACATTACTGCCTTCCTCTAGCTGGGTACCATCATCGGAGCCTTCAAAACACTGGGCATCCTCGTGGAGCATGTACCCAACACTGTGGTCAAACAGTTCGGGGGCACCTCAGGAGGACATGGTGGGGCTAGGGAAGGAGTGACTGATGCCATTGAGCCGAGGGAAGAGACCGCGTTGGCAGCTGCTTTGCCAGACAAAGTACCCTGAGCCTGGGTGAGAAAGGATGAGGATGATGAGGACAGCTTGGTCATCCACTCTACCAAGTCTTTCGCATGTTGCAGCTCAACGCGGTCAGCTGCCAAAAAAAAGGACAAGCGTGTCCCACAGCCACGTGCTGATGAGGATGCACCGTCTCCATGACCAGCACTGTTGCCTCTAGACTAGGGATGAGCTTCGAGTTCGAGTCAAACTCATGTTCGACTCGAACATCGGCTGTTCGCAAGTTCGTCGAACAGCGAACAATTTGGGGTGTTCGCGGCACATTCAAATGCCGCGGAACACCTTTTAAAAGTCAATGGGAGTAATCAAAAGTGCTAATTTTAAAGGCTTATATTCATGGTATTGTCATAAAAAGTGTTTGGGGACCTGGGTCCTGCCCCAGGGGACATGGATCAATGCAAAAAAAGTTTTAAAAATGGCCGTTTTTTCGGGAGCAGTGATTTTAATAATCCTTAAAGTGAAACAATAAAAGTGTAATATCTCTTTAAATTTTGTACCTGGGGGGTGTCTATAGTATGCCTGTAAAGGGGCGCATGTTTCCCGTGTTTAGAACAGTCTGACAGCAAAATGACATTTCAAAGGAAAAAAAGTCATTTAAAACTACTTGCGACTATTAATGCATTGCCAGTCAGACAATACACATAGAAGTTCATTGATAAAAAACGGCATGGGAATTCCCCACAGGGGAACCCCGAACCAAAATTTTTAAAAAAAATTACTTGGGGGTCCCCCTAAATTCCATACCAGGCCTTTCAGGTCTGGTATAGATATTAAGGGGAACCCCGGCCAAATTTTTTTTAAAAAAATGGCGTGGGGTCCCCCTCAAAATCTATACCAGACCCTTCAGGGGTCCCTCCTGAACCGTACCAGGCCACATGCCCTCAACATTAGGAGGGTGCTTTGGGGTAGCCCCCCAAAACACCTTGTCCCCATGTTGATGAGGACAAGAACCTCATCCCCACAACCCTGGCCGGAGTTTGTGGGGGTCTGCGGGTGGGGGGGCTTATCGGAATCTGGAAGCCCCCTTTAACAAGGGGACCCCCAGATCCTGGCCCTCCCCCCTGTGTGAAATGGTAAAGGGGTACTTACCCCTACCATTTCACTAAAAAACTGTCAAAAATGTTAAAAATGACAAATGCTTCTTCTTTCTTCTTTCTTCTATCTTCTATCTTCCTTCGGTTTCTTCCTCCATCTTCTTCTTCTTCTGGTTCTTCTGGTTCTTCTGGTTCTTCCTCCGGTGTTCTCGTCCAGCATCTCCTCTGTGGCTTCAGCGTCTTCTTCCCTTCTTCTCCTCGGGCCGCTCCGCATCCATGATGGCATGGAGAGAGGCTCCCGCTGTGTGACGCTTCTCCTCTTCTGACGGTTCTCGTGACGCCACAGGGAAGTCCCGTCAAGTCACCGTGCGTCCGCCCCCCCGTTATTTAAGAACCGTCAGAAGAGGAGAAACGTCACACAGCGGGAGCCTCCCTCCATGTCACCATGGATGCGGAGCGGGCCGAGAAGAAGATGAAGAGAAGAAGATGAAGAGAAGAAGATGAAGAGAAGAAGATGAAGAGAAGAAGATGAAGAGAAGAGCGGGAGCCTCCCTCCATGCCATCATGGATGCGGAGCGGCCCGAGGAGAAGAAGGGATGAAGACGCCGACGCCGCAGAGGAGATGCTGGACGAGAACACCGGAGGAAGAACCAGAAGAACCAGAAGAACCAGAAGAAGAAAAAGATGGAGGAAGAAACCGAAGGAAGATAGAAGAAAAAGAAAGAAGAAGCATTTAAGTAAAGGAATTGTCAAAAACTGTCTCTTGTCATTTTTAACATTTTTGACAGTTTTTTAGTGAAATGGTAAGGGTAAGTACCCCCTTACCATTTCACACAGGGGGGAGGGCCGGGATCTGGGGGTCCCCTTGTTAAAGGGGGCTTCCAGATTCCGATAAGCCCCCCGCCCGCAGACCCCCACAACCACCAGCCAGGGTTGTGGGGATGAGGCCCTTGTCCTCATCAACATGGAGACAAGGTGTTTTGGGGGGCTACCCCAAAGCACCCTCCCAATGTTGATGGCATGTGGCCTGGTACGGTTCAGGAGGGGGGGGCGCTCTCTCATCCCCCCTCTTTTCCTGCGGCCTGCCAGGTTGCGTGCTTGGATAAGGGTTTTGTATGGATTTTTGGGGGGACCCCACGCCGTGTTTTTTTTAATTTTGCTGCGGGGTTCCCCTTAAAATCCATACCAGACCTGAAGGGCCTGGTATGGAATTTAGGGGGACCCCCCACGTCATTTTTTTTTTAAATTTTGGTTTGGGGTTCCCCTGTGTGGAATTCCCATTCCGTTTTTATCAATTAACTTCTATGTGTATTGTCGGACCGGCAATGCATTAATAGCTGCGAGTAGTTTTAAATGACTTTTTTTTCCTTCGAAATTTAATTTTTCTGTCAGACTGTTCTAAACACGGGAAACATGCGCCCCTTTACAGCATACTATAGACACCCCCCAGGTAAAAAATTTAAAGGGATATTACACTTTTATTGTTTCACTTTAAGCATTATTAAAATCACTGCTCCCCAAAAAACGGCCATTTTTAAAACTTTTTTTTGCATTGATCCATGTCCCCTGGGGCAGGACCCAGGTCCCCAAACACTTTTTATGACAATAACTTGCATATAAGCCTTTAAAATTAGCACTTTTGATTATTCATGTTCGTGTCCCATAGACTTTAATGGTGTTCGCGTGTTCAAACAAATTTTTTGCCTGTTCGCATGTTCTGGTGCGAACTGAACAGGGGGGTGTTCGGCTCATCCCTACTCTAGACACAGAGCCTGCTTGCCCTCTTTTATTGGCTTGTGACTGTCTACCTCTCCTTGTTGGCCTTCCAGACATACTAATGGCCTGCAGTGAGATGTAGCTGCACAAAGCTGGGATGTATATATATACTGATACTGCAGCTAGCAGAATCAACTGCCTGCCTGTAGTATTATTAGTATGAGAACACCAGCAATTTTCTTCAGGTAGCTTTAGGTGCACAGTGTGCAGAGGATGCAGTACACTAACTGTAAATACTGTATCTGCCTGCCTGTGGTATTAAAAGGGTCAGAAGAACACCACCAATTTTCTTCAGGTAGCTTTAGGTGCACACTGTGCAGAGGACACAGTACACTAACTTTAAATTCTGTAGCTGCCTGCCTGTGGTATTAATAGGAGCAGAAGAACACCACCACTTTTTTTAAGGTAGCTTTAGGTGCACACTGTGCAGAGGACATAGTACACTAACTGTAAATACTGTAGCTGCCTTCCTGTGGTATTAATAGGATCAGAGGAACACCACCACTTTTCTTCAGGTAGCTTTAGGTGCACACTATGCAGAGGACACAGTACATTAACTGTAAATGCTGTAGCTGCCTGCCTGTGGTATTAATAGGAGCAGAACAACAGCAATTGTCTTCAGGTAGCTTTAGGTGCACACTGTGCATAGGACACAGTACACTAACTGTAAATACTGTAGCTGCCTTCCTGTCGTATTAATAGGATCAGAAGAACACCACCAATTTTCTTCAGGTAGCTTTAGGTGCACACTATGCAGAGGACACAGTACATTAACTGTAAATACTGTAGCTGCCTGCCTGTGGTATTAATAGGAGCAGAACAACAGCAATTGTCTTCAGGTAGCTTTAGGTGCACTCTGTGCAGAGGACACAGTACACTAACTGTAAATACTGTAGCTGCCTGCCTGTGGTATTAATAGGATCAGAAGAACACCACCAATTTTCTTTGGGTGGCTTTAGGTGCACACTGTGCAGAGGACGCACTACACTTACTTGTAAATACTGCAGCTGCCTGCGGTACTAATAGGATCAGAAGAACACCACCAATTTTCTTCAGGTGGCTTTAGGTGCACACTGTGCAGAGGACGCACTACACTAACTTGTAAATACTGCAGCTGCCTGCGGTACTAATAGGATCAGAAGAACACCACCAATTTTCTTCAGGTAGCTTTAGGTGCACACTGTGCAGAGGATGCACTACACTAACTGTAAATACTGTAGCTAATAGGACTAATGGGATCAGAAGAACACCAGCAATTTTCTTCAGGTAGCTGTAAATACTGTAAAAACACCTGCCTGCCTGTCAGTAGGAAGAGAATAACAGGAACGGATCTAGCTAAACTGAATACAGTGTGTATATATATATATATATATATATATATATATATATATATATATATATATATATATATATATACACAACACCTAGGACGCATATATATATATATATATATATATATACACAATACACTGTAAGTGCATCTAACTGACTCGCCTGCCTACTCTATCTAACATAAATCAAACGACACTGTCTCTCTGTCTATCTCTCTCTGCCGCCGCAACACACTACACAAGGCCACCACGCAGGCGGCCTTATATAGTGTGGGGCATGTACTAAACCCCCTGAGCCATAATTGGCCAAAGCCACCCTGGCTTTGGCCAATTAAGGCTCTCTGTGCAGATGGCGCTGTGATTGGCCAAGCATGCCGGTCATAGTGCATGCTTGGCCAATCATCAGCCAGCAATGCACTGCGATGCCGCAGTGAATTATGGGCCATGACGGGCCACTCGAATTTGGCGCAAACGGCCCATATCATTCGTAATTTGACGAACGGTCAAACATGCAATGTTCTAGTCGAACATGGGTTCAACTCGAACTCGAAGCTCATCCCTACTCCCAACTCTGGTAAAATTTAATTTCTCTCTGCTATGTTTGAAGAACTAGACAAAGTTTCTCTACCCTTTACTGTTTTAGGAGTTGACTTTAACATGACCATGTCCCCTGGTAAAGATTGACACTTACTTTTCCCTACCACAACAGCCTCCACAGCCCACCGCCTCTTAAAATCTTTCCACAAACTCATTAGGACACATAATCTCTGTGATGTTTGGAGAATTAAACACCCCACACAAAAACAGTACACATTCTATTCCAATCCCCATAAGCTTTATTCCAGGCTAGACCACTTTTTTGTTTCTTCTCTTCTGCTGACATCCACGGTCTCCTCGGAGATCGACCCCATAACGTCTGACCACTCTTTTGTACATTTGGAGATTGCCCTATCCTCTGCCTTACCTAGAACATGCCACTGGCGGCTCAACGAATCTCTGCTCCATAACCCAGAGACTAGGGAAAGCTTATCTAATGCTCTATCTGAATTTTTCCAACTTAATCAAAACACGGTTCCTGAGTCCTCCACCTTGCGGGAAGCCCACAAAACTGTCTTCCGGGGCCAGTGTATTTCCATGGGTTCCCGCTTGAAAAAAGATATGGCCCTCCAACGTTCTCTTAATCAAACTCCGAAAGGCCAATTAGCTCTTGATATCCTCCCCCACGGTGGCTAGACTCCGAACTGTCATCTTTCTGCGAAACCAGCTTCAATTCATAGACATGAAAAAATTTATTAAGTCTCTTCTTTGGTCCAAGCAGAAGTTTTATGAATACTTGAACAAACCCCACAGAATGCTAGTGAATAAATTAAAACCTCGCCCCTTCCACTCATCTCCGGACTTTCTTATTCAAGCTAACGGTACACCTACCGATTGCCCCCTTACCATGTCTAAAGTCTTTGGAGAATTTTACCGTAAACTATACAATTGTCTAAATACAGATCCCAATCACCTCTTTACGCAAGAAAAATTTGACTCATTTTCGAATCCCTACATATGCCCAAAATTTCCTCAACCCATCTTGCCTCTCTGAATTCCATGATCACACCTGAAGAGTTAGCAGAAGTAGTCAAGATCCTCCCAACCCATAAATCCCCAGGCTCAGATGGTTCACCTTATTCATATTATAAAACATTTCTACCGATCCTAAGCACACATTTAATATCCCTCTTTATCTCCTTACTGAAGGGAACAATCCCCCATCCTCATTTTCTCCACACCCACATCTTAGTGATCCCCAAACCCAGTAAAGACTCCTCTCTCCCTGATAATTATAGACCCATAGCCCTTCTCAACTCCGATTACAAGACCTTTACCAAAATATTAGCCAACAGATTTTCCCTTACAAACCCTAAGCTTATACATGAGGATCAGGTGGGATTGTTCCCGCTCGACATGCAGGTGACAACACAAGACGCACCATTGACCTCATTGACCTGCTCAATAGGAGGACACGTCCGGCCCTAATCCTGAGGCCTAGATGCACAAAGGGCCTTCGACCGATTTAGCTGGCCTTTTATGTTTGCTACTCTCACCAAATATGGCTTTAAAGGCCCCTATATGGCAGCGTTACAAGCCTTATATTCCCAACCCACTTCCCAGGTCAAGTTATCCTCGTTTCTATCGCCATCGTTCCCATTGAGTAATGGCACTAGACAGGGGTGCCCATTATCCCCTCTGCTATTTATCTTATCTTATGGCTGAACTGTTTTTATTGCTACAGCATACTGTAAGTGGCTTTTCTTCTTTTTAAATAAATGCCTAAACAATGTTACGCTATTCTGGGAACTTCTGATTATCACCATATCCGACCTGGTACGGTCCTGGGCTGACGAGTTTGGCGATTCCCTGCTGACTTCCTAGACGGGTTCTCCCTGAGATTTCTTGTGCCCGGATCTTGGAGAAAGGCCCTGGCCGGGTTTAGGCCGCAAGCATTATTTGCTTGCCATCTGGTAAGCGAGCATTCTTTTTATCACTGGAGGTGTGGTGGAGGCTGAATTCACTTAACATGGACTATTATTTTTGTCATTCCTTCATACACAGTATATTGCCTTTTTTGTCATCAGTTTGACACCTGTCACTTTGTTTTTCCACTGTGGAATTAAGAAGATGGACTCTTAGTTCTGGTCTTGATCACAATAGACTTATTGAATGTCTAATTTTTTATTATTATTTAAGTTAATATTTTTTATTTAATTTATATTATTGCTTGATCTTCACTGTATCATCCTCATAGCTTTGGGGGGTAGCGCTGCTCCTATTGATTATTATTATTGTTGTGTGTATCTCACTTTAGCAGCTGCTCTTCATTTTGGGTATTATTCTTTCTGGTTTTTAATTTATAGCACGGTAATTTCTTTATTTATTGGTTATATTTTGATACTCACTTACTGCAGCTCAATCCAACATTAGTATTACCCTTCGGTCAACTGGTATCCGACTGTTTTGTTACTGATGGATATTTTTGACTACAGGGCCTCCAAACAGGTAAATACCAATGGAGTCTTTGAACCATACAAAGAGGAGGAAGGGGATCTTAGTGGTTTATTCACCAGATTAAAAAATATTACTATCTCAGAGACCCACACTAAGTGGGATGTTGCTTACTTGGAGACATATGTTAAACTCAACATGGTCCCAAGAAGTCTAAGATGGGAGGTCAGCCCACAAAAAGGTGATATCCAATTGGAAGATTGGTACAAATATTTCAATGAGGCTGGGGTTAGCCTCCTGAGATTTCTCATTGAGAGGAAATTGGTGAAACTTACCCGCCTAGATGAAGAAATCAAAAAGATCAAAGAGAAACTAACCCCACTTCAAGATACTGCTGAATATAAAGATAAGTCACAAAGTTTGTTAAATATTTTAGAAAAAGAGGACAGAGAACAGAAATATAAAAAAAAGAAAAAATACAACAGGAATTTGGCGGACTATCATGGGGGAGTTGTATTCGAATGGCAGAAAAAACTGCTGGCGGTAAACGCCAGTCAGGATAATGCTGCTATGGATACGGCTCCACCCATAACTAATGCTAATCCTGCTAAAGGACCTATCCCTACTAATTCATTTAGGAACAATGAAGGAACAAGAAGGGGTTCCTTCCAATACCCACATAGAACCTACAACCAAGGGAGAGGTGGACCACCATTAAACCAACACTCCGGACCCTCTCAGCGGTCGTCCAAATCTAATCAGGGGAATAAGGGTGGGCGGAATTTTAATACTTCACATTATGGTCCTACTCAAAATCAGGGACGTTTTCCCCACCCGCAGGATACCACCTATTATGGCTCAGGGTATAACCAAGGTGGTGGTCCCCTAATCCGAGGACAGAATCACTACAAAGGTGTGGGACCTAGGGGTCTGCCCCCTGTTCGAGATGGTTCATCTTATCCTGAGCAATATTATTCCCATTTCCCAGTAGATGAATATCAAAACTCATCTGGCCCAATCAGTGACCAGAATCGATTTGGTTATAGTGGCCTTACTCAGAATAGGTTCTTCCCCCTACGCGACCTTGATGGTCCAACATCAGACTATCACGATGGAATTGGTACCCCATACCCCCCCGAATAATAGGGACTTTTCTGGTCCATCTCAACAACAGGGCAGTAACAGAGGGATGAGTTATGCCAACCCTGGGCCTTCATGCCAAGATTCCCAACAGTGGGGTTTTCACAGGCCCACTCAGGGTATCAAGAGGGCCGTAGACCAAGGAGAGGAACCAGGGGGGGGAGACAATTACGAACAAAAAAGAATAAAACTATAGCTGGAGCAGTAATTTTCAATTTAAGTTCAGTTACCCTTAATGACAACGAAAAACAGATATTAGATAAGGGCCTTAAGTTTGCACCTCCCCGCAAACTTAATAAGTTTGAGACATATATGGATGTTCACAAATTTATTAGAAAGGTCAACATCAAAAGGTATTTGCTTTCTAACCCTATTACAGATCGTAGACAGGTGTTTAACGATTACCAACATACTTGCTAACGCCTCCCTGTTCAACCCTCCGGGGGCAATGGCTCCGTCCATCAGAGTTTTTAGAGATGTATTACTAAGAGATCTTGAGGAAATGCCTATTAAGAAGGCAAGACAGAGTCGTGAACTCCAGTTAGGACTTGACTCTCTTTGTAGTAACAAGGAAATAGCTATTAGACCTGTGGACAAGGGAAGGTGGATCCTCATTCTTAATCGAGATTATTTAACGGAGATGTATAGAATCCTTGGCGACAGGGATACTTATACCCCGTTAAAGCGAGACCCTAAAATCCCTTATCTTGGTGAATTAACCAAAATTGTTGATAATGGTTATACACAGGGTATTATCAATAAAAAGGAGAAGCTGTATCTTATCCCTAAAGCACCTCGTACGCCAGCAATATACTATCTGCCGAAAGTTCATAAGCACCCCACTTGCCCCCCGGGACATCCTATTGTTAGTAGGATTGATTCCCTCACATCCCGGGTGGGCAAGTATATAGATTTTTTCTTGCAACCCTTGGTTGCTAAAATGCCCTCCCTAATCAAGGATTCCAGGCATGTAATAAATATTTTGTCTAACCATACCCCCACTGCGTCTATGTGGATGGTTACCGCAGACGTAACATCTTTGTATACAATAATTCCTCATGATTTAGGCCTTTTTGCGGTTGAGTACTATCTTAGAAGAGATTCTGATCTGTTTGACGAGCAAATTAATTTTATTATGGACCTTTTGAGGTATGCTGCGTCTCATAACTATTTCTGGTTTGACAAGCAGTTCTACCGTCAAGATCGTGGAGTGGCTATGGGGGCTAAATATGCCCCCAGCCTCGCGAACCTCTTTATGGCTCTGTGGGAGGAGGACGTCATCCATGTTTGCCGAAGGCCCCAGCTCAAGTTGTGGGCCAGGTACATTGATGACGTCCTCCTCCTCTGGGATGGTTCCCGGAGTGACCTGGATCAGTTCGTGGAAGACCTGAATAAGAACGATAGAGGCATTGTTCTAAATTTTGAGGCCAGTCAGTCTGCCGTTAGCTTTTTAGATCTTAATATAGGTATTCGTCAGAACCAGTTTAGTACCTCTACGTTCTTTAAAAGTACGGATCGAAACTCCTATATTTCTACGGACAGCTGCCATCATCAGTCCTGGCTTCGCTCTGTTCCTAAGAGCCAGTATATACGTTTGAGGCGCAATTGCTCTGACGTTGCTGAGTTCTTGGAACAGACCGATGTCCTCACTAAAAGATTTTTAGAGAAGGGCTATCCGCAAGACACCCTTAATTCCACCCTTCATGCAGTGGTAAATTTGGATAGGAGTGATTTGTTAAGGAACAGACCATCCCGTGAGCGAAATTCTGCTTTGGTCCCATTCATCACTACCTATTCAGTACAGCATAACCAGATTAGGAATTTAGTGTGGAGACACTGGCATATTTTGAATAATGATCCTGTTCTCAGGTCTATTCTACCTGCCAGACCTCAAGTGGTGTTTAGAGGAGCATCGTGTCTTAAAGACCGACTGGCCCCCAATGTTATCGATCCTCCCACTACTAAATTGAGTTTTTTTGGTAACTTTACTGGATACTACAAATGTGGAAGGTGTAGAGTGTGTTCCATTAATAGTGGCATACAAAGACGTACCCTAAAGTTCACTTCCCACACCACACAGAGGGAACATGTGATTGAGCCATTCATAACATGTTCGACGGAAGGGGTCGTCTACCTGCTACAGTGCCCTTGTGGGTACTTTACTGGATACTACAAATGTGGAAGGTGTAGAGTGTGTTCCATTAATAGTGGCATACAAAGACGTACCCTAAAGTTCACTTCCCACACCACACAGAGGGAACATGTGATTGAGCCATTCATAACATGTTCGACGGAAGGGGTCGTCTACCTGCTACAGTGCCCTTGTGGGTTGCAGTATGTGGGCAGGACTAGGCGACCCCTCTCCTTCAGATTGAATGAACATATCTCCAATATTAAGAATGGATTCCCTAAACACTCGGTCTCCAAACATTATCTTACCACTCACAATAAAGATCCCTCCAATACGATCTTTTTAGGGATAGACAAATACCATCCCCATTGGAGGGGTAGCTCTCTGGTCAGGAGTATTTCCAGACTCGAGATGCTTTGGATCCATAAGGCCAAATGTTATACCCCCCATGGGTTAAATGTGGATGTAGATACTAATGCTTTCATAGATAACTCTTAAGACTGAGTACTTTTGAGGTCCTATTTGATTTCTTACTCTTGTATTTTTATTGTTATTATATATTCAGTGTTTTGGCTATTTTCCACTTTTTAGTAGTATGGTGTCTATGTTTTTCCTGTTTGGAATCTGACTCCTTGTGAACCTAAGGAAATCATCCCTGACTTCATCTGTAGTTTGATGTTATAATATTCTTTGTCAGGAGGATTCCTGTGTGGGAATAGAGGGAGATGATGTTACTCCTATTTAAGGTGGGTGGGCCCATATTTGTTTGCAGCCAACCAAATTTTAAATATGATTTTTTACGTTAAGAGGTCTCTTTGTTGTGGCCTGGTATGGCTGCATAACATTTTTAGTAGATTATATGGTTCTCTAGTCCTCTATCCTTGTCTTCTCAATTAATTGGTGGCTTCTGGGAAGAAAGGAGAAAATTAAATTTTTAAATTTTCATATATTTTTTATTTTGTATTTTTGGATGTTGATTAATAAAGTTTCGTTTTTAGACTGTATTATTATTTTTATGTTCCACTTTTTGCTATAAGTGCATAATTTGTCCGGTACTTATAGGCTGTGAGCATAGTGAGAATGTTCAATTTTCACTTTCCTCACTTGTTTATCTATTTATTTGCCCGGGTCGCTATATGAGATTTATTTCCATTAGTAAAAATGGCCGCCATATACATCCGCCAGAGCGGGAGATGGAACGCGGATGATTTCCGGATCTGGTCTCACAATGAGGCTTGGTTCCTTTTAGTTTTCTATTTATGCACGACACGTCAGTGCGTCGCCCGTGCCCCAGACGACGTCATTATATGACGAAACGCGCGTCGGGAGGAGCTGACGTGCTGACGTCTCGCGTGTTGTGTCCGAAGGGACTGGTGTTTGCACAAGGCGGCCGGCTGAACTGTTTTTATTGCTACAGCATACTGTAAGTGGCTTTTCTTCTTTTTAAATAAATGATGCCTAAACAATGTTACGCTATGGTGATTCCTTTGTATTCTGGGAACTTCTGATTATCACCATATCCGACCTGGTACGGTCCTGGGCTGACGAGTTTGGCGATTCCCTGCTGACTTCCTAGACGGGTTCTCCCTGAGATTTCTTGTGCCCGGATCTTGGAGAAAGGCCCTGGCCGGGTTTAGGCCGCAAGCATTATTTGCTTGCCATCTGGTAAGCGAGCATTCTTTTTATCACTGGAGGTGTGGTGGAGGCTGAATTCACTTGCCGTGGACTATTATTTTTGTCATTCCTTCATACACAGTATATTGCCTTTTTTGTCATCAGTTTGACGCCTGTCACTTTGTTTTTCCACTGTGGAATTAAGAAGATGCACTCTTAGTTCTGGTCTTGATCACAATAGACTTATTGAATGTCTAATTTTTTATTATTATTTAAGTTAATATTTTTTATTTAATTTATATTATTGCTTGATCTTCACTGTATCATCCTCATAGCTTTGGGGGGTAGCGCTGCTCCTATTGATTAATCTTATGTTTGGAACCTTTGGCTGAAGCTGTTCACACCCACCCTGACATCCGAGGGGTCACACTAAGACAGAGAGAATATAAACTTTCTCTGTTCGCAGATGACATCCTATTGACATTGACCAGTCCCCATAACTCCCTCCCGTATCTCCAAATTTTACTAGAAAAATTTGGCTCAATTTCGGGGTATAAAACTAACACTAGCAAAACAGAAGCTCTGCCACTTCATACCCCCCCCTCCATCCTAGCCACACTACAACAAAATTATTCCTTCCATTGGTGCCCACTCGCCCTTAAATACTTGGGGATATATTTAACCTTCTCGTATCAAACTCTCTATCAGGTAAATTTCCCCCCCCCTTTTCTGGGATATTAACTGACTCTTGCGTCAATTGGACACCCTCCCTATTTCTCTCTTATGTCGGATCAATGTCCTTAAAATGTCTGTCATGCCGAGACTACTCTACCTGTTTGAAACTTTGCCAATTTCCGCCCCAATGTCACAACTCAAAGCTACACAAAGACTCTTCCTAAATTTTATCTGGCACAATAAAGTACACCACATAGCCAAGTCAGTAATATTAGCCCCACGTTCTAGGGGCGGCACTGGAGCCCCAGACCTTATCAAGTATTACTATGCTAACACCTTAAACCGATAATTATTTGGTCCACCATAATGGCCTCCAGTAGATGGTCGGAGTTAGAAATGAGAATACCAAGCCCGGTACATCCCTGCTCCTTGATATTGTCCACCCTGCCAACTTCTATTGTTCAACTTCGAAGCCTCTGTTTACATCCAATGCTGTTCACACTATCAATATGGGAAAGCTGCTCTCGTCAATTCTCCCTCTCCACCACATGCCCACCCCTACTAAACCTACTCTTTAACCCTGATATTCTGGATAGTTTATCCTACACCCGAATGTATCCCTGGATGCAAGCTGGAATCTTCCAACTCCACAATATAGTTTACCCCATCACCCGTACCTTACTATCTTTCACTGAAATACAACGAAACGCCAGAAACACCAGATCCCAAAACATCTTTTTTATTCATTTCTGCAATTTAAACATTACTTCCATTCTCAGTCACAGACTCTGACCCTAGAAAAGCCCACTCCATTTGAACTTTTATGTTCCCAAGGCCCACACCAGATCCATCTCACATCAGTTATTAAAAATTCCTCCATGATGCCCTGCCATTGACCAATACACACCATTTATATATGCAAAAATGGTCTCAAATTTTACACCGACCTATCTCTCTCCCTAAGTGGCAGAGGATCTGGGAGGCAATCTCCAAGTCATCAAGATGTATTGAACAGAGAGAGACAGCTTACAAAATTTTATTTTTCTGGTATAGGACCCCCAAAGTTTTACATAGATATGATCCTAAGCTCCCTCCAGTGTTCTTGAGATGCCAGAATGACGTTGGCTCTCTCTTCCACATATTTTGGGATTGCCCTGCTGTTCAACAATTCTGGTCCTCCATCCAAGCACTCCTACAAGGCCTATTCTGAATGGACCTACCTTTAGACCCTCTCTGAGAATTTTCACTGCTTGCAGATCCAGAGAGCAAAAATTCTTGTTGGTGAGATATATGTGACCTTTTAGTTAAGCGTGCTCTCTCAATCTTCCCTCCTTCTGCCCACCCCACCCCCCTTTTTTGAACTATTCTACAGTTTTGTAACATATACTGTACTTATGTTATTGTAAGTTTACTCTGTTGTCGTCTGTGTATGACCCAATAATTTCTGATGCTTTAATTATTCGAAAACGCACTGCTTTTATTTTCTGACTGGATTGTTTTATTTTCCTATGAAAAATTCAATAAAAAATACAATAAAAAAAAAAAATCCCAATATAACCTATCAAAAGCCTTTTCGCCATCTATTGATAGAAAAAGAACAAGTTTCTTTCCCTTTTTTGCTGTATGCATCAGTAAAGTTGTTCTTAATATATTATCTCTTGCCTCCCTCTTTCGGGGACAAATCCTGCTTGATCTTTCTCAATACAATAAGGCATAAATGGTCTCAATATTTAGGTTAAAATCCTTGCATATATATTAACATCCTCATTGTTCAATAATATCGGCCTAGAGCTAGAGCACAAAGTTGGGTCCTTCCCTTCTTTACACAAGAGTGATATGTATGCCCCCAATGCTTCTTCACGGATTTTCAGGCCTTCCCCAATAGAGTTCATACATAAATGGAAAAAAGAGGTCAGGGTACTTGAAAACTTTTTAAAATATAAGGATGTGTAGCCGTCTGGACCCGGATTTTTACCAGCCTTACTTTTGCTAATTGCCTGCTCAATTTCTTCCTTGGAAATATCTTGTTCTAATTTACTTACATCGTCATCTGATAGGGCCGGTAACTTTATCTTCCATAAATACTGTTCTATTTTATTTCCTCTATTTTGTATAACTTACTGATCTCCCTAGTAGAATATTTAATTTCTCCCTTTTAATCTTTCATTTTCACAATATAGTTTACATTCCTTCTAGGTTTGATCACCCCCGCCGACACTCTCCCAGGTCTATTACCGAACTCATACTGCCTTTTAGCTGTTCTAATAAAAGCTTGTTTGGACTTCTGCTCCATCAAATCTCTCAGAGCCTTTTCCTATTAATATCACCTTTACCTAATTATCATTTAAATTTTTATGTCACTCCTCTAATTCCTGAATTTCTTGTAGGAGGGATTGTTTTTGGGCTGTCCATATTTTTTTCCTCTTAACTTTTGCTATCAGTCTCCCTCTCATTAATACTTTGTGGGTTTCCCACAATACAGTTGGCACAATATTTTCTACATTGTTCTCAGTAAAAAATAAATTCAAGTCCCTTTCCAAATCCTCCACTATGTCCTGATCATATAGGAGTGATTCATCCAGCCTCCAGGATCTTTGCCTATCTTCTTTAAATCCAGACTAACTATAACCGAGGCATGATCCGAGAGGGTTAAGGATTTCACTTCTACCTTTAATAACCCCTCTAGGAGCAGGTGGTCTAAACAAACATAATCAATTCTCGAATAGGAGGAGTGTACCTGAGAATAATATGTGAAGTCCCTCCCTTTAGGGTACAAGATTCTCCACGCTTCCACGAGTTGCTGTTGATGTAGTTTTTGTATAATTACTTTGAGATATTTTCCCTCTGAACGCAGGGAGAGAGGCTGGGTATCCAGGGTTGGATTGAGTACAAAATTTAAATCCACTTCCATAATTACTTTACCTTCTTTAAAATATTCTAATTTATTCATTACCTTTCTCAAAAAGAGGCACAGATGGACATTTGGACAGTAAATGTTAACTAATGTATATTCAATATTAAACAGGGATCCCTTAATGATATACCTTCCTTCAGAATCAGTTTCCATTGCTTTTAAATTAAATGGTGTATTTTTATCAAAACCTATTGCTATTCCTTTGGATCTCTTATCAAGGCAATATCCATAAAATCAAAGTGGGAATTTTTTTGAGTTCAATCCAACCCTAGATGACCATTTAAAATTGGTTTCTTGTAAAAAAAACAATATTTGATGTTTTAATTTCTGCAGTATTTGATGTCGTTTACTAAGGCTATTTAGACCTCTAACGTTATAAGTCACTATCTTCAAGGGCACCATCTCTAAAACCTGTGAGACATAAACATTCATAGACCCTTATTCATGGGAAGGGAGTGTACAACTTCTAATTTTCCAGAGATGATCCACTTAACTAATACAAAATTTATCCCCAATGTACATCCTCTTATAGGCCCCACCTCCCCCCTCCCCATCCCCCCTCCATTGAATACCAATGATAAGGCCTACCTGGCTGTTGCCCAGTTTATTGGCACCCAGCCAGGCAGGGCATCCCCTGGGGGTTTCAGTATGTCTGCGTGGACCCCCAGATCTCATCCCAAATTCAAGAATGGCTCTGAGGGGACAGGCAGGCATCGCCAGACCCCCATGCATCCCTGGGCGAGTCTTTTCCCCTTCTAATCCATTTTACCCTTATTTCCCCTGCACTGTTTGTTTATTTAAACCGTTTTTAAACCATATTATATTCTATTAATAGAATTCTAGACTTTTTTCCATTGCTTCCCCCCACTCTGGGGATTTCTGCAATTACTGCTTGCAATTACACCTAAAAACACATTCTGCTATGGCAATACCACATGTGTGAGATTTTTTCATAGCCTGGTCACACAGAGAGACCCAACATCCAAGGAATACCTTAAGGCATTTTAGGGGCATAAATTACATCTAATTTCCTGATTACCTATCACATATCTGAAGGCCTTGGAGCACCAGGACAATGGAATTACCCTCAAAATGACCCCATTTTCAAAAGTATACACCCCAATGTATATTCTATGAGGCATAATGTGCCTTTTGAACATGTCTTTTTTTGCCAAATGTTTTTAGAAAATGTGGAAAGAAAATTAAACATCATGGACATACTAAGAATTACACCCTGAAATGCATTCTTCTACTTCTCTTGAGTATGGCAATACCACATGTGTGAGACTTTTTAACAGCCTAGCCACGTAGAGAGGCCCAACATCTAGGGAGCAACTTCAGGCGTTCTAGGGGCATGTGAACACTGAATGTATATAATACAATCCAACCACGCCAACAAATAAATACTTTTTAATTTAAATAAATAAAGGTGCAGCTGATTTTTCAAACCAAAAAGTGTAATGCTAGTATTAAATGAATCAACTTGAGTGTGGTCCTTATGAACAAACAGCACTTGCTAAGTGTAATCCAAACAAATATTAGAGGTAAATTTATTCTATACAATAAAGTGACAAGTGCAGATGATTAAATCCTGTGCATTTCATGTGTTATAAAAAACAGTCCAGGCAAATGCAGACAATGTCCACAATCAGGGGATATAATTCAGTAGGAAAAAAGTTCTTCCAGGTAAATGAGTTGCCCTGAACCATATGGCCCCCGCCAACTTGTATCAGCGTAGACCACAATAAAAGACCCATGGGATATAGGTAAAATTCCTACTCACTGGATGTTGTTGACCCTCTCTGCTATACAGCAGGAGGAGTCAAATTAGCATAATGGTCTCCGTGACCGGGAAAGGGGAGAAAAAACAGCTGAACCGTCCTCGCGCTCTCTCCTCGCGATCACGACCAGTTCTGGTGGTAAAAACTCCTTAAAATGTGAAGAGGAAAAAACGAGGGCCAAGGATCCTCACAGTGTAAAAAGTTTCCAAATATTATTTTGTTTAACAAACTGCAAATATTGTAAAAAGAGGTTTGCATCACAAACCAGCTCTAGGGGCATAAATTACACATTTAATTTCCTGACTACCAATCACATTTTTGAAGACCCTGGAGCACCAGGACAATGGAAAAACCCACAAAATGACCCTATTTCCAAAAACATATACTCCAACGTACATTCTATGAGCATAATGAGCCTTTTGAATATGTTGTTTTTTCCAAGTTGATGAAACATGTGGAAAAAAAATTAAAAGGTATTTTTTTTACACAAAGTTGTCTATCTAGAAAGATATTTCTAACAAACAGCATGGACATAATATAATAACAATTACACCTGAAAATACATTCTTCTACTTCTCCTGAGTATGGCAATACCAAATGTGTGAGACTTTTTTACAGCCTAGCCACATAGAGAGTAGGGTTGCCACCTAATTCCTTTAAACCCAAACATATATGAATTACACAGGTTCTGAGGCTAATTTAATGAAGATAAGGCACCAAGTGAGTTTAATTACCACCTTAATCAGCCACAGAACCTGTGGAATTCATATGTGTTCGAGTTTAAAGGGATGAGGTGGCAACCCTAATAGAGAGGCCAACATTTAAGGAGCACCTATAGGTGTTTTAGGGGCATAAATTACAAATCTAATTTCCTGATTACCTATCACATTTTTTAAGACCATAGAGCACCAGGACAATGGAAACACCCACAAGATATAGAGATATAGAGATAGAGATATACTTTATTGTCATTGTATACATACAACAAAATTTTTTCGGATACCCTTTACAGCAGCAATAAAACATTTCTCAAGAAAACCACACATACATACTCCTAGCACATGCCCACATATCTATTTAAATATATCAAGATATAAAATATTATTTAAAATAAATAAATAAAAGAATGTTAAAATTCTACATAAAATTCCTAAAACACTGTACCTGATGGGATTATGGACAATACGGCCCTAGGAAAAAAACTATGCTTTAAGCGATTAGTGTGTGTTTTAAGTGTTCGATATCTTTTCCCTGATGGCAATGGGACCAACACACTGTAACCTGGGTGGGTTGGATCAATACTAATAGCTTTTGCCCGCTTTTTTAATCGGCTGGCATATGCTGTGTCCAAATTTGGTAGATCTGTTCCTATGATCCGCTGTGCTGTTTTCATCACACGAGACAGGCACTTCTTATCCTCCGCCCTGCAGCTGGCATACCACACTACAGCGCAGTGGAGAAGAATACTCTCAATGGTACAATGATAGAAATTGACCAGAAGCCTTAAGGGCAATCCAGCCTGCTTCAGTCTCCGAAGGAAAAACAGTCTCTGCTGCGCTTTTTTCACTAGAAAAAAAGTATTTTGAGACCATGACAACTCCCTTGTAATATGCACTCCCAAAAATTTAATAGTGTCCACCCTTTCCACCTCCTCACCACCTATATGAACCGGGCAATGATTGATCTTTCTTGATCTCCTATAATCCACTATTATTTCTTTAGTTTTTGCCGTATTGAGTATTAAATCATTTTCTCTACACCACTCAACCAAATGTTGAATTTCCTGCCTATAAGCCGTCTCATCATTATCTTGTATGAGTCCCACTAAAGTGGTGTCATCAGCAAACTTCACTATAGTGTTAGACGCATGTATGGGAGTACAGTCGTGAGTGAACAATGTAAACAAGGCCGGACTTAACACACATCCCTCTGGTACCCCTGTATTCAAAATAATAGTGTTAGACATCTGATCTCCTATTCTCACCATTTGTGGCCTGTTTGTTAGAAAATCCATAATCCATGAGCGCAGCAATGGACATAGGCCCAAAGCTTTTAACTTTTTCACTAATTTGTCAGGGACTACTGTGTTAAATGCAGAGCTAAAATCAATGAATAACATCCTAACATATGTGTTTGGGTGCTCAAGATGTGTCAAGGCAGCATGCAATGCAATAGCAATTGCATCATCTGTGCATCTATTTGCACGATAGGCAAACTGATACTTATCCAGATCAACAGGAATGTTTGCCTTAAGATGTGATAATACGAGCCTCTCAAAACATTTCATGATGATAGGAGTTAGGGCAACTGGGCGATAATCATTTAAGCATGATACCGCTGATTTTTTAGGTATTGGGACAATAGTAGTAGATTTAAAACAAGAAGGTACTGCAGCCTGCTTTAATGACAAATTAAAAATATCAGTAAAAACACCTGCTAACTGGTCTGCACATCCCCTCAGTATACGGCCTGGCACTCCGTCTGGTCCTGCTGCCTTTCTAATGTCAATCTTCCTTAAATTTGACCTGACCTCATGTATTTTTAATACCAATAAATGGTCATCCTCCACTAGTTCTTTACTATGGGTTTCACATCTCATATTTTCAAAGCGAGCAAAAAATTGGTTTAAGGTGTCAGGGAGCACTTTACAAACCTGTGTATTCCTAGATTTAAAATCTACCATTGTTTTAATCCCCTTCCACATGCTACAAGAATTTTGATTTTCAAAATAAGATTCAATGCGCTGTTTATATCTACGCTTAGCCTCCTTAATGCCTTTCTTTAATTCATTCCAAGCTTTCCTATAAGCCATAGGGTCGCCCGATCTAAAGGCCACATCCCTTGCTCTAAGCTGAGCCCTCACTTTACCATCCAACCAAGGCTTTTGATTTGGGAACACCTTAATAGTTTTTGTAACTAGGAACATCTCCATACAAAAGCGGATATAAGCTAGAACAGATGAAGCATATTCCTCTAAGTCTGCATCCTGTGCAAATACATTCCAATCAGTTAATTCAAAGCACTCTTGCAGGAGTGAATTTGACTCCTCACTCCAAACCTGTATGGTTTTAATATCTGGTTTTGTTCTGCAAACAAGAGGCTTATAACATGGGATCATCATTAAAGAGGTATGATCTGATAGACCAAGATGTGGCAACAAAGTAGCTTTATATGCACTGGAAACATTTGTATATACCTGATCTAAAATATTGTTCTCCCTTGTTGGAAAGTGCACATTCTTATAAAATTTAGGAAGAACCGTTTCTAGCTCCACATGGTTAAAATCGCCAGCCACAATCACAACCCCCTCTGGATGTGCATTCAGCTGAATGTTGATAGCATCATATAATTCCTCCAGAGCCAGCTTAGAATTAACCTGTGGAGGTATGTACACAGCCACAAAAGATAACCACATTTTGGAAATGAAACACCCACCTATGGTTTTATTTGTGCTGTTTTTGGCAGAGGATGAGTGGGACTGGTGTCTCGTAGGAACATGGTCTATAAACAGGCCAAAGTCAGTACAGGCAGCAGGCTGACATGCAGGAAGCAGGCTGGAAAATGGTCCATAAACAACCCAGAGTTATTTCAGGCTGACATCCAGGCAGCAGGCAGGAACATAATCCATAAACAGGCCAGGGTCAGTATATGCATCGGGCAGAGGCGTAGTCAGTTTTGGTGGCAGGCAGAGGTATGGTTAATTAACAGGCCAATCAGAAGGACCAATCATAGAGCCCATCTGCTGATCAGTGATGTGCTGTGTCCATGGGATATGGGCATCGTTGGAGTGTGCCAATACACCAATAAATTATATATTTAGGTCATATATTAGATTATAATTTATATTTTTTAATTTATTTATATTTGTATTATATTTACAGTGTATTAGAAATCCCATTGCTAGCTGTGAGACAAGACAATTCATTTTCTCAGAAACTCTGACCCCGATTTTTATTGTGTTTGTATTGTTCTTCCTTCAGACAGTGAAAACTGCATGAAATGCCCTGATGAAGAATGGCCAAATGAGAAGAAGGATCGGTGTGTTCCAAAATTGATGGAATTTCTCTCCTACACTGATGATACCATTGTTGCAGTATTTTTAGCTGTCTCCATCCTCTGTTGTCTTCTTACTGGTTTCATATTGGGGATATTTATATATTACCGGGACACCCCCATTGTTAAAGCTAATAACCGGAACCTGAGCTATCTTCTCCTGGTCTCCATCATGCTGAGCTTCCTCTGTGTCTTCTTGTTCCTCGGCCATCCAGTAGATGTAACCTGCATGCTGCGTGTAACCTCTTTTGGTGTCATCTTCTCAGTTGCCGTCTCTTCTCTACTTGCCAAAAGTATCATAGTGTGTATTGCTTTTAAAGCCACCAAACCTGGGAGTCCCTGGAGGAAATGGATGGGAGCCAAACTGCCCAATGTTATCATTTGTGTCTTCTCACTGGTTCAGGTCAAAATCTGTGTCACTTGGATGTCTATTTCTCCTCCCTTCCAGGATCGGGACACTCACACTTATCAGGGGAAGATCATCATTCAGTGTAATGAGGGTTCAGTTATCGGCTTCTACTCTGTCCTGGGATATATGGGGCTTCTAGCAGCTGTAAGTTTCATTATAGCCTTTTTAGCCAGGACATTACCGGACAGTTTTAATGAGGCCAAGTACATCACCTTCAGCATGCTGGTGTTCTGCAGTGTCTGGATTGCCATGATCCCGGCCTATCTGAGCACCAGAGGGAAATACATGGTGGCTGTGGAGGTTTTTGCTATAGTGGCCTCAAGTTCTGGACTTCTTGGCTGTATATTTTTCCCAAAATGTTACATCATTCTGATCAGACCTGATCTGAATACAAAAACAATTATCCGCTAATATGTATGGAGCTACACTGGATTACCAGTAGTTATAGCATTATCTCTATCATTTGTAATTTTAGTATTTTCCTAGTGTATTGAAAATGAACACTGTTAAATATAAACGCTTAATACTCACCTCTCCAATGCATGGTAAATCTAATTTTTGCTCTGCACACCACTGGTTTTGCACACTTTGGGTTTGTTGGAAACCTTGTCTCATGCTGGCAGTAGTGGTTCCTCCCACCAGCCGTTACTTCTAGACATATGCAATGACAAAAAATGTGTTCATTTTCGTTTCATTTGTTTTTTTGCTTTTTTAGGAAATTCGGAAATTTTAATAAAATTAGAAAATTCAGAAATTTGAAAATTTGAAATTCGGAAATCGGAAGATTTAAAATTTCCGAATTTTGAATTTTCGGATTTCAGAATTTTCAAATTTCCAGATTTCCAAATTCCTGAATTTCTGAATTTTCAAATTTCCAAACTTTCGAATTTTCGAATTTCCGAATTTGGAAATTCAAAAATTCGAAAATTTGAAAATCCAAAAATTTGAAAATCTGAAAAAAGGAAAGAAAATCAGTAAAATTTGAAATAATAACTATTAAATTAAAGGTATTGGAATGTCCTTTCAAACTTGGCTGTTTGTGAACATAACAAATAAAATTTATCTGAAGTTACGAATTATCAGAAATAACGAATGCCGCATCTAAACAAAAAAAAGGTTTTATTATTATTATTATTATTGTTATATATTATTATTAGATCGTTACTTTTCATTCGTTTAGATACGGCATTCCTTATTTCATATAATTCATAACTTTGGATAAGTTCATACTCGTTACGTTCACTAACAGCCAAATTAGAAAGGACATTCCAATACCTATAATTTAATATTTATTATTAGTTAGTTATTATTTCAGATTTTCATTCTTTTGAATTTTCAGATTTTCATTCTTATTCTTGGATTTTCAAATTTCCAAATTTTTGCAATTTTAAATTTATGACATTTTGAATATTCAAATTTCCTAATTTTGAATATTCGAACTTCCCAATTTTGAATTTTCGAATTTCTGAATTTCCGAAATTTCAAATTTCCGAACTTCCGAACTTTCGAATATGAATTTTCAAATTTCTGAAATGTTCCAATTTCCAAAATGTTCCAATTTCCGAAATTTTCCAATTTCTGAAAAATTCTGGAATTTCGGGAAATTTGGAAATTCAAAATTTCTGAAATTGGAAAATGTGATATTTTGGAAAATTTCAAATTTCTGAAATTTTGAATTTCTGAAATTTGAAATTTCATAAATTTGAAATTTCTGAAAATTCAAGTTTCCAAAATTTTAAATTTCCAAAATTCAGAATTTCTGAATTTCCAATTTCCGGAACTTCTAATTTCCGAAAATTCTGAAATTTAAAAATTCTGAAATTTGAAAATTCTGAATTTCGAAATTCTGAAATTTGAAATTTCAGAAATTTCAAATTTTCCAATTTCCGAAATTTCGAATTTCCGAATTTCCCGAATTTGCTGAAAATTCTGAAAATTTGCAAATTTGAACATTTGGAAATTCAAAAATTTGAAATTTCCGAAATTCGATTTTTGGAAGTTTGAAATTTCGAAAATTTCAAATTTCTGAAATTTAGAATTTGCGAATTTCCAAAATTTCTAATTTCCAAATTTCTGAAATTCAAAATTTCCGAATTTCTGAAATTCAAAATTTCCGAATTTCTGAAATTCAAAATTTCTGAATTTCCAAAATTCCATATTTCCAAAATTCCGAATTTCCAAAATTCTGAACTTTGGAATTTTCGGAAATTCGGGAATTCAAAATTTGTGATTTTGGAAATTGAAAAAGTCGGAAATTCAGAAATTTCAGAATTAATGAATTTGTCAAAATTTGTTAAAAAACGAATTCAGAACTAAACTAATTGCACATGTCTAGTTACTTCACTGCAGAGCAATGTAGTCACTTCGTGAGGAGTAACCACAGTGATCAGATGAGGACAAATGATCCAAATCATCCTCATGTGTCAGATGCCAGATCCACCCATCACTCTTCAAGAGAGGGAAGATTTTACTCACCACCTTCCCGGGTGATAAATATTAAACATGTTCTTTTTTAAGCTGATTGTAATGTATTTTTAGTGTCAGGATCACTTTAAATATATTGTATGTAGATGTATCCGCTATATTAATAAATATATTTTGCTGGTGTAGTAATAAAAGAAATTCATATTAGTTAAAGTTGATGAGAGCATCTTCTTAGGAAGTTCACATTTTAAATGATAAGTTGAGTTCATTTTAAAGAATATGTTCTTTATAGGACCTAATAAAAAATCTGTCTCCTTGTATAAATGTCTTTGTAAACTGCTGCCACGAGGGAGTATTCGGCTTCCCCATACAATGCTGCAGAGACAACACTCCTACCCCACACCTTGCCAGATCCTGATATGAAAACTTTTAAAGCTAAAAACAGGTTCATGGTGCTCATTGATCAATCATAAGATGTATTCTGAAGAAGACATTAAACGTTAGAATTATGTTAGCTTAATATAAGCACTTTTTGCATTTCAGCACTGCGTCATTTTAACTGACAATTGCGCAGTCATGCGACATTGCACCCAAACAAAATTGATGTCCTTTTTTTCCCCACAAATAGAGCTTTCTTTCGGTGGTATTTGATCACCTCTGCGTTTTTTATTTTTTGCGCTATAAACAAAAAAAGAGCGACAATTTTGAAAATAAAATGCATTATTTTTCTCTTTTTGCTATAATAAATTCCCCAAAACTATATATAAAAAAAATGTTTTCCTCAGTTTAGGCCAATATGTATTCTTCCACATATTTTTGTTAAAAAAATCGCAATAGGCGTATATTGATTGGTTTATGTAAAAGTTATAGCGTCTACAAAATAGGCGATAGTTTTATGGCATTTAAAAAAAAAATCTATTAGTAATAGCGGTGATCTGTGATTTTTATCAAGACTTTGACATTATGGCGGACACATCGGACACTTTTGACACTATTTTGGGACCACTGTCATTTATAAAGCGATCAGTGCTATAAAAATGCACTGATTACTGTGTAAATGACACTGGTAGTGAAGGGGTTACCCACTAGGGGGCGATGAAGGGGTTAACTGTGTCCTAGGGAGTGATTCTAACTGTGGGGGGGATGGGCTTCAAGTCACATGACAGCGATCACTGCTTTCGATGACAGAGAGCAGTGATCTCTGTCATGACACAAGCCAGAATGGGGAAATGCCTTGTTTACATAGGCACTTCCCCGTTCTGAGGCTCCATGACACGATCGCCGGGTGACCGGTGGACACCAAGCCCACTGGTCCCACGGGCACGGTCACACTGCATGCGGCATGTGCGCACGCCCACTAGCCCCACCAATTAAAAGGGACATACAGGTATGCCCATTTGCCACCGCTGCCATTGTGCCGATGTATATCTGCGTGCAGCGGTTAGAAAGCGGTTAAAGGAGTTGCAAAGGCAGAAGGTTTTTTTTTATCCTAGTGCATTCTATGCATTAAGATAAAAAACCTTCTGTGTGTAACAGCCTCCATAGCCCCCCTAATCACTTACCTGAGCCCCATCTCTCTCCAGCGAAGTCCACTAGTGTCTTAGCCATCCGGACTCTCCTCCTGATTGGCTAAGACACAGCTCCTTTTCGCTCCTGCAGCTGTCAATCAAAGTCAGTTAGACAATCATGGGAGAGAGGGGGCAGGGCCGGGTCGGTCAGAATAACTTTTATCAGTGCAGGGAATCCGTGTCTTAGTTCTCTGGGCTTTCAATCTATTCACAAGGAATTTACCCACCCTATTGTTAGTAGTTCAATTTCAAATGCCGCAAATATTCGTCATGGCGTTCGCACAATAACCTTCTTATATCATGTCTTAATTGTGAAAGAGAAGTTGCTGTATCAGTAGATGGAAATGCTTTGTTCAAGGCTTCTTAAGAGTGGATTTCAGAAATGATTGCATAAATTTTGGCATTGTATTGTTTTTTAACCCTAGATCCTAATTGAATTAGGAGGCCTGTGATATAGGCCTTGTGGGTATTCCACAGAATGAACAGTTTGGTGTCAGGAAGGTTATTGTGTGAGAAGAACTCCTGTATGTGTTTGGTAATAGTTTTTTGGAACTCAGGGTTCTGGATCATAAAATTGTTGCAACGCCACACAAACACAGGCTGGCTGGTGTCCACCTCCACCAAAGATATAAAAATAACAGCATTGTCGGACCATGTGATATCTGCAATGGTGGAAGTGGACAATTTCTATAACAATAATTTGTTAACCAAAAACATATCAATGCAAATGTAGGAATTATGTCATGGAGAAAAATATATGTAAAGTCACGCTCATTTGCGTATTGACAATGCCATACATCATGAATTTCTTCTGCATGCAGGAGGCCACCAAGGGAAGGCGAGTGTCTGTTCAAACGCGAGGAGGCATTTATGGTGTGGTCGGCATCTATATTGAAATTCCCGCACACTAACAAATAACCTTGTCGCACCCTTGAAATATTGGTGAAAAGCTTATTCAAAAATTTCAATTTGTGCGAGTTGGGTGAATAGACATTGAAGTAAACAAATCAATTAGCGCAAGAAATACCATAAAGCAGCAACTGAACACTGAGGGCCAAAAAATCAAATCTCAATATGTATATATAACAAAAGCAGTGCAGTGCATAGACAAACAAACAGAACAAATAAATCAAGAAATGATGACAAAAAAGAGTCTGTGATATAAAAGCACCATCAAGTGTCTATAAACGGTTGCCCTATGGAAGACAAACAAGGTGATCATGTGACGGCCTCCACCAACAGTGAATCCTAACCGCTCACCTCAAAGTGTGGACCCCTCAGTATATCAGTCAGGTCACACATGCAGTCCCTTCACAAGGGTATGTATACTGGTCTGCTGGATGGAAGGATCGCTGGAAACAGGTGTGTGCTAGTAACATGAGATCCCCTGTGTCCTGACCATAGACTCCGGTATATTGGTACATAGAATGGCAATGGTACAATATACTGCTCTCCGTTGGGTATATAAAGTATTTTACCTAATATAAATGGTGCCAACCATATAAAACAAATTAGTTACAGCTGCCCCTTCAAGTGTGACACACACTAATGCAGAACTATTCAAACATAAAGTAGGCGCTATTTCTCTACATAGATCCTTGAATCCTTTGTGCTTTTATCCATGTGCCTGTGATCTTAAACATACTACAGATGTCATGAACTGCAGTTCTGTGCAATAAATTGTGAAACAATATAAAAACTCTAAAAGAATGATCAAAACCTTCAAAGAGACACTATAAATACTATATCAACAATTCATATAATGATTATGTGAATAAAATTCCCATTGGTGTGTAACAAGATACAAAAAAGGAAAAATATTAAAAATATCAAAATATGCATGCGCGAGACTCCTGAGGAGACGCTCTAATCGAGAGCTCCGCACTGCTCCGGCCCTTCTCCTCCCCCAGAGCTCTCAGATCGAGCGGAACCGGCACCAGATTCTCCCCTGGGCTCACCGAACCTCCCCAGCTCACTACTATATGACGAGCGGCACGAAAAAGAGCGAGGTGAGCCGTCAATTGATCTTTAATCAGGAGGCCCCTGACCCGTCCAAGATGGCGACCGCAGCTTCTCAGAGGGACAGCATGGAAGCCACAGATCACACTTCCCCCACCCAGCAGCGCGCTGACATGCTGGCAACATCTGTAAGTCACAGCACCGCTCAAGGGTCCCCCCCTCTAAGCACAGACTCCCTCATAAACTAGACTCGGGGTGATATTATCCACCCACCCAGGCTCCATCCTCCTCTAGGCCTAGCAGGGCCCATCCATCCCCCAGCCTCACAGCAGCCCCAGACCCAGGACATGCAGCTCTTGCTACAGAGTATTTCAGATATGCTGGCGGCAGGTTTAGCTCAGAATGCCACTCAGATCACAGTCGTTATTAAGGCTGATCTACAAAACTTGGGCTCTCGTATTGACGCAATTGAGCAGGTAGTGGATAACACTGCTGCACGCACAAACCAGAACACGGCCTGTATTTAGTCTCTATAAGGCCAGCTAGATACTGCCTTATCCAAAATAGACGTTTTGGAAAACAGAAATAAACGTTACAATTTCCGTATACGTGGTATACCCAAAACAGTAACAGATATACCGAATACCGTCCAATTATTCATCAAAGATCTCATTCCAGACATCCAAAATCACAGACTTGAACTGGACAGAGCACACAGAGCCCTCCAGCTTCCCCGCCAAGATGGCCTCCCGAGGGACATCGTGGTCAAGCCCCATTTTTATGGCGTGAAGGAGGAAGTTATGAGAAGATCACGCAACATAGAGTACCTGTCATTTCAAGGGCATAAGATTCAAATCTTTGCTGACATCTCGCCAGCCAACGTTCAAAAACGAAGAGCGCTCAAGCCATTGCTGGTAATACTTGCCCAAAATTCCATCAAATATCGCTGGTCGTTCCCTTTTCGCCTTCAATTCCATTTCAAAGATGCTCCCTACCACTTCTCCAACTTCCAGGACGGGGAGCACTTGCTCCTGCAACTAGGCCTGATCTCGCAAACTCTGGCTCCCCTGCAGGAAACACCTACCCCGGGTTCTTCCAAGAGACCCCCCTGGGTAGCCCCCTTACTCCACTATGGAACAAGCAGCTACCAAAGCGGCTACGGGACTCTCGCTCCACAAGATGAACGTTCCTCCTCAAGCCTGGATTGGAATTTCTTCTTCCAAACTACCGGTTGAACTGAGGACCACGTGTTTTCTTCAGAGTAGGGGCATCCCTACGTTAAACTAACCACTGCATTTTTTTCAAGCCAGCCTATGCCCACAGCTAGGCCCCCCTAGCCCTAATAATGGCTATTGGGGATCCCTTTCCGGGCTACAATGTATCCTCCTGACGAGGAGATCTACATTACGGCATGTCCAAGTAGACAATATAATGGCTACCCTTGTAAAGACAAAAAAGGAAAGAACATGCTTTTTGTTTTTTTTTCTTTTAGATTTTTCCCCTTTTTCTTTTTTACCCCCCCATCCCCCTGCAGTAACTCCCCCCCCCCTCTTTGTTATTGCATTATTGATCTCGGTTCCCTATTTTATACCTAATGTCTTACAGCCAACTTGCAATTTAATTTGCACTCCCTCCTGGTGACCGATCCCACATTTTTTTTCGCCTTGCATTGGGGGATCCAGACGGCCGGAGCGGCCCTGCATACCACCCTCTCTGTTGTGACTCGAGGGGACTCAGTGCCCCTCTGGTGACATCGGGTAGACAACCCATTTTGAGGTTGCCCTCTCCCCTTTTTCTCCGGGCTCCCCCGTTTAAGGGAATCCGGACCAGGACTAGTAACACTAGTCCGAGTTTTAATTACTTCCTTTATACACTATTTCCTAGTTTTGATCTCATTTACTGTTGGTTTTGCACTTAATGTTTGCGGTATTATTATGCCTGATTAATCTACTTGTCCTACATTCTTCTCTTTCCCTCCTTCTCTCTCCCTCTCCTTTCTCCTCCTCTCCCTTGTCTCTTCCCCACTTCCCTCCCTCTCTTTCCCACTCTCTTCAGGAATCCTCGCGGAGCATACCTACCTACCCAGCCTTCAGGAAGACTGACAAATCTATTCCTCTTCGAGCCGACTTCCATTCCCGGGTGGTGCTGGTTAGCTCCCTTTGCCTCATATCGCTACGCACTCCCTACACCCATTGCTGATCCCGACTACCCAGGCACATTTGTTAAAAATAGCTTTGCATAATGTCCAGGGACTCAACTCCCCCTCTAAACGCCGCAAGGCATTTCAGAGCTACCATTCTAGGGGCCTCGATGTTGTCCTACTCCAGGAAACTCATTTCCCAGCCAGTTATAACCCCACCTTCCTACACCGTACGTTCCCGACTTTTTTCCTGGGGAATGCTGACACCAAAAAAAAGGGGTGTCGCCATTTTCCTGTCTAAAAATACTCCCTTTGCACTCACACACACGATCAAGGACCCAGAGGGCAGGTATATTTTAATAAAAGGAACCATAGGGGGGATTCTGTACTCTATCATCTCCTATTACGCCCCTAATCAACGACAGGCACATTTCTTCACTTCTATGCTTTCGACTCTAGCCCCTCACTTGGAAGGCAGGGTGATCATGGGCGGTGACTCTAACATCGCTTTTGATCAACTGCTGGACAAGTCCTCTCAGGGGAGATCTCGACTTAAAAAGCCACCCACTTAAAGCCTCAGAATTGCCCGCCTTCTACATGATATGGGCCTGATAGACGCCTGGAGGGAATTAAACCCCACGGCAAACGACTATACCCATTTTTCGGCACCTCATAATACCTACGCCAGAATTGATCATATATTCCTCCCAAATTCAGATATCCACACAGCATCCCATGCCTCCCTACAGGAAGTCCCATGGTCAGACCACTCCTTAGTGACACTTAAACTCTACTGCTCCCTTTCACCCCCTGGGCCTCCACAATGGCGCATAAGTAAATCTCTACTATCTAACCCCGTCCACTGCATAATTCTAGAAAAAGAAATCAGGGAATTCTTTCGTCTTAATGATACAGGTGACATCTCTCCTAGTGTGCTCTGGGGAGCACACCAGGCTGTCCTCAGAGGGAAAATGATCCAAATGGCGTCTCAACTCAAAAAGGAAAGGAAAGCGGATATTTTGCAAATGGAAAAGGAACTCCATTCCCTCAGTAAATCCCATAAAGCTGACCCTTCTTCCACAACCCTGACCAAGCTAGAAGCCTCCCGAGTAGCACTTAATCTGGCCCTTACATATAATGCAGACAAGCTTCTGACCTGGCTCAGCGGCAGATTCTATATCCAAGCAAATAAAATAGGCCCCCAGTTGGCTGCTAAATTATCCCCCAAAATTAAAACCTTCTCTCTGCCCAAGATCAGATCCCATTCAGGAACTCTTACCCAAAATCCCCAAAAGATCTTGGAAACCTTCCAGGCTTTTTATTCTAAGCTATACTCAGCCCCCGACCCTAACAACTCAGACTCTATTGATTTATTCCTGAATAACCTCGATATTCCCACACTTTCGGACTGCCATAGGTCCATTATGGAATCCCCCTTCAGGGTAGAGGAAATTCTTGAAGTTATAAAGGACCTCAAAACAGAATCTGCCCCAGGCCCTGACGGCTTCTCCGCACATTATTACAAAGCCTTTTCGGTTGCCCTCTCTCCTTATCTGGCCCGCCTCTTTAATTCACTTCGCGCGGGGTCACCCCTGGAACCGTCAGCCAACTTGGCATTCATATCAGTAATCCCCAAACCGGGTAAGGACCCCAGTGACGTATGCAATTACAGACCAATCTCGTTGATAAACAATGATTTAAAAATTATGACGAAAATTCTGGCTAACAGACTGGCTTCCTTCATTGCTAACTATATCCACAAGGACCAGGTGGGGTTTATCCCCGGAAGACAGGGGCTGGACCAGATCAGGAGAGCGGTAGACTTAATTTCCCTCATGCAATCATCATGGGATGGGGGGCCCTCTCATCCAGGATATGTCCTTTCGATAGATCTCCAAAAGGCCTTTGACACGGTCACCTGGCCATACCTCTTTACTGTATTGCGGAAATGGGGTTTTGGCCCAGACTTCATTACCACCATATCCTCCCTTTATTCCTCCCCTAAAGCACGTATTAAAATACAAGGCCACCTTTCCGAAGAATTCTCTATATTGCAGGGGACTAGACAAGGCTGCCCTCTTTCGCCGATTCTATTCGCAATAGCGATACAAACCTTGGCTTTGACCATAAGACAAAACCCTAATATCCATGGAGTGCAATGTGGTCAAAAGACCCATAAATGCACCCTCTTTGCCGATGACATTCTCCTGTTTGTCACCCCCCCCTCATTTCCACCCCCAACATTCTCCAACTACTTAACTCGTTTGGCTGCATATCGGGACTTCAGGTTAACATGGCCAAATCAATGGCTCTGAATATCTCCACCCCCCATGAGCTGGTGGAGAGGCTCAAGACCCATTTCCCCTTCACCTGGTGCGACTCCTCCCTACCCTACTTAGGTGTTTTTTTATCAGCGAAAATAGAACGGCTCTACCATCACAATTACCCCCCCGATGATTAAGAAACTATCCGAAGATCTCATGCATTGGGCCCGCTATAAAATGTCCTGGTTAGGTAGAATCAATTCAGTCAAAATGACATTACTCCCTAAAATCCTGTATCTCTTTCGCTCCCTACCTATTCCCATTCGAAAACACACACTAGACAAACTCCAGGCTTCAATTACCAGATTTCTCTGGGAGGGGAAGGGACACCGCTTTTCCAAACAGGTGCTATACCGACCTAAGAAAAAAGGGGGCCTAGGTCTCCCTAATTTATGGTGGTATTATCAGGCTGCACAACTCTGCCAATTTTCAGCTATTTATTCTAAAGGCCCTAGGCCTGATTGGGTTGATATTGAATGCCAGGCCACCCCTAACCATACTCTGGACTTCCTGGCTTGGAGACCACAAAAGGATAGACCCCCGATTCTTTCCCCCTCCTTGTCTCATTCAATGGCCCTGTGTGACACACTTTACAAGAAACATGTCCTCACTTCCGCATGGTTGCCCCTGGCACACATTTTCCACAACCCACAATTCCAACCGGGTATGGACATCGAGGCCTTTAGATGGTGGCTCGACAAGAGCCTTTACAGAATAGGACAATTTTTCATTAACTCCGGTCCCATTTCGCTTAAATACTGCATCTCTAAATTGGAGATGCCAGCATCAGAGACCTTCCGCTATTACCAACTTTCACATTTTTTACGTGGGATTTGGAAAAGCTCGTCAGCCCCACTATCGGTTACTCCATACGAATTCTGGTGCTCCTCAGCCATGGGTATAAGGGGTGGAATATCCCTCATATACTCCGCACTAGCGGAGCCCCGGGAGAAAGTGAATTATATGCTGCAATGGGAGCGGGATCTGCAACTCGAATGGGACATGGATACCTGGCATACTTGTGTCTCCCGTTCCTTTAAGGGCATGCTTAGCTCCTCCCTGATGGAGGCAGATCTCAAAGTCATGACCAGGTGGTACCTGGTACCCACCCGAATTACTAAATTCTATCCACATTCTTCGCCCCTCTGTTTCAGAGGTTGTGGCCATATAGGTTCCCTACTTCACACATTTTGGGAATGTCCCAAAATTAGAGGGTTTTGGAATGGAATTTTTCATCTCATCCGCAAAACCACAGGCTTTGCAGTCCAACAAAGCCCCACAATAGCTCTACTAAATTACAACATCCCGAAAGTACCTAAATTGTCTCGATCTCTGATTCACTTCATTCTGCTTGGAGCCAAGATCACGCTAGCTCATGCCTGGAAAAAACCTTCGGTTTCCCTTCGCCAGGCCAAACAAAAAATTTCCTGGATTATGACACAGGAGAAGGTCTCAAGCAGAATTTTAGACACCTCTGATAAATTTAGACTTATTTGGGAGCCCTGGGCTCATTTCCTGGGACTACCACCTCTAACCTGAATCTGTATAAGGTCTAGGTAACCCCCAGGCTCCGGTCGGCTCCAGGCCCACCCCTTTCTCCGTGAGGATTCCTGCTCCTAACCTTCTCATGCTCTTTCCTTTCTCTCCCCACTTTACCCCTCTGTTCTTCTTCCTTCTTTCCCTTTCCTCCTACTACCTTCTGTCTAAAATCCTACTAAGTATGATGAGCAAAGGTTGAGAATAATGTACCTGGCAGAACTCTCCTTCAATGTACATTTTTCCTTCAAACTCATATTCAGGCTGTACAGTTTAAAAATGAAAAAAAGCCACAACTTAGTGATTTAGCATGTACCTTCTCTAAGTTTTGGGGATAGTCCCCTGTATAAGTGATACTTTCTATTTTGTTATTGTTGGGCTCATATTTTGTTTTTGTTTTTTTTTGATACGATAGAGTTCTCGTTCGTTCAACGATGGGCGGTCCGTGAGCTCAGGACAGGTCCAGAGAAGGCTTTTATGTTCCCCCAGGGTTCCTCTCGGCGGGTCTGCGTACAGCAGGTTCCCATTTGGGGTGCGCGGCCGACACTTGAAGACATCTGGTACCTGCGAGCTTTGGGTTCCCTGTCCTGACCTCCGGCGGCCTTACTCTAGGAGATAGAGTATTTAATGATGCCCTTGAGTTTATAAGTGTTTACACTTTTATTTTGAAGTTGAATCTAGGGGAGGTACATGTACATCTTGACTCTAATGTAACTTGCATTGCTGTGGTATCTCATTTGGTCTCTGCCATTTTGATATTTTTGTACTGTTATTTATTTTTCAATAAACAGTATCTAAATCTGAAAAAAAAAAAAAAAAATCAAAATATATACAGTTGTGTGAAAAAGTATTTGCCCCCTTTCTGATTTTTTTATTTTTTTGCATTTTTGCCACACTACAATTACTCAGATCATCAAACAAATTTTATTATTACACAAAGATAACCAGAGTAAATACAAAATGCAGTTTTTAAATTATGGTTTCATTTATTAAGGCAAAAAAGCTGTCCAAACCTACCTGGCTTTATGTGAAAAAGTAATTGCCCCCTAAACCTAATAACTGGTTGTGCCACCCTTGGCAGCAACAACTGCAATCAAGTGTTTGCGATAACTGGCAATGAGTCTTTCTTTTTTTTGTAAAATTATTTATTTATAACAGGAAACCGGTTCACCGGGACATGTAACAAGGTTCAGTACATAAGGTAACAATAATAACATAGATGCACATACAAGTTATCAAGAAGAGAAGAACAGAAATTAAGTAAATATAGACGTGAAGGAGAGAGAAGTGGAGAAAGAGGGGGGGTGTTAGGGAGGAGAGGGGGGGGGAGGGGGGGTGATCTTGATGGGGGGGAGGTGATCGTGGTGACTACCACGGGGTCAGGTATTAGCAGTCGATTGTTATACTCTATTGGTAGGTGTCACTTGCCTAGAAGGGTTTTCCCCTCCTCAGAATATTTAAAGATATTCCAGATCTGCCAAGTTTTCGTATATGTCTCCTGTCTATTTTGGCTGGTAAGGATCAGATCTTCCATATGATTTATTTCCTCTACTTTTTGAAGCCAAAATGCTATAGGTGGTGTGTGAGATGATTTCCAGAATGAAGGGATGCATGCATTTGCCTCGTCTAGTAGGTGTCTTATGACTGATTTCTTGTAAATCCGGGTAGGTGTGTCAGTAGCGTGCAAGAGAAAATAAGCTGGGTCATCGGGGACAGTGCGGTCAGTGAATTTTTGGGTTATCAGGCGTACTTCTCTCCAGAAATCTCGGATCCGAGAGCAGGTCCAAAAAATATGGATGAGAGTACCTCTTTCTACCTGACACCTCCAACAGACATCTGTTGTGGAGGGGAAGATTTTTTTAAGTAATGCAGGAGTTCTGTACCAGTGTGTGAGGATTTTATAGTTAGTTTCCTGGATTTTGGTGCAGATGGATGATTTATGAGTGAACATTAAAATTTGTTGTTTTTTATTGGTTGTAAAGTTACAGTTTAGTTCTCTTTCCCATCTAGTGAGACTCTGTGTTTGGTATTCTCCCTGTGGTGTGATAAGCAGTTTGTAGGTAAGCGAGAGTGAGTGTGGTAGGATCCCTGACTCTGTGCAGAGAACTTCCATAGTCGTGGGAGTTTGGTTAGCCTCACAGGGTGGTGTTAGACTACTTAAATAATGATGAAGCTGCATAGCTCCTAGGAAATCTAGTCGGAACTGGCCTTCAGGATCCGTGAGCTCCGATATCGTCTTCCACCTCCCCATACTGCTAAAGTGAGAGGCCTGGTGCAAACCCTCCTCTCTCAACATCCGAAACCTTCTATCTCTTAAACCTGGTTCAAATTGGGGGTTACCCAATATGGGTCGGAGCGGTGAATTACGTGAGAAGTGGGGTGAGGAGTGAATCAGTTGTGAGCAAATCCGAACTGTGTTACCTATTAGAGGATGGCGGGTGTTTTCTATTGGGAGGGCGGCGTGACACCAAGGTGCTCTAGGCAGTGGGGTCACACTCTGAGCCTGTTCAATTCGTGTCCACAATTTAGTGTGTGTGTGGCGGCACCAATCAATTAGTCTACTTAAGTGGGTCGCTTTATAATAAGTTCTGAGGTCCGGCATTGCCAAGCCCCCATTAGACTTAGGCAATGAGAGAACCCCCCGGTGTAGACACGGCCTCTTCCCCGCCCATAAAAAATGGATGAATGCTGCTCTTACTTGATTAAAATAGTTTACCGGAATGCGTATCGGGATGGTCTGCAGGAGATAAAGGAATTTGGGTAGTATCGACATTTTGAGGATACTGCAGCGGCCGAACCAAGAGTGTAGCCCGCTGTTCCATTTGTCCAATAAATGTTTAACTTTCTTTAAGAGGGGCAGAAAATTTAATTTAAACAACTGTGAGAACTTCGGGGGTATAAACGTACCCAAGTATTTCAGGGCTGTAGTGGACCATTTAAAACGAAAGCTCGATTGGAGGCGTGAAAGTTGTGTCTGGGGAATTCCGATACCCATCGCTTCGGATTTGTTGAAATTGATTTTCAGATTAGCTAGTTGGCCATATGTGTGGAATTCCTTCATGAGATTAGGAAGGGAAATGTTAGGTTTTGCAAGGGAGAACATCAAGTCGTCCGCGTATGCAGAGACTTTAAATTGTTCCCTGTTGATTTCTACTCCTGAGATATTGGGGTTTAGCCTGACATGGCACAGAAAGGGTTCCAAGGACAACGCGAAGAGCAACGGGGACAGTGGGCATCCCTGACGAGTGCCGTTCGCAATTGGAAAAGCCTCCGAAAGTACCCCGTTTGCCCGGACTTTAGCTGTTGGATCCGCATATACTGCAGCTATCCAATTTAGCATTTTGTTCCCCAACCCTATGTGTCTCAGTGTAGCGAACATAAATTTCCAGCTCACTCGGTCGAAAGCCTTTTCGGCATCCGTCCCGAGGAACAGACATGGGGTTTTGGTGTTGTTTGCGATATATAGTAGGTTAAGGACTTTAGTTGTATTATCCCTGGCTTCCCTTGTCGGGACAAAACCAACCTGGTCTAGATGTATAAGTGAGGGGAGATGGTGCTGCAGTCTGATGGCAATGATCTTTGTAAAAAAGTTTCAGGTCTGTGTTCAATAGGGAGATCGGGCGGTAGGAACCACACTGACCTGGGTCTTTACCCTCCTTTGGAATGACCGTTATTTGTGCTTGTAATGTGGATTTATGGAAGCTACATCCCGAGCCCAGGCCATTATATAGTTTAACCATACGATCCCCTAGAGAAGGTAAAAAGGTCTTATAGTATGTGGTGGTAAGGCCGTCTGGGCCTGGGGCTTTACCCGGTCTGGAACATTTTAATGCCGTTTGTAGTTCGGGCAGAGTAATAGGGTCCTCTAACAGCGATCTAGCTTCCTCCGGGAGGGCCGGCATGAGGGAGGATGTTATGTAATTAGCAGTTGACTCTGAGGGGATTTGTGGTTCTGTCAGGTTGTATAGGGAGGAATAATAGGAGCTGAATTCCTGAGCTATGTGTTGAGGTAAGGAGACTTTCTGGCCAGTGGTGGATGTGATATGCGGTATATATGATGCAAGTCTTTGTTCCTGAAGGGACTGGGCTAGTAACCTTCCGCATTTGTTACCAGACTCATAGAATTTCCTACGGGAGACCTGTAATGCTGCTTTTGCTTTGTATCGCAGGAGGTCAGTGACCTGCCTGCGGGCTGAATCTAATTCTATTTCTAAATGTCTTGTGGGCGTTTGTTTGTGGCGGGTCTCTAAAGTTTCTAGTGTCTTTAGTAATGTATTAAGTTGGGCAATTCTCTGGTGTTTAAGTCTTGAGCCATGTTTGATGAGTATCCCCCTGATGACTGCTTTGTGGGCTTCCCACACCAAGCCAGTTTCACAGTCAGGGGAGTCATTAGAAGCAAAGTAGTGGCCTATTTCTTTAGTTACCTCCGCTAGCACCTCTGGGTCTTTCAAATGTCCTTCATTTAGTCTCCATGGTGATTTCTGAGTCCGTAGGGAGTCAGAGAGAGCATAGCATAGCGTTATCGGAGCGTGGTCTGACCACGTAATCGAGCCTATTGTGGTTTCTTTAATCGCCTGTAAGTGTCTATGAGGGACCAGGAAGTAGTCGATTCTGGAATAAGTCTGATGCGGTTTAGAGAAAAAGGTGTAATCGCTCTCTCCTGAGTGAAAGAGGCGCCAGACGTCAATCAGTTGCAAAGAGTGCAGAGTCGTGTGGATACGTTTACGTAAATCTCGTGAGGTTGAAGACATTCCAGTGGAAGTGTCTTCCGAGGGAGTTAATGGAACGTTCAAGTCCCCACCCACTATCAGCTGTCCGTCTGAGAATTGCAAGAGTTGGTCTAATGTTCGTTTTAGAAATGTGTCTTGGTGTGTATTGGGAGCATACAAGTTGGCCAAAGTTATCTTAACATCTCTTATGTGGCCCTTTAGGAAGAGGAATCTACCTTCGCTGTCTAGTTTTACATCTGTGTGTGTCCATGGGATTTTTACCGAGATCAGAATCGATACCCCTCTCGATTTAGCTTCCGCATATTTTGAATGGTATGCTATTGGGTAGAATTTATTCTGCAGCGTCGGCAAGAATCCCTCCCTGAAATGTGTTTCCTGTAAGAGTACAATGTCAGCTCCTCTATGCCGCATGTCATGTAACAGCATGCGTCTCTTTTCAGGTGTATTTAGGCCTTTCACATTTAAGGAAACTATGTTTAGGGTGTCCATGTTCGTAAGTTGCCTGGTGAGTATGGGGATGGGGGTTTTGGAGCAGAGGGGGGAGGAGAGGAGGGGGAGGGGTGGAGGCGGAAGAGGGGGAGAAGGGATAAAAAAGTATAAAGAGAGAAGAAGAAAAAAAAAAAAGAGGAAGGAAAGGACAGTGAACAAGAAAGTCCAAAGCTTCAGAGAGTGAGGAATTTAGAAAGCTGTCACTAGGGTGTGCAGCTCAGAGAAACCACTAAAGTAGCCAAATCGGCTAGTACGCTCCTCAGTCGAAGACCGAGAACTGAGCGCAGTCCTATGTGGGACGGTGAATAGGCAGGGTCGAGATGCGAGCTCCCGAACCTCTCCATTCACCCCCAGCTGTCTATTGTTGTGCACAAAAATACTGTCAATAACTGTTAATTAAGCAATCAGGTGTTCAAAAGGTATTGACGAAAATAGCCCTTCAGAAGCAAGGGATGTTGCAGGCATTAATGGACACAGAGGCCTTTTCGAAGAACTTATAACTTCAACTTGTAAAACATTGTAATGAGCCCTCCCACCCCTATCCAGGGTTCCAGCCTCCTAAAAAACTACTACCATTCTCCCTAATATTGGGTAGAATAGCACAGACCTGGAGTGCAGCTCCTCCACAGGCATCCCACCTGTAATGCTATGGGAAAAAACACATTAAGGCAAAGTAGGATACAATAAAATAAAGTAATATAAAAAAAAAATATATAATATAAAATGTGGACTGTCCCCCAGAAGACTAGCAATCTTATGTGTGGAATCAGGTTGTAAGACTGTGAGCATCATGTCTGTCTATCGGTGACGTTGAAGCTACTTCCATCCATCTTGGAATCTGCTGTATGAGTTGAGCAGTTAGGTTGGGTTGTCCTCCCCACTCCCCAAAGGAAAGACACTGATGGGGCTCGTGTCAGCTTATCATTCCATTACATCCTCATTTACCCAATGACAACTGTTAATGGGGACCTCATTTCTCGATCTAGGTCACGTGGAGCAGAATTCTTCTATCTGTGAAGGGGGAGGAGTTATGAAAGATTCCAGGGGCTGGGGGGTCAGCCTTCAGTAGCTATGCAGAGCGTTAACTCTTGTTTCATTCAAGCCATATGAGAGCCCCAAGGAGTGTAATACAAAGTTCCTCTGGCCTGGCTACTCCCCCCAATAAAGCCAATTCACTTGGGTATCCATTGCGGTTGGGTTCGGGGCTGGTGTGCCGTGCAAAAAGGAAGATAAAACAATAAGATGGGAGTTGTACCCCGGGAACCACCAGTTAACTGAGTTCTCCTAAAGGGAATTGGGTGTAATGTTCCGGGTAGTTCGTCATTCTGCAGGAGCTTAGGGGATGCATGCACGACAGGAGGGGAATTGCAGCTGGACGGGGATGAACGGCCATAGGCCTACTCACGTGGCTCGCCTCCTGAAACCGATCGGTTGCTGCGCCATTTTCTTTGCTGTCTCGGAGGCAGGGGGTCCCGAGGTCTCAGAGGGCCCGATCTTCCAGATGGGCGAGGGAGGAACTGGAGCCAGTCCGGGACCTGGATCGGCTCCGCTTCCATAAAGCGGAAAAGGGCTGGTAAATCCTCTGCACGTTGGAGAGAGAAGGAGCCTGTGTCTCTCCGGAACAGCACCGAGAAGGGATATCCCCATCTATATGTGAGACCCTTCTGCTTCGCAAGATCCAGTAGCGGGCGTAGAAGGGCTCTACGTTTCAGAGTAGCTCTGGACAAGTCTGGTAAGATCTTGGTTCGTGCGCCTTCGGTTTCCACGTCCCCATGTTCCCAAGCACGCCGGAGGATATTCTCTTTCAGGGTGTAGCGGTGCAGTCTGCAAACCACATCACGAGGTCTGTTCGGGTCCTCAGATCTGGGGCCAAGAGCTCTATGAACTCTATCCAGCTCTATCTCTAGTCCGGGCTCCTCCAAGACCGCACGGAAGATCTCGCGTACCGTCTCCCCTAGATTTTCCTGCGATGCCGCCTCCGGGATCCCCCGAAGCCGCAAGTTGTTCCGGCGGCTTCGGTCCTTCATGTCTTCCAGGTGTAATTGCAGGGCTATGGCAGCATCCCTCTGTTGGTCTCTAGCCTGTTCCAACACCGACACTCTGTCCGTTAATGTAGAGATCGAGGTCTCCCCGGCTGACATCCGCTCTGTTAGAGTCGACACTTCTCCTCTGACCTCTTGCATGTCACGGCGGTGCGTTTCTTCGAGTTTGAGGATAAGTGCCTCAATGTAGGATCTGGTAGGGAGAGCCTGAAGCAGGCTTCTAATGTCCTGATCCAGCAGAAGGGGAACAATTGGTTGTGGGGATGCCATCGTGGCTTGTGGAGGGTCTCCACGGATATCAGCAGGTCGTTCTTGTATGGCCCGGGGGCTAGGAGAGGCACCGGCTCCGCTGTGTCTTGGGGCCTTCTGCTTCTCACCACGTGTAGTGCCTCGTGGTGCCGTTACTGAAGCCCCAGGAGAAGCGCCTTGTAACTGCAGGAAATAACGGCAAATCTCTCCTGGACTCTTGCCCACGGGCTTCCCCCGTGTAAATGCTCTTGTCCTGTGTCGTTTGGCCGATTGCATGCCTCTGACAGGGTCTCGTTAGCCGGGTTTTCCTGGACGAGGCCGGGAGCTCAGGAAAAACACATCTTCATTCAGCCATGCCTAGGCCACGCCCCCGCAATGAGTTTTTCACATTGCTGTGGAGCAATTTTGGCCAACTCTTCTTTGCAGAATTGTTTTAATTCAGCCACATTGGAGGGTTTTCCAGCATGAACGGCCTGTGTAAGGTCATGATACAGCATCTCAATTGGATTTAAGTCCAGGCTTTGACTGGGCCACTCTAAAACCTAAATTTTGCTTTGTTTGAACCATTTGGAGGTGGACTTGTGTTTCAGATAATTGTCCTGCTGCATAACCCAAGTGCACTTGAGCTTGAGGTCACAAACTGATGGCCGGACATTCTCCTTTAGGATTTTCTGGTAGAGGTTAGAATCCATGGTTCCATCAATTATGGAAAGTTGCCCAGGTCCTTAAGCTACAAAGCAGCCCCAGACCATCCTGCTACCACCACCATGTCTGACTGTTGGTATGATGTTCTTGTTATGAAATGCTGTATTTGTTTTATGCCAGATGTAACGGGATCCACACCTTCCAAAAAGTTACATTTCTGTCTCATCAGTCCACAGAATATTTGCCTAAAAGTCTTGGGGATAATCTGGATGTTTTTTGGTAAATGTGAGGTGAGCCTTTGTGTTCTTTTTGGTCAGCAGTGGCTTTGGCCTTGGAAAACTCCCATGGATGCCATTTTTGCCCAGTCTCTTTCCTATTGTTGAATCATGAACACTGATCTTACCTGAGGCAAGTGAGGCCTGCAGTTCTTTAGATGTTGTTCTGGGTTCTTTTATGACCTCTTGGATGAGTTGTCGCCAGGCTCTTGAAGTTATTTTTGTAGGCCGGCCACTCGTGGGAAGGTTCACCACCGTTCCAAGTTATCCCCATTTGCGGATAATGGCTCTCCCCATGGTTCACTGGCTTTGAAACCCTTCCTAGACCGATACATGTTTGTTTTCAATCTGTTCTTGAATTTTTTCAGATTAGGGCATGATGTGTGGCTTTTTGTGATCTGTTAGCATGCTTCACTCTATCAGACAGCTTCTATTTATGTAATTTCTTGATTCAACAGGTCTGGCAGTAATCAGGCCTGGGTGTGGCAAGTGAAATTTAACTGAGTTTTCCAAAAAATTGTGGTTAATCACAGTTCTTTCATGATTCAGCATGGGAGGGGGAAATTACTTTTTCACATAGAGCCAGGCAGGTTTGAACAGCTTTTTTCCCTTAATAAATGAAATAATAATATAAAAACTGCATCTTGGATTTACTCTGGTTATCTTTGTGTAATATTAAAATTTGTTTGGTTATCTGAATCATTTAAGTGTGAGAAATATGCAAAAAAATGTAAAATCAGGAAGGGGGAAATACTTTTTCACACAACTGTATATATAAATGAAAGTCCTTCTTAAACTTTTTCAACAACAAAAAGTTTTCAGATTCATCCCATCCACCTTTTAGTGAAGTGATAAACCACAACTTCTAAAAAAAAGTGATCCACCACCAGTGATGCTAATAAAGCACTCACCAAAGCCCTAAGGCCCGCTGGACCACCCCGCATATATTATATAGCCAAGATAACCAGCATGGATCTCCAAATCAGCATTTCTTCATCCCACAGGTAATATTCTTTCCTCAAAATGGATGCGATCCAATCACCCAAAAAAGAAAATGACAGGGTAATCGTGCAACACAGTTTAATTAAAAACTTCTTTTAAAAATAAATCCCCCAATAGTATGTGCTTACACAAAAGGAAAAATATTAAAAATATCAAAATATATACAGTTGTGTGAAAAAGTATTTTCCCTTTTTCTGATTTTTTTATTTTTTTTTGCATATTTGACACACTTAACCACTTGACAACTGGGCACTTAAACCCCCTTCCTAACCAGACCAATTTTTAGCTTTTGGTGCTCTCACATTTTGAATGACAATTACTCAGTCATGCAACACTGTATCTATATGAAATTTTTGTCCTTTTTTTCACACAAATAGAGCTTTCTTTTGGTGGTATTTAATCACCGCTGGGTTCTTTATTTTTTGCGTCGTAAAAGAAAAAAGACCGAAAAATGTGTAAAAAAATACATTTTTCTTCATTTCTGTTATAATATTTTGCAAATTAGTAATTTTTCTTCATATATTTTGGCCAAAATTTATACCGCTACATATCTTTGGTAAAAATAACCCAAATCGGTGGATATTATTTGGTCTTTTTGAAAGTTATAGCGTCCAAAAGCTATGGTGCGAATATCTGAAAATTGATCACACCTGAAGTACTGACGGCCTATCTCATTTCTTGAGACCCTAACATGCCAGAAAAGTACAAATACCCCCCAAATGACCCCTTTTTGGAAAGAAGACATTCCAAGGTATTTAGAAAGATGCATGGTGAGTTTTTTGAAGTTGTCATTTTTTCCCACAATTCTTTGCAAAATCAAGGTTTTTTTTTTAACTTTTTTTTTTCCACAAAATTGTCATATTAGCAGGGTATTTCTCCCACACAGCATATGCATACCGCAAATTACACACCAAAACACATTCCGCTATTACTCCCGAGTACGGCGATACCACATGTGTGAGACTTTTACACAGCGTGGCCACATACAGAGGCCCAACATGCAGGGGAGCACCTTCAGACGTTCTGGAGCACCCAGGCCAATTCTGACATTTCTCTCCTACATGTAAAAATCATCATTTATTAGCTAGAAAATCACATAGAACCCCAAAACATTGTATATGTTTTTTTAGCAAAGACCCTAGAGAATACAATGGCAGTCGTTGCAACTTTTTATCTCGCACGGTATTTGCGCAGAAATTTTTTTAACGTGTTTTTTTTGGAAAAAAACCTGTTTTGTGCTTTACAAAAACCAAAACAGTAAAGTTAGCCCGATGTTTTTGCATAATGTGAAAGATGAAGTTACGCCGAGTAAATAGATACCCAACATGTCACCTTTCAAAATTGCACGCGCTTGTGGAATGGCGCCAAACTTTGCTACTCAAAAATCCCCATAGGCGACGCTTTAAAATGTTTTACTGGTTACATGTTTTGAGTTACAGAGGAGGTCTAGGGCCAAAATGATTGCTCTTGCTCTACCGATCGCAGCGATACCTCACATGTGTGGTTTGAACATGGTTTTCATATGTGGGCGGGACTTACATATGCATTCGCTTCTGCATGCGAGCACACAGGGACTGGGGCGCTTTAATTTTTATTTATTTTTTTTATTGTTCATTTTACTTTATTTATTTTAGTTTAATGCTTTTTTCCAAAAAAAAAAAAAAATTGACCACTTTTATTCCTATTACAAGGAATGTAAACATCCTTGTAATAGGAATATGGCATGACAGGTCCTCTTTACAGTGAGATATGGGGTCAATAAGACCCCACATCTCACCTCTAGGCTGGGAAGCCTGAAATTAAAAAAAAAAAAAAAACGATCCTGGCTTTGATCGTAGCGGTGAGTCAGTAGAAGCGCGGGAGGGGGGGACATCCCCTCTCGCCTCCCGTAAGAATGATCAAGCAGTGGAACAGCCGCTATGATCATTCTTATGGTGTAGGGAATCGCCGGCTGAAAAAGCTGATATCTGAATGATGCCTGTAGCTGCACCCATCATTCAGATATCCCCGCACAAAGTCAAGGACGTTGTATGACGGCCGGCGGGCGGGAAGTGGTTAAAACGCATTTTTTTTTAACACAAAGTTGTCCATTTACACAATATTTCTAACACATAGCATGTACATACCAAAAATGACACCCCAAAATAGATTCTCCTACTCCTCCTGAGTACGGCGATACCACATGTGTGAGACTTCCACAGCCTGGCCACATACAGAGGCCGAGTACAGCAGAGCATGGCTCAGCATGGCTGGGTATGGCGGGGTATTGCAGAGTATGGCGGGGTATTGTGGAGTATGGCGGGGTATTGAGGAGTATGGCGGGGTATTGCGGAGTATGGCGGGGTATTGCGGGGTATGGCGGGGTATTGCGGAATATGGCAGGGTATTGCAGAGTATGGCGGGGTATGGCGGGGTATTGCGGGGTATGGCAGGGTATTGCGGAGTATGGCGGGGTATTGCAGAGTATGGCGGGTTATTGCGGAGTATGGCGGGGTATTGCGGAGTATGGCGGAGTATGGCGGGGTATGGTGGGGTATGGCAGAGTATGGTGGGGTATGGCGGAGTATGGAGGAGTATGGAGGAGTATGACGGGGTATGGCGGGGTATGGCGGGGTAATGCGGGGTATGGCAGGGTAATGCGGGGCTTTGCAGAGTATTGTGGGGGTATTGCAGAGTAATGTGGGGTATTCCAGGGTAATGTGGGGCTTTGCAGAGTATTGTGGGGGTATTGCAGAGTAATGCGGGGTATTCCAGGGTAATGTGGGGCTTTGCAGAGTATTGCACAGCATTGCAGAGTAGTGGGGATGGCTGAGCATGGATGGATGGATGGCTGGATGTCACTGTGCAGTGCTGTGGGCACTACACATCCAGCCCACAGTGCTGCAGCCATCCATCCATCCCCCTCTCCGCTCACAGTGTAGCGATCGGTACACAGGAGGGAAGGAGAGGAACCGGCGTCATCAGATGACGCCGGTCTGTTTACATGTGATCGTGCCGTCATTTGACGGCGCGATCACATGGTAAATGGCCGTGATCGGCGGCCATTTACCGGGATCCGTGATGCGCCGGGTCCGGTCACGGATGTGCTCGGGTGCACGCCCCAGGGGGCGCGCAAGAGGGGAATTCCGGGAGGACGTCATATGATGTCCTCCCAGAGTTAAGCAACCGCCCTGCAGCCGTCATTCGGCTATGGGCCGGTTGTTAAGTGGTTAAATGACTCAGATCATCAACAATTTTTATTATTACACACAGATAACCTGAGTAAATACAAAATGCAGTTTTTAAATGATGGTTTCATTTATTAAGGCAAAAAAGCTGTCAAAACCTACATGGCTTTATGTGAAAAAGTAATTGCCCCCTAAAACTAATAACTGGTTGTGTCATCCTTGGCAGCAACAACTGCAATCAAGTGTTTGCGATAACTGGCAATGAGTCTTTCACATTGCTGTGGAGCAATTTTGGCCAACTCTTCTTTGCAGAATTGTTTTAATTCAGCCACATTGAAGGGTTTTCCAGCATGAACGGCCTGTGTAAGGTCATGATACAGCATCTCAATTGGATTTAAGTCCAGGCTTTGACTAGGCCACTCTAAAACCTAAATTTTTCTTTGTTTGAACCATTTGGAGGTGGACTTGTGTTTCAGATAATTGTCCTGCTGCATAACCCAAGTGCACTTGAGCTTGAGCATATTGAACTGACGTGACGTCACCTGCCGTCCAGGAGTGTATCAATCAGCCATCCGACCTCTATGTATTTCACTGTGTTAACGTCATCAGGAAGTACTGATGCTAACACAGCAAAATACATAGAGGTTGGATCGCTGATTGATACACCTGTGGACCACAGGGGATGTCATGTGTGTTCAGTAGTTGAATGCACGCCAGTATTTGGTAAAAAAGATGGCACATTTGTCTGCACTATCTCGCTAGAGCGTTTTGGATTAAATACACAGATATATACAGATATGCTGATCAAGCTGGTGCCAATCTTAGCACTCTGATGTGTAAGCGCATACTATTGGGGGATTTGTTTTAATCACTTCAGCTCCAGAAGGTTTCAGTCACTTCCTGACCAGGCCATTTTTTGTGATACGGCACTGCGTCACTTTAACTGGAAATTGCATGGTCATGCAGTGCTGTACCCAAATACAATTTATGCCCTTGATTGCCTCTGTGCTTTTAATTTTTTACTTTCTGCTATAATACACATCCAAAAAAAATGTAAACAAAAATACAAATTTCTTCATCAGTTTAGGCCAATATGTGACACTGAGTGTCACTTTTTGGGGACAAGTGACACCAATACAGTAATCAGTGCTATAAAAATATACTGATAACTGTATAAATGGCACTGGCAGGGAAGGGGTTAACACCAGGGGCTATCAAAGGGTTACATTTTCCCTAGGGAGGTACTTACTAACTGTGTGGGACAGTGTCACACTGAAGGAAAAGAGAGGGGTAAGTTCTTGTGAGATATGGTAGGCATAGAGTCTTTGTGAAGAGAAGTCTCTTCTATAGCAACCAGATCAGATTTGCTGAAGAGTGCTTCTTTCCATGAAGAGTGGCACTTCGCTGGATGATTCAGACCACAGACATTTAAGAACATAAGCTTAAGTCCCATCTTCTGGTTTCCAAATGATGTAGAAAATGATGTTGCAAGTCAAAGAAAGGAGCTAGGTAAAGTGTGAAAAAACCATGGATGTTGTTAAGAGGTTTTCAAAAAACATAGATACCAGAATATGCTCTTCATAAGCACAGGGTCCGCCTAAAAGGTTATGGTGTAAATTGTCCACATTGTATAGCCAGAACAAAATGTTAAGTTGGGTAAGAATCACTGGCATAGCTCTAGAGAGTGAGAGAGCCTAAGAAATGTCTGGATAGGGGTAGACAGGGAAATAAATAAACCCTTGACAACATAGGCATTACCTGCCAAAAGAAGATGAGAAAAAAACCTGCCCAAATAAGAAGGAAAAGTACAACAAATAAAAAATAAGGATTCATCCGGAACTGCCAAAAATTTGTGGGGTGAACAGTACAGTGGAAGGTACTCCTTCTGACTCCAGAGTTCCCCATTGGGGACCGGGCTATGTTGTAGAGAAGTGGCCTCTAGGTATTTTGTGTGGAAGAGGATGAGAATTTCTTGGACACAGTTTGCCATTCAGAGTGTAAATGCTTAGACAGCTGGCATGAAGGATCATCAGAAGGTGGATGGACATTTCGGATGATTCCCAGCTTCGGAGGAGTTTGAGACCCTCATCCAGTGAGGTGATCAGGTAAGATTTCCACTTGTAGTTTGTTGTTCCGCAGTGTTTTGGTGATGGAGTTCAAGTTGCGTCAGAGTTGAAGAGTATACTGGGAAAAGTCTGGAAGGACCCAAAGATTTGCAGCTTGCGCTGGCAGCTGGTCAGTGTGGCAGAAGGCCGCCAATATTTTTTCTTTAACTTAAAAAAAATGCATTCTCAGCAAAACGTTGTGCAGCACTTCTGGAGGGAGGAATGACAGTTTTGGGGTACAATATATCCTATCGATAGCAAGGTCAATGGACGTAAGGTTGGGCAGCACCTCTTTGAATAGGCTTTGCACAAAATTTAAATGTTTATACAGATTCCGGAATTCCCCTAATTGTCATATTATTTTGGCATGACCTGTCCTCCAGGTCAGCCACTTTAGCTCTTAAGGAGGCCAATGCACCTCGATGGTCTGCATGTGAATCTACTAGGGCATTAAAAGAGCTGGCAACTTCACACATTTTATCTTCCTACTCTGCCTCGTAGTTCTTGCAGTTCAAGCTTGCAGTGGGTAATGGAGGACAAGAGATCAGATTGTAATGAGGAGAGATCTTGGAGAGAAAACAACATTTCCTTTAAGGTGGTGTCAGAGACTGGTTGCCCTCTGGTGGAAAAGGCTGCAAAGGGATCAGTTTTTCATAGAATCTGTGTCTGCTTCAGACTGCTTATTATGTACATTCATAGGTACATAAGGTACATCCATAGGGGGCTCTTCTCCCCAATCAGAAAAAGAATCCCATCTGGGCCTGGACTTGCCTGAGCTTTGGGTGGAGGGTGTGGAGTGCCCAGAATGTAAAATGTCCCCTGTGTGCCCTGTATTATGCCCAACATCTATCTGATGTGCCGCCAAAGTGGCCACTAGATGCCTCTGGAGCCTTGGTCTCCACTGTCATTTTGGCAAGGCCCATTGCGGGAGGGAGGAAATAAGTTTGAAAGTTTTTTACTGGCATTGTGTCTTGACGGCGTTGACGCATAGCGATAGATGCAGGTGAAGATTGGGTGTCCTTAGAAGACCAGGAGGAGTCTGAAACAGTGCTAGAGGCTTTGATAGATGTAGAGAAGCCCAGGAGCAGGACTGAGCTCCAGAGTTATGTGAACATCTTACAAAGCGGTTGTGATGACATTTTTTTTTACCACTTCAATACAGGGTACTTATACCCCCTTCCTGCCCAGGCCAATTTTCAGCTTTTAGCACTGTCGCCCTTTGAATGACAATTGCACGGCCATGTGACACTGTACCCATGTGACATTTTTCATCTTTTTTTCCCTTACAAATAGAGCTTTCTTTTGGTGGTATTTGATCACCACTGGCTTGTTTATTTTTTTAAACTACAAATAAAGAAAGACCGAACATTTTGAAAAAAGTTTTTCTTTGTTTCTACTATAAAATCTTCTAAATAAGTATGTTCTCTCCTTCACTGACAGGCCCTGATGAGGCAGCACTGATGAGGCGGCACTGGTGAGGTGGCACTGATGAGGCGGCACAGATGAGATGGCACTGATAGACACTGAAGAGGAGACATCAATATGCAGCACTGATGGGCACAGATATGCAGCACTGAAGCGCACTTATAGGTGGCATGGATATGCAGCACTGATGGGCACTGATAGGCAGCACTGATGGGCACTGAGAGGCAGCAATGATGGGCACTGATGGGCAGCAATGATGGGCACTGATGGGCAATGATGGACACTGATGGGCAGCACTGATATATGGCACTGATAGGCATCACTGATTAGGAGGCACTGACAGGCATTACTGATGGGCACTGACTGGCATTACTAATGAGCACTCCTTGGCATCATTTATGGGCACTGATTGGCATACAATGTAGGTACAGGTTGGCACTGATTGGCATACAATATGAGTACAGGTAGGCACCACTGGTGGGGCACTGATGGACATCACTGGTGGGCACTGGTGGACATTGCTGATGGGTCTGCACTGATAATCCCTGCCAGGAGAGCTGCCGATTGGTTCTTCTCTACCCGCGCCTTGTCAGTGCGAACTGAGGAAAGCCAATTACAGGCACTTCCTGGTTACCACTGTGATCAGCTGTGATTGGACACAGCTGATCACATGGTAAAAAGCCTATGTCAGGGGCTCTTTACCTAGATCAGAGATACGGTGTGTCGGATCGACACACCGCAACACCGATCGCTACGCTGCATGGGAGGAAATAAGTTTGAAAGTTTTTTACTGGCATTGTGTCTTGACGGCGTTGACGCATAGCGATAGATGCAGGTGAAGATTGGGTGTCCTTAGAAGACCAGGAGGAGTCTGAAACAGTGCTAGAGGCTTTGATAGATGTAGAGAAGCCCAGGAGCAGGACTGAGCTCCAGAGTTATGTGAACATCTTACAAAGCGGTTGTGATGACATTTTTTTTTACCACTTCAATACAGGGTACTTATACCCCCTTCCTGCCCAGGCCAATTTTCAGCTTTTAGCACTGTCGCCCTTTGAATGACAATTGCACGGCCATGTGACACTGTACCCATGTGACATTTTTCATCTTTTTTTCCCTTACAAATAGAGCTTTCTTTTGGTGGTATTTGATCACCACTGGCTTGTTTATTTTTTTAAACTACAAATAAAGAAAGACCGAACATTTTGAAAAAAGTTTTTCTTTGTTTCTACTATAAAATCTTCTAAATAAGTATGTTCTCTCCTTCACTGACAGGCCCTGATGAGGCAGCACTGATGAGGCGGCACTGGTGAGGTGGCACTGATGAGGCGGCACAGATGAGATGGCACTGATAGACACTGAAGAGGAGACATCAATATGCAGCACTGATGGGCACAGATATGCAGCACTGAAGCGCACTTATAGGTGGCATGGATATGCAGCAGTGATGGGCACTGATAGGCAGCACTGATGGGCACTGAGAGGCAGCAATGATGGGCACTGATGGGCAGCAATGATGGGCACTGATGGGCAATGATGGACACTGATGGGCAGCACTGATATATGGCACTGATAGGCATCACTGATTAGGAGGCACTGACAGGCATTACTGATGGGCACTGACTGGCATTACTAATGAGCACTCCTTGGCATCATTTATGGGCACTGATTGGCATACAATGTAGGTACAGGTTGGCACTGATTGGCATACAATATGAGTACAGGTAGGCACCACTGGTGGGGCACTGATGGACATCACTGGTGGGCACTGGTGGACATTGCTGATGGGTCTGCACTGATAATCCCTGCCAGGAGAGCTGCCGATTGGTTCTTCTCTACCCGCGCCTTGTCAGTGCGAACTGAGGAAAGCCAATTACAGGCACTTCCTGGTTACCACTGTGATCAGCTGTGATTGGACACAGCTGATCACATGGTAAAAAGCCTATGTCAGGGGCTCTTTACCTAGATCAGAGATACGGTGTGTCGGATCGACACACCGCAACACCGATCGCTACGCTGCATGCCCCCCCCGGGGGTGCACACGAGTGGCTTATCCTGCTGGACGTCATATGATGCCCAGTAAGGATAATAGAACCACTTTCCGACTGTCATTCTGCTATATGGCGGGAGGGAAGTGGTTAAAGTGCTGGACAGACTGCAGAAGTTATCTACGAATCCTGTACAATGGAGTTCTATGGAGTTCAGTAATTCTGTACAAATACAGATGCTTTATTAGCATGCCCCCTAAACTCCTTCAACAGCATAGAAGGTCGTTCCACAGATTTACCAATTTTTGTTAGCGGGATGATTGTGGGGTCCAGAAACGAAACAAATCAGAGTGAATTTGGGATGTCTCATTCACCCCTACTGGACATTCACTTTTCATTCTGTGATGTAGAAAATCTTGAATTTAAATAATTTTGGAAGCGCATGCACATAGTCTAACAAGGCGGTCATGCATTGTTAGAGCTCCGCTCCGTGAGGGAGAAAAAGCCACTGACACGAATATGCCCGTCGGCTGAAATACCCCTCATTTCTCCCGCTTGTCCCTGAGACGATAGGGCTGCGTTCCAGAGGAAAATGGTGCTGGGAGGAAGCCATTTAAAGACAAAAAACTCCTCTAGTGAGGAGGCACAGATGCGGGCTTCAGCCAAAATGGCGTTGACTTACCTCAACCTCTATCACCTCAACACACTCTCACAAACAAAGGGCACACCAGCCAGACTCTCAAGGTGAGTCAGATTCAGAAACTCTCTTCTCACATGAAATTTCTTAAGAATCCTCAGCCCTCCCAGCTTTTTTAAAACATTTTGAAAGAATGCTACATAAAGCTCTCAAGCAGACATCTGAACACATCACTAATAGTCTGACCAGAGAAATATGAGAGCTGGGCAGCTGTACAGCAGCCTTAGAGGTCAAGTTAGAAGAAATAGAGAATACAGCACAGGATTTTATGACTGAAATGGATAACATAAAAGAAGAGAATTTAATACTACAAACTAGATTGGAAGATTTTGAAAACAGAGCCAGACGTTCCAATTTGTGAATCAGGGGAATTCCAGAAAATGTTACTGAAATTCAATCTACAGTAATCGCATTATTTCAAGAACTCCAACCAGGCACACCAATTGAACGACTTAAAATGGACAAAATTCACAGAGCCCTAATACTCAAAAAAGTTGATGGCCCCCCACGCGATATAATCGCAAAGTTCCATTATTACCGAACAAAAGAACAACTCCTGGCAGCAGCTCGGGATAAGAAAAATCCCTAACCTTTCAGGGACACAACTATCAGATATTTGCTGACTTGCCCCAATTAACCATTTCTAAATGGCGAGCAAAGAAACCCCAGTTAATGGAACTGCAATGCCATAGCATTTCCTACCAATGGGGCTTCCCGTTCTCCATACGTTTTAGTTATAAGGGCTCTAAATATATCTGTAAAAGCTCTGAAGAACTTCAGCAAACACTTCATGACCTTCATCTGACAGAGGCAGGACCCTCCACCAATGCTTCATGCAGAAGATCGGCATCATCTTCTCCTCATAACTCTTCCCAAGCTTTGGGGAAAACTGAAAGCCAGCATTCTCATAAGAGAGGTCGATTTGGCTCCCCTCCTCTGGACCAAGAAGATTCCATGGACTGACAGTGAACTGCTCCTTTGAACACTCCTTCACTATCTGACTTTGAGAGAGCGTTTTCTGAAAGTCTATTTCATGACCTACTACGGAACCCGTTTGGGATATGACCCTGATTTAAACTTTCCAACTTTCATAGGATTCCTTCTATTGGTCTTTTCTAAGCTCTAGATAGCTCCCGTATTGTTCTTACTAACTATATACTCCCAAAAGTTTGTCTAGTTTGTTCCACATTCAGTGGGCATGTTGCCTACTCTTCAGTTATCGTATCATAAGCCCCTAAATTCTGATATTCTGATGATCATTAGTTTGGTAATCAAACTGCGTATCCTTTCCAGCATCATAATCCTCCCTAACCTTACGTCTTCTTTACAAATAATAGCAGTTTTTCTCCCCTATAAAGAATATTTTGATATTATTCAGTCAGTTAATTGCATAGTTTCAAGTAACTACATTTTAAGTGTAATCTCTCCGAATTCCCTTCATCTTAGTTAGAGGACTTTCATGGATGAGGGAACCTACATTTACTCAGGTCGATTTTGCATGAAAGCCTTAATTTATTTTATCCCTGGTTCGTACTTCCCTCCCTTTAACTTCCCCTCCCCCTTCCATTATCCTAAATGCTCTCCATCCTTAACAAAAATGCTCACAGGATACAGACTTCTTAGCAACCCATATCCTTCCCCCTTAGGATTATTCTTGAGAAAATAGAATAACAATTTCAGAAAGCCTTGCGGTTTATACAATAGTACATCTTTACAATGTTTCTTTAATAAGGCTCTTCTCCCATACATGGTAATTCCATGTGCTTCACTGTACCTTCCTCGATCGCCCACCCATAATATGTGGGAGTTCGACGTTGGCCCTACTTCCCCGGATGGGAATTCTTTTTCCTCACCACAGGCAACACTTGCATCTTATTATAGATTTATTTTAAAAATGTATTATCTAACCTCATTTGTTTTTTACCTTCTTTTTTCTCCAGTCTCTCCTGGATCTTCTTCACTCTTCTCCTCTTTCATGTCCATTCGAATAGATTCAATTCACAAGAACTTCACGATTATCGGTAAGTGTAATTTCCTAGATCATCCTAGATCATCTACCACCTCTAAACATTTTTTCCCTGAATGTTCATTGCATCAACATACCACAGAAGAGATCTAAAGCATTTTGCTCTTTTCATGCTTGAAAAGCACACACAGTGTGCTTACAAGAATCACACTTCACAGTAAACTCCACGCCCAAATTCATGAGTTCTTTTTATCCACATATATTTACAGCCTCAACTACTACCAAACAGCGTGGAACCCTCATAGCTTTCCACCGCTCCTTCCCATTCACACTTCAAACAGAAATTAAAGATCCCGAAGGGCGATACTTAATTCTTACAGGACACATTATGGGCACAGCAGTTACCATAGTTTTGTATTATGCACCAAATAAATAACCCACACCTTTCCTCTCACACCTGATGGAGGTAATTTCCACACATAAGATTGGAACAATTATTATGTGTGGCAATTCCAACCAGGTACTCCACCCATTCCTAGATAAATCACCATATCACCCACCCCAAAATCCAAATAAATTGTCTTTTTCTCAGCTTTTCTCTAAACATAAATTAGTAGACACTTGGAGAGAAAACAATCCAGCTAAAAGAAGATACACGTCTTATTCACACCCTCACCAAACATTTACAAGCATCCATCATATCTTTTTAACCACAGGAATGTTACCATAAATACTCAATTCAGATAATCCCCATTACTTGGTCCGATCACAATGCAGACCTAACCACAATTGCTTCTCTTATCCGTAAAGCACATGACCACACTTGGTGCCTCCCAGATACATTACTCAAACATCCATCCCATCACTTAACCATTGAACAAGCCCTGAAAGATTATTTAACACATAATCTTAGCCCTGACATATCCCCACTAACACTTTGAGAAGCACACAAACCAGTAATGCGTGGAATATTTCAAAGACAATCCGCCATATTCAAACGCAAACGCAGAAATCTTGATCGCAAGCTAGAGTCTGAATTTAACACTTCTTTTGCATTATTTCAGGATAATCCCACCCCAATGACTAAAACCCAATTAGAAAAGGCCCAACTGGAATACGATTTATTCCTCACAGAATCAGCAGAATCTCTAAAAAGATTTAAACATACCTTTTATATGAAATCCAATAAATCAGGCACTTTAATGGCAAGAGCTCTCAAATCATTTAACACACCATCCAAACCAATACGAATTAAATTATCAAATAATATCTAAAGATGTAACCCTACCAAAATTGTACATACATTTTGTTCCCACTTAGCTACCTTATACACGGCAACTAACAATTTTAGTCCTACGGCAGCTGACACCTTCTTTTCCCAAATAAATCTACCCGAGCTATCTAGTGACCAAACTCGATGAACCCATTTTAGTAGATGATGTAGCTAAAACTCTAAAAGAGTTAAAAAAGTATAAGAGACCTGGCCCCCGACGGATACTCGGCCTTATACTATCAAACCTTTTCACAAACATTATCCCCTATGTTGGCAGACGCCTTTAATACTTTGTTAGAAGGCCACTCCTTCAGACAGGAATTGAAAACAGAAACCATCTGCATTTTTGCAAAGCCCCATTCTGATGACTCCTCATGTACAAGCTCTCCCTTCTGAACCTTGACATAAAAATCCGAGGAAAAATGTTGGCATATTGTCTTAATAAAATAATTGGTAAACTTGTACATTGTGATTAAGTAGAATTTATGCCTACACGTCAGAGTTGCCCACTTTCCCCTCTCTTGTTTGCTTTATTAATAGAATCCCTTGCTCCTCTAAATAGATCAGACCCAACTATAACCAAAATAGAAATAGGAGGATATCAACACAAACTTTGTTTCTTTGTAGACGACATATCCATTCTCAACAAGTTTGCTGCCCTCTCAGGTCTCATAATTAAGCCTAATGCCCCGTAAACACGGTCAGATTTTCCGATGGAAAATGTCCGATCGGAGCGTGTTGTCGGAAATTCCAACCGTGTGTGGGCTCCATCGGACATTTTCCATCGGATTTTCCGACACACAAAGTTGGAGAGCAGGAGATAAAATTTTCCGACAACAAAATCCGTTGTCGGAAATTCCGATCGTGTGTGCACAAATCCGACGGACAAAGTGCCGCGCATGCTCAGAATAAATAAAGAGATGAAAGCTATTGGCCACTGCCCCGTTTATAGTCCCGACGTACGTGTTTTACGTCACCGCGTTTAGAACGATCGGATTTTCCGACAACTTTGTGTGACCGTGTGTATGCAAGAAAAGTTTGAGCCAAAAAATCCTAGGATTTTGTTGTCGGAATGTCTGAACAAAGTCCGACCGTGTGTACGCCCTATAAGAAGTGCTTGGCATTAAATATTTCTCTCACCAGCATGGAATTGGATTCTGCTAAAATAGCACTTCCTTTTACCTGGGCTGAGAAATCAATCCCATATTTAGGGATTAATCTTACAGCCTCCATGTCTGATCTTTTCTCAGCCAATTATCCACAAACCTTGAAAAGGGCGACAGACTTGTTGAAACAATGGACTCATCTCCCACTATCATGGTTAGTGTTATGGAATTATTTATGATTGGGACTCTAAAACAAACAGTAATACTGCAGCTGCTACTTTCTACTTATGATGAATAATTTGTTCTTCATACTGTTCAAGTTTTCTTGATAAATGTTTAATTGTCCCATCATCTGGACATAAGCGACTCAGGAATCAGACCTTTCCCAGATGTCTAATATGATTGTTATTTATGGTTATTTTTTGCGACCACCCTGGGAACGAATTCAAAAATATGACATTTCCTTATTGATTTATTTTACCGTACACCAGGTTCTTCAACTACTGATCGCAAATTGATCTATGCTCCTTTCAGCACCGACCTAGAACGTTAAAGGGCAGCGTTTACAGTACTCCCATAACCTCCATACCACACATGGACCGTCTTCAATCTATGCCCTCTTCTTATCTCTATCCCACATGTCCGCGGACCTCGTCCCTTGCTGACAGGTTTTTCTGCATTTGATGGTTCCAAGAACATCTTCTCAACGTCTCTAACTTGCTTGGATGGTTCAGTACTAACTTCATAATGGATTCCAAGATGTATTTTGTAAGATGCTGGATCGTTGGAACTCACAGTGACAGAGGCTCTCTCCTCCTGCCTTGGTCAGCTCTGTAACAGACTGCTCAGTGCTCACTGCTCCGTTGTCGGTACACAATGTGTACACAGCACAGTCACATATTGGAAACCATTATGAAGTCAGTACTGAACCATCCAAGTGAGTTAGAGACGTTGAGAAGATGTTCTTGGAACCATCAAATGCAGATTTAGCACTATTAAAACTGAAGAGTACATCCCTTCCACGAGCTCACTGTTGATGTTGATGGTGTGATGACCCCTAGCGGATGCTGACATGGGCTCCTATTGCCAGTGTTAAGGTGTACCTGCGAGCTATGATCCTCTGTAGTGGGGGATCGTGGCCATCCGGTAAGGAGTGACCCCTTCTATTTCTGGTGGTGGATCCTTTCCTGTTTTTCACAGATGAACAATTGTTAATCACTTGTACTTTTTATATATTTTCTTATTGGTGGTTCAGAGCCACTTTTTTTCATTTTAGTCTAAGATTTAATATATTTTTTGGACTACATGTAGTTTTCACGAGGATTTATTTTTCACATATATTTTGTGTATCTATTGATTTTTAAATTTTGTCACTGCTTAATTTATGCAACATTTTTTATTTATTTAGTGTGATTCCTTTTTCTTATTTGCATTAACAATTGATGTTTTATTGTTAGAATCGCTGCTTTAATCACTGATATTTTTCACATCCCAATACCTTATAGCGCAGTTTTTCCCCAATTTTTTCTATAACTTTCTTAAAGCGGTTGTATACCCGCGTTTTTTTTTTTTTTTTCCTATACCTGCAAGGGAAAAGGCATAATGAGCTAGTATGCACCGCATACTAGCTCATTATGATATACTTACCTTAGAACGAGGCGCCGGCATCTCATCCTGTCCACGCCGAGGGAGCTGACATCTCCCCTCGGCGTGTCTTCCGGGTATCGCGGCTCTGGCACTGTGAGTGGCCGGAGCCGCGATGTCGTCACTCCCGCGCATGCGCGCAGGAGACTTCTGCCCGGCAAGCTCCGGAGTATGCCGGGCTGTCAGCCGAGAATCCCCTGTGCGCATGCGCCGCTGGAGTCAGCGGCTCATTGCGATGGGAATATCTCCTAAACCGTATAGGTTTAGGAGATATTTTTTTTACCTACAGGTAAGCCTTATTATAGGCTTACCTGTAGGTAAAAGTTAACAAAAAGGGTATACAACCACTTTAAGAGGTACTGCTTTCTACTTATGATGAATAATTTGTTCTTCATACTGTTCAAGTTTTCTTGATAAATGTTTAATTGTCCCATCATCTGGACATAAGCGACTCAGGAATCAGACCTTTCCCAGATGTCTAATATGATTGTTATTTATGGTTATTTTTTGTGACCGCCCTGGGAACGAATTCAAAAATATGACATTTCCTTATTGATTTATTTTACCGTACACCAGGTTCTTCAACTACTGATCGCAAATTGATCTATGCTCCTTTCAGCACCCACCTAGAACGTTAAAGGGCAGCGTTTACAGTACTCCCATAACCTCCATACCACACATGGACCGTCTTCAATCTATGCCCTCTTCTTATCTCTATCCCACATGTCCGCGGACCTCATCCCTTGCTGACAGGTTTTTCTATTCTCTATACTATCGTTTGGTCACCTTCCCACACAGTGGTTTTAATTGACTGCCTGATTTCCACGCTCAACCGTTACCTAAAATGCCACTGACCCTTTCCGGTACCATCTACCACGAGATTATACTCGTCTAAGACCTAGCGAGCAGGTATCGCTAGTTCCCGGATCATCTCCTTTTGCCTATAATCCCTATCAACAAGACACATCTGACACCAAAGTACTCTCATCTTCACCTCCTCAGTTCCCCACATTTCATTCCCTACTTTTAATCAAACTACACTCATCCTGAATAGACTCTCAGTGATCTCCTAGATCGTAGCTCTCAAACATAATAACACGCACCACGAGTCCCATTACCACTCTATCTCTCTCACTCATATATCTGGAACACGGACGATATCCAGTAAACACCAATCCAGAATAATACACAACGTCTCCCTAATTACAGAATGTCGCCTGTCTCACACGATTCTACATCAAAATCTAATCACAAAACTACTACTAAACTTGTCTCGCTTAACGCAAGGGGACTCAATGTTCTTCAAAAACAAAAGGGGTGTCTATCCTTATCTCAAAACATTGTCCACTCATAATCACAAACACTTTAGCGGATGTCGACGGAAGATATCTATTTATCAAGGGTTTGCTATTCGGTAAATGATTAACCTTAGCAAACATATATGCCCCCAATATTAAACAAGTCCCCTTTTTCCGACACACACTGCAATTGCTCGCATCGTTTCAAGAGGGTATTTTAGTAATGGGAGGAGATTTTAATGTTCCCCTAAATCCCCTACAAGATACCTCTTTGGGATCGTCCAATTTACCCTTTTCTGAGCTACGAGCAATTAAGAAATGTTTTCAGAAATTGACATTACATGATGCGCGGCGTACCTTAAACCCCACAACTAAAGATTATACTTTTTTATCCAATCCCCATGGAAGCTACTCCAGACTTGACTATTTTTTTATCTCACAAAGAGACCTCACCATGCTCAAAAACACCTCCATCGAACCAATGTACATATCGGACCACCACCTGATAACCATGTCCATGGAATTCCTGTCCAATCACACCCACTCACAAATATGGCGCCTTGATCCGTCACTACAGACACTTCAATAGTGTCCACTATACACGACAGTCTCAAACTTTATTTCCAAGATAACAACTCTCCTGAAATATCCCCAATGATAAAATGGGAAGCTCACAAATGTACCATAAGGGGAAAACTAATAGCTATAGCCTCCAAAAGAAGATGTGAAAGACAAGCACACATTTCCAACCTCTCCAAGCGTATACACGATTTAGAAAAAACACATAAAAAAACACAAGCTATCTCCACACTCCAAGAACTCACTCGGGTGAGGACAGAGTTGATAGATGTGTTGCACAAACATATAAAACGCAATTATATATTATCACAAAAACTATTCTACGATGGCAATCAGGTAAAATTCTCGCCAGAGCCCTTCGTGCAAAAAAATCATCCACAACAATTCACTCTATCAATGACTCTTCGGGATCTAAAGTAACTTCCAATAAACAGATAGCAGACCAATTTGTAAACTATTATTCGCAACTATATAATATAAAACCACAAGCTCCAGTGATAAACGATGATCATAGAACACACTTGATTAAAGACTTCTTAGCCCAACACGGTCTTAAACCCATTTCTGACGCAGAAGCATCACACCTAGAATGTCCCATCTCTAAAGATGAATTAGATACTGTGCTCAAGCAACTCAAAACAGGCAAAAGTCCAGGACCGGATGGTTTAACAGTAGGATACTATAAGGAGTTCTTAGACACGCTTCATCCTCACTTCTTAAATGCATTCAACTCCCTCTCCTCCAATAACCCTCCTCCCAGAGATCTTCTCATGGCTCACGTCATGGTTTTACCAAAACCTGATAAAGATCCAAATTTAATTCCCAACTATAGACCAATATCTTTACTAAATGTTGACCTAAAAATCTATGCAAAAATTTTAGCTAATAGACTCTTACCCCTCCTCCCTGGCCTTATCTCCTTGGATCAGGTTGGTTTTGTCCCGGGTAGAGAGGCAAGGGACAACACCCTAAAGGCAATCAGTATTCACAAATGGCTGACTTCAACGAAGCAACTGGGATTCCTTCTTTCCCTTGATGCGGAGATGGCATTCAACAGGGTGGCTTGGGACTACCTCACGGAGGTCCTAACACACATAGGCATACGGGATCGTATGCTATAATTCATACTAGCTTTGTACTCCACCCCAACAGCCAAAGTCCGGATTAATGGACACCTGTCGGATGCCTTCTCCATATCCAACGGTACACGGCAAGGATGCCCACTCTCTCTGCTTATTTTTGTCTTATCATTAGAACCATGTCTTACACGTTTAAAAGACAATCAAGACATTAAAGGTATAACCATTACAAAATCTACCTACAAATTAGCGGCATTTGCGGATGACACCCTATTATTTCTAAAAGAGCCGCACATTACGTTGCCCAACCTCCTCAAAGAACTCACCCTGTTTGAAAATCTCACCAATCTTAAAATCAACTTTGCTAAATCAGAGGCCTTAAATATAACTCTACCACCAGACATAATAATCCAATGTCAAAATAATTTCCCATTCAAATGGAAACCAAATGCCAATAAATTCCTTGGGATTTATATTCCGACCTCACTATCAGATTTATACAGCAAAAACTACACTCCCATTCTCCAAAATATCCAAAAAGACTTTAAAGCTTGGTCAACAGGAGTGTTCTCCTGGTTTGGTAGAATTTCTATTATAAAAATGACCATACTACCAAAATTTCTATACTTGCTTCAAACAGTTCCCGTGTCATTACCACGTACTTTTTTCAACTCATTCCACAAATCTTGTACAGAATTCATATGGAATGGTAGGCGAGCTAGAATGAGTTTCAACAGAATGACCATACCCAAAATGAAAGGTGGTCTAGGCTTACCTGATATTCGAAAATACTATTGGGCCTGTCAACTTTCCAGAATAGTTGATTGGAATGTCCACGCTGAATCCAAAGCTTGGATCACCATTAAACAAGCCTTCTCACACTTACCGCTCCACAATCTACCCTGAACCCATCCTCGTCACATCTCACCACAATGCACACAACATCCCCTTATCGGTAACACGCTGACTTCTTTCAATACGACATGTAAACAATTTCACATTTCATGCTCCCCAGGCCCTCTCACGCCAATCAAACATAACCCTGACTTCATACCGGGCACTGACGATTCTTTCCTTCATGAAATGGGAACCCAGACAAATCTGAAAACGGGAGATTTCTTCGCTAAGGGGAAAATCATACTGCTATCCTCATTGAACTCCCAAGGAATGAACCGCCAGATCCCTTTCTGGCCATATATGCAACTCAGACATTTTCTCCTTGATCCCCTAATAAGTACTGCTTTCTCAAGAAATCAATCACACTTTGAATCCCTTTGTACTGCCGCTGAACCACAACGTCACCTGATCTCCATCCTTTATTTTACTAAGTATAAAATTGATGCGCTTTAAATAAATAGTGCACAATATGCTGCTGCGACTAAGCTTAAATCCAGGAATAAAAAATGCATACATGTGAATAAAAATAAATAAATAATTATGGTGCTAATACATGTGTTAAAATTGCCAAAATAAATCTTCAAATTGGTGATGTGACGGTGAATATAAATAAAATAATAATGACACTCTGAGTACAATGTCCAGGCAGAGATAAATAGTGGGAGAAAGTAAAAATAATTAAACAGTTCCTTCCCTTAATCCAGATTGATTGACTCACTGGGTTAGATCGTTTGTATCAGGATATTTAGTTTTTCTTGCATCCCACTTCAGCAATTACACTGCTGGTGATTCGGCTCTCAGGATAAAGGTTGGAGGAGCTTAGGACGTTCAGTGCTGCAATACACCTGAAGGTTAACAGCAGCTGTTTCTCTATGGGAAACCTCGTCCACAGCGGCTGACTGCAATCTGCAATCTGCTTATTTGAATGCTTCTAATAGACCGGGAGTTTGTGAGTGTATCTCTTGTCCCTGTTTTGCTTATGTACTATCTAGTAAGTTCACTGCACAATGATCTATTTTTTCTTTGCTTGCTTTGCATAAAACCTTTATCCTGAGAGCCGAATCACCAGCAGTGTAATTGCTGAAGTGGGATGCAAGAAAAACTAAATATCCTGATACAAACGATCTAACCCAGTGAGTCAATCAATCTGGATTAAGGGAAGGAACTGTTTAATTATTTTTACTTTCTCCCACTATTTATCTCTGCCTGGACATTGTACTCAGAGTGTCATTATTATTTTATTTATATTCACCGTCACATCACCAATTTGAAGATTTATTTTGGCAATTTTAACACATGTATTAGCACCATAATTATTTATTTATTTTTATTCACATGTATGCATTTTTTATTCCTGGATTTAAGCTTAGTCGCAGCAGCATATTGTGCACTATTTATTTAAAGCGCATCAATTTTATACTTAGTACTATTTGTTTGGTTATCTGATCACCCTATATTGATAGCAGCTTTAATTTACTGATTGTTTCATAGCACTAACTATATTGGTATATATATATTTTTAAGCACAATTTATTTATATCACACATATCTATCCACATCAGCGCTTGGTTTTTATTCATTTTTTTCATCCTTTATTTTAACCTCTTTCATGATCACACCCCCAAATCGAATATCGCCAGTACAAAGTGGGAAAAAGATCTTTCCATCAAACTCTCTGATGCAGATTGGGGAAAGATATATTCTAATATTCACAAAGGCTCGATTAATGTTACAACTCAGGAAAATGGATATAAACTTTTCTCCAGATGGTACAAAACACCACTCAAGTTACACAAAATTAATCCGGAGATTCCACCCAATTGTTGGAGATGCAATGACAAAAACGGATCACTCCTTCACATATGATGGGACTGTCCTGCGATCTCTACCTTCTGGACTAAAGTTTTTCACCTCACCTCCCAAATCACCTCACTTCATCTAAATTTCTCTCCAGCCCAAGCGCTCCTACACCACTCCTCCCTACCGATGAAAACATATCATAAATCTCTAGCTCTACATCTCCTCAATGCCGCCAAACTTTGTATCCCAGTTCTTTGGAGATCATCTAACCCACCCACAATCGCAGACTGGATCAACAAAGGGTACAAAATAGCCGCAATGGAAGAACTTGTGCACCAAGCACACAACTCTTCCACCACATACAGGAACATAACCAATTGTCCCTTGGATCCTGTTCCCTCACAACTACTACGGTCACCCTCTTCTTCTATTCTATGCTCCCTCACCCACATCTTCAATCTCTCCCTCTCTAGTGGCATTTTCCCCTCCCCTCTAAAACATGCGCAGATCACTCCCATTCTTAAAAAGCCCTCACTGGACCCTACCGACCTGAACAACTTAAGACCCATCTCATTGCTCCCATTCACCTCTAAACTTCTAGAACGCTTAGTCTACAACCGTCTTAGCTCCTACCTCAATAAAAATAACCTTCTTGACTTCTTACAGTCTGGCTTTCGCTCGCAGCACTCCACGGAAACTGCCTTACTAAAACTCACTAACAATTTACTAACTGCTAAAACCAACAGCCAGTACTCCATACTCCTACTACTTGACCTCTCTGCGGCCTATGATACTGTTGACCACCCGCTCCTTCTCAATAAACTACATTCCCTTGGCCTCCGAGATTCTGCTCTATCCTGGTTCTCTGACTTTTTATCACAGCGCTCCTTCAGTTTCACCTACAACTTTGTCTCCTCCTCTCCATTGCCCCTTTCTGTGGGGGTCCCCCAAGGCTCGGTTCTTGGACCCCTTCTCTTCTCTATCTACACCTCCTCCCTTGGTCACTTAATAACTGCCCACGGCTTCCAATACCACCTATATGCTGATGACACCCAAATCTATCTGTCTACTCCTCACCTCACTCCTTCAGTCTCCTCTCGCATTACTAACTTACTAACTGACATATCAGCATGGATGTCGCACCACTTCCTTAAACTAAATCTCTCTAAAACTGAGCTATTAATATTCCCCCCCGCCCGTGCCCCCCTCCATGACTTTTCCATCAAAATCAACAATGCAACCATCAGTCCCTCCCTTCACGCCAGGGTACTAGGTGTAATCCAATCCAATCGTTGTCAAAAGTTTGTAGAATTCACCTCTGTAACATCTCTAAAATTCGCCATTTTTTAACAAGTGAAACCACCAAGCTCCTCATTCACTCCCTTGTTATCTCTCGCCTTGACTATTGCAACTCCCTTCTCATTGGCTTACCTCTCCATAGGCTATCCCCTCTTCAGTCTATCATGAATGCTGCTGCCAGACTTATCCACCTTACCAACTGCTCAGTGTCTGCCAACCCTCTACTTCAATCCCTACACTGGCTCCCAATCACCCAGCGAATTAAATTCAAAATTCTAACCACAACATACAAAGCCATTCACAACTCTGCCCCAAGCTACATCACTAATCTTGTCTCCAAATATCACCCAAATCGACCTCTCCGCTCTTCTCAAGACCTCCTGCTTTCAAGCTCTCTCATCTCCTCCTCCCATGCTCGTCTCCAGGATTTCTCCAGAGCCTCTCCCATCCACTGGAACTCGCTACCTCCATCTATCCGGCTATCCCCTACTCCTGCTACCTTCAGGCAATCCCTGAAAACTCATCTCTTCAGGAAAGCCTATCACGTCTCCAACTAATCTCCTACCACTTCCACCAGCTCATTCCCCACAGTTACAACCTTTTGTACCACCTGCCCCACCCTATTAGATTGTAAGCTCTTCTGAGCAGGGCCCTCTTAATCCTATTGTATTGTATTATAACTGTATTGTCTCCCTTTTATATTGTAAAGCGCTGCGTAAACTGTTGGCGCTATATAAATCCTGAATAATAATAATAATAATAATATGGGCCAGTTGGCAACAATTCCACACAACATCTGAATATGCCCAATTACTCAGTTAAGGGCCCTTGTCCATCTAATCATAAGACTCATCATGCACCCCAACTGACCCCCCCGCCATAGTCTTTCATAAAACAAAAAGTACAGGATGCGACAATATCAATATTCCTGCAGATATTATTTTCATAATAGATTACGCTTACATACCTGGGACACGGTTATTCTGAAAAGATAGTTCCCTTTAGACCCATGGCTGAGCCAGGGACGGGAAAGATCTCTCCCCTATATTATCACTTTTTTTTACTGTGCTTTGGTCCACATCTACTCATCACTTTCCTATGATAGGTATCAGTAGTTCTATTCTATGATTTTATCTCAGTTTACACATAATATCCTTCGTCTGGGCAGCATACGCCAGGATTACTACTACATTTTAATACAGAAATAGTGATAAACTGTTATCTCAGACATAATCCAACAACAACCTTTGACCCATATAATATTGCTGTGAACAGGTATCTTATTATAATGTTTTATTCCAAAAGATCACAATGCTTACAAACTATTTTATATGCTTTGATATATAATACAGACATTTTACGTTCTCACTCATTTGCAATCCCATAAGCCCACACTCACAATGTATTGTGTTTTTCAACAACTCAAGTGTATTATATTTCACTAACTGTTAAACTATACAGTTGTACTTTCTGGATTGTATCCTCTGCATAACGCTATTATCTTTTAATCTATTAATACACTTTTATGTATTACTTTTCTGTATGGATTTAATAAAATAAAGATTTATTGGAAAAAAAAAATCAAAGGGGAAACATTTACACTGACAGCAGATATGCGTTTGGAATAGCTCAAGATTTTGGGCCAATGGGAAAGCACAGAACTTCCTGACTAGTGCAGGGAAGCCAGTGAGACATGCAAAACTCATAGAGCGGCTATTTGAGGCCTTTCAGAAACCAGCAGAAGTTTCCATCTTGAAGGTAAAAAGACATGCAAGGGGAAATGACAAACCAGCCAGAGGAAATGCTTTGGCGGACCAAGCGGCAAGGAATGCTGCCCTTATGGCATTTGGAGTCACACTCACCGTAGAGGTCGCCCAGGTAGCGGGGACAGATTCCCCTCATCAAGAACAGTGGGATGTAGAAACTTTAATTCAGTTGCAGAACTAGGCCCCTGATGAAGAGAAGGATAAGTGGATCAAATGTAATGCTACCCAAAATCAGCAGGGCCTGTGGAGCGCTGACAACAGGTGGTGTCTACCCAGGAGTTTGTACCCAATTTTAGCACAATTGGCACATGGCATCAGTCGGCTGCTATTGGATAGCACCTGGATTTAGTGCATTTGCAGCCAGGTTTTGTGCTTCATGTCTCACTTGTGCTCTGTACAATGCAGGGAGGCCTGTCCATGTTTCCCAAAAGCATTTCCCTAAGCCAGATTTCCCTTTCCAAAGAATTCCAACAGACTACATTCAGATGCCCAGAATAGGCACCTATGAGTAAGCTCTAATGTGTGTTGACATGTTCTCAGGTTAGCCTGAATGCTGGCCGGTAGCTAAAGCACATGCAAAAACAACAGCAAAGAAAATTTTGAATGAAATAGTTTGTAGATATGGAGTTCCTGAAACTATTGAGTGACAGAGGATCCCATTTTACTGGGGAAATAATGAAAGTGGTAATGGAAGCCCTTCACATGCAGCAAGCTTTCCATACACCTTATCATCCACAAAGTAGTGGTAAAGTTGAGAGACTTACCCTATTTATCGGCGTATAACACGCACTTTTTCACCCTGAAAATCGGGTGAAAATTGGGTGTGCGTGCTATACGCCGATGTATAAAAAAAAAGCATTGGTACATACTGTGTATATCGATCAGATGGCGAGCAGACGCGATCGGAGTAAGCCTGGGAGACCTGCGAGTCCTGGGACACTCATCTTAAGCATTGCAGAGCTCCGGCAGCCTTCCCCCACCGCAGCACACACAGAGGAAACTTTCTCTCTCACTAACTCTCGCGGCCATGAGGTCGTATCCATGGTAACCCTCTGCACAGCTCGTAAGAGTTTAGCTCTGACTGGAATCGCAACACGAGCAAGCAGGTACAAATCGATCTTAAATGGCAGCGTGGGAAAAAGTCTCCGGCGGGGGGTGAGGGGGGAGGAAGGTTGCGCAAATACAGTATACACACTGTCTGACATGACACCCTTGTCCCAGCCCAGAAATACAGCCCTTACAAGAAATAGAAAATTAAACGGAAATAATGTAAAAGGGAATTGTTAGTTAGCAATAATGGAGAATCTTTCAATGAAGGATAATCTGGACAATCTGTCATTAATGAAGTGAGAATGTTAAAAATCTATCTCAGTGCTGGTTCACACTCGTGTGGTCTGTGATATTGCATGTGATTTAGACTGCACTGTAGTCTAAATCACATGTGATGTCAGTGCGATGCGATTTCAGCCAAAACTGATAGTATGGCTGATATTGCATCACAATCTGGCCAAACTCACACAGGACCCTTTTTGTGGTCCGCACCAGAATAGGATCACACTCATGCGATCCGATTCATGTCCGAACTGTCAGTTTGCAGTGCTATATGCGAGCTGAAATAGGGGTGTCATTAACTTTGTATTGACACGCCCCGCAGATCGCATATGGCAGTGTGAACTGTTGTGCAAGTCAGGTTCGATGCGAGAACCCACAGTGGATTCGCAGGGTTCCCGCATTGCACAAGGGTGAATCAAGCCTTAATCAAATACCGGTATGAGGGAACCCTGCAAATCCACTGCAGGTTCTCGCATCGAACCTGACTCGCACAGCAATTCACACTGCCATATGCATTCTGTGGGCATGTCAATACATTGGTAATGACACCCCCATTTCAGCTCACATATCGCACTGCGAACTGACAGTTCAGACATGAATTGGATCGCATAGGTGTGAACACCCATGCGATCCAATTCTGGTGTGGACCAAAAAAAGGGTCCTGTGCGTGTTTGGTCTGAATGCATGCAAATTCAGCAATACTATCTGTATGACTGAAATCGCATAACTTGGACATTGCATGTGATCTGCAGTCTGGTGTGAATCGCATGCGATCTCGCAGAGCACAGTAATGTGAACCGGCACTAAGCATACCTTTCAAATACCAGTAGTTCAATTGGCAGTGTACAGGGCAGGCAGCAGTGTGTGCACTGGTCTTAAAGGGAACCAGAGTGACAAGATGACTGCAAGGAGGGGGGCAAAGAATTACACTGCCTGACAGCAGGGAGGGGAGCTAAAAGTTGCACACTCCCTGCTCCCCCATCCCTACAAAGCAGAGTGTGTGTCTATTTGCCCCCTCCCCATCAGGCACAGTGGGGATGTCCTGAACTTGTACCCTTTTAGGTACAAATGTTTTAAAGGCAGACAAAGTGACAGAGAGCCTGATGGTGTGTGTTTTTTCTTAGCCCCCCTCTGCAAAGTGACACACACTGCCTGACGGGGGGGGGGGGGCAAAGAGATGAGGGGGCAGATGACACAGAGGGGCTGGGGTTTTTAGCCCCTACTAGTCCACTAGTGATCTTACACCAGTATGATAATAACACCATTATTACCATATTACCATACCATACTAAACACAGCCATTCTGCAACACACAGATAGTACAACAGAGTACTGGTAAATTTACACACCCAATACTGCCTTACTTTTTTTATTTAAATTTAGGTTAAAAGAATACCACGGACTCATCCAGACAAAGCACTCTGCACTATCATAAGTGCCTGCTCAGTTAAACAACTGCATTCACTACTGTACTTACAGTATTTCACTACTACTGGTATCCCAAATGGCATCAAAACAAAAGCGTGGAGCATATACAGCTGGTTTCAAGTTAAAGGTTGTGGAATATGCCAAACAACATGGAAATAGGGCTGCAGCAAGGCATTTTGGAGAGCCACCAATAGAATGCACAATACGAGAGTGGCGAAAAATGGAAGAAAAACTAAAGACATTAGCAAAAACAAAATGCAATTTTCGCAGCGGTGTTGTTAAATGGTCAACATTAGAAGAAAAAGTGAAGGAATTTGTACTAAATCATAGAAAAGCTGGCATTGCTTTATCAACAAAAATGATCATCATTGAAGCAGTGCAAATACAGGATTTCAAAGGGACAACATCATGGTGCCAAAGATTTATGAAGAGGCATGAGCTTCGAATGCAAACAAGAACCAGGATTGCTCAGCGTATGCCGGATGATTATGAAGAGAAGATAATACAGTTTTGTCGCTTTATTATCAAACAAAGGAAAAGACACAATTTTGAAATTGGTCAAATCTGCAACATGGACGAAGTACCCCTCACTTTTGATGTTCCTTCAAATAAAACTGTGGAAGCAAAAGATGCCAAGACCGTAACAATCAAAACTTCAGGGCATGAAAAAAATCGTTATACCGTGGTCCTTGCCTGCACCGCAGATGGAAACAAGCTACCACCATTGGTCATTTTTAAAAGGAAAACTCTTCCAAAGGAGAAAATTCCAAGTGGCATAAATGTGCATGTTCATCCTAAAGGTTGGATGGACGAAGAAGGCATGAGGCTTTGGATTAGAAATGTGTGGGAGAAGCGCCCGGGTGCTTTGTTAAAGAAGCCATCCTTGTTAGTACTGGACTCATTTAGATCTCATCTTACAGAACCAAAAAGAAAGAACTGAAAATGTGCAAAACAGAAATGGCCGTCATTCCAGGAGGACTTACATCACAACTACAGCCATTAGATGTTTCCATTAACAAGCCCTTCAAAGCTTTCATGCGTGAAGAATGGAATAAATACATGTGTGATGAAAGCCAACACGAAGTTACCAATTCTGGGCGAATGAAAAGACCTGACATTTCAAAAGGGTGTCAATGGACAAAGACTTTGTTCGACGCAGTTAAAGAAGATATTGTTATCAAATCTTTTAAGAAATGTGGCATAAGCAATGCTTTGGATGGTAAAGAAGACGCCCTGATTTATGAAGACAGTAGCAGTCAATGCAGCAGTGTTCAGTTCGATTTTGAAGATAGCAGTGAAGATGAAGAGTTTCTTGGTTTCCCAGACAGTAGCGATTTCTGATTTTAAACTTTTGTTAAAACATATACCATAAAATCCAAGTTGCTTCGGTAAAACAGTTGATTTTACTTTCCCGTTAAGTTATTTACCTTATATGTTGTATAAATGTTAATAAAAAAAAGTTCTGAGTTACCCTTATTTTGCTTCAAAGTTCTTTTCTTTAAAATAATTTTTTTTCCTGAAAATTCCGTCTTAAAATTAGGTGCGTGTTATACGCCAGTGCGTGTTATACGCCGATAAATACGGTAATTGAATTTTGAAAAACAGATGTGCAAAAATTAAAGCAGATATAGGAAAAGGATGGGTGGAAGCTTTGCCATTAGCCCTATATTCTGTATGAACTACCCCTAAACAACCACTGATTTGTTTAAACATTACATGCCCGTTTAACACTAAATGTACACGGTTGGGCAATTCAGATTGCACCGGAGCAAAGATTACAATTTATGGAGTAAACTATGGTCAATATTATCATATCCCAGATCCAGAACTAAATAGAACCCTTTATAGTACAAATTGCTCACAGTTCCCAATATGTGAAAATATTGGTTACCTGAGATTCCATGTTATTGAGGGGGCGCATGCGTGGACGCCTGAGAGGATAGTTATGCCTGCTTAGAGCTCCGCTCCGAGGCCGTTCATGCCGGAGGACTACAGATCCCAGAGACGCCGAAAATCTGCAAAACTACCAGGCACTTACTTGTAAAGCCCTCAGGTACTGTTAGAATGGTTCTGAAGGGCAAGTTTATGTCCGGTAACATTAAAGAAACGCCATCCAGGCTGACACCCAAGATGGCGGCGGCAGTCTCCTCACAGCCCAGGACTTCACATACTGCCAAGCCATTGAAACTCAGTGCAAACACTCTGGATTTTACTGGAGAGTCTGACTCAGACATAGGAGGCTCACAGACAGCATCCCAAACAGATTTATTTAAAAAATTTGAACGAATATTACAGAAAGCTCTGAAACAGACATCAGACCACATAACAGATAAACTAACAAGTGAAATTAGAGAATTGGGGCAAAGAACAGCTGGGTTAGAAATAAGGGTGGATGATTTGGAAAGCCAAACGCAGCAATATATATTAAAATTTATGAACCTTAAAGAAGAAAATGCTGTATTACAGTCACGTTTAGAGGACCAAGAGAATAGGGACCGTCGGGCTAACTTGCAGATTAGAGGTATCCCTGAGACAGTCCTTGATGTTCAAGCCACTATTACCGCACTGTTTCAGGAATTACAACCTGGTATTCCAATAGAGAGATTAGAGATGTATAGACAGCATAGAGCCTTAACTCAACATAAAATGAATGGTCCTCCTAGAGACATAATTGCTGAAATGCATTATTATTGCATTAAAGAGCAATTGCTTGCAGCAGCCAGAGGGAAGGATTCTCTCACCTTTCAGGGTCATTAAAAACCAGATATGTATGTCGCTCTTCAGAGGACTTGCAGTCAGCCTTGACTGAAATGGGCCTAGCGGACCAGGACCCATCTAAAGATTTGTCATGCAGAAGGTCAGCCTCAAGATCACCTCAGCAAAATGCAACAGCAGCCTGTAACTCTTCCACCCCTTCACGTCAGAAATTACATAAGCGAGGCCGCTTTGACAACCCTTCCCCTAACAATGAAGATTCAATGGACTGATCTTCATATATCTGTTGAAAAATTTCTTCTATACGGATCCCCAGTATTGTGTTATAATCTGATTGAATAAACCCATTATTCACAATACCATCATTCCAGGTTTATGGACTTCCAGTCTAATCCTTATTGCTCATGATTATATCAATTATCTTTATTTATTTATTTATTTATTTATTGTGATTACTTGAATAATTACAATATGTAATATATTTCGGTTGCTTCCTACTCAATTTTTATTTTCAAAATTATTATTATTTTTTTTTTTTTGACAGCTCTTAGTAATCATTTTTGATTATCCCCTGTTACCAGGATATGGTTAGTACTTAATATCCTATCTACTGGTAAAATGTGTATATGTATATATATATAATTTTTATTAATTTATTTATTTTAATTACTTATTTATTTTTCAGTCACAATTACCATAAAAATAAACAATCTTATGGCCGGTAGTGATTTAGATAATTTAGTTTGCCTAAGATTGCGTCTAGTATCATAAGTTATAGTTGACTATTATACTGGAACTGTAGTTCTCCGGTGAAGTTCGTCCCTTTGGAACTTCTTGCTGCCCCCCTTTCCACCCTCGGACTCTCGCTATTATTATGTGGGACTCCGAGGATGGTTTTGGAGCCTCTTGGAGTCTTTTGATTACTCCTCTGAGTTGCTCCTATACCCTAGTATTTTGCTTTTATTTATGTTTAAAGTGTTATCATATTAGGGTTACTCAATTGCAAATTGTTTTTTTTTATTCTGTCCTTTCTTTTCCTTTTCTTTCTCTCGAGGTGGTGACCATGGCTCTATTCATTAACTGTACTCTTTATGTTGTGATAGTCATTTCTGGTCTACTATGGCCCCGATAAACATTTTATCCTTGAATGTACAAGGATTTAATATCCCACATAAACATACAAAAGCAATGAGATCTTTCTCAGCTAAGAAGGCACAAATTATTTGTTTGCAGGAAACTCACTTTACAGATAAAGCTACCCCTAGATTTCTTTCTCCCTCTTATCCACAATTTTATACCGCCTCAACCACAGTTAAACAACGTGGGACTCTTATTGGATTTCATTGTTCTATGCCATTCACTCTTTTAACACAACTGAACAATCCGGAGGGAAGATATTTACTGCTTATGGGTTATATATCGGATATGGCTGTCACAATGGTATCATATTATGCACCAAATAAGAGAACAGAATCCTTTTTGTCTGATCTGTTTCAAATTGTGGAAACTCACAAATTTGGCACTGTAGTTTTATGTGGAGATTCTAATGCAACAGTTTTCCCCTTCTTAGATAAGTCTCCTCCGGCACCTATCAATAGGTCAATTAAAGTAACTCTTCAACATCTACTTACTAAACATGGTTTGGTAGATACATGGCGAGAACTTAATCCTACTAGTAGGCATTTTACACATTACTCCTACACACATAAATCTTTCTCACGTATAGACCATATTCTAGTCCCTTATATGAAATTTTATCTTCAAACATTCTCCCCTTTACATGGACAGACCATTGTGCAATACGCACAACTATTGCTTCTACAATACCTAGGTCCCACGATACCAATTGGTGTATTAATGACTCTACATTAGCTCATCCTTCCCATCGAAGAGAAATTGAAGTAGCACTAAATGATTATCTCTCTTCCAATGATACAGGAGATATTTCTGACACCACATTATGGGAAGCTCATAAAGTGGTTATTCGTGGTAGATTGATACAACAAGCTACAAACCTTAAAAGAGAACGTAAACTTTTGTTTGCAAAGTTGGAAGATAACTTTAATTCTTGTCATTCCGCCTTTCAATCATCCCCGAATGCCATTAACAATGCAAAATTAGACAAAGCCCGTCTAGATCTGGATTTATTTTTAACTGACTCAGCAGACAAACTCATACGTAAACGCCAACATATTCAATACCTTAATGCCAATAAACCTACCACCCCTTTGGCAAGAAATTTGAAATGAATAAATCAAATACGGACTCCTATAAGGTTGAAAACGTCACGTGACGCGTATACTAGTAATCCAATTAAAATATTAGAAGTATTTCGATCTAATTTAGCTAAAGTATATTCCTCTGCTCTAGAGTTTAATCAGACCAATGCAGACACTCTTTTCTCCAATATTAAACTCCCTACTTTAGCTAATGAACAGCGAGAGCGACTTGAGTGTCCTATCACAAATATTGAAGTTCAGATCGCTATAAAAAGTTTGGAACTCCATAAAAGACCAGGCCCAGATGGGTTTTCGGCTTCATATTATAAATATTTTGAACACATCTTGACTCCAGTTTTGACTAGAGCCTTTAATTCTCTTTTGGCAAGACACTCATTTCAATCTGAGTGTCAGGGATCTACCAGCACCAGACCTGGGCGTTTGCATGCGCCTATGCGCCGGCGCGCCCCTGTGCAAATACTGCAGCGAACTTCTACTGTTTCCATGCATCAGCGCGGCGCTTGGGCGCGCGCGGGTGCGCGGCACGTGTGCGTTCACGTTAGCGCCGTTTTGGCGCCAAGGAGCGCATAAGAGTTCCCCTGTTCCATGGGTGCGTTGCTGCTTCGTCTCAGCTCTGTGATTTCTGTTAACCTGCACCTGATTGATTGTTTCCTGATTTGACCCGGCTTGTCTGACCATCCGTCCCGCTCCAACCCGACCCGGCCCGCCTGACTATCCTGCTGCTTCTACCAAATATCATTGCCAACCTCTGCCTGCCTATCAACTCTGCCTCTGCCTGCCGTTATTGCCTGTCTCACCTACCTACTGACCCAGTCTGTCTGACCTTGCTTGTGCCTGCTGTTTGCTCCTTCCTGTTGCACCTTCAGCTCCAGCTCCAGTGATCTCTGCATCTCCAGTGTTCCAGCCTGCTGCTTCCAGTTACCACCTTACCTGCAGTCCAGCCATCCCTGGAGGGCTCTCCACCTCACTCCAGCATCAGAGACTCTACTTCAACAGGCACTCCTACCCCACTGCGTTCAGGAGACCACTGTCCCCACTCCAGTGGCTCCTGAACCAGCGTTGTATGAGAGGTCTTCTCCTACAAGTCAGGCTCTACTACCAGGTACCTGACAGTACGAAGCAGCCATGACTGAGCCTGCAGGAGACACCTCTCCGATGAAGGAAATATGCACACACCTTGCGGCCCTCACTCAAGCAGTGCAATCCCTTCAGGATAACTATAACAGACTGGAAGGACAAGTTCAGAATCTTGCAGGGTCTAACCCCATGGCCTCCTCTTCAGCCGCAGCTCCAGCACAGACTGCTCCAGTTCATTCAGTTGTGATGCTTCCACCTGAACCAAGGGTTCCCATTTCTGAGAGATTTTCCAGAGACCGGGCTAAGTTTGGGGCCTTTCGCAATGCCTGCCAGCTCTTTTTTGCCTTACAGCCCCGAACCTTCTCGCTGGAAGTCACCAAGGTGGGGTTTGTGATTTCCCTCCTACAAGGGGAACCTCAGACCTGGGCTCACCGATTACTTGAGGGGCAGTCAGCCCTAACCCAATCTTTATCATCCTTTTTTGAAGCCATGGCGCAACTATACGAGGACCCTCAACAGACTGCCACAGCCGAATCAGCTCTGTTCGCGCTCCAGCAAGGCCGCAGACCAACTGAGGACTATGTCACTGACTTCAGGCGTTGGAGCGCGGACACACAGTGGAACTATGCGGCCCTGCGCCACCAGTTCCGCATGGGTCTATCTGAAGGACTAAAAGATGAACTTGCTCGAGTGGGTATACCAAATACTCTTGAGGCCTTGATCTCCTTGACCATTCAAATTGACCGTCGCCTCTGAGAACGTCGGTCTGAACGCTCTGCTCAACATTTCCGCCCGGCCTGGATGACAGCACAGGCTCCGGTTCCTGCAGCATGCTACTTACCCTAACCCAGTATGAATCCAGTTAATGTCACGCCTGACACTTCTGAACCCATGCAGTTAGGACTGATGCGACCTGCCTTGTCTTCTGAAGAACGTGCTTGATGTCGGCAACTTAATCTGTGCCTCTATTACAGTGGAACCGGGCACTATGTCCATAATTGTCCAGTCAAAATAAGTAAGTGCCCATCTCCTGTGTATACCAGTCTCTCTGCTCTGTCTGCGAATTCTACCCACCTTGCCATTCCTCTCTCATTACAGCTCCAAGAAGAGACAATCCCAGTCAATGCTATCATTGACTTCTGAGCATGCAGCTGCTTTATCGATTTAACTTTTGCCAGCCAACATAACATCCCTTTACGGACTAATGCCCATGGACTCTCTGTATTCCTAGCTGATGGTTCCGGCATCAGATCCGGACAAGTAACTCAAGAGACTCTGCCCTTGCCTGCTACCACTTCCTCCCAACATAAGGAACTGCTGGTCCTTGATGCCATCACCTCTCCTATGTTTCTCATTATCCTGGGCATTCCCTGGCTGCAGGCCCACAATCCACACATCCACTGGGCATCTGGAGAAGTAAAATTCCTGTCATCCTACTGTCAAGAGCACTGTTTGATGAAAGATCCAGATCCCTTAGCCACTCTGCTTTGTCTGGACACCGACCAGAAAATTTGCCAGGCCATACCTAATCAATATCACAAATACATCAATGTTTTCAGTAAGAAGGGGGCAGACTCTCTTCCACCTCATCGCTCCTACGATTGCCCCATCGAGTTTCTGCCAGGATCCGAAATTCCATTCGGACGCATCTTTCCTTTATCAGAAAAAGAACAAGAAGTACTAAAAACGTATATAGATGAAAACGATGTTCTCAGGGACTTTCTAGATGTGTTTGTGATCGCATATCTGGACGATATCTTGATCTTCTCGGAATCTCTTGATCTGCATCGAGAACATGTCTGCAGGGTGTTGGGTCGTCTCTGCTTACACAGACTTTATGCAAAAGCGGAGAAATGTGAGTTCGAGCAACAGAGCATTTAATTCTTGGGGTTAATAATCTCTTCAACTGGCATCAAAATGGACCCGCAGAAGGTTTCCGCTGTTCTGGACTGGCCGGTACCCCTGGACAAGAAGGGAATTCAGCGGTTTATCGGGTTTGCAAACTTTTATAGGAAGTTCATCAGGGGGTTCTCAGCCATAATTGCACCCATCACGCAGTTGACCAAACAGAATGCCCGTTTTTCCTGGAATCAACTAGCCCAAGATGCTTTCGAGAATCTCAAGAGACTGTTTACCTCGGCACCAATCCTCAGTCATCCTGAACCGTCATTACCGTTCATTTTAGAAGTTGATGCTTCTAAGAGAGCGGTGGGTGCATACTTTCGCAACGTAAAGGCAGCAAAGACGTAATGCATCCTGTGGGGTTCTTCTACCGTAAACTCTCCCCTGTGGAGAAGAACTACGATGTTGGTGACTGGGAGCTTCTCGCTATTAAGACTGCACTGGAGGAGTGGAGGTACCTGTTGGAGGGGGCTATGCATCCAGTACTAATTTACACTGACCATAAAAACCTGGAGTATTTGCGATCTGCTAAACGACTAAAGCCCCGACAAGCCCGCTCTGTTTTTCTCACGTTTTTCCTTCCATATTACTTATTGGCCAGGCTCAAAAAATATTAAACCAGATGCGTTGTCACGAATGCATGACAACCCAGAGGACTTATCTACTCCTGACACCATCTTACCTGCAAACAATTTCCTACTCCTACAAACAGATCTACTCTCCCAGATTAAGGAAGCATCCTCCGAGTCAGCCAGGCCTACAGGGATTACTCTGATAAACAGAGATGGATTATTCTGGAAAGGAAGTCAAATTTTTGTCCCTGAGGAGGTTCGGGTCAAGGTCTTGATGCTTCTTCATGATCATCCATTGGCAGGTCACTTTGGGGTTCGCAAAACCCTGGAATTGGTGCAGCGTACATTCTGGTGGCCCAATCTGAAAGACTTTTGCGAAAAATATGTCAGCTCCTGCCCCATCTGTACCCAGAATAAGACATCCAGGAATCGAGCTTGGGGCTTGTTAAAACCTTTACCTGTACCCGATAGACCCTGGAAAATGATTTCCATGGATTTTATTGTGGATCTTCCATGTTCTGAGGGGTGTTCAGCCATCTTTGTGGTGGTGGACCGTTTAACCAAGATGGCCCTTTTTCTTCCTTTAAGGGGAACCCCATCTGCCATTGAAACTGCTCGTATATTTATCAAGGAAATCATGAGACTACATGGAGTTCCTGTAAACATTTTCTGATAGAGGGGTACAATTCACCTCACGTTTTTGGAGAGCCCTGTGTGAAACCCTAAAAATTGAACTGGCCTTGTCCTCGGCCTATCATCCTCAAACTAATGGGCAGACAGAGAGGACCAATCAGACCCTTAAACAATACATGAGATGCTTTCCATCCTTAACATAGGACGATTGGGTATCCCTGCTGCCTTTAGCAGAATTTGCTTACAACAATGCCAAACATTCTGCCACCGGTCAATCCCCTTTTTTTGCCAATTATGGCTTCCATGTAACCTTTCTACCCGATTTCCTTCCAGAGTCTTCAGTTCCGGCAGTACAGAGTACAGTGGATTTCCTCAGTGACAACAACCAGATGTTGCAGGAAGCAATGTCCAAAGCCCAGGCAGACGGCAAGAGAGTCTTCGATCGAAAAAGAAGAGGGGAGTTGAAGTTACAGCTTGGTGATCAGGTATGACTTTCTACCAATAATATCAAATTAGCATGTCCTTCTAAGAAGTTGGCACCTAGATTTTTGGGACCTTTTCCGGTTAAGAGGAAAATTAATGAAGTTTCTTACGAACTGACTTTGCCTGATTCTCTTAAGATTCACCCGGTATTCCATGTATCTCTGCTTAAACCTGCTGTACCTTATCCCTTCCCGGGTAGAGGAACTAGACCTCCTAAACCTAATTTAATTGATGGCAGGGAGGAATTTGAGGTTGAGGCTATCCTTGACTGTAGAAGAAGACAAGGACAAAACCAATTCCTAATTAAATGGAAAGGCTACGGCCCAGAAAGTAACTCATGGGAACCAGACAGTAATGTTCATGCTAGGCGTTTAGTTTGTGCCTATTTCTCTACCCATCCTGAGAAAAGAAGGCTTATGGGCATCCGGAGGCTGCCCTTTGGGGGGGCAATGTCAGGGATCTACCAGCGCCAGACCTGGGCGTTTGCATGTGCCTATGTGCCGGCGCGCCCCTGTGCAAATACTGCAGCGAACTTCTAGTGTTTCCATGCATCTGCGCGTCCCCACTCCGGTGGCTCCTGAACCAGTGTTGTATGAGAGGTCTTCTCCTACAAGTCAGGCTCTACTACTAGGTACCTAACACTGAGACACTAAAATCTATTATAGTTATGATTCCCAAACCCCGTTCAGACTCTACTTATTGGACTAATTATCATCCTATATCCCTCCTCAATTTAGATATTAAATTGCTTGCCAAGATATTGGCATCTAGATTGAATAATATTATAGGTCAACTTATACACAGGGACCAAACGGTTTTATACCCAAGAGATAGGCAGGGGACAATATAAGATGAACCCTTTTACTCATTCAAGCAGTCAAATCCAGACGCCTCTTATCTTTAGACATCAAAAAGGCATTTGACTCAGTCACTTGGCCATATATGCAGTATATGCTCCAAAAATGGGGTTTTGGAATACATTTCCTTACCTGGGTTTCCTCTCTTTATAACAATCCGAGGGCTTATATTAAATATGCTGGCTACAAATCGGCAATGCTGGATATTAGAAGAGGTACAAGACAGGGCTGCCCCCTATCTCCGCTGCTTTTCGCCCTACTTATAGAACCTTTAGCACAATTAATGAGATCTAATCCAGATATCAAAGGTATCGAATTAGGTGGTTACCAACACAAACTTTGTCTTTTTGCAGACGATATTCTTATTTTTTTATCTCATCCCCATATTTCCGCCCCCAATCTTCTTAACGTACTTGATAAATTTGCACATTTTTCAGGGCTCTATGTAAACCCCGTTAAATCAAATGCGTTAAATATCTCTTTAACATTATCAAATCTTCAACAGGCTCAAATTTCTTTACCATTTAATTGGGTCTCTCATCAATTACCATATTTAGGAGTATACCTTACATCCTCACTTTCTGACCTTTTTGCAGCTAACTATCTACCTCTATTGAAGCAAGCCACAGGCCTTTTGAAACAATGGTCCTCTCTCCCATTGTCATGGTTAGGACGAATAAATGCTATAAAAATGTCGTTATTACCGAAATTTTTATACTTATTCAGAGTACTCCCAATCTCTATACCATTATACTTCTTCAGACTTACACAACGTAAAGTCATGTCTTTCATTTGGGGTAATATTAAACCCCGTATACCTAAATCTACTCTTTACCTTAGCAAAACGTGTGGGGGTTTGGGGTTACCAAACTTTTCCTCTTATTACAATGCTGCACAAATATCAATATTATCTAAATACCATTCTATAGAAGAAATACCCCTTTGGGTAGCTATTGAATCTATTAATAGCGACCCCATATCTGTAGCCAATTTGTTATGGCTACAACCTAGAGATAGATCTCATCTAATTAACCCCATTACGAAACATTTGTTGGATATTTGGGATAAGTTTGGTAAATCTCATAAGCTCCAATCTATATACAACCCCCTTCTTTCTTTTCTCGGGATCCCAGCCTTTTATCCTGCTTGGAAATTTCCAAAGTCATTCTCTGCTTGGTCCTCTACAAACGTGGTTAGATTATACAAGCTAGTCTCTACTGATAATTTTTTCTAATATAATTTTCTATATTATGTGCTAACAATGGACTAACTTGTAATGAATTATTTTGTTATCTACAAATCAAAAATTTTTACATGCCTTTCCTTATGACCGGTATTCCACTTAATCAAATGTCTCAATTCGAACATATTTGTATGAGTGACCTACACGTTAAAGGGCTTATTTCACTTATTTATCAAAATCTCATTAATAATCCTAATGATATACTTTCCTCTTATACTGCTAAATGGGCAACAGATTTAGGACGAATGTTCACCATCGATGACTGGTCTAACATCTGGTTGGCTACCAAATCCTCATCTCCTAATTGTTTTGCTCTGGAAACTATTTTCAAAGTTATGGCGCGTTGGTATCTAGTACCAGCTAGAATAGCAAAATTTACTCCTTCTTATCCTAATAATTGCTTCCGAGGTTGTTCCACACCAGGTACCCACTTTCATATATGGTGACAATGCCCGATTGCTCAAGAATTCTGGAAAAACATATTTGCTATGGCGTCTAAAGCTTTAGAAACCCCTATAGCCCTAGAGCCAGCCATTGCACTTCTAAATCTTAAACCGGCCAGTATTACCCGTAATCAATTCAAATTGCTGATTCAAATCAATACTGCTGCCAAAAAAACCATAAGGCATGGAAGTCCAATACACTGATCGTGGCGGAAGCCAAACATAGAACGAACAAGGCCCTCATTTTCGCAAAAATGACAGCTATTGAAGACAATAGTATTAATAAATTCTGTATGATTTGGCAGCCATGGGTTAAGCACTTTTTTTCTTCTGATTTTGACCAGTCATTGATGTTACCCTATTAGAATCCTTGTTGTATTAATGTATTATTAATTATCCATGTCGGGAGCCGGGTCACCACTTCGAGGGATTCTCTCTTTTCTTCTTTTCTCTTCTTATCTTACTATCTGTCTTCTAAGATTCCTTTAATTTTTAGGGCAAACCTGTGTAATCCTTATTTAGTATTCAACACTAATGTTATAATGCCCGTATAGTTCTTATATTCTATTCTCTTCTTACTCTACTAACTTTTCTTTTATTATTTACTACACAAATGATAATTTTGGGATACTTTAACATTTTACTTAAATGACTTATATTTCATTGGTAATGAGTAATGCTTTTATGAGCATTCGACTTTCACAATTTTTCTCTTTCAATAGTTATATATAGTTAATAATTTGTAAGGAGAGTATTACTCCTTTTTCTCTTTTTTTACTTTAATTTCTTTCTCTCCTCTCTCAGGTATACTACATGGACTAATTATTGTGTGTAATAATAATTTTAGTTTTGAATAACCATGCCCCCACCTATACACAGTTTGAGCCCATGAGGGGTGGATAGGTGGTCTGGAGGCATGTTTTATATATCTCTCATATATAACTTTTGACCTATATTTGGGTCCACACATTTATAACTAATTTAAACTATATCTATTATCTTTGATTTCACCTCGTCTGTGAGAATTGGTTTTAGTAATGAATATATAGATATAACTCTACTGTTCATATATGTATCCCTTGTTATGATATCTGATATACTTTTTCTTCTCTTATGCAAATTTCAATAAAAATATTGAACAAGAGATTCCATGTTATTGCTTCAAGTTTTTTAGGAGCAGGCATACCGTCCATACATAGAGGGTTATATTATATATGTGGAAATAAAGCTTATGCCTGGCTTCCTAATAATGTTACAGGTACATGTTGTATTGGGAAGTTAGCACCTGCTTTGGCTGTTCGCAAAGATACAGTGCGACCAGATCAAAGTCCAGAATACCCTTTAGTGTTCAAAAGAGAGCTGTTCACTGAAGGTGACATGGCATGGTCATGGTTCCCTTCCTGGACAGGATGGGGAATTGAAGCAATGAAAAGAATAAATAATTACACTAGAATTGTAGATTAGATCATTAACCTTACTACCACTGATATAGGTTTATAAAGTGAAAAATGGCTCAGCTTAAAAAAGTAGTTTTAGAGCACAGATTAACGTTAAATTATCTCACTGCAGCTCAAGGTGGGATGTGTAAGGTATTTCACACTGACTGTTGTATATACATTTCTGATAATGAGGACATTATTAAAGGGCATCTTGCTAAGATAAGAGAACTGCAGAATAAGGCCAGAGATATTCCTAAAGATGGATGGAACCCCATTATGGGTTTAGGAGGTTTTGGTGACTTTTTAAATGGCATAGCAACATGGTTACAGAAACTAAGCGCTTACATTGTGATGTTCCTATTACTTAAATTTGTTATTTGCTTCCTCATCAGGCTATGCCTCTGTGTGACTACCCACTGTACCAACAAATGTACCACCAGCCCTGATGAACCCATTATTGTGAGAAAACTAGGAGAGAGCTGAATGGGACACCATGTCTCTGCGCCAATGTAACAGGAGTTACCAGAAATTGGCTGAACGTAACGCGGGGAAGAAGGGAAATGACATGGACATTCACTGTATTGTTCATTTAAGCACAAGAGACTCCATTTTGTTCGCACTGTTGAAATGTGTTCTGTAACCTTCACCTAACACACAGACACATCTTCTGCTAGAAGCTCTATACTCCCCCCTCCCCTCTCAGGGTTTTACTTTTGCAATTGTTCTATTTGCTAGGTTTTATTAATATATTTCTATTTGTTAGCTTTTAATAACATATTTCTATTTGTAAGTTTTTAATAACATCTCACACCACCCCTTTCTTATCTATGTATAAAATAACATGTAATAATACATTTTGGCACTGAACTTACATTTTAATCACTTGACGACCGCCTCACGCTGATATACGTCAGCAGAATGGCACGGGCAGGCAAAATCACGTACCTGGTACGTGATTGCCTTCCCGCGGGCGGGGGGTCCCCTTTGCAATCGCTCCCAGCCAATGAGATTCTTCCCCTGCCTCTGTGTAGTACACAGAGGCAGGGGATGTGATGTCATCTCTCCTCGGCTCTGCAGTTTCCGTTCCGGCGCCGAGGAGAGAAGACATCAATGTGAGTGCACAACACACACACATCACAGTAGAACATGCCAGGCACACATAACACCCCCTTTACCCCCCGATCCCCCCCCGATTACCCCCTAATCACCCCTCACCCCCTGTCACACTGACACCAAGCAGTTTTTTTTCTGATTACTGCATGGTGTCAGTTTGTGACAGTTACTGTGGTAGGGCAGTTAGTAGCCCCCTGTAGGTCTAGGGTACCCCCCTAACCCCCCTAATAAAGTTTTAACCCCTTGATCACCCCCTGTCGCCAGTGTCAGTAAGCAATCATTTTTCTGATCGCTGTATTAGTGTCACTGGCGACGCTAGTTAGGGACGTAAATATTTAGGTTTGCCGTCAGCGTTTTATAGCGACAGGGACCCCCATATACTATCTTATAAATGTTTTAACCCCTTGATTGCCCCCTAGTTAACCCTTTCACCACTGATCACCGTATAACCGTTACGGGTGACGCTGGTTAGTTCATTTTTTTTTTATAGTGTCAGGGCACCCGTCGTTTATTACCTAATAAAGGTTTAGCCCCCTGATCGCCCGGCGGTGATATGCATCGCCCCAGGCAGCATCATATTAGCGCCAGTACCGCTAACACCCACGCACGCAGCATACGCCTCCCTTAGTGGTATAGTATCTGAACGCATCAATGTCTGATCCGATCAGATCTATACTAGCGTCCTCAGCAGTTTAGGGTTCCCAAAAACACAGTGTTAGTGGGATCAGCCCAGATACCTGCTAGCACCTGCGTTTTGCCCCCCTGCCCATCGCAGCTCAGCCCATCCAAGTGCAGTATCGATCGATCACTGACACTTACAAAACACTAAACGCATAACTGCAGCGTTTGCAGAGTCAGGCGTGATCCCTGCGATCGCTAACAGATTTTTAGGTAGCGTTTTGGTGAACTGGCAAGCACCAGCGGCCTAGTACACCCCGGTCGTAGTCAAACCAGCACTGCAGTAACACTTGGTGACGTGGCGAGTCCCATAAGTGCAGTTCAAGCTGGTGAGGTGGCAAGCACAAGTAGTGTCCCGCTGCCACCAAGAAGACAAACACAGGCCATCGTGCCCATAATGCCCTTCCTGCTGCATTCGCCAATCCTAATTGGGAACCCACCACTTCTGCAGCGCCCGTACTTCCCCCATTCACATCCCCAACCAAATGCAGTCGGCTGCATGAGAGGCATTTTCTTTATGTCCTCCCGAGTACCCCTACCCAGCGAACCCCCCCAAAAAAGATTTTGTGTCTGCAGCAAGCGCGGATATAGGCGTGACACCCGCTATCCTGTCCTGACAATCCTGGTCTTTGCATTGGTGAAAAAAAAAAACACAAAAACAATATAAAATAAAAAAAAATAATTGTCATTTTATTGTTCTCTCTCTATCTATTCTCTCTCTATTGTTCTGCTCTTTTTTTACTGTATTCTATTCTGCAATGTTTTATTGTTATTATGTTTTATCATGTTTGCTTTTCAGGTATGCAATTTTTTATACTTTACTGTTTACTGTGCTTTATTGTTAACCATTTTTTTGTCTTCAGGTACGCCATTCACAACTTTGAGTGATTATACCAGAATGATACCTGCAGGTTTAGGTATCATCTTGGTATCATTCTTTTCAGTCAGCGGTCGGCTTTCATGTAAAAGCAATCCTAGCAGCTAATTAGCCTCTAGACTGCTTTTACAAGCAGTGGGAGGGAATGCCCCCCCACCGTCTTCCGTGTTTTTCTCTGGCTCTCCTGTCTCAACAGGGAACCTGAGAATGCAGCCGGTGATTCAGCCAGCTGACCATAGAGCTGATCAGAGACCAGAGTGGCTCCAAACATCTCTATGGCCTAACAAACCGGAAGCTACGAGCATTTTATGACTTCGATTTTGCCGGATGTAAACAGCGCCATTGGGAAATTGGGAAAGCATTTTATCACACCGATCTTGGTGTGGTCAGATGCTTTGAGGGCAGAGGAGAGATCTAGGGTCTAATAGACCCCAATTTTTTCAAAAAAGAGTACCTGTCACTACCTATTGCTATCATAGGGGATATTTACATTCCCTGAGATAACAATAAAAATGATTTTAAAAAAAAATGAAAGGAACAGTTTAAAAATAAGATGAAAAAGCAAAAAAAAATAAAGAAAAAAAAAAAAGCACCCCTGTCCCCCCCTGCTCTCGCACTAAGGTGAATGCAAACGTCGGTCTGGCGTCAAATGTAAACAGCAATTGCACCATGCATGTGAGGTATCACCACGAAGGTCAGATCGAGCGCAGTAAGTTTAGCAGTAGACCTCCTCTGTAAATCTAAAGTGGTAACCTGTAAAGGCTTTTAAAGGTTTTTAAAAACTATTTATTTTGTTGCCACTGCACGTTTGTGCGCAATTTTAAAGCATGTCATGTTTGGTATCCATGTACTCGGCCTAAGATCATCTTTTTTATTTCATCAAACATTTGGGCAATATAGTGTGTTTTAGTGCATTAAAATTTAAAAAAGTGTGTTTTTTCCCCAAAAAATGCGTTTGAAAAATCGCTGCGCAAATACTGTGTGAAAAAAAAATGAAACACCCACCATTTTAATCTGTAGGGCATTTGCTTTAAAAAAAATATATAATGTTTGGGGGTTCAAAGTAATTTTCTTGCAAAAAAAAATAATTTTTTCATGTAAACAAAAAGTGTCAGAAGGGACTTTGTCTTCAAGTGGTTAGAAGAGTGGGTGATGTGTGACATAAGCTTCTAAATGTTGTGCATAAAATGCCAGGACAGTTCAACCCCCCCCCATATGACCCCATTTTGGAAAGTAGACACCCCAAGCTATTTGCTGAGAGGCATGTCGAGTCCATGGAATATTTTATATTGTGACTAGACATGTGCATTCGTTTTCGTCCGAATGCATTTTCGTCCGAATTTTAGGTATTTTCGTTATCGTTTTAACAAACGATAACGAAAGTGCAGAGTCCGAAAAACGAAAGATCCGACATAAACAAATGCTTTATTTTCATTTTCATTGCTACAACAGTTCGATATAGATAGGAGATTCGACATGATGATGACAATAACAATCTGTGTCCATCAAACCTGTGGTCGAATGTGCCTAACCTTAGCTCTATTAGTCCAAGATTATTCTGCATAGAGAGAAAAGATTTGACGTAGGGGAGGAAAGATTCGACGTAGGGGAGGAAAGATTCGACGTAGGGGAGGAAAGATTCGACGTAGGGGAGAAAAGATTCGACATAGGGGAGGAAAGATTCGACGTAGGGGAGAAAAGATTCAACGTAGGGGAGAAAAGATAAATAAAAATAATGATGATGATGAATGTTATTGGCTGATTGTAACCAAAGAGGTGGAGCAGTAAAATAGCTAGAACTAAGTACACACGTACTTTGGCTTATGGTGTCTGTTGAAAGTTCTAAGAAGATTCGACGGAGCAGGTAAACTATACGGCATTGTACAGTTTAGCTGCTCCGTCGAATCTTCTTTGAACATTCGACAGACACCATAAGCCTTCAATGACAGATTCAACCTTAATTTGGATTTTAGGACGAATGCAATTTTTAACAAAAAACGAAATAAATAAAAACGTATTTAGGGAGTAACTAAATAAATTTATTTTTCAGACGAAAACAAAATTCCGAAACGAAATATTTCAGTGTGCACATGTCTAATTGTGACACAAGTTGTGGGAAAGAGACAATTTTTTTTTTTTTTTGCACAAAGTTGTCACTAAATGATATATTGCTCAAACATGCCATGGGAATATGTGAAATTACACCCCAAAATATATTCTGTTGCTTCTCCTGAGTACGGTGATACCACATGTGTGTGACTTTTTGGGAGCCTAGCCGCGTACGGGACACCGAAAACCAAGCACCGCCTTCAGGCTTTCTAAGTGCGTAAATTTTTGATTTCCCTCTTCACTGCCTATCACAGTTTCGGAGGCCATGGAATGCCGAGGTGGCACAAACCCCCCTCCCCAAATGACCCCCTTTTGGAAAGTAGACACCCCAAGCTATTTGCTGAGAGGTATAGTGAGTATTTTGCAGACCCCACTTTTTGTCACAAAGTTTTGAAAATTGAAAAAAGAAAAAAAAACATTTTTTTTCTTGTCTTTCTTCAATTTTCAAAAACAAATGAGAGCTGCAAAATACTCACCATGCCTCTCAGCAAATAGCTTGGGGTATCTACTTTCCAAAATGGGGTCATTTGGGGGCTTTTTGTGCCATCTGGGCATTTTATGGCCTTCAAAACTGTGATAGGTAGTGAGGAGTAAAATCAAAAATTTACGCCCTTAGAAATCCTGAAGGCGGTGATTGGTTTTCGGGGCCCCGTACGCGGCTAGGCTCCCAAAAAGTCCCACACATGTGGTATCCCCGTACTCAGGAGAAGCAGCTGAATATATTTTGGGGTGCAATTCCACATATGCCCATGGCCTGTGTGAGCAATATATCATTTAGTGACAACTTTTTGTAATTTTTTTTTTTTTGTCATTATTCAATCACTTGGGACAAAAAAAATTAATATTCAATGGGCTCAACATGCCTCTCAGCCATTTCCTTTGGGTGTCTACTTTCCAAAATAGGGTCATTTGGGGGGGTTTTGTACCGCCCTGCCATTTTAGCACCTCGAGAAATGACATAGGCAGTCATAAACTAAAAGCTGTGTAAATTCCAGAAAATGTACCCTAGTTTGTAGACGCTATAACTTTTGCGCAAACCAATAAATATACGCTTATTGACATTTTTTTTACTAAAGACATGTGGCCGAATACATTTTGGCCTAAATGTATGACTAAAATTGAGTTTATTGGATTCTTTTTATAACAAAAAGTAGAAAATATCATTTTTTTTCAAAATGTTCGGTCTTTCCGTTTATAGCGCAAAAAATAAAAACGGCAGAGGTAATCAAATACCATGAAAAGAAAGCTCTATTTGTGGGAAGAAAAGGACGCAAATTTAGTTTGGATACAGCATTGCATGACCGCGCAATCATCAGTTAAAGCAGCGCAGTGCCAAATTGTAAAAAGTCCTCTGGTCTTTAGGCAGCTAAATGGTCCAGGGCTGAAGTGGTTAAACACAGTGATTGCGTCCTGTGAATCTGTTCCTGCAGCTGCAGTATTAACTTTTGTTTTAGAGTCCCAATCAGAAATAGTTCCATTAAGTGTAGATATAAGAAATGGGGAAATGGCGCTACCCTTTTGAGATATGAATAACCAATTATAAACCAAAAGTGACAGAAATAGTGCTGGTCCCAGTATATTCACGCTTATGAATATTAGGTGACGGTAATCATAAACGTGCACTATTCCAATGCAGTGATATAACATACATGTATCCAAACTGTGACAGTGTGCCCCTGAGGGCCAGTAACAGTGATGTGAAGTACTCCAACGTGTGTGTGCTTGCAAAAAAGAAAGAACAAAGAAAAAAAAAAGCACACACACGTTGGAGTACTTCACATCACTGTTACTGGCCCTCAGGGGCACACTGTCACAGTTTGGATACATGTATGTTATATTACTGCATTGGAATAGTGCACGTTTATGATTACCGTCACCTAATATTCATAAGCGTGAATATACTGGGACCAGCACTATTTCTGTCACTTTTGGTTTATAATTGGTTATTCATATCTCAAAAGGGTAGTGCCATTTCCCCATTTCTTATATCTACACTTATTGGTCCCAATTGGGAACTAATTTAGGGGTAGGCTGCAACCCTCCAGGTCCTAAGCGCGGACTTTAATTTATAATTTTTTAGAAATAGTTCCATAACACTACATAGGACCACAATAAGCCGTACGCTCCATAGAGTTGGGCTTTATAGCAGAGTGGCCAGAAGAAAGCCATTACTTTCAGCAAAAAACAAACTGGCACGTTTTGAGTTTGTGAAAAGGCATGTGGGAGACTCCCAAAATGTATAGAGGAAGGTACTCTGGTCTGGCAAGACTAAAATTTAACTTTTTGGCCATCAAAGAAAACGCTATGTCTGGCGCAAACCCAACACATCACATCTCCCAGAGAACACCATCACAGTGAAACATGGTGGTGGCAGCATCATGCTGTGGGGATGATTTTTGGCAGTCGGGACTGGGAAACTGGTCAGAGTTGAGGGAAAGATGGATGGTGCTAAATACAGGGATATTCTTGAGCAAATCCTGTACCACTCTGTGTGTGATTTGAGGCTAGGACCGAAGTTCTCCTTCCAGCAGGACAATGACCCAAAACACTCTGCTAAAGCAACACTTGAGTGGTTTAAAGGGAAACATGTAAATGTGTTGGAATGGCCTAGTCAAAGCCCAGACCTCAATCTAATATAAAATCTGTGGTCAGACTTAAAGATTGCTGTTCACAAGCGCAAACCATTCAATTTTAGGTTCACATGGTGTCCTGGGACATCAAGGACATCCTACTTACACCCAAGATACACCCAGGATACAGCTCCTTGATGTCCCAGGACACCATGTGAACCTATATCTTACCTTATCTAAGAGCCTCCTGTGTGTTTGGCCCTGTGATTTCTTGTGAATAATACCATATTCTGGTTCTGGCATCTACTTTGAGATACTATTGGACCTTTACCTGGTTCCCATGTGTCTTACATTCAGATTTGATCAGTTGATGAGCGTGGCATTTTTTGCCTTAAGCCTTTGATGTAGAGACACTTGCCTCACATACACAGTTATACATTTATAGACCTTGGTCTACAGTAGGTCTATTTTTGTATTGTCCTGCTGCTCCATCTGGGTCTGTATCCTTTAGGGTGTTCTGCCTCCTTGACAGCAAGGACGTTGTTCTAATATAATATATACATAATATATACATATATATACAAATAATATACATACATGGCCATTCACAACATCGCCCCCATCGACATCACCAACCTCATCTGCAGATATTGCCCAAATCGCCCCCTCCGTTCCTCCCAGGACCTCCTGCTCTCTAGTTCCCTTGTTACCTCCTCCCATGCTCGCCTTCAGGACTTCTCCAGAGCCTCTCCCATCCTCTGGAATTCCCTGCCCCAGTATGCCTGATCAGCCCCTACCCTGTCCACCTTTAGGAGATCCCTGAAAACTCATTTATTCAGGGAAGCCTATCCCACACCCACATAACTGTCCCTGAGCCACCCCCATCAAATCATTCTTTGCAGCTATTACCTTTTGTACCACCACCCCCTCCCTTTAGAATGTAAGCTCTACAAGCAGGGCCCTCCTGTACCTTTTGTATTGAACTGTACTGTAATTGTGTTGTCCCCCTTATACATTGTAAAGCGCTGTGTAAACTGTTGGCGCTATATAAATCTCATATAATAATAATAATAATAATAATAATATGTATTAGACATGTGCAATTACTTTTGTTCCAAATTAGGTTTTTAACAAATTTCGACAAATTAGTTAATTCAGAAATATCCAAATGAACTAAAACCTGTTTAACAATTTTTTCTGAATATTCATAAATTCGAATATTCAAAAATTTGTAAATTCAAGAATTCATAAATTCAAAAGTTTTAAAATTTGTAAATTCGAATTTTAAAAATTCTTCAATTTCTAAAATTTGAAAAATCATAAATTCAAAAATTAGAAAATTGGTAAATTTGTAAATTGGAAATTCAAAAATTGTTAAATTTGAAAATTAGAAAATTCATACATTCGTAAATTTGAAAATTGGTAAATTTGTAAATTCAGAAATTTGAGATTTCAAAATTTGTAAATTCATAAATTAAAAAATTTGTAAATTTGTAAATTCATATTTAAAATCAGTTATGACATCATCTGAGTCGGCTTATGTGACCCATTTTTGACTGCCTCTAGGAACTGACCTGTCTAGGTCACCATTTATGCTATTACCTTTGGGTTATTTGCTGTACTCAGAATCTCCCTAGGCCTCCCATTGTATCCTTGAAGCCCAGGTTTCTGGATGGATGGTGGACCAGGGAGAGGCTTTAATCACTTTTGCACTTTTACATGTATTTTATCTCATGTGTGTATAATATCTTGTTGTTATAATTCTAATAAAATATTTTGCTATACATTTTTAGGTATGCCTATAAAGTCCATTCTTTCCAAGCCCTAGTATATGTAATTAAATTAAGGGACGTGGCATAGCTTGTTCATGCTGTCCACATCGCCACCTTGTGGAGACAGCTTCTATGTACATTGTTCCTAATATGAACAGGACTTCCAACATTCATTTGAAAATTTAAAAATCAAGATTAGAGTTTAAATTAGGCACAACAAATGCAGCAAAATTTTTAGCACCTCCATGTGCAGTAATTAAATTGTGTTCACTAATGCAAATTTTTAACAGGACCCCCAACAGCCATTGTAAAATCTATAAATCAAAATTAGAGCATCATGTATTTGAATAAAAATCACCCAAATAACTGTAGTACCTCAGTGCACAATATTCAATTATTTTCACTAGGGTCACTTCAAACAGGACCCCAATGGACATTTTAATATCTAGAAATCAACATTAGAAGGGCACATTTTGCAAGAAAATAAAATTGCGTGTACATATGCAGTAATAAATTAATTTAAATTATTTGAACTAGGTCCCAACTCACACAGGACCCCCAAAATCCATTGTAGAATCTAGAAATCATATTGGAGTGCAATTTATTTACAGAAAAAAAGGTCCCAAAGAATTGTATCCCCAATATGAGAAGTGTTATATTTTTGCACTAAGGCCCATTTTGAACGGGACCCACAACCGTAATTTTAAAATCTAAAAATAAACATTAGAAAGGCACATTTTGTATAAATAAATAAAATTCCTCCAAACAATGTAGTGCCTATGTGTTCAGTAATAAATAATATTCTCTAGATCCTCAATATAAACAAGTTCCCAACATTCCTTTTAAAACCTACAAATTAACATTAAAGTGCCATTTATTTGCAAAAAAATTCCCCACAAGATTATTTTCCATGTGTGCTCAGTATCGGGGTGTCATTTATTCATAGGATACACCCCATTGTACCTATATGTGTGCTCAATATTGGGGTGTCATTTAGTCATAGGATACACCCCATTGTACCTACATGTGTGCTCAATATTGGGGTGTCATTTAGTCATAGGATACACCCCAATGTACAGTATCTACATGTGCAGTATTCTATTTTCCTGACGCATCATGGCAGCACATACATTGGGTTGTGACTCCGCCTCCACAACCTGATAGAACTGGTTAGCTATAAGATTTGAAGAGGAGTCCACCTTTGCATTCTCCTTTTTTTCCTCACCTGGATGGATTGACTGGTTAGAGCTTGGAACCCCTTGCCGATTCGCCCCAGCTAGGTTCAGCCTCTCCTAGTTGGAAGCCCTGACTGTGCAGCCTCTAAACGAGCTTTATGCAGGGAACCCCACTCTGATGGTCTCAGGGGTATGTCTTATGCCGCGTACACACGGTCGTACTTTTCACCTACAAAAGTCCGACAGCCTGTCCGACAGACTTCCGGCAGACTTTCGGCGGACTTGCGGCGGACTTGCGGCATACTTTCTAACGAACGGACTTGCCTACACACGACCACACAAAAGTCCGACGGATTCGTACGTGATGACATACACCGGACTAAAATAAGGAAGTTCATAGCCAGTAGCCAATAGGTGCCCTAGCGTGGCTTTTTGTCCGTCGGACTAACACACAGACGAGCGGATTTCGGGGTCCGTCGTAGTTACGACGTAAAGATTTGAAGCATGTTTCAAATCTAAAGTACGTCGGATTTGAGGCTAAAAAAGTACGTTGAAAGTCCGGAGAAGCCCACACACGATCGGATTACCAGCCAGCTTTAGTCCGTCAGCGTCCGTTGGACTTTTGTAGACGAAAAGTCCGACCGTGTGTACTCGGCATTACTTATATTTTTCAAAAAGCCTTAAACAGGTTTAAAAATTTGCAGCGGTCTCCACCTCTTACCTTTTAAAGTTCCGTTTCTTACCACCTGGTAGGTTTCCACTGTATCTATAATAAATCATCTTTATTTTTCTTTTCTCCCCCCTCTGTGTCTCCGTCTGAGCCCGCTGGACGCTGTAGTTCCTTGCCTTGCCTGTCCCATCATGGCGGCTGGCTCGGACTCACGGAAATGACATCTGCATGGTGGTGGATAGCCTGCACCCTCTTTCACCAGCATCCAAAATGGCGCCGAACACCACGGATAGCTAGGGCGCATGCGTGGCCGTGACGTCAGCGCCGCAGCGACGGCGGTTTATTTAAAAAACGCATTTCTGACATTACGATGTTGTTTGGAGGGTAAGAGACCACCCTCCACTCCAATACTGCTCCATTCATTGCTGCCCTGCTGGTCAATCTCTGTTCCTGCTGCTGGTAAGTCTTCCTCTCTCCCTCTCTTCCCAGCACTGGCAAAAAAAAAAAAAAGAAGAAAATTTTATAATTATACATGTTAAAAAAAAAGGGGGGAATTATTTTCCTTTCTTTTCTCCCTTCATAGACACACTCTACTTTCTCCTATGGAGGCCGCTGCCACAGCAGACCATTCACGGACTACAAGGTAAGGGGGCATATAATGGGTAAGTAATGAAGAGGAGAAAAAGAGAGCACTGCCACTAATACCATCTTGTACTGGTAGTTCCGGCAGGTCGTCAAGGTCATCGTCTTCTAAAAGAAAAGAGCGTTCACCTTCAAAACACTCTCATTCTCGGAGAAGTCATTCAAGGTCCTGTCACCATAGAGAGTCAACATCTTCTCACCAGCCTCGAGATGAGCAGTGTATCCGTCCTGCGGCTAATACCTGCTGGGTATGTGGAGCGCAAGCGCTACCTGGCAAACTGGTATGCCAAACATGCTTCGACAAGGCAACCCGCGATAAAGAAGCTGACGCAATGCAGGCATCCAACATAATAAGAGAATCAGTAAAAGAATATATTATGCAGGTAGCAACATCCGAATCAATTAGACAATCCACTTCGGCCTCAACTTCTTAGGAACCCCAGGACCAAGAGGATTCACTAGAGGAGGAAGAAGTACTAATACCCACTTCCTTCGACTTCGCACCAATAGATCCTTTTGCGAGATCAGTAAAGGAGGCGATCGGATGGGAGGAAGAAATTCTCCTTGTAAACTAAGGAAATACTTTCCTAACCTAAAAAGAGATTCCGAAACTTTTCCATTTATTGATGAGCTCGAAGAGCTAATAAAGGATGAGTGGCAAAAGCCAGATAAAAAATCTGGTCTAAATAATAGGCTAGCCAAATTTTACCCACTGAGGGAACCAATGGTAAATCCTCTCATCTCAGCACCTGTGGTGAATTCCTCATTAATGCGCCTGGCGCGTCATGTAACCTTGCCAATCGAAGATGCCATCACCCTTAGAGACATAATGGATCGAAAGATAGACCTCGATCTTAAAAAAGCCTATTCGGCGGCAGGAGGGGCCTGCAGGCCGGCAGTTACACTGGCAGCAGTCGGTAGATCCATCACTAGCTGGTCATCTAACATCGAAAAATTATTACTAGAAGCAGCAGAACAGGATAAAATCACTTCTGCTCTAAACCTGGCAGGGGACTTTGTGGCAGAGGCATCGGTGGATATCATAAGATCCTCAGCGAGAGCAATGTTGGCAGCAGTAACGTCCAGAAGAGCGTTGTGGCTAAAGCCCTGGGTCGCAGATGCGACTTCAAAATCCAATTGGTGTAGAATCCCATACGACGGAACAAACCTATTCGGGCCTAAGCTAGATTCTGCAATCTCAAAAGTTACTGGAGGTAAATTGGGTCTCATTCCCTCAGATAGGAGACCTAAACAGCAAAAAAAAAACACCGTTTAGATGACATCTGCCCGGAAGATATCAAGAAGCAAGTTCTTATAGGCCAGGGAAACAATTTAAGCGGAATTGGCAAAATCCACAACCATCTTTTGTGAGGGTGCAGAAGCCCAAAAACCCCAACTCAGGGGATCAACAAAAGTCGTTTTGATGGCACGCAAGCCCAACCCGCAATAGTGGGTGCGAGGTTGAGGCTATTTGCTCATGTATGGATACACTTTATAAGAGACCCCTGGACGATATCCACCATCCAAGAGGGTCACAGATGGACATTCAAACACAAGCCGCCCAGAGAGCTCTACAGAGTTACCAGACTACCGTCTTCCCTTCCGAAATGAAAACTTCTAACCAAGTATATCCTGGAATTACTACAAAAACAGGCAATCATAGAGGTTCCACGGGAACAGAAAGGCACAGGATTCTATTCTCCTCTTTTTTTAGTAACAAAAAAAAAGGGACACTTGAGACCGGTACTCGATCTAAAAAGCCTCAACAAAACAATTCTAGTCAAATCATTCAAGATGCAGAGCCTTCAATCAGTACTACTAGCAATAGGGACAAAAGATTGGATGCTCTCGGTCGATTTGTCCGACGCCTATTTGCATATTCCCGTGTACCAAACCTTCCAGAAGTATCTACGCTTCGCAATAGGCCACCAACACATTCAGTTTCAGAGCCTCCCATTTGGAATATCAACAGCTCCCAGGACCTTTACAAAAGTCTTGCTACCGGTAATAGCGCAGCTGAGGAAAAAAGGACTGAGAGTCCTACAGTTGGGCTGGATAATAAATTGGAAAAAGAGCAACCTGGTTCCGGCACAAAGAATCATTTTTTTGGGAGCCGAGATAGACACCAGTTACAACACAGTCGGTCTTCCTCAAGCGAAAATAGATCCGCTGATACAGAAAATAAAGAAACTCCTGGCAGCAGAGTACTTGTCAGCCAGAATGTGTCTAAGCATCCTGGGTTCAATGTCTTCCACCTTCGTAATGGTCCAGTGGTCCCAATGGAACTCAAGAACATTCCAGAATTCGTTCCTAAAACAGTGGAACGGGTCATCAATGAAACCAGCGGATCATGATCAACCCGGCAGTGAAGAAGTCTGCATGGTGATGGACTCGAATCAGCAACCTATCACGCAGCCGTCCCATAATACCGCCATTACCAGAGATAATCACCACAGATGCCAGCCTCCAGGGGTGGGGAGCACATTATCAACATCAAGGGGCACAGGGCCGTTGGTCCTTTCATCCACAAGGTATAGCTTCAAACATTCTGGAACTCAGAGTCGCCTGGAAAGCTCTACTAACATTCGGACCACTTTTTACAGGAAGAATCGTTCTCCTACGCATGGACAACACAGTGGCTGTGAATTACATTCACAGACAAGGAGGTACCCGGAGCAACACACTCATGGAGGAAGTTCGCCCTATAATCGAATGGGCTCAAGTTCATCTGACGGATATCAAGGCAATATATGTCCCGGCAGTACAGAACCAACTCGCGGACGACCTGAGCCGAATATTCATATCAAACAATGAGTGGTCTCTCAACCCTCAAGTATTTGCTCTTCTCACTCGCAAATGGGGGATCCCCCATATGGATTTGGCAGCAACTCCACAGAACAACAAATGTCCCCGGTTCCTATCGAGAGCCACCTCTCCAACGGCGGCAGGGATCGACTGTCTCCATCACCCATGGAGTTTCCACTTAGGATATATTTTCCCTCCGATTCCCCTAATAGCCAGACTTCTGGCCAGGCTGAGGAGATCGACGTCCATAGTCATAGCAGTATTGCCGTTCTGGCCGAGAAGGCCATGGTTTGCGACCATCCTACAACTAAACACAGAAGAGCCGTTTCCGCTCCCAGTGATCCCAGATTTGCTCTCACAAGGCCCATTCCTTCACCCAGAACCGGAAAGACTACACCTAATGCCCTGAAAGGGAGAGGCTACTAGACCAAGGGTGTTCACTTAGAGTAGTGAACACACTTCAACAGGCCAGAAAAGGGACAACGAACAACACATATAGCAAAATCTTGGAAAAATTCACTGCATTTTCGCAGTAACAGTCTTGGAACCCACTCTCTCCTTCAGTCTCTCAAGTCCTAGAGTTCCTACAACTAGGACTGGAGAGGGGACTAGCCTCAAGCACTCTCAAAGTCCAGGTCTCTGCACTGTCCACAATGACGGGAACCAAATGGGCACTGGATCTGCTCATAATCCAATTCCAAAAAGCATGCCTGAAAATAAGGCCACCAAGAAAACCAACCTTTTCGACTTGGGACCTATCGATTGTGTTAGAGGCTCTGTCTAGAGAACCCGTCTTTCCTCTGGAATCAGTACCCTAATGGGATCTAACATTTAAATTATCTTTCCTGGTCGCAATAACATCTGCCAAAAGAGTCTCAGAGTTACAAGCTCTACTAATCAAAGAGCCGCATCTGGTCTTTTACCCGGATAGAGTCGTCCTCAGACCATCAGATCAATTTATACCTAAGGTAGCATCTACCTTCCACTTCAACTCGGAGATCAATCTTCCAGTTTTTCTTACTAGTGAAGGGAATCCACATCTGTTGGACATTAAATCTGTTATCTCCACCTACTTAGAAGCTACCAAACAATTCAGAAAGACTGACAACCTTCTAGTCATACTGCATGGCGCAAGAAAAGGCCAGGCAGCTTCCTCAAGAACAATAGCTTCTTGGCTAGTGAGAACCATCAAAAGAGCATACCAAATTCGGCTACTCCCCATACCGGACGGATTAAAGGCCCACTCGACTAGAGCGGTAGCGACCTCCTGGGCAGCGTACTGTAGAGTGTCCTCAGAAACCATTTGCAAGGCAGCAACCTGGTCTTCCAGAAACACTTTCATATCACACTACAGAATAGACCCGGCTCAATTAACTACGGTTGAGTTCGGGAGATCAATCATTCAGTCTAATTCTTCTATACCCTGTACTTGAGCAAATAAAATTTTCTGAAAGCACCCACCCATATAGCGAGTTATTTCCCAATGTGTGTGCTGCCATGATGCGTCAGAAAACGGAAAATTGTATACATAACTTTCCGTAATTTTCCTTTCCTGACGCATCCCATGGCAGCACACAGAATCCCACCCCTCTAAGGTGATAGTTACTGAGAATGCAAAGGTGGACTCCTCTTCAAATCTTATAGCTAACCAGTCCTATCAGGTTGTGGAGTCACAACCCAATATGTGTGCTACCATGGGATGCGTCAGCAAAGGAAAATTACGGAAAGGTATGTATACACATTTTTCCGTTATTTGTACTAGGCTCCAGTTTGTACAGGACCCCCAACATGGGGGGAGACTTACTGAAACTGGAGAGTGCAAAATCCGGTGCAGCTGTGCATGGCGGGCGGCCAATCAGCTTCTAACTTCAGCTTGTTCAACTAAGCTTTGACAAAAAAAGCCCTGGAAGCTGATTGGTTTCTATGCAGAGCCGCACCAGCTTTAAACTCTCCAGTTTTATTAATCACTTCAGCCCCAGAAGGATTTACCCTCTTCCTGACTAGGCCATTTTTTGCGATACAGCACTGCGTCGCTTTAACTGACAATTGCGCGGTCGTGAGACATTGTACCCAAACAAAATGTATGTCCTTTTTTCTCCACAAATAGAGCTTTCTTTTGGTGGTATTTGATCACCTCTGCGGTTTTTGTTTTTTGCACAATAAACAAAAAAAGCGACAATTTTGCAAAAAACACAATATTTTGTAGTTTTTGCTATAATAAATATCTTTTAGAAAAAAACAGATGTTTTCCTCAGTTTAGGCCGATATGTGTTCTTCTACATATTTTTGGTAAAAAAAATCACAATAAGCGTTTATTGATTGGTTTGCGCAAAAGTTATAGCGTCTACAAAATAAGGGATAGATTTATGGCATTTTTATTATTCTTTTTTTACTAGTAATGGCGGTGATCTGCGATTTTTATCATGACTGTGACATTGCGGCGGACAGATCAGACACTTTTGACACTATTTTGGGACCATTGGCATTTATACAGCGATCAGAGCTAAAAATAGCCACTGATTACTGTGTAAATGTCACTGGCAGGGAAGGGGTTAACACTAGGGGGCGATCAAGGGGTTAAGTGTGTCCTAGGTGTGCTGTAACTGTAGGGAGGATGGGACTGAATAGGGGAGGAGAGAGAACATACGATCTGTCTCCTCTCCCCTGAGAGAACCTGGATTTGTGTGTTTACACACACAGATCCCACTTCTTGCGCTGTCACGAGCAATTGCGGGTGCCCGTTGGTCATCGCACCCACCGGGCACGCGCATCGGCGCCAAACTTCCACAGTGTAACTGCGGCGACTGGTCAGCTAGTGGTTAAGTCAACTTTCACAGCACAAGTGAGGTGCACTGCCCCCCCCAAAATCGCTCTGTAAAGTGCAGTCCTAACTAATCTGATATTAATATATATAATATACACTACCGTTCAAAAGTTTGGGGTCACATTGAAATGTCCTTATTTTTGAAGGAAAAGCACTGTACTTTTAAATGAAGCTAACTTTAAACTAGTCCTAACTTTAAACAAATATACTCTATACATTGCTAATGTGGTAAATGACTATTCTAACTGCAAATGTCTAGTTTTTGGTGCAATATCTACATAGGTGTATAGAGGCCCATTTCCAGCAACTATCACTCCAGTGTTCTAATGGTACAATGTGTTTGCTCATTGGCTCAGAAGGCTAATTGATGATTAGCAAACCCTTGTGCAATCATGTTCACACATCTAAAAACAGTCTAGCTCCTTCCAGAAGCTACAAAACTGACCTTCCTGTGAGCAGATTGAGTTTCTGGAGCATCACATTTGTGGGGTCAATTAAACGCTCAAAATGGCCAGAAAAAGAGAACTTTCATCTGAAACTCGACAGTCTATTCTTGTTCTTAGAAATGAAGGCTATTCCATGCGAGAAATTGCAAAGAAATTGAAGATTTCCTACAACGGTGTGTACTACTCCCTTCAGAGGACAGCACAAACAGGCTCTAACCAGAGTAGAAAAAGAAGTGGGAGGCCGCGTTGCACAACTAAGCAAGAAGATAAGCACATTAGAGTCTCTAGTTTGAGAAACAGACGCCTCACAGGTCCCCAACTGGCATCTTCATTAAATAGTACCCGCAAAACACCAGTGTCAACATCTACAGTGAAGAGGCGGCTGCGGGATTTTGGGCTTCAGGGCAGAGTGGCAAAGAAAAAGCCATATCTGAGACTGGCCAATAAAAGAAAAAGATTAAGATGGGCAAAAGAACACAGACATTGGACAGAGGAAGACTGGAAAAAAGTGTTGTGGACAGATGAATCCAAGTTTGAGGTGTTTGGATCACAAAGAAGAATGTTTGTGAGACGCAGAACAAATGAAAAGATGCTGGAAGAATGCCTGACGCCATCTGTTAAGCATGGTGGAGGTAATGTGATGGTCTGGGGTTGCTTTGGTGCTGGTAAGGTGGGAGCTTTGTACAGGGTAAAAGGGATTCTGAATAAGGAAGGCTATCACTCCATTTTGCAACGCCATGCCATACCCAGTGGACAGCGCTTGATTGGAGCCAATTTCATCCTACAACAGGACAATGACCCTAAACACACCTCCAAATTGTGCAAGAACTATTTACAGCAGAAGCAGGCAGCTGGTATTCTATCGGTAATGGAGTGGCCAGCACAGTCACCAGATCTGAACCCCATTGAGCTGTTGTGGGAGCAGCTTGACCGTATGGTACGCCAGAAGTGCCCATCCAACCAATCCAACTTGTGCGAGCTGCTTCTAGAAGCGTGGGGTGCAATTTCTCCAGCTTACCTCAATAAATTAACAGCTAGAATGCCAAAGGTGTGCAATGCTGTAATTGCTGCAAAAGGAGGATTCTTTGATGAAAGCAAAGTTTGATGTAAAAACAATGTTATTTCAAATACAAATCATTATTTCTAACCTTGTCAATGTCTTGACTCTATTTTCTATTCATTTCACAACGTATGGTGGTGAATAAGTGTGACTTTTCATGGAAAACACAAAATTGTTTGGGTGACCCCAAACTTTTGAACGGTAGTGTATATATATATATAAATAGCCATGGATGAAGAAAAATGTAAAACTGACCATCTCTCTTATCTCGGGATTCTTCTACCCGGGCAGGTACAGAACTTCTATAGACTGACCTACACACTCTTCAATAATATCCTTCACAATGTCCATCATGGAAAGATCTTCCTCTCTCCTCCCTGGGAAGTTTTGATTGGCACTTGTACTCTATGCAAACTATTCCACTCTTCATCTTACACAAAGACATATAAAGATTAATACCTACCTAATGTTTGGCTTTACAACTTACCTAGTGTATCCCACCATGTACAGGATTGGGTGAACACTTCCTACTTTACTAACACTCTTCTCAAAAGTATGTCAAGCCGTGGTCACTGCTTGGAGTATTACGTAATACCCCTGGAGACACCTACCTACCAACTATCTACCCATACTGAACACAACACTCTCCTATGAGACACACTCATTGCATGATGGGAAATGGGTAAGATTCTACAGTTCCCAGGCCCCTATCTATACAATAATGCCCCTCACATCTTCCTCAGCTTTTCCCCCGGGATCAGAGTCTCTGGCAGTGGTAACCAAAGGGAATAGAAAGTATCCAGAAAATTACAGACACCCCAGGCCACCTCATCACCTTCTAATCTATACGACAGAAATATATGGCGCCCCCTACACAACCCCTACAATGTGCCCAGATCATCAAATTTTTTCTTTCCAATAAGATTTTACATTAACAGAATCTCACTCTCCTCCAAAGACTTTACCAGGTCTTAGAGGAACTCTTGGAATAGAGGAATATATCTTTCTACATGACAGTGCCCAAACCCCCATTACCATGGGAACCCCTAACCAAGAGGGCAACATTCTTTGATCTCTGTGAGAAGGCCTGATGACCGTTCAGCAGAGCCAGCTACACACAGCAATCCATTATAAGAGAATCATGTAGGGAAATATAATCCAATCATATACTCAGGACAAACCACGACTTTACTATTTCTTCAAGGTTTCCCCTGATTGGCTATTACCCACAATGCAAACTAGACCACCCCAACTTCACTAATATAATGTGGTAATGTCCAATCATTGGAAGTTACTGGTGACTGGTCCTATGATATACACACAGGGATTGGGGCAGGGGCGGCCCACCCATTAGGGGTGCCCGGGCACCAACCCCTCTCTCCAAGCTACCCCCCCTATATGCAATGGATAGATTCATGTAGATTCATGTATAGCATGAATCTATCCATGGCTGTCATGGCCAACCCCTATGCATTGGTCCAGCCCTTTTCAGGGCACATAAATTACAGCGGTGGGGTTTTCTATGAAGCACCTGATTAGAGCCAGAGGCTCTAATAGGCTTCAAAATAGGGTGGGCTTCAGTCTCAGAGAATGCGAACGGAGCCCACCCAGGTGTGCTACAACAGCAAATGAATATTCACTGTTGAAACACTGATCCTCAATCCGGCCAATCAGAAGCATGTGTGGGACCCGTTTTTCAATTGGCCGAAAAGAGAAGACTCCCAATTGGCCGCTGAGGGGAAGGGAGAAAAAGGAAGCCATGATGACCTGTCGACAGCAGGAGAACTGGAGGCCACCGACAGGGGAAGCTGCAGGTAATGTGTTTAAGTGCTACTGACTGACCAATTGAGGGGGTGGCATACTGTTTGCCCCCCCCAAAAAAAATTCCACCGGCCGCCACTGGTCTGGGGTATACATAGACAGCTCCACCCTTCCATCTGTCTTCAACAGTACATACTGTGTATCTGCTGTGATCGCATTGACCGGGAATGGGAGACAGGATTCCTCTTTATGGAAACATTATAAATACACAATTCCTTTAACCATTTCCTGTCCATACATTCCTTATAAACAGCCTGCATGTAAGAAGATAAAACAATCTCATGGCTGCAGCTGTATCTGTGATCTCAGCCAGTAACTGTTTTTTGGTGAAAATGATCTGTGAGGCTGTAGAGCCATCTGATCACTTTTACTGCACTAGGAAGTGCCCCTTCGCCTCCACTCACCATGGCCTCTGGGCTCTACTGTTCTTCCAGGGAGCTGGGGGCCACAGGACTTTCAGTACCAAATCTCCTCCGTGACTAATGAACCCAGAAGAGATGAGCATTTCATTACCACAGGGGGCGGAGCTGTCATTCCCCGGATTCTAAAGCTGGGAAAGGGGCTTTATTAGCTGCAGTGGGGGGCAGGGGAGATATTAGAGGTCTAATAGTTCCCTGATGTCTCCATAAGGAGAACCTGTCATCTGTTCATACTATCACACTGGGACTTGTTAGCCCCCTCGTGACAGCAATGACGATAAATAAAAAACACTGTTAAACAATTCAAAAGATAATAAAATAAATGTAAAACAATTACAAAGCAGCCCCGTCCCCCTGTGCACACATGAGGATGCAAATGTACTTTAAACACTTTTGAAATGCCCCTATGGACAATTTGAGGTTCCATGGCTCTTCACCTTTCCACAAATGCAGTCAGTTTTAAGGGGTGACATGTTTGGTATCTGTTTACTCGATGAAACCTGGTCCTTTATAATGTTTACAAAAAATTGGATATAATATTGGGATTAAGTGTATTAAAATTAATTTTAATAGTGACCCCACGCCATGTTTTTTTGTAAATAAGTACAAGTACAAGTTTAGTAAGCAATGTGTACTGTCCTTTCAATGGACTGGTTTGAATTGTGAGAGGACCCCACAGAACCCTACAGGTTTGGATTTGAGAGGACCCCACAGAACCCTACAGGTTTGGATTTGAGAGGACCCTACAGGTTTGGATTTGAGAGGACCCCACAGGACCCTACAGGTTTGGATTTTGAGGGGACCACACAGAATCCTACAGGTTTGGATTTGAGAGGACCCCACAGAACCCTACAGGTTTGGATTTGAGAGGACCCCACAGGATCCTATAGGTTTGGATTTTGAGGGGACCCCCACAGAACCCTACAGGTTTGGATTTTGAGGGGACCCCACAGAACCTTACAGGTTTGGATTTGAGAGGACCCCACAGGACCCTACAGGTTTGGATTTTGAGGGGACCCCACAGAACCCTACTGGTTTGGATTTTGAGGGGACCCCACAGAACCCTACAGGTTTGGATTTTGAGGGAACACCACAGGACCCTACAGGTTTGGATTTGAGAGGACCCCAAAGAACCCTACAGGTTTGGATTTGAGAGGACCCCACAGGACCCTACAGGTATGGATTTTGAGGGGACCCCACAGAACCCTACAGGTTTGGATTTTGAGGGGATCCCACAGAACCCTACAGGTTTGGATTTTGAGGGTACCCCACAGGACCCTACGGGTTTGGATTTGAGAGGACCCCACAGAACCTTACAGGTTTGGATTTGAGAGGATCCCACAGGACCCTACAGGTTTGGATTTTGAGGGGACCCCACAGAACCATACATTTTTGCATTTTGAGGGGACCCCACAGAACCCTACAGGTTTGGATTTGAGAATACCTCACAGGGCCCTACAGGTTTGGGTTTTGAGGGGACCCCATAGGACCCTACAGGTTTGGATTTGAGAATATCTCACAGGATCCTACAGGTTTGGGTTTTGAGGGGACCCCATAGGACCCTACAGGTTTGGGTTTTGAGGGGACCCCACAGGATCTGTTTTTGAGCAGTACAAAGGCAAGTCAGGAACTTAGAGGTCATTTATCACCAGGAATTATTTTCACTTTTTCAGGAGTGCGTCGTCCTGGTGCAAAGCCTCACACGCAGCGATAAGACATCCCACAAAAGTGTTATTTCTAGAGATTTGTGTCATTATAATGTTGCCCTTTGACCCCTTCATGACCCGTGTTACAACAAATCTCATAGCTGTGACATGTGCTAGTAAATCTGTACATATCATCGCGACTACTTGTATCCAGGGGAATTATACTGCATTTTTATCAGAAAAGATTGATTCATTTGGTGGGAAATGTTCATGGATAACTCCTAATTTTGCTTTAAAATGTAAAAAAATACCATAAATAGTAAAAAAAAAAAAAACAGACTTTTTTTATTGTAGCTGTATATTTTTATGTCATTACCATGACCCGCCACCCAAAATACCCCAAAAAATAAATGTTTCTACCCCGATGATCATGAAAATACCACATATGTGTAGATTATTTGTTGTTTGTATATATACAGTTTTTTTTTATATCTTTTCATCATGCTGAAAATGAAATATTTTTTTCCAGACAAATTTCTCAAAAGGAAGCCTGTCTATTACTAGAGGAAACTGTAAAAAAAAAATAATAATAATAAACTCTAGTAAACCATACATGGAGTGTATTGCATGGCTCCTGCATGTATACTAGCCAATGTATGATAAACACTCATATATTAGTTTTTTTTTGTTTTATTTTTGTTTTTTTCTACGACATCATAGCGTACAGAATTTGTTTCTGATATGTCATTTAGCTTAGTGCAGAATGTACTACACAGAAAGCCACTCACATTGTTTTATTTATTTATTTATTTATTGATTAATTCATTTTAAGTAAAATGTTGATCTCCATAATGTACTGCATCTTATAGGTGCAAAATGTCCAAAATTATCAATAATTGGAATTTCAATATTAATAGCAAACCAGAGTTGCAATGTACTCACTGAACAGCACTGCACAATTCATTAATATTTGTATTATTATTATTATTAATAATAATAATAATAATAATAATAATAATAATAATAATAATAATAATAATAATATTGTTACTAAAATGTTATTTTTTTAATTCATATTAGTTGAATTATATATGAATTTATTTAATTTAATTATTATTTAAATTCGTTCATCTATTATTTGTATTATTATTATTAATAATATTATTATTATTTATTTATTTTTGTTGCATTTTATTACTATTCACCTAAACTTCTATATATAGGTCAATGAACAGTTAAGGTAAAGGAGACATACTAAGACATAGTAAGTAAACAGTTTGTTAGATTTTTTCATCATGCTGAAAACTAAAAACCTTTTGCCAGACACATTTCTCAAAAGGAACCCTGTCTATTACTAGAGGAGACTGTAATAAAAAAATAATAAAAAAACTCTAGTAAACCATACATGGAGTGTATTGCACCACTCACGCATGCATATTTGTGCTATACCCTGGATGATGTAAGATAAACACTCATACATTTTTTTTTCTTTTTGTTTATTTTTTTTCTATGACAGCATAGTGTACAGGATTTTTTTCTGACATGTCATTTAGCTTAGTGCACAATTTACTACACAGAAAGCTACTCACATTATTTTATTAATTAATTTATTTATTGATGAGTTAATCTTAAGTAAAATGTTCATCTGTATTATGTACTGCATCTAGGGCAAAATGTCCAAAAGCATAAATGATTTGAATTTCAATGACTAATAGTAAACCAGAGCTATAGTGTACACACTAATTTAAGAGAAAAGGGTGGGACTTTAAATGAATTGTGTGAATGCTCAGAAACAAAATCGATGAACAACTATGAAAATTTATTCAATTCATAATAATATAACATGCATAAAATAAAAATATATCAATCATGAATGGAAAGAAATATTAGCAATAATAGCAGCAATTATACATGATTATATGAATACAACAATTCTCCATGGTACACCAATTGGATATTAATACACAACCATATAATAAAGGGTATACACAAAAGGCCTCCAAAGGTTCCAAATAATAATTATAAACAGTGCGGAGGGAAGAAGGCAGTAGCAATCCCCAAACGAACGTGACATCCAGTGAAGTGAAAGCCTCGAGAGCCAACACCGCCGAGGCTACGCCTATATAGGCGCCACCACGCAGACCGTCCACCAACGTCATGCCACAAACACAGGAGAGGGGCAGACGGCAACGTCGATCGGGTGCTGAACGCCCGACCCGCCGACGCCAATGCCCCAACCCCGTGGTGTGCGGGATGGACACCATCCAATCAGGCGTGTAAGCGTCCAAAGGGCGCGCACGTCCGATGGGGAGTGCATGACACTGACGCGCAGTGGCGGCAGATCCACCCCCCCAAAGGGGGAGGGGGGAGGAGCCGACAGGTGCGTCACAGCTCCCGGAAGGGGGAAATCGAAAACAGTCGGCGGTGTGTTGGGCCAAAGGAGCCACCACCAAAACAGACAAACCATGGACATGACTGGTATCTAAATAAATTGCAAATAAAAAATATAATCCAAAATAAAAAATAAAAAATAAAAATGGCTAATCGGAGTAGTAGGATTGAGCAATTAAATGAGGGGAGGAAAAATGAAAAAATATGTATGTACTACATCACAGGTTTACAAAACAAATGTGATGAAGTTAAATATCAGAGCAATTTCACGCATTTCCATCCCTATACATTAATATTAGAAAGTGGTTGGGACTATGTATCCCGTGGGACTTTAAATGAAACCATGACCTGATGCGGTCATGCGTTTCCATCCCTGTACTAGTCTAAGAGAAAAGGGTGGGACTTTTAACCCCAACACGGTTATAATTTCTTTCTGGGGCAGTATCACTCTTGCATTCTCACTTTCACACCGCTTTCTTTTTCCTGGTACGTTTGCAATTTCTTCTACAACTTTCACTTTTTACCTCAGGTTTTGCCTCGGGGGACTATGCCTGCCTTGGATGGCGCCTTGTGGGCTGCCCCCATCGATCCGTCCATCTCAGCTCCCGGGGGTGGCGTCTCCGATGGTCGAGCGGTATACGGCTCTCTGCCACCACCCTACAAACCAGAATGCGTAAGCATGTACTTTGTGTGGGGCTTTTTTATCACCCCACCTCTGTTTCATGTACATATTTACCAGACCAATTTTTTATATTTTCTATCCTAGATGAGATACGCGCTTGCTCCTGACGAGTGGCACAACAGCCACGAAACGCGTAGAGCTACCACTGTCGCGTTTTTCACTAGCGTCATGCATTTATAATTTTTATTTGGAACCTTTGGAGGCCTTTTGTGTATACCCTTTATTATATGGTTGTGTATTAATATCCAATTGGTGTACCATGGAGAATTGTTGTATTCATATAATGATGTATAATTGCTGCTATTATTGCTAATATTTCTTTCCATTCATGATTGATATATTTTTATTTTATGCATGTTATATTTTTATGAATTGAATAAATTTGCCTAGTTGTTCATCGATTTTGTTTCTGAGCATTCACGCAATTCATTTAAAGTCCCACCCTTTTCTCTTAGACTAGTACAGGGATGGAAACGCATGACCGCATCAGGTCATGGTTTCATTTAAAGTCCCACGGGATACATAGTCCCAACCACTTTCTAATAATAGTGTACACACTAAATACCACTGTACAATTAATGATTTTAGTAATAAAAATATTTTAATAAAAATTATTAATTATTTGCATAGTGCTAGTTATAATAATAATAATAATAATAATAATAATAATAATACTATTGTTACTAACATTTTATTTTTATAATTTATATTAGTTTAATTATGCTTTAATTAATTTAACTTAACTATAATTTAATGTACTTAATTTATTATTTATTATTATTTTTATTGTTTTTATTATTATTTTTATTATTATTATTATTATTATTATTTACATTTTTTATTTGCACACATAGTAAGTTTACAGTTTGTTATATTCTTTTATCATGCTGAAAATTAAATAACTTTTGCGAGACAAATCTCAAAAGGAAGCCTGTCTATTACTAGAGGAGACTGTAAAAAAACACAAACAAACCCTAGTAAACCATACATGGAACATTCTGAACCGCTCATGCTTGAATATGTATGCTATAAAGTAGCCAATGTAAGAAAAACACTCATACATATTTTTTTGTTTTTTTTTCCTTCTTTGTTATGACATCATAGTGTACAGAATTTTTCTTAAATGTCATTTAGCTTAGTGGATGCACTACACAGAAAGCCGCTCACATTGTTATATTTATTTATTTATTGATGAATTAACTTAAATGTTGATCTGCATTATGTACTGCATCCTATAGGGGCAATATGTCCAAAAGCATCAATAATTGGAATTTCAATATTAATAGAAAACTAGAGCTGCAATGTACCCACTAAACAGTACTGTATAATTATTTAATACGTTTAATCATATTAATAATATTAATAATAATATTTGAATAAAAAGTATAAATTATTTGCATAGTGCTAGTTATTAAAAAATAATAATACTAATAATGTTGTTGTTCCTAAAATTGTATTTTTAAAATTGGTATTAGTTTAATTATACTTTAATTAATTTAACTTAATTATACTTAAATTCATTTAATGTATTATTTATTTAATATTATTATTATTTACATTTTTATTATTATTATTTTATTTATTATTTAGTAAGTATACAGTTAGTTATATTTTTCATCATTCTGAAAGTTAAATAACTTTTGCCAGACAAATTTCTCAAAAGAAATACTGTCTATTACTAGAGGAGACTGTAAAAAAAAGTAATTAGTAAAAAAAAAAACAAAAAAAAAAAAAAACAGTAAACGTGGAGCATTTTGAACCACTCATGCATGAACGACCGCAACATACAGGGATATACAATGTAATACTGACATATAATCACACACATAGGTTGGACTTGATGGACTTGTGTCTTTTTTTGACCTCACCTACTATGCAACCTATGAATATTTGTTCTACACTGTAGCCAATGTAAGATAAACACATTTTTTTGTTTGTGTTTCCTTTTTTTTTTCTATGACAGCATATTGTACAGGATTTTTTTCTGACATGCCATTTAGCTTAGTCCATGCACAATTTACTAGGGATGAGCTTCGTATTCGAGTCGAACCCATGTTAGACTCAAACATTGGCTGTTCGGTCGTTCGCTAAATTCCGAACGTTATGGGCCGTTCGCGCCAAATTCGTGTGGCGCGTCACGGCCCATAATTCACTGTGGCATCGCAGTGCATTGCTGGCTGATGATTGGCCAAGCATGCACTATGACCCGCATGTTTGGCCAATCACAGCGTCGTCGGTAGAGAGAGCTGTAATTGGCCAAAGCCAGGGTGGCTTTGGCCAATTATGGCTCAGGGGGTTTAGAACACGCCCCACACTATATAAGGCCGCCTGCATGGCGGCCCTGTGTAGTGTGTTCCGGCGTGCTGAGAGATAGAGAGAGAGACAGTGTCATTTCATTTGAGTTAGCTAGATTAGGCAGGACAGTCAGTGAGATAGCTGCACTTACAGTGTATTGTGTATATATATATATGCATCCCAGGTGTTGTATATATATATATATACACTGTATTCAGTTTAGCTAGATCCATTCCTGTTATCTTCCTACTGACAGGCAGGCTTGTCTTGTTACAGTATTTACAGCTACCTGAAGAAAATTGCTGGTGTTCTTTTGATCCTATTGGTACCACAGTCAGGCAGCTAGACTATTTACAGTTAGTGTAGTGCGTTCTGCTCACAGTGTTCAGCTAAAACTACAAGTTAGTGTAGTGAGACCTCTGCACAGTGTTCATCTAAAGCTACAAGTTAGTGTAGTGCGTCCTGCTCACAGTGTTCAGCTAAAACTACAAGTTAGTGTAGTGAGACCTCTGCACAGTGTTCATCTAAAGCTACAAGTTAGTGTAGTGCATCCTGCTCACAGTGTTCAGCTAAAACTACAAGTCAGTGTAGTGAGACCTCTGCACCGTGTTCATCTAAAGCTACAAGTTAGTGTAGTGCATCCTGCTCACCGTGTTCAGCTAAAACTACAAGTTAGTATAGTGAGACCTCTGCACCGTGTTCATCTAAAGCTACAAGTTAGTGTAGTGCGTCCTGCTCACAGTGTTCAGCTAAAACTACAAGTTAGTGTAGTGAGACCTCTGCACAGTGTTCATCTAAAGCTACAAGTTAGTGTAGTGCGTCCTGCTCACAGTGTTCAGCTAAAACTACAAGTTAGTGTAGTGAGACCTCTGCACAGTGTTCATCTAAAGCTACAAGTTAGTGTAGTGCGTCCTGCTCACAGTGTTCAGCTAAAACTACAAGCTAGTGTAGTGAGACCTCTACACAGTGTTCATCTAAAGCTACAAGTTAGTGTAGTGCATCCAGCTCACAGTGTTCAGCTAAAACTACAAGTTAGTGTAGTGTGACCTCTGCACAGTGTTCATCTAAAGCTACAAGTTAGTGTAGTGAGTCCTGCTCGCAGTGTTCAGCTAAAACTACAAGTTAGTGTAGTGAGACCGCTGCACCGTGTTCATCTAAAGCTACAAGATAGTGTAGTGCGTCCTGCTCACAGTGTTCAGCTAAAACTACAAGTTAGTGTAGTGAGACCTCTGCACAGTGTTCATCTAAAGCTACAAGTTAGTGTAGTGCGTCCTGCTCACAGTGTTCAGCTAAAACTACAAGTTACTGTAGTGAGACCTCTGCACAGTGTTCATCTAAAGCTACAAGTTAGTGTAGTGCGTCCTGCTCACAGTGTTCAGCTAAAACTACAAGCTAGTGTAGTGAGACCTCTACACAGTGTTCATCTAAAGCTACAAGTTAGTGTAGTGCGTCCTGCTCACAGTGTTCAGCTAAAACTACAAGTTAGTGTAGTGTGACCTCTGCACAGTGTTCATCTAAAGCTACAAGTTAGTGTAGTGAGTCCTGCTCGCAGTGTTCAGCTAAAACTACAAGTTAGTGTAGTGAGACCGCTGCACCGTGTTCATCTAAAGCTACAAGTTAGTGTAGTCCGTCCTGCTCACAGTGTTCAGCTAAAACTACAAGTTGGTGTAGTGAGACCTCTGCACCGTGTTCATCTAAAGCTACAAGTTAGTGTAGTGCGTCCTGCTCACAGTGTTCAGCTAAAACTACAAGTTAGTGTAGTGAGACCTCTGCACAGTGTTCATCTAAAGCTACAAGTTAGTGTAGTGTGTCCTGCTCACAGTGTTCAGCTAAAACTACAAGTTAGTGTAGTGTGACCTCTGCACAGTGTTCATCTAAAACTACAAGTTAGTGTAGTGCGTCCTGCTCACAGTGTTCAGCTAAAACTACAAGTTAGTGTAGTGAGACCTCTGCACAGTGTTCATCTAAAGCTACAAGTTAGTGTAGTGCGTCCTGCTCACAGTGTTCAGCTAAAACTACAAGTTAGTGTAGTGAGACCTCTGCACAGTGTTCATCTAAAGCTACAAGTTAGTGTAGTGCGTCCTGCTCACAGTGTTCAGCTAAAACTACAAGTTAGTGTAGTGAGACCTCTGCACAGTGTTCATCTAAAGCTACAAGTTAGTGTAGTGCGTCCTGCTCACAGTGTTCCGCTAAAATCACAAGTTAGTGTGGTGAGACCTCTGCACAATGTTCATCTAAAGCTACAAGTTAGTGTAGTGCGTCCTGCTCACAGTGTTCAGCTAAAACTACAAGTTAGTGTATTGAGACCTCTGCACAGTGTTCATCTAAAGCTACAAGTTAGTGTAGTACGTCCTCCTCACAGCGTTCAGCTAAACCTACAAGTTATTTTTTTGCCAGCTCTGCACAATGTTCAGCTAAAGCTACCTGTAGAAGGTTGGTGGTGTTTTGCTGATCCTATCACTACCGCTGGCAGCTAAATAAGCTGCAAGTTCTTTTTTTGCGAGCTCTGCACAGTATTCAGCTAAAGCTACCTGTAGAAGGTTGGTGGTGTTCTCATACTACAGGCAGGCAGTTGATTTTGCTAGCTGCAGTATCAGTATATATATATATATATATATATATATATATATATATATATATATATATATATATATATATATATATCCCAGCTTAGTGCAGCTACAGGCCATTAGTATGTCTGGAAGGCCAACAAGGAGAGGCAGAAAGTCACAAGCCAATAAAAGAGGGCAAGCAGGCTCTGTGTCTAGTGCTGGTCGTGGAGATGGTGCATCCTCATCAGCACGTGGCCGTGGGACACGCTTGGCCTTTTTTTCAGGAGCTGGCCGTGTTGAGCAGCAACATGCGGAAGACTTGGTCGAGTGGATGACCAAGCCATCCTCATCCTCCTCATCCCCTCTCACCCATGCTCAGGGTTCTTTGTCTGGCAAAGCAGCGGCCTCTTCCCTCGGCTCAATGTCATCAGTGACTCCTTCCCTAGCCCCACCATGTCATCCTGAGGAGTCCCTCTAACTTTTTGACCACAGTGTTGGGTACATGCTCCAGGAGGATGCCCAGCGTTTGGAAGGCTCTGATGATGATACTGAGCTAGATGAAGGCAGTAACGTGAGCACGGACAGAGGGGGTGCCCAAGAAGGACAGCAATCTGGCAGTCATGCTCCCCCCTGCTGCAGCATACTGCCAGGTTTGCTCCAGTGATGAGGAGGGAGGGGATGATGAGGTCACTGACTCAACGTGGGTGCCTGATAGGAGAGAGGAGGAGGAGGAGGAGGAGGCGGCACATCACCAATGAGGCAGGATGCCCTCCAGGGGCCAGCCTAAGGGCAGCACACTGACTGCATCACACCCCAAAGCTCCACATGTGCAGGGCGCTGCAGTCTTTGCGCGTTATTCAAAAAGTTCTTTGGTGTGGGCCTTTTTTGAGACGAGTGCATCAGATCGCACCGCTGCTATTTGCAACATATGTCTCAAGCGTATCTCGCGTGGCCAAAACTCCTCCCGCTTGGCTACCACATGCTTGACCAGACATATGTTGACCTGCCATGCAGTTCGTTGGCAAGCATATCTAAAAGACCCACACCAAAGAACAAAGAGGACCTCTCCTTGCTCCGCATCAGCTGAGATCTCCAACCCCACTATACCTTCAGTCCTCTCTGAGACTTGCACTGAGAGGAATGAAGGTGTAGAATTAGGTGTGTCACAGCCAAGTACTTGTGGGCAATCTGCTTTCGGTACACCGACATCAGATTGTATCAGGCAAATTTCCCTGCCCCAGCTGCTGCACCGCCGAAAGAAGTTTGCTCCCAGCCTTCCACATGCCCAGCGGTTGAATGCTAGCTTGGCAAAATTGCTAGAACTTTAACTGCTGCCTTTTCAGTTGGTAGAATCTGCCCCCTTCCGTGAGTTTGTGGAATGTGCGGTTCCTCAGTGGCAGGTACTCAAACGCCACTTTTTCTCAAGGAAGGCGATTCCGGCTCTCTACCGGCATGTGGAAGGCAATGTCCATGATTCGCTGGACAGGGCGGTCAGCGGTAAGGTGCATATTACCGCTGACTCATGGTCCAGCAGGCATGGACAGGGACGTTACCTAAGTTTCACGGCGCATTGGGTGATTCTGCTGGCAGCTAGGAAGGATGCAGGACAAGGTGCAGTAGTGTTGTAGGTTGTTCCGCCACCACGCCTCCAAAATGCTAACGATTGTGACACACCTTTCTCCTCCACCCCCTCCTCTTCTTCTTCCTCCATGGCCTCTTCCTGTGCTTTGTCCTTGGAACCAGCGGTGCTCCGTAGCCATTTAAGGGGCTACGCAAGTATGCAGGCCAAAAGATGCCATGCGGTGCTTGAGCTTGTGTGCTTGGGGGACAGGAGCCACACTGGGTCAGAGGTTCTGTCAGCTCTGCAGGGGCAGGTTCAGAGGTGGTTGACGCCACGCCAACTTAAGGCAGGAATGGTGGTTTGCGACAATGGCACCAACCTCCTCTCTGCCCTCCGACAGGGACAAATGACCCATGTGCCCTGTTTGGCTCACGTCCTTAACTTGGTGGTGCAGCGGTTCTTGGGCAGGTACCCGGGCTTACAGGATGTCCTGAGGCAGGCCAGGAAAGTCTGTGTGCATTTCCGACGGTCATATAATGCCAGTGCTCGGCTGGCGGACCTCCAAAAGGAGTTTAACCTGCCCAAGAACCTCCTAATCTGTGACATGCCCACCAGGTGGAACTCAACGCTGGCCATGCTGCAGCGGCTGCACACGCAGCAGAGGGCCATCAACGAGTACCTGTGCGACTATGGCACCAGGACAGGGTCAGGGGAGCTTGTTTTTTTTTCCCCACACCAGTGGGCCATGATCAGGGACGCATGCACTGTCCTTCACCATTTGAGGAGGCCACGAGGATGGTGAGCAGTGACAGTGCATGCATCAGTGACACTGTCCCCCTTGTTCACCTGTTGGAGCACACGCTGCGTGGAATAATGGACAGGGCACTTGAGGCAGAACAGAGGCAGGAAGAGGAGGACTTCCTTAGCTCTCAAGGCCCCCTTTATCCAGACAGTGTTCCTGCGTGCCCGCCGATCACACAGGAAGAGGACGAGGAGGAGGAGGAGGAGGAAGAAGATTGTGTCAGTATGGAGGTGGAGCCTGGCACTCAGCATCAGCAGCAGTCTTTAAGGGATCAGTCCCAAGAAACACATGGACTTGTACGTGGCTGGGAGGAGGTGGCTGCAGACCATGTCGTCCTTAGTGAACCAGAGGACTCCGGACTGAATGCCTCAGCAAACCTACGCTGCATGGCCTCCCTGATCCTGCAAAGCCTGCGTAAGGATCCTCGTATTCGTGGTATCAAGGAGAAGGACCAATACTGGCTGGCAACTCTCCTTTATCCACGTTACAAGGGTAAGGTTGCAGACCTTATATTGCCATCGCAGAGGGAGCAGAGGATGAAACATCTTCGGGAGGCCTTGCAGAAAGGTCTGTGCAACGCGTTCCCAGAGACTGGGAGGTTACAAACTCCTGTTTCTGGACAACGTGTTGCTGAGGCTTCGGTCATTCAAAGAAGGAGCCGTGGAGAAGGTGGCCGTCTGACCGATGCGTTCAGACAATTTTTTGGTCCGCAGCCCCAAGGTATGATCGGTTCCAGCAACCATCGCCAGCGTCTGTTTTACATGGTGCAGGAATACCTAGGGGCAAGATCTGACTTGGACACCTTTCCCACCGAAAATCCTCTGGGTTAATGGGTCTTGAGGATGGATCACTGTCCAGAGCTTGCACAGTATGCAATTGAGCTACTGGCCTGTCCTGCATCTAGCGTTCTTTCGGAACGCACATTCGGTGCTGCTGGAGGCTTTGTAACCAATCACAGGGTGCGTCTGTTCACCGGCTCGGTCGATCGACTGACCTTCATAAAAATGAATCAGTCTTGGATCACCACCAGCTACCAAGCACCTGATGCTGATGTAACCGAATATTTTTTTTTGAAATCTCAGATCCCTTCAAAGACTGCCTATGCTGATACTGAGTGACTATCCCTGAGTAATTATCCTCTTCCTCCTCAATCATCACGCTGATAGCTTGTAAGAACATTTTTGGTTCTGGGCGCCACCACCAGTGCCTAAGGCCCAATTTTTCAGCCCCTGTTTAACAGGGGCGTGTAATTACAATTTTTGATGCAATACTTTGCAGCAGGGCTCATTTCTGCGTTCCAACTAGAGTATCTGTGAGGGGTTGCAGTGTTGTGGCACCAGCACCAGTGCCTAAGGCCCAATTTTTCAGCCCCTGTTTAACAGGTGGCGTGTAATTACAATTTTTGATGCAATACTTTGCAGCAGGGCTCATTTCTGTGTTCCAACTAGAGTATCTGTGAGGGGTTGCAGTGTTGTGGCACCAGCACCAGTGCCTAAGGCCCAATTTTTCAGCCCCTGTTTAACAGGGGCGTGTAATTACAATTTTTGATGCAATACTTTGCAGCAGGGCTCGTTCCTGCATTCCAACTAGAGTGTCTGTGAGGGGTTGCAGTGTTGTGGCACCAGCACCAGTGCCTAAGGCCTAATTTTTCAGCCCCTGTTCAACAGGGGCATGTAATTACAATTCTTGATCTAATATTTCACAGCAGGGCCCATTTCTGCACCCACCAAGAGCGAGTGAGGACTTACAGTGTTGTGGCACCAGCACCACCACCACCACCAAAGGCCCAATTTTTCTGCCCTTGTTCAACAGGGGCATGTAATTACAATTCTTGATCTAATATTTCACAGCAGGGCCCATTTCTGCACCCACCAAGAGCGAGTGAGGACTTACAGTGTTGTGGCACCAGCACCACCACCACCACCACCAAAGGCCCAATTTTTCTGCCCTTGTTCAACATGGGCATGTAATTACAATTCTTGATCTAATATTTCACAGCAGGGCCCATTTCTGCGCCCACCAAGAGCGAGTGAGGACTTACAGTGTTGTGGCACCAGCACCACCACCAGCACCAAAGGCCCAATTTTTCTGCCCCTGTTCAACAGGGGCATGTAATTACAATTCTTGATCTAATATTTCACAGCAGGGCCCTGTGAGGGCTTACAGTGTTGTGGCCACAACAACACCTAAGGCCCAAATTTCTGCTGAGTATATAGGGCAGACCCCTACTTTCAAACATCTAACTTACAAACGACTCCTACTTGCAAAAGGAAGGAGACAACAGGAAGTGAGATGAAATCTACCCCTAGGAAGGGAAATTCTCTCCTGTAAGAGTTAATATGGGAAAAACATTTCTCCTTTCCACTGATGCTTTCCAATCCTTGTTCCACAAAAAAACCCAAATTTTCAAAAAACATTTGTCATTGGGACAAAAAGTGAGGTGAAATCTTCAGAAGAGGAGGAAAGACAGCAAAACAAATGTTACAGGGGTGATGGCTGGAGCTAAACACGTTAAAAATGTACCCGTTCAAAATTACAAACAGATTCTACTTAACAACAAACCTACAGTCCCTGTCTTGTTTGCACCGCCTGTATAGTGCTGTTCAGAGTATATAGGGCCTGGTGGGCCCACACCTTTCCTTATTTTAATTTGGGTGTGGGGTTCCCCTTAATATCCATACAAGACCCAAATGGCCTGGTAATGGACTGGGGAGTACCCATGCCGTTTGTCTCACTGATTTTCATCCATATTGCCAGGACCCGACATTACATTAAACCCGCAAGCAGTTTTAAATGAGATTTTTTCCTTTAAAAATGACATTTTGTGCAGGGACTGTTCTAAACACGGGAAACACGCGCCACTTTACAGGCATACTATAGACACACCCCAGGTACGATATTTAAAGGAATATTTCACTTTTTTTTTTTTTTACTTTAAGCATCATTAAAATCACTGCTCCCGAAAAAACGGCCATTTTAAAAAGTTTTTTTTGCATTGATACATGTCCCCTGGGGCAGGACCCAGGTCCCCAAACCCTTTTTAGGACAATATCATTCAAATTAGCCTTTAAAATGAGCACTTTTTATTTCGAACGTTCGAGTCCCATAGACGTCAATGGGGTTCTAAAGTTCATGCGAATTTTCGGTCCGTTCGCAGGTTCTGGTGTGAACCAAACCGGGGGGTGTTCGGCTCATCCCTACTGAAGATGTAAAAATGTTATATGTTACCACCACAGATATTAAGTCTTTATAGACAGGTTGCACTTTCTGAGTGGTTAGGCAGGAATAATATATCTGGAAATAAAAAATGTGTGACTCAGTTAGGAGACAAGGCAAAATGTTGCAGTTTTGTAGAAAAGATATAAAGCCCTAATGAGCAGATTGCAAATTTTGAGTGGCTGTGTAGGAATATTGCATCTGGAAATAAAAGTAAATGAGTGTCTTAATTCAGAGACTGAAAACATTTGCAATTTTGCACCACAGCTATTTAGCATTTTTGGTCAGGCCACAATTTCTGAGAGAGAAAACAAGAAAATTGCATCTAGAAAGAAAAAAAAAAAATCATTGCCTATTTGTTTCAAAATTTAAAGTCAAAAGTGTAAAGATTTGCAGCACAACTTTGAAGCTTTTATTGGATAGGCCGCAATTTCTGAGGGAGAGAGCAAGAAAATTACATGCAGATTTAAAAAATGAGTGTCTTGCTTGGGAGACTGAAGATGGGAAAAGGTTAGAGATTTGTACAACAGATATTAGGGGAAAGGGGAGGCTTCTATTTCTGAGTGACAGAATTGACATCTTATATCTAGGACTAAAAGTTAGATCATTTTTGTTTTAAATTAGAAGCATAAACTTGAAACAGAATTGCACCACACTTTTTAGGCCTCCATTGGATAAGTGACAATTTATGAGGGAAAGAGTAAACAGATTACATGTGCAATTGAATAAATGGCTTCCTTTTTTACAGACTGAATAAAGTAAAATGTGACAGTTTTGCTGTTAAGCATGTAATCCTTTTTGAGGGAAAGGGCAAGTAGACTGCAGCTAGAACTAAGAAATTATATTTTATTTTTTTCCAGCAATGAATCAGGGTGGTACATGTTAACAGATTTTCACCACAACTTTTAAGCCTGTTTAGGCAAGATACTATATGCTGGCCATAGAAGGAGCAGATTGCATCGGGTGAGTTGTCCTCTGAAACAGCAGTCCCCCACAAATGTTTAGGAGACTATACAATGGCTTTTTGCAAAATTATGCCATGCAGTATTACAGCTGGTATGTCTAGGGGGCAGGACCCACACTAAGGCAGAGATTCTGTCATTTCTGCAGAAGCAGGCCCGGAGGTGACGTTCCATCTTGTGCCAGGAAAAGTCATGTATGACAGCACCAGCCTGTTGTCTGCCCTTCAGCAGGGTAGGTTTCCATATGTGCCTTCTCTGGGACATGTCCCCAACCAGGTGGTGTAACTATTCCTAGATAGGTACCCTGACTTATAGGATCTTTTGAAGCAGAATAGAAGAGTTTGTAGCCAACTGATACCATCCTGCATTCTTTCTGTCTGCCAGCAGGGTTACCCAGTGGGTAATGAATTAAATATAACATCTCTGCTATGACTTGCTGGACCATGTATCTGTGGTCAGGTAGACCCTTCTGCTGACCCCATGGTAGAGTGATGTAATAATATTACTTCCACATGATGGTGGGGGTCAGGGATGGTCTTACGGGAGAAGAATAGGGATGAGTCAACATTTTGGTCTGAACTTAGATTTGGACTGACCTGTGGCTCTTTGGGCAATTGTCCAAATATCTGAACATTTGCCATTCAGCTTCCAGTTTGGTGAGAGTTGAGTATCATATATAGAAGTGGTACTTCTACCACTACTATACATTTATCCTGGAGGACAACTTTAAGTTTGGCTACTTTTTTGTCAATGGCTTGCTTACACAATAAAAACATTTTTGCTAGGCAATATTACATAGTAGGTGAGGTTGAAAAAAGACACAAGTCCATTAAGTCCAACCTATGTGTGTGATTATATGTCAGTATTACATTGTATACCCCTGTATGTTGCGGTCGTTCAGGTGCTTATCTAATAGTTTTTTGAAACTAAAGATGCTCCATGCTGAGACCACCGCCTGTGGAAGGGAATTCCACATCCTTGCCGCTCTTACAGTAAAGAACCCTCTACGTAGTTTAAGGTTAAACCTCTTTTCTTCCAATTTTAATGAATGGTCACGTGTCTTGTTAAACTCCCTTCCGTGAAAAAGTTTTATCCCTATTGTGGTGTCACCAGTACAGTATTTATAAATTAAAATCATATCCCCTCTCAAGGTTCTCTTCTCCAGAGAGAATAAGTTCAGTGCTCGCAACCTTTCCTCATAACTAATATCCTCCAGACCCTTATTAGCTTTGTTGCCCTTCTTTGTATTCACTCCATTTCCAGTACAGCCTTCCTGAGGACTGGTGCCCAGAACTGGACAGCATACTCCAGGTGCGGCTGGACCAGAGGTTTGTAGAGTGGGAGAATTATTTTTTTATCTCTGGAGTTGATCCCATTCTTAATGCATGCCAATATTATGTTTGCTTTGTTAGCAGCAGCTTGGCTTTGCATGCCATCATCTACTAGGAACCCCAGGTTATTTTCCAGCAATAAAAGTATTTTTTTGCTCTAAGAGAAATCATATATGTATTACTTTGTTATACATTTTGTTACTGCATCATTGGGTTTATACTCTGGTCCATAGGTGGGGTACAGGTGTGAGAGAGGAAGTAGTTAATAAAGCAAGAGGTGTGGTCCTTATATAAGCCATCCATATATATTACATAACATTTGTTCATAAATAATAATAATAATAATATGTATTATTATTATTATTATCATCATTATTGATATTTTATTAAAGAGTACATTTAATCTTTAATTATAAAATACATTTTTTTTTATATTTTACATGCTAATAACAGTTACATTATTTTGTAATCTTGCATCTATATTTTAAATGTAATATATACTGAATATCCAGCAAAATAAACTATTAAACTTTATAACTTTTATTCCTCGGCATTGCTGATACTGGAAAGCAGTTCTTTAGTAAAGTATTATTAGACATCTTCTTCAGGGAACAGCCAGAGTTTGTTCTATTGGATGAAAGTTTAGAGTCACATTTAGAATGTTGTGACAATATCTCACACATGGCAGCAGATTGTAGAGAATAGTAAAGCCAGTGACATCATTCTTCATTAATAGAGTAATTGTAAACCTTCTGTGTGCCGTTCTCCTGGGACTACTGACACCTGAGCTGAGCGCCCCCTAGAGACACCACAAGACCGGCACATGATTACAGTGGTGGGACCGCTCCATTCACAATAGAACAAATGTCACCAAAGAACAACAAACCTGAGATTTTATTGGATGAAAGTTTCTGCCGGATTCCCCCAGGAAACAGACGCTGAATTTACTGATCACCATCTGCTTTCCAATACAGACTGTCATCATACAAGTCTTACTATGTCTCCTTCACTTTAACTATTTATTGATCCATTTAGTTTAGGTGAATAGCAATAAAATACAAATAAAAATGATTAATAATATTAAATAAATAATACATTAAATACATTAAATTTAAATTCAATTAATTCAATAAAATAAAGTATACTTAAATTCATATATATTACCAATATTATTATTATTATTATTATTATTATTATTACTAGCACTATGCAAATAATTGATAAATTATACAGGGATGTTTAGTGTGTACATTGCAGCTCTAGTTTGTTATTAATGTTGAAATTCCAATTATTGATGTTTTTGGACATTTTGCCCCTATAAGATGAAGTACATAATACAGATCAACATTTTACTTAAAATTAATTAATCAATGAATACATTAATTAATAAAACAATGTGATTGGCTTTTTGTGTAGTAAATAGTGCATACAATAAGCCAAATGACATGTCCGAAAAATTCTGTTTATTATGCTGTCATAGAAAAAAGAAAAAAAAAAAACAACAAATACATGAGTGTTTATCATACATCATATAGAGTATAGCACACATATAGATGCATGAGCAGTGCAATACACTCCATGTATGGTTTACTAGGGGTTTTTTTGTGTTACAAATTAAAAAAAAAATCCTATTCTCCTTCAGTAATAGACAGACTTCCTTTTGAGAAACTGTCTCGCAAAAAATTACTTAATTTTAAGCATGATGGAAAGATATAACAAACTGTATACATAAAAACAACAAATAATCTACACATATGTGGTAGTGTCATAATTATCAAGAGTAGAAAAAAAAAAAAAATTTTGAGGGTTTTTTGGTGGTGGGTCATGGTAATGGCATAAAAAATATACAACTACATTAAAACGAAAAAAAAAAAATCTTACTGTTTTGGGGCAGTTTTTCTCTATTATAAAAACAAAAGCAGGAGATATTTATTAACATTCCCCACCAAATCAATCAATCTGTCCTGATGAAAAAAATGATATAAATCACCCGGATACACAAAGCAGTTGGGATGATGTGTACAGATTTACTAACATATGTCACAGTTGTACAATTAAGTTTGGGTGTTAAGGTTTGTTGTATACAGGGGCATGAAAGGGTCAAAGTGCAACATTAATGTTAAAGTAAATCTTTGACAATAACATTCTTGTGGGATGTCTTATCGCTGCGTGTGACACTGTGCACCAGGACGACGCACTCCTGAAAAAGTGAAAATAATTCCTGGTGATAAATGACCTCTAAGTTCCCAACTTGTCTTTGTACTTCCTAATAAACAGATCCCCTCAAAACCCAAACCTGTGGGGTCCCCGCAAAATCCAAACCTGTAAAGTCCTGTGGGGTCCCCTCAAAATCCAAACCTGTAGGGTACTGTGGGGTCCTCTCAAATTCCAAACCTGTAGGGTTCTGTGGGGTCCCCTCAAATCCCAAACCTGTAGGGTTCTGTGGGGTCCTTTCAAAACCCAGACCAGTCCATTGGAAGGACAGTACATATTTTTTAATACACTTGTATATTGTTCCTTTACAAAACAAATGGGGCGGGGTCACTGTTAAAATTAATTTTAATGCACTTAAAACCCAATATATAATATCCAATTTTTGATGAAAATTATAAATGATAAAGGACGGGGTCGCATCGACTAAACAGATTCCAAACATGTCACCCCTTAAAACTGACCACATCTGTGAAAAGATAAAGAGCCATGTACCCCAAATTGTCCATGGGGGCACTATAAAAGCATTTACAGTTAGTTTGCACTCTTATGTGTGCACAGAGAGACAGGGTCACTTTTCACTATTTTACATGTATTTTATTATCTTTTACATTGTTTAACAATGTTTTTTATTCACCTTTATTGCAGTCACAAGGGGGCTAACAAGTCCCAGTTAGATAGTATGAACAGGTGACAGGTTCTCCTTATGGAGACATAAGGGGACTATTAGATCTCTAATATCTCTCCTGCCCCCCAACTGCAGCTAATAAAGCAAAGACCATATTTGAGTAGCCATTTTCCAAGCTTTAAAATATGGGGAATGACAGCTCCAGCCCCTGTGGTGATGAAATGCTTGTTTCTTCTGGGCTTACAGAGGAGATTTGTTACAACCTTCAGGAGATTTACCCCTCTTCATGACCAGGCCATTTTTTGCGATACAGCACTGCATTATTTTAACTGACAATTGTGTGGTCACACAACGTTGTACACAAATAAAATGTTTGTCCTTTTTTCCCTACAAATAGAGATTTCTTTTGGTGGTATTTGATCACTTTTGTGGGATTTTATTTTTGAGCTATAAACAAAAAAAAGACAGACGACTTTGGAAAAAAAAACAATATTTTTTTTTTACTTTCTGCTATAAAACATATCTAATAAAAAATTTAAAAGATAAAATTTCTTCATCAATTTAGGCCCATTCTGCTGCATCTCTGGTAAAAAAAAAATCCCAATAAGCCTATATTGATTGGTTTGTGCAAAAGTTATAGTGTCTACAAACTATGGGATATAAACTGGAATTTGTATTTAATTTTTATCTTTTTACTAGTAATGGTGGCAATCAGCGAATTCAATATTGCGGCGGACAGTCCGGGCACTAAATTACACTTTTGACACTTTTTTTTTGTTTCAATGATTTTTTTGGAAGATTGTATAAAGAAACATAGTACATAACATAAAAGGTCATAGTGATATACACATTCAACTAATGTACATCTCGGAAAGTATTTCATCACTTTTGTTGTCAGTAAAACAGAAAAAATCAGTGTAAGCAAATTAATTCAACTCTACATAATTATTTTCTTAGCTCAGCTGTATCCTCAAGGGCAGCAAATATCCACTATCAGATTGTTACAATTAACATTAACCTTTGGGCCATATAGACCAATACTTGTCAAATGTTGTACATTGTAAATAGTTTATCGCTATGGGACGTTCAAAGTGTAATTTCTATGAACAGCTTTAGTGTTGTCTGACATGTTAATGGCTGTAGTGGATTTCCAATTTCGTAGGATCAGTAAACGTGTCTCTAGTAGTATGTGTTTTATAACTGGCCTAAATTCTGTATGGAATTTTTCTATGTTCAGATGGAGAATTGCCAGCACCGGGTCTGGGGGTGTGAGCACTCCTGTTATAGCGGATAACATTCGGAATACTTGGTTCCAAATGCTTTTAACTGTGGGACAATACCAAAGCATGTGTAATAAGTTTCCTATTTGTCCACAGGCCCTCCAGCAATATGGTGAAGCTTCAGGGAAGAATTTCGGATTGTAATTCCATCTGTTTGCCATTTTGATAGCTAATTCCCAATGTTTGACACAGTGAGAGGCTTTATGTATTGCCCTGAATGATTGTTGCCATTGTTCTACTGAAAAGACTGTACCTAGTTCCTCCTCCCATTTGTTCATTGCTATAGTTTTTTGTAAGTGTGAGTTTATCTCTTGTGATGTTATAAAAGAAAGATATACCTTTTGTGTGTTGTTTAGCTGTGGAGTAAAATTGCCATAGTTTACTCGGAAGGGATATAGTCCGTTTAGGTCGAGATTTGATGAAGTGTGTAATTCTCAAGCATGTAAACCTCTTATCATTTGGAAGGTGGTATTGTGTCATTATTTGTTCCACAGATTTAGGTTGTGTACCATTATAAAGGTCTGATATATGTATTATGCCCTTGCTTGTCAAGTCTCTGTCAGCATTGGAATCTTTGTCTCTAAGAATGTTAAGGGAATTTTGTAATGTATGTCCTGAGTGTCCCTACATGTTTGTCCCAGTATGAATCTCCATGCTTTTAATGATATCTGCATTGGAGGAAACAATGTTTTTGTGTCCCATGGTATCCACCTGTCGGTCATGAGTAGTAAGGGTAAATCTTTCGTCTGTACTATTGCCTTTTCGATGTCCACCCATAATGGTACATCATTTGTTCGAAACCAGTGTTTGTTTTGGTCTAATCGTACTGCCCAGAAGTAATCATATATGTCCACTAGTCCTGCTCCACCTGCTTTTTTTATGGGATGTGAGGTTGTTTCGCAAACATCTGTTTTTTTTCCCATTCCATATATATCTCCAGCCGAGATTTGCAATGTTTTTAATGAAATGATGAGGGATAGGTAATGGTAGAGTGCGGAATATATATAATATTTGCGGCAATATCATCATTTTGTAAGCTGTAATTCTGCCCATCCATGAAATTTCATTATTTGACATGTCTCTGATTTGGGCTTCCAGTTTGGCAACCAGTGGAATCATATTAGCTTTGACAATTGTGAAGATTTTGTTTGTAAGTGCAATCCCTAGGTATGTGATACTTCCTTTGCTCCACATGTATGGTAGTTGTGTTTGTAGGATATCACGCGTGTTGGGTGGAACACCTATATCCAATATTAATGATTTAGTAAAGTTAACTTTGTAATAGGATACTTCCCCAAAGGCAGTAAGGATTTTGTGGGCTTGTTTTAGGAAAGTGGTGGGGTTGGTCAGGAGCAGGATTACATCATCCGCGAATAGGTTGATGGTATAGGTGTTAGATCCAAAATGGAAGGCCGTGATCAGGGGATGTGCTCTTATAGACTCAGCTAAAGGTTCTATCATCATATTGAAGATGGTTGGGGATAAGGGGCACCCCTGTCTTGTTCCGTTGGTGATATTAAAGGGTGTGGATAGGAAACCCGCAGAGTACACTTGCGCTGATGGACATGAGTACAGGGCCATAATAGCTTGTAATATAGGGCCTTTAAATCCAAACTTGATTAGTCATTTCCATATAGGTCCAGTGGACCCTGTCGAACGCCTTCTCTGCGTCAATTGACAACAGCAGAGAAGGCGTTCGAGTTTTTTCAGCATAATGTATCACGTAACAATTCTCCTGGTTGCATTAGAGGTTTGTCTCCCCCTCACGAAGCCCATCTGGTCACGCTTTATAAGTGTGGGTATAATGTTTGTTAATCTTTTGGCTAATAATTTTGCCTATAGTTTGGTATCGGTATTGAGTAGGGAGATGGGTCTAAAGTTAACTGGTGTGGTGGGTTCTTTGCCTGGTTTGGGCAATGTTACTATATGTGCTCTCAGCATTTCTTGTGGAAGAGAAGCAGTCTCAGCAGCGTCGTTGAATATTGTTGTCATGTGTGGTGAGAGAATATTTGTGAACGTTTTAAAATATTCATTAGAGAATCCATCGGGTTCGGGAGATTTCCCATTGGGAAGTGAGTTTATGGTCAGTTCTATTTCCCGGACTGTAATCGGGGCGTTCAGTGCCTCTAGTTGTTGTTCAGAGAAGGAGGGGGGGCTTATGTTCTTTAAAAATGAGTTTATATTGTCTATGGACCGTTGAGGTGTACTGGGATTGTTACGCAGGTTATATAATGAGCTATAGTATTTCGCAAAATGGTTTGCTATATCTTGTGGGTTCGTAATTTTATGTGGTAGTGTGGGATGTTGAAGTTATGCTATTCTAGTTTTTGTGTAAGCAGCTTTCATTCTATTCGCTAGGTATTTGTCGGCTCTGTTGGCATTAAAATAATAATTTTGTCGTAGGCATCTAAGGTGTTTGTCGTATTGTTGGGTTAGTATTGCTCTAAGTTTTTCTCTGAAAGAATTTAGTTTATTAATTAGTGGTGTTGATGGAGATTTCTTATTTTGGGTTTCAGTAAGGTGTATGTCAGCGAGAACAGTGTTAAGCGGCTGAGCCTGTCTTTTCTTTTCTCTTGCTCCTAATTGGATTAAGATACCTCTTATGAAGGCCTTGTGTGCATTCCATAAAGTAAATGGATCACTCACTGATCCGCTATTATCTAGGAAGAAGTTTTGTAGATGCTGTTAGATTGTTTTGTGATAGTTTGATTCTTGTATTAGTCGGGTGTTACAGCGCCAGATGGGGGGTGAGGAGGAGACTCCCCTCTCAGCGATAGACATGGATATGGCAGCGTGGTTTGACCACGTAATATCATGAATTCTGGTTGATTTCACATTTTGCAAGTGCCATTTATCCGTTAGGAACATGTCTATCCGGGAGTATAAAGAGTGTCTGTTGGAGAAAAAGGTATAATCTCTTTCAGTGGCGTGTAGGCACCTCCATGTGTCGAATAGCTCCTCCTGGTGGAGAAGTGCCTGAAGGGATAGAGTTCTTTTGGATTGACCTGACAAAGTGTCCAGAATAGGGTCTGATGTCACGTTGAAATCGCCACATATCAGGAAATTGCCGTATTTCATTGAGTTAGCTTTGTGCAGAACCTTCTTAATGAATCTAATTTGGTGCGAATTTGCGGCATACAGCGTAATTACTGTATATAGTTTAGAGTTAATATCTCCTGTGAAGATGATGTATCTGCCTCCTACGTCAATAAGGATATCTTTGGGTTGTATTGAGAGTGAGCTTTTGAAGGCTAGTAGGACACCTCCTTTTTTGCTGTTTGGTGTGTTGGTCATATAAATCTCCGGGTAGTCCTTATGCGTACAATGTGGAGCGTTGTTTAGTTGGAAGTGCGTTTCTTGGATGCATAGAATAACCTCTTTTTGTTTGCTAGCTTCCTTCCACAAGGAGAACCTTTTTGCCGGATGGTTTAGACCCCGGGTATTAATTGAAAGACAGGTAATCATCATTGTAAGGGGTGTGTGGTATTTTGTGAGGTGAAGTGGTGTGAGTACTCACTGCGCCCAGATGGCTTGTTGATTGCTGCAGGTATGTCATTTGAGAAAGACGTCTTCGCTTCTTCTGTTTCCGTGGTTGAGTTGATTCTGCTGCGAATGGAACTGTGTATATCAAAAAGAAAAAGTAAAAAGAACAAAAAAGAAGAGAAAGTCAACAAGGGTTGCATAAGAAATGGTTCCAATAATTGATCCCTGTGCAGGTGTAACTGCTACTGGTGTTATAGGGGTTTGGTGAGAGTCAAACTTGAACTCGTCCCTGGAGATAAAGTTTTGTAACTGTGGACTGCATTATGAGCTTCCACCTGTGCTTTTCTTATTTGAATGTTTGTGGGAAACAATTTGCCAATCGTTTTGTAGAAGAGTCGGCCCTAGAGTAGTTAAGTCTTGGGCGGACTGTTCAGGAAGTATGCCTCAATTCCTTAGCGCATTAAGCCCTTCTTCTAAAGTGGATACTGAGATTGTAGTTCCATTATGCATGATAGAGAGAGTTGCAGGGTACTTCCATTTATGGAGGATATTATGATTCCTCAGAGCCTTGGTGATTGTCATCAGGTTTCTGCGACGTTGTAAGGTGTGCCTGGACAGGTCAGGGAGCAATCTTATGGTGGTATACTTCTGGGGAATGTTTTCTGGTTTACGGGAGGCTTGTAGTATACGATCCTTTATGTGGTAATAGTGCACTCTTAGTAATACATCTCTGGGAGTGTCAACAGGGAGGAAGGACGGTTTGGGGACCCTATGTATCCTGTCCACAAGGAAATCTGGTGCAGTTGCCTCAGGTATTAATTTGGAAAATAGGGTCTGGGCATTTATGCCGGAGCTGGGAAGGGGGGACAGTTTCTGGTATACCCCTCAGCTTGAAGTTGTTCCTCCTAGACCTGTCCTCGAGGTCAGCCAGCTTATCTTTTATCCATGAAATGTCCTCCCCCTGTACTGTGTGTGCTTCTACCATGACATTGTAGGATGAGTTATATTCCTCCATCTTGTGCTCAACTTGATTCACTCTGCGGCCTAGTGTTCGCACTTCCCTCTGACACTCAGTGATCCCTCTGACCATGTCTGCCTGTAATGAGGATCGCAGGGACAGCAGCATGTCCTTCATCAAGGTATCTGACACTGGTCTATCTTCTGTGGGAAAATCCTTAATAGGGTCCCATCCCTGATTGCTCTGGCCTGTGGCATTACTGTGAGGCCCGCTTACCTCCATGGCCGGATCAACCTGTTGTCTGACGGGAGAGTCCCTCCGCAGCTTCGATTTGGCCGGACTCCTCGTTGTGGGGCTTGATGGGCCCAAAGAGGACTCGCTGGGTGGATTATCCGAGCGAGTGGGGGTCGATGAGAGCCTGTTAATGCCGCCGTCTGGCTGGATCTTTGTTCTGGCCTGTGATCCCGGGTGCCGCCACCATTTTGTTGTGGCCCGCGCAAGGCTTTTTCGGATCAGCATTGTTTCACCAATAATGTGGCTGTGCTTGGAGCTCCTAGGTTAAGCATCCATCTTGGAGTCCGGTCGCCACGCCCCTACACTTTTGACACTTTGTGGTAGCTAGTGACACTAATAGTGATCAGTGCTAAAAAATATGCACTGTCACTGTACTAATGACACTGGCTTGGGAAGGGGTTAACATCAGGGGCAATCAAAGGGTTAAATGTGTGCCTAGCCAGTGTTTATGTGTACACAATGTGGTGCTTTTACTAAGGGATGTTCTTTGCAGGGAAACAAAGTCCATCCCATCCCCACTGGCAGGGCAGAGCTCTGCATTGTTTCCATATTTTGGGGGTCCTGTTCAAAACGGGGGCCTAGTGCAAATAATTTATTCCTGTGGACATAGGAACAAAGTATATTTTCCTGTGAATAAATTGTGCTTTAATGTTGATTTTTAGATCTTTTAAGCCATCCTCTGTTCCCCTCCACAGAATGATCACGTCATCTATATACCTTTTATATAGATCTATTCCAGGCCTAGGTTTATCATATATTTCCTCTTGTTCCCACACCGAGTGCATACTTCCCCTCATAGCTACACCTTTATGTTGGAGATAGTAGGTTTTGTTATGAAGAAATAGTTGCTCCTCATAGCCAATTCTAAATCATCAATGATAAAAGTTTGCTGTGGGGATTCCAGCCCCCAATAGCCTGTTCAAGGCCCATTCCACGGCTTTGAGAGCATCAGCTTGTCTTATGTTTGTATAGAGGGAATCTACATCTATTGTGACTAGAATCACATTTTCTTAATTTGGAAAGGTATCTAAGATATTGATCAATTGCTTACTGTCTCTAAAGGCCCATACACACGATCAGACTTTTTGAAAACAAACATGCAAATTAGTTGTTTTAAGGCAACATCTGAACGTGTGTATGCTCCATCGGACAAACTTTTTCGGTTTTCATCGGACTTTTGTTGGCTGTGCGAACGGACAAACTTTCCGGCAACAAAAGTCAGATGGAGCAAAGTCCGATTGTGTGTACACAGAACCATCAAACTTTTGTACAAACTACAAACACGCATGCTCAGAACCAATGCAAAAGATCAGACAACAATACAGAAGTTGACCAAAGGATGGCGCTGGAGAATTGAACGTCCTCTTTTTGAAGTGTCGTCAGTACGTTGAAACGTCACTACGTTTGTGTTTGTTGCCGAAAAAGTCCTGCTGTGTGTATGCTTAATTAGTTTACGGCCAACGCCCTTTGTACAAAAATCCATGGGAAAGTTTGTACAAAGTCTGATCATGTGTATGAGGCTTAATTTAGGATGGGAATTGTTGTGCCAGTGGTTGTAAATAATGATTGATGTACTCTCCCATTCTAGAGAAAAGGGAGTCCACCCCACTGACAATTGGTCTCCCCGGTGGGTCTGTTTGATTTTTATGGATGTTAGGCTCTTGGTAGATTACTTGCAACCTTGGTGCATCTGGTACCAGGTATCCATATTCCCTATTATCTAGGATGCCGTGTTTGTGTGATTTTTTTGTTAATTTTTCTGAGTTTAGACTTGTACTTCTTAATGGGGCTTGATTTAAATTTTTCATATGTGGTATGGTCTTCCACTAGTCTATTAAATTCTTTATAGTATTATCCTTACTAAGTATTACTAGACCTCCCCCTTTATCCACCAGGTGGATTGCCACATCCTTCCTTTTTTCCAATTCCTTGATGTCTGCCCATGCTAAATTACTGTGATTCCTTTGGGGGGGTGGTATCTGTTTTAAATCTCTCTCTACCATGGATTTAAAAACCTCCAAATATTGGTTAGATGAGCTTTTGGGATTAAAGATTGAACTGTTTCTAAAACCGCTATGTGTGTAGACAGAATTTTGATTATTTACCCGATTCTTACCCTCTGCATAATATTTCACCCATCCCTACATATATTGTAGGGATGGGCGAATGGTTTGGCCCAAGCATGAGTTCAGGCCAAACATTTTCCCATTTGGCCATTAGCCGAACACCCAAATTTGCATCGTGTTCGCCACGTGTTCACCCCGATGAATACCCTGCAATGCACTGAGCACTGCACAGTGCATTCTGCACCCTGATTAGGCAAAGCCTTGGCCAATCGGGGTGCAGTGTAATCTGATTGTTAAGGAGCGGGGCCGGGAAGCCATCAGCAGCATCCATAATAACCGATGAGTCATCAGCTGTCAATCTGTTTCCCCACTGACAGCTGAATGATAAAAAAGCGCTGGCTAACAAAATAAAGAAAAAGATGGCGTGGGGTCCACCCCACCAGTCCGTACCAGGCCGTTATCTGAGCATGCGGCCTGGCAGGTCAGGAAGGGGGAGTTATGAGCAAGTGCCCCCCTCCTGAACCATACCAGATGACATGCCCTTAACATGAGGGGTAGGTGCTTTGGGGCAGGGGGGACAAGGGCCTCATCCCCACAACAGGGGCCAGGGGTTGTGGAGGTCTGCAGGCAGGGGGCTTATTGGAATCTGGAAGCCCTCTTTAACAAGGGGGCCCCCAGATCCCCAGCCCCCCCTACCCATTCACCAAAAAAGTTTAAAAAAGTAATAAAACAAGAGACAAGATTTTGACAAATCCTTTATTAAAAAATATAAAAAGTGTCCCACCGATGTAGATCCATCGGTAATCACGCCACCCGTCAACCCAAAAAATAGGGCCCCCGCCAAATGCCTGCTCTGCGCTTTGACATTTAGTATATAGGTAAAGGGCGCGGCTACCTTTCTACATCACCTAGTGATACCGCCCCCTTCTGACGTCACATGCCCAGCATGTACCAGTTTGTGACGTTGGGTGCCGGCAATTGTAACGGCAAGTCATTTTGAATGTTACATAGTAGGTGAGATTGAAAAAAGACACCAGTTTGTCCAGTTCAACCTATGATGTGTATGTGTATTAATGGCTGTGTGTTGAGTTATTTTGAGTGGACAGCACATTTACACTGTTATGCCCTGTACACACGGTCGGACATTGATCGGACATTCCGACAACAAAATCCATGTATTTTTTCCGACGGATGTTGGCTCAAACTTGTCTTGCATACACACGGTCACACAAAGTTGCCGGAAAATCCGATCGTTCTAAACGCGGTAACGTAATACACGTACACTACCGTTCAAAAGTTTGGGGTCACATTGAAATGTCCTTATTTTTGAAGGAAAAGCACTGTACTTTTAAATGAAGCTAACTTTAAACTAGTCCTAACTTTAAACAAATATACTCTATACATTGCTAATGTGGTAAATGACTATTCTAACTGCAAATGTCTAGTTTTTGGTGCAATATCTACATAGGTGTATAGAGGCCCATTTCCAGCAACTATCACTCCAGTGTTCTAATGGTACAATGTGTTTGCTCATTGGCTCAGAAGGCTAATTGATGATTAGCAAACCCTTGTGCAATCATGTTCACACATCTAAAAACAGTCTAGCTCCTTCCAGAAGCTACAAAACTGACCTTCCTGTGAGCAGATTGAGTTTCTGGAGCATCACATTTGTGGGGTCAATTAAACGCTCAAAATGGCCAGAAAAAGAGAACTTTCATCTGAAACTCGACAGTCTATTCTTGTTCTTAGAAATGAAGGCTATTCCATGCGAGAAATTGCAAAGAAATTGAAGATTTCCTACAACGGTGTGTACTACTCCCTTCAGAGGACAGCACAAACAGGCTCTAACCAGAGTAGAAAAAGAAGTGGGAGGCCGCGTTGCACAACTAAGCAAGAAGATAAGCACATTAGAGTCTCTAGTTTGAGAAACAGACGCCTCACAGGTCCCCAACTGGCATCTTCATTAAATAGTACCCGCAAAACACCAGTGTCAACATCTACAGTGAAGAGGCGGCTGCGGGATTTTGGGCTTCAGGGCAGAGTGGCAAAGAAAAAGCCATATCTGAGACTGGCCAATAAAAGAAAAAGATTAAGATGGGCAAAAGAACACAGACATTGGACAGAGGAAGACTGGAAAAAAGTGTTGTGGACAGATGAATCCAAGTTTGAGGTGTTTGGATCACAAAGAAGAACGTTTGTGAGACGCAGAACAAATGAAAAGATGCTGGAAGAATGCCTGACGCCATCTGTTAAGCATGGTGGAGGTAATGTGATGGTCTGGGGTTGCTTTGGTGCTGGTAAGGTGGGAGCTTTGTACAGGGTAAAAGCTAAGGAAGGCTATCACTCCATTTTGCAACGCCATGCCATACCCAGTGGACAGCGCTTGATTGGAGCCAATTTCATCCTACAACCGGACAATGACCCTAAACACACCTCCAAATTGTGCAAGAACTATTTACAGCAGAAGCAGGCAGCTGGTATTCTATCGGTAATGGAGTGGCCAGCACAGTCACCAGATCTGAACCCCATTGAGCTGTTGTGGGAGCAGCTTGACCGTATGGTACGCCAGAAGTGCCCATCCAACCATTCCAACTTGTGGGAGCTGCTTCTAGAAGCGTGGGGTGCAATTTCTCCAGCTTACCTCAATAAATTAACAGCTAGAATGCCAAAGGTGTGCAATGCTGTAATTGCTGCAAAAGGAGGATTCTTTGATGAAAGCAAAGTTTGATGTAAAAACAATGTTATTTCAAATACAAATCATTATTTCTAACCTTGTCAATGTCTTGACTCTATTTTCTATTCATTTCACAACGTATGGTGGTGAATAAGTGTGACTTTTCATGGAAAACACAAAATTGTTTGGGTGACCCCAAACTTTTGAACGGTAGTGTACGTCGGGACTATAAACGGGGCAGTAGCCAATAGCTTTCGTCTCTTAATTTATTCTGAGCATGCGTGGCACTTTGTGCGTCGGATTTGTGTACACACGATCGGAATTTCCCACAAGGGATTTTGTTGTCGGAAAATTTTATAGCAAGCTCTCAAACTTTGTGTGTCGGAAATTCCGATGGAAAATGTGATGGAGCCCACACACGGTCGGAATTTCCGACAACAAGGTCCTATCACACATTTTCCGTCGGAAAATCCGACCGTGTGTACAGGGCATTATACAAGCTGCACACTCACTACTTTACATTGTAGCAAAGTATCATTTCTTCAGTGTTGTCACATGAAAAGATATAATAAAATATTTACAAAAATGTGAGGGGTATACTCACTTTGTGAGTTACTGTATATATATATATATATATATATATATATATATATATATATATATATATATATATATTCTGCATCCAGTGTAGCCTATATATACACTGCATCTGTGGTGTACTGTTTTGAATACACTGAATACACTTCAGGCGGTGTACACAGTATCTAATACAGTGTGTACAGTCTCTACTACTTTTCTGGTAGTGTACACAGTATCTAATACAGTGTGTACAGTTACTACTACATTTCTGGTGGTGTACACAGTATAAAATACAGTGCAGCCGTAGTACAGTTTCTAATAAAGTGCAGAAGGTGTATACAGTATCTAATACAGTGTGTACAGTTTCTACTACACTTCTGGTGGTGTACACAGTATACAATACAGTGCAGCTGTAGTACAGTTCCTAATGAAGTGCAGGAGGTATACACAGTATCTAATACAGTGTGTACAGTTTCTACTACACTTCTGGTGGTGTACACAGTATACAATACAGTGCAGCCGTTGTACGGTTCCTAATACAGTGCAGGTGGTGTACACAGTATCAAATACAGTGTGTACAGTTTCTAATACACTTCAGGTGGTGTACACTATAATACAGTGTAGTGTGGTGTTGCAAAACAAAAAATACATCATGTCCGGAAGGCCACCAAGGAGAGGCAGATGCTCACAGGCCACTAAAAGAAGGAAAGCGGCCTCTGTGTCTAAAGTCAACAGTGCTGGTCGTGGACATGGTGCATTCTCTGCAGGTGGCCATGTGGCACGCTTGTTCTTTAATTCTGCTGCTCGCTGTGTTATTGAGCCATAACATGCAGAAGAGATGGTGGAGTGGATAATGAAGCCGTCCTCATCCTCTTCATCCTCTGTCACCCAGGCTCCGAGTAGTTCCTTCAAGTGCCTTCCAACACAGCTGCCAAAGCAGCCTATTCCACCAGCTCCTTTTCCACAGTAACTCCTTCCGTAGCCCCACCATTATGCATGGAGGAGTCCCCAGAATTATTTGACCACAGTGTCGGTTACATTGGCAACAAAAGTGAGTACACCCCTAAGTGAAAATGTCAAAATTGGGCCCAATTAGCCATTTTTCCTCTTGGTGTCATGTGACTCATTAGTGTTACAAGGTCTCAGGTGTGAATGAGGAGCAGGTATGTTAAATTTGGTGTTATCGCTCTCACTCTCTCATACTGGTCACTGGAAGTACAACATGGCACCTCATGGCAAAGAACTCTCTGAAGATCTGAAAAAAAGAATTGTTGCTCTACATAAAGATGGCCTAGGATATAAGAAGATTGCCAAGACCCTGAAACTGAGCTGCAGCACGGTAGCCAAGACCATACAGCGGTTTAACAGGACAGGTTCTACTCAGAACAGGCCTCGCCAGGGTCGACCAAAGAAGTTGAGTGCACATGCTCAGCATCATATCCAGAGGTTGTCTTTGGGAAATAGACGTATGAGTGCTGCCAGCATTGCTGCAGAGGTTGAAGGGGTTGGGGGTCAGCCTGTCAGTGCTCAGACTATACGCCCACACACTGCATCAAATTGGTCTGCATGGCTGTCATCCCAGAAGGAAGCCTCTTCTAAAGATGATGCACAAGGAAGCCTGTAAACAGTTTGCTAAAGATAAGCAGACTAAGGGCGTAGATTACTGGAACCATGTCCCTTGATCTGATGAGACCAAGCAGTGGCGGCTGGTGCTCAATATTTTGGGGGGGCGCAAAGCCCTAACCAAACCCAGACATCCCCCCCGGTCACTCGCCCGCAATAGCGCCTACAAATAGTTAGATAAATAGACAGATAAATGGACACATAGATAGACACTGGGTGGGATGAATGGGTGGATAGATAGACACTGGGTGGGATAGAGGGATAGACACTGGATGGAATGGATGGATAGGCACTGGGTGGGATGGATGGATAGACACTGGGTGGGATGGATGGATAGACACTGGGTGGGATGGATGGATAGATAGACAGGTGGGATAGATGGATAGATAGACACTGGGTGGGATGGATAAATGGATAGACACTGGGTGGGATGGATGGATGGTAGACACTGGGTGGGATGGATGGATAGACACTGGGTGGGATGGATGGATGGATAGACACTGGGTCGGATAGATGGATGGATATACACTGGGTGGGATGGATAGACACTGGGTGGGATGGATGGATGGATGGATGGATAGACAATGGGTGGGATGGATGGATAAACACTGGGTGGGATGGATGGATGGATGGATGGACACTAGGTGGGATGGATGAATGGATGGACAATGGGTGGGATGGATGGATGAATGGATGGACACTGGGTGGGATGGATGGATAGACACTGGGTGGGATGGATGGATAAACACTGGGTGGGATGGATGGATGGATGGACACTGGGTGGGATGGATGAATGGATGGACACTGGGTGGGATGGATGGATGGATGGATGGATGGACACTGGGTGGGATGGATGGATGGATAGACACTGGGTGGGATGGATGGATGGATAGACACTGGGTGGGATGGATGAAGGGACATACACTGGGTGGGATGGATGGATAGACACTGGGTGGGATGGATGAATGGATATACACTGGGTGGGATGGATGGATGGATATACACTTGGTGATATGGATGGATGGATGGATGGATAGACACTGGGTGGGATGGATGGATAGACACTGGGTGAGATGGATGGATGGATAGACACTGGGTGGGATGGATGGATGGATAGACACTGGGTGGGATGGATGAATGGATATACACTGGGTGGGATGGATGAATGGATAGACACTGGGTGGGGTGGATGGATAGACACTGGGTGAGATGGATGGATAGACACTGGGTGGGATGGATGGATGGATGGATAGACACTGGGTGGGATGGATGGATAGACACTGGGTGGGATGGATGGATAGACACTGGGTGGGATGGATAGACACTGGGTGGGATGGATAGACACTGGGTGGGTGGGAGAGATAGACAGGAGGAGGGGGAGAGAGAGATTTACACTGGGTGGGTGGGAGAGAGCGATATACACTGGGTGGGTGGGAGGGAGAGATATACACTGGGTGGTTGGGAGAGATAGACAGGGGGGAGGGGGAGAGAGAGCTAAACACTGGGTGGGTGGGAGAGATAGACAGGAGGGAGGGGGAGAGAGAGATATACACTGGGTGGGTGGGAGAGAGATATATACACTGGGTGGAATGGACACTTACACGCTGATCAGTGATGAGGACTTACATATTAATGAGGCTCTGTCTTGCAGGCTGCAGTCCATGGCTAGTGACACTGTCCTGACACCTCCTCTGCCACCTTCCTTCCATACGCTGGCTGGGAAGGATGTCTTATCTCCTTGCATATTCAGTCACACAAGGCTGGTCTCCTTATTTCTACAGGACGGATAGATGGGGAGGCTTCACAACATGGGCTGTGTGTTTAACAAGTGACTCCACTGACACTGCCAAACTGAGACACAGCAACACCAGTGGAGATAATAGAAGCACTGACGATCGGCGCTTTTTATACACACAGCCCATGTGAAGCCTCCCCATCCATCAATAATGTATAAATAAGGAGAGTTTAGACATTAATGGCTGTGTGTTGAGTTATTTTGAGGGGACAGCAAATTTACACTGTTATACAAGCTGTACACTCACTACTTTACATTGTAGCAAAGTGTAATTTCTTCAGTGTTGTCACATGAAAAGATAGAAGAAAATATTTACAAAAATGTGAAATGTGAGGGTGTACTCACTTTTGTGAGATACTGTAAATGAATACACTGCCTGCACTGACTGAATATCAAGTAAACATTGAATATTTAGTCTATGCTAAATGCAGAGTATATATCTTCTATATATATATATCTCTCTCTCTCTCTCTATATATATATATATATATATATATATATATATATATCTCTCTATATATATCTCTCTCTCTCTCTCTCTATATATATATATATATATATATATATATATATATATATATATATATAGATATATATATAGAGATATATATATATATATATATATATATCTATATCTATATAGATCTATATATACAGTGCCTTGCAAAAGTATTCGGCCCCCTTGAACTTTTCAACATTTTGCCACATTTCAGGCTTCAAACATAAAGATATAAAATTTTAATTTTTTGTGAAGAATCACCAACAAGTGGGACACAATTGTGAAGTGGAACGAAATCTATTGGATATTTTAAACTTTTTTAGCAAATAAAAAACTGAAAAGTGGTGCGTGCAAAATTATTTGGCCCCTTTACTTTCAGTGCCTCAAACTCACTCCAGAAGTTCAGCGAGGATCTCTGAATGATCCATTGTTGTCCTAAATGACTGATGGTGATAAATAGAATCCACCTGTGTGTAATCAAGTCTCTGTATAAATGCACCTGCTCTGTGATAGTCTCAGGGTTCTGTTGAAAGCGCAGAGAGCATCATGAAGACCAAGGAACACACCAGGCAGGTCCGTAATACTGTTGTGGAGAAGTTTAAAGCCGGATTTGGATACAAAAAGATTTCCCAAGCTTTAAACATCCCAAGGAGCACTGTGCAAGCGATCATTTTGAAATGGAAGGAGTATCAGACCACTGCAAATCTACCAAGACCTGGCTGTCCCTCTAAACTTTCAGCTCAGACAAGGAGAAGACTGATCAGAGATGCAGCCAAGAGGCCCATGATCACTCTGGATGAACTGCAGAGAACTACAGCTGAGGTGGGAGAGTCTGTCCATAGGACAACAATCAGTCGTACACTGCACAAATCTGGCCTTTATGGAAGAGTGGCAAGAAGAAAGCCATTTCTCAAAGATATAGATAAAAAGTCTTGTCTAAAGTTTGCCACAAGCCACCTGGGAGACACACCAAACATGTGGAAGAAGGTGCTCTGGTCCGATGAAACCAAAATCAAACTTTTTGGCCACAATGCAAAACGATATGTTTGGCGTAAAAGCAACACAGCTCATCACCCTCAACACACCATCCCCACTGTCAAACATGGTGGTGGCAGCATCATGGTTTGGGCTTGCTTTTCTTCAGCAGGGACAGGGAAGTTGGTTAAAATTGAGGGGAAGATGGATGCAGCCAAATACAGGACCATTCTGGATGAAAACCTGTTGGAGTCTGCAAAAGACCTGAAACTGGGACGGAGATTTATCTTCCAACAAGACAATGATCCCAAACATACAGCAAAATCTACAAAGGAATGGTTCACAAATAAACGTATCCAGGTGTTAGAATGGCCAAGTCAAAGTCCAGACCTGAATCCATTCGAGAATCTGTGGAAAGAGCTGAAAACTGCTGTTCACAAACGCTCTCCATCCAACCTCACTGACCTCGAGCTGTTTTGCAAGGAAGAATGGGCAAGAGTTTCAGTCTCTCGATGTGCAAAACTGATAGAGACATACCCCAAGCGACTTGCAGCTGTAAGCGCAGCAAAAGGTGGCTCTACAAAGTATTAACGCAAGGGGGCCGAATAATTTTGCACGCCCCACTTTTCATTTTTTTATTAGTTAAAAAAGTTTCAACAATCCAATAGATTTCGTTCCACTTCACAATTGTGTCCCACTTGTTGGTGATTCTTCAAATTTTATATCTTTATGTTTGAAGCCTGAAATGTGGCAAAAGGTTGAAAAGTTCAAGGGGGCCGAATACTTTCGCAAGGCACTGTAGATATATAGATCTATATAGATATATATATAGATATATATATATATATATATATATATATATATATATATATATATATATATATATATCTATATCTATATCTATATCTATATATAGATATAGATATAGATATATATCTATATATCTATATATAGATATATCTATATATCTATATATCTATATATCTATATATAGATATATAGATATATAGATATATAGATATAGATATATATAGATATATAGATATAGATATATATAGATATATAGATATAGATATATATAGATATATAGATATATATCTATATCTATATATATATATATACATATGTATATATATATATATATATATATATATATATATATATATATATATATATATATATATATATATATATAGATAGATAGATAGATAGATAGATAGATAGATAGATAGATAGATAGATAGATAGATAGATAGATAGATAGATAGATAGATAGATAAATAGATAGATAGATAGATAGATAGAGATAGATAGATAGATAGATAGATAGATAGATAGATAGATAGATAGATAGATAGATAGATATAGATAGATATATATCTATATATAGATATCTATATAGATATATAGATATCTATATAGATATAGATAGATACGCCAACAACACTACACACAGCCGCCGCGAAAGCAGCCTTATATAGTGTGGGGCGTGGACTTGAGTCCTGATTGGCCAAAGGCAGAGCGCGCTGTGATTGGCCAAAGCATGCAGGTCAGGTGCATGCTTTGGCCAATCATCATACAGCAATGCACTGCGATCTCGCATTGCATCATGGGGCGTTCCGCGGCAGTGAAATTTTCCGTGAACGCCCCATAATGTTTGCTGTTCGGCGAACGGGTGTTCCATCCCTACATGGAAGTATATAACTGTATCTTCACTGTGAGACTAAAGATTATTACCTGACTGTAATTTATTTTTATTTTACTACAAGGTTCATTTGTCTTGGTCAGATCTACGCTTCATACACTTACATCTGGTCACTTGTGAAAGTGTCATTGTCTAACATTTCCAAGGAACAGTTGTGTGATATTTTCCCTCAGAAGCCAGATTAAACATGTGCAATTTGTTTAGTTCCAAATTAGTTTTTTTTAACAAATTTCGACAAATTCCATATTTTGGAAATATCCAAATAAATGAAAACCCATTTAACAAATTTTTCCAAACATTCATAAATTTGAATATTCAAAAATTCATAAATCTATAAATTTGAAAATTTGGAAATGAGTAAATTGGTAAATTCAAACATTTGTAAATTTGTAAATTCAAAAATTCGGAAATTCGAAAATCAAAAAATCTGAAATAATAACTAACTAATAATAACTTAACTATCGCTAACTATTAAATTATAGGTATTGGAATTTCCTTTCAAATTTGGCTGTTAGTGAACATAACGAATACGAATATATATCCGAAGTTATGAATTATCCGAAACAACGAATGGTGTATCTAAACAAATGGAACGTAACTAATTAATAATAATATATAACAATAATAATAATTATAAAAACATTTTATTATTATTATTATTATTATTATTATTCATTATTCATTTGTTCTGTTCCATTTGCTTAGATGTGGCATTCGTTATTTCGGCTAATTTGTAACTTTGGATAAATTTGTATTTGTTACATTCACTAACAGCCAAATTTGAAAGGAAATTCCAATACCTATAATTTAATAGTTAGTTATTATTAGTTAGTTAGTTAGTTAGTTAGTTAGTTAGTTATTCTTTAAAATCTTCAAAATTTCTTTCTTATTTTCAGATTTTCGAATTGCCGAATTTTCAAATGCACGAAGTTTAGAATTTACGAATATATTCGTTTTTTAACTTACGAATTTACAAATTCCGATCACAACGAATGACCTGAGAAACAAAAACAAAAAATAAACAAATGAAACGATAACGAAAACAAATACATTTTTGGCAGTCTAGCCAAGACGCCTCCAAACTGCGTAAACAGTGCAGATAACTTCTGATACATTTGTGGCAACGTTACATTTGCACCCCAACTGTGACAGCAGTTGTAAAAAAGAGATACCACCTTTATTTTGGATGCAAAATAGGGGATTAGGGCAAAAGTTGGGCTCCTCATTATTGTTGCATAACATGTGCAACGTATTTGAGTCATTGGCTAAAAGAAAGAAAGAAAAAAAAGTCCATACCTTTCATAGTCTCAATGGTGTTGAGGGAACCCACCAATAATAATAGTGACTGCTATTTTTGCATGGTTCCCCTAATTGTAAAAGGAATCTCAAAAAAGAACATCCAAACATTCCATCTGCACTGCGTCTTTTACCCCATGGTGCATAATAGCACATCCTCCTCATAATTTTGAATTATTTTGATGCAATTTTGACCTGAAGCTGTATCTTGGAAACTGGAGTCAATGAATACTCAGGACTTAGTTTTCCTTTATTAGTGACCCAATTCTGGTACAATTTAGCTACTTTCCTTTCATTTCTACTCTTGGTAGACCAGTGTTATTGCATGTTTCGAATTCAAATTCACTTGCAAATTTGTATAATTAATTTTGTTATAATTTATTTCAGATTTTCTCATTTGGAAATTCAGATACATCCGAATCTCCAATTAATGAAAAAAATGTTGTCTGAATTTTGATTCTTAACTCAATGAATTGCACATGTCTACTGGCTAGATGGAAGCCTCTCCTCGGTGCAAATCACTAAAAGATCCTCTTGGAGTTTGCAAAAAAAGCACCTGAAGAACTCTCAGACTGTGAGGACCAAGATTCTCTCATCTGATGAAACGAAAATGTAAATGTTTGTCCTCAATTCTAAATGTTATTTCTGGAGGAAACCAAGCAGGGCTCATTAGACATGTGCAATTCGTTTTGATCCGAATACAAATTCAGAAAAATTTTTGGTTATTCAGAGATTCAGTTGTATCTGAATCTCTTAATATAATTGTCACAAATAGTAACACATTTCATTAAAATTCATAAAATTTCATTTTGTTTATTCATTTTGTAATGAATTCCAAATTTTCAGAACATTAACAAGTCGGAACAGTCGAAAAATGATCGACCGATTCAAATTCTGTGTGAAGAATAGCTGGTTGTTAAGTAGCGGGCCGGGAAGCCAGTCACCGCCGTCCTTAACAACTGATCACTCATCAGCTGTCAGTGGGCTTTCCCACTGACAGCTGAAATGTAATAAAACAAAATGCCGGCAAAACAAAAATGTCAAAAAATGGCGTGGGGTCCCCCAAAAAAACATACCAGGCCCTTATCTGAGCATGCAGCCCAGCAAGTCAGGAAAGAGGGGGACGAGCAAGTGTCACACCTCCTGAATCATATACCAGACTACATGCCCTCAATATGGGGGGGTGATTTGGGGTGGGAGGACTCTGTTTTTGTCCCAATTTAACCTAGCATCATATAGCAATTCATCCTTAAATTCCTAATAGAAGCAATATAGCCATTAATCAGGGCTCAGCACTCTACTCTCCCTTCTTCCTGTGTACCTGATCTGTGTTTACATTAGAGATTAGAAGTCTGGCAGGCTGTCAAGCATGGAAGGTGGATCAGAATAAAACTACTTCTGCTGGAAATGTTGATGATTAATTACTCCGCAGTGTCTGCACCTACAGAGATGACTAGGAGCTTATCTGAACATCCGGAGTCCATTCACTAGTTTTAAGAAGGTATGGGCCACCTGACATACTGTTCAACATTGAAAAATTATGAATCTAACTTTGTGAAAGAGACAAGGAAGGAATCAAGCAGCACAGTGAGATATCGATAGAAATGTTTACAGAATATATAATAATATTCAGAAATGCAAATTCATCAGGAAATTACATTCAACAGATATGAGTAACTGCTTAAGGACCGCCCCACATACATATACTGCGGCAGGGCGACCCTTCAACATAACCGTTCTGCTAGTAAGGAAGACATAGATTTTGTGAGAGACACAGATCTCTGTCTTTGTACAGTTAAACCATCCCTCACACAGTAAAAAAACCCTCCCAGGGAACACATTTAACCCTTCGATCGCCCCTGATGTTAACTCCTTCCCTGCCAGTGTCATTAGTACAGTGACAGTGCATTTTAATTTACCACTGATCACTGTATTGGTGTCACTGATCCCCAAAAAATGTAAATTAGTGTCAGATTTGTCCGCCATAATGTTGCAGTTCCACTAAAAATCACTGATCGCCGCCATTACTAGTGAAAAAAAAAATTAAAAAATAATTGCATAAATCTATCGCATAGTTTGCAGACACGATAATGTTTGTGCAAAACAATCAATATACATTTATTGGTATTTTTTACCAAAAGATATGTAACAGAATACATATTGGCCTAAATTGATGAAGAAATTAGATGTATTACATTTTTTATTGGATGTGTTTTGTAGTGTTTTATAAGAATGTAAAAAAAAAAAATTCAAAATTATCGTTTTTTTGTTTATAGCGCAAAAAATAAAAACCGAAGGGGTGATCAAATACCACCAAAAGAAAGCTTTTTGTGGGAAAAAAAGAAAGACAATTTTATTTGGGTACAGCGTCGCATGACCGCACAACTGACAGTTAAAGCAATGCAGTGCAGTATCGCAAAAAATGGCCTGGTCAGGAAGGGGGGGGTGAGCCTGAAATGGTAAATGGCCAAATATGTGTAGTCACCTGACCTTCACACCTATATGGGCTGATTGGGCATCCCATTTCAAAATGATGGTCATTAAATTGGAGTTGCCCCCCCACCTGCTTATAACTGTCTCCACTCCTCTGGGAAGATCGTTCACAAGATTTTGGAATGCATCTGTGGGGATTTGTGCCAATTCAACCAGAAGAACCTCAGCAAGGTCAGGTACTGATGTTGGATGAGAAGACCTGACTCACAATCAGGCTGAGGTCAGGACTGTGTTCATGACATTTGAGTTCCTTCACACCAAACATTTCAATCCATGTCTTTATAGAGCTGGATTTGTGCCCAGGGGGACAGTCATGCTGGAACAGAAAAGGTTGAAAGAAAACAATGGCCTACATATACTGTAGAGCAGGGGTGTCAAACTCAATTTCTTTGTGGGCCGCATCAGTAGTATGGTTTAAAGGGCCAATTGTATCTGGGGTGTACTATGTACAGAGTTCAGGGTTAAATAATGTGTTACATAGAGAATTCAGAGTTCAGGATTACACAATGTACAGAGTGTAGAATTCAGGAGTGTACTATGTACAGAGTGCAGGGTTCAGGGGAACACTATGCACAGTGTGCAACCTCACCCCCTCTCCAAAGCTTCCTCACATCTCTCTCTCTCCTATCTGGCCTGACTCTAGTACCTCCCTGTGTAGGTGGCTCTGCCTCACCCTGCAGGGAGATTGTTTTCTCTCTCAGATTCTGGAGATCTGTCCCCGCTGTGCCCCACCTTGAGTGTGTACAAGGTTCTGTTAGTTCCAGGAACCACTGAGAGCAAAGATGTCCCTTGTAAACATAGAAGGCTTCTGTGTTTACAAGTGACAGTGAGGAGCGGACGGTGAGAGCTAGAATGGAGTTCCACATTCAGGCTGCAGAACTGGGTTTGAGGATCACATGTCAAGGCCTGGCGAGCCGTATTCAGCCCGTGGGCCTTTGATATCTGTGCTGTAGAGGGATGAATGATAATAGAAGGAAGACTGAAGCTGTTTCTGGTACTGCAGGTACTGGATTGCACTTGTACTGGCTGGTGATCTTGAAACTTTCTTTTCTATCACGCTCCAATCAGTGTGTGAGGGCAAAGTGGGGGCAAGCTGCTAACTTCAGGTGTTGATTACATTGTGTGATGCTTTGATTGGTCACAGAATTTTTTTGTGATCAGCACTGTCCAATGGACAGTGCAGTCACAGTACTTTGCTTGTGCATGGTAGGGGGCATGTAAGAGCAAGAAAAAAATGAAGCTCTAAAATAGCATCCAATCCTGTAACATTCACCTTCCATCCACTTATGTACAATAGGCAGACAGAAGGCAGTCAATGTACCCAAAAAATCATAATGCTGATGATAATGTCATTCATAATGATGACGATGATGATGGTAGCAATCTGATTAAGCTTGTTCTGGTCTACAGCATTATACATTGAATCAATGTGTTACATTTACAACATTATTTTCCCCAGCACTGTCCCTTTTGTGTTCAGCTCAGGTTTAAAAAGTAAAATGTAGAGTTTTGGAGAAAACATACACAATAATATTCCAGCACTGGAGGTCAGTATGGCAAATATCTCCACAGCCACCATGTATTTGCCTCTGGTGCTCAGATAGGCCGGGATCATGGCAATCCAGACACTGCAGAACACCAGCATGCTGAAGGTGATGTACTTGGCCTCATTAAAACTGTCCGGTAATGTCCTCACCATGAAAGCCAGAACAAAACTCACAGCTGCCAGAAAGCCCATATAACCCAACATAGAGTAGAACCCAATAACTGACCCTTCATTACACTGAATGAGGATCTTCCCAGGATAGGAGTCCATGTCATACTCCTGAAATGGTGGAGAGATGGACAACCAGAGAATGCAATTCATAACCTGAATGGATGAGCAGAATAACATGACTGTATTGGGAAGTTTGACTCCCACCCATTTTCTACAAGAGCTTCCAGGTCTGGTGGCTTTAAAAGCAATGAAGACCATGATGGTTTTTGCTAGGATAGAAGATGCTGAGATGGTAAAAGGAATTCCAAAAGTGACTTGTTGCAGCATACAGGTAATATCCACAGGACGGCCAAGGAACAGGAATACAGAAAGGAAGCTCAGTATGAGGGAGAGGAGCAGAATGAAGCTGAGGTTCCGGTTATTGGCTCTGACTATGGGAGTGCTCCGAAACCAAACAAATAGTCCAAGTATAAAGAGAGATGTTGTAGCAAATGTGACTGAAGTTATAGAAAAAAATACAACTAGAATATCCTCCTCATATGATAAATACTCAATGACCTTGTCAATACAAATATTTTTAGCTTTGTTAGGCCATTCATTTTCAGAACACTTCTTGCAGAGTTCACTGTCTGTAGAATAAAAATAAGTGAAAATATCATTAGGCATGGTAGCTATTTGACAGTATTAAATATTTGTTCTGTATTTTCCTTAACCATCAGAAGATTTACCCCCTTCATGGCCAGGCCACTTTTTGATCACCACTGCGCTTTTTGTTTTTTTGCGCTATAAACAAAAAAAGACCAACAATCTTGAAAAAAAATACTTTCTGCTATAAAGCACATTCGATAAAAAAAAATAAAAAAAAATCTAATTTCTTCATAAATTTAAGCCAATATGCATTCTGTTACATGTTTTTGGTAAAAAAAACATATTCCAATAAGTGTATATTGATGGGTTTATGTGAACTGTGGTAAATAGTTATGGAATTTTTATCTAATTTTATTTTTTATACTAGTAATGGGGGTGACTTATAGATGTTGTGGCTGACAATCTGAAAATAAGTGACACTTTTGACACTTTGCGGGAACCAGTGACACTAATACAGTAATCTGTGCTAAAAATATGCACTGTCAATGTACTAATGACACTGGCTAGGAAGGGGTTAAACATCAGGAGCGATAAAAGGGATATTTGTGTGTCTAGCCAGTGTTTTTGTGTTATTCTGTGCTTTTCAGGGACACAGAATCCACCCCTACCCCCTTTTCAGAACAGAGATCTGCCTTGATTACATAGGCAGATCTCGATTCTGTGTGTTTTACTGATGATCAATGGGTGCCAGCAGACATCCAGTACCCAGCACCCGCAGATCGGCTTCTGCTGTGATTAATCACAGCAGAAGCAGCCAGCTGGTGGGGCACGTACACCCCCTGCAGGTGGGAGTGCAGAATCATGTATATACATGATTCTGCACAGGAGGGCCGCTCTGTAGCAGTAAATCTGCTAAAGGGCTGTCCGGAAGTAGTTCACCTTAATGTTTTTTGTAGTTAAGATGGTAATAATAAATATAAATTAGAAGCCATATAAAACAAAAAAAAATGTTGGAACAATATACAGTATATGTTGAATATCTCAAGAAAGTTTTAATCATAAATAAAATGTGATGATGCCTTACTGAAAACGAAAGAACCATGACATGGCCATGACACAGTCTATCTGTAACTTTAACATGTATGTAACAATGTAATTCCCTTATTTTACCACTTTTGGTCTCTTCAGTGAAATAATTTTCCACATCATTTCTTTGAAATAAGTGCAAACGTGTCAGAGGCTTTGTCAGACAGACAGGAGGAGGAAGGAGCTTCCAGTTGCTTGCTTGAGAAAGCCTTCTTTCATTTTCTAAATCAATATCAGAATTAATACATAAAAAAACATAAAGCTTACCAGAATGGTTTGATATTTCTCCTTCTGTACATGGAGCACAATTATAACAACATGGGTGATATCCTTCTCTTACAGATTTTCTGAACCCTGGAAGACATTTCTTGGAGCATTGACCTCTTGGGACCTGAGACAATATAGAGCTATATGATCTATTCAAGAGCAAAAGTACAGATATAATAGTGTAGATAAGCCAAGATTCTGATGTTTAAAATTATGAAGCATGTACTGTATACCTTGGTGGAAACACATGGACCATTCCAGAAGGTGGCCCCTCATTAGTCTGGATACCACAGCATATGCTATGAACCAAAAGACGGAAATAGACATCTAGGATTACTAGCAGAATCCTTTCATTAGAAAGGTTACAGCAACAAAACTATCAATACAAGCATAAATGCTGCTTTAAGTAATCCAAAGAGGGGGCGTGGTTTGCCAGCATCCATGATGGCTGCCTGATAGCAGAGCTTGTCAGACAGGGGAGAACACTGGAGCTACAGCGGCCACATCCGAACCCAAAAACCGGCCATCCAGGACCCCGATCACCCACACACTCCAGCCAGCTATGTCCCGCAAGCGGAACAGCCAATTCCGCCCAAAGAAACTGATGGCCTTCTTCAACAAGCCTGAGCCTAAGGTCAGTCAGACTCAAAATGGCACTGGCCCACCCGCATCCCGTGAGGCATACACAGATCTCCCAGATGAGATCACTGGAACGGGGGGGACCTACCCCTACTCCCTTCAGCTCCTAAACACCAAACAGAGGAAAATTTCCATGCAGGCAGCCCAGCAAAAAGCCGAAGCCGCAGCTCCTCACACAAATTGAGGCCCAGGCTTTCAATCCCCTCCAATCTAACCTGGCCCTGTATTCATCAATGGCGGCATTCCCTACCACAGGACAACCTGTGATAGATACTACCCTTAAATATATGTTGCTGTTACTTCAGACTTCACTGATGACTGACCTAGCATCAATTTTCACCAAAATTTCTACCGACATACACGCTATTGATGATAGAGTGACACATATCGAAAACAGCATGGATGATTGCACCACAACTGTCAATGATTTGATAGACTCATACAATTAAATAAAAGAGTAACAATCCTGGATGAGGGCCAAGCTGCCCGATTTAGAAGACAGGTCCCGCAGTAACAACGTTAAATTACACGGTATTCCTGAAACCGTACTACCGGCTGACCTGACAAAATACGCTAAAGAGTTCATGCATACAGTTCTTCCTGATGCATTCCCTAGAGATCTAATCATAGATCGAATCCACTGGATTGCAAAGCGATCCCACTTAGCAGCCTCTATCCCCATTGATGTGTTAATGAGAGTACATTTCTTTCATATTAAAGATAAACTACTCATGACAGCGAGGGCCAAATCTCCATTGCCAGCCCAGTATGGTGAACTTCAGCTCTTTCCAGACCTCTCAAAATTCACCCTGCAATTGAGAAGACAACTCAATCCAATCACTAAAGGCCTCCATAACCATAATATTCTCTTTAAGTGGCGTTGCCCAGCTACTCTGCTCGTTTCTAGAAATGGAGCATCCCATGTGATCAAAAACCTCAAAAGCGGTATGCAACTACAGCATACATGGGGTATCATACTCAAACCCCCACTAGTCACCGCTTTACCACTGGAACAAAGAGGCCACCATTCATCACACATTGTGAGCGAGAGTGGAACTCCAACCAGAATTTATTTCTTCCCTGCTATATGCTTTTTAGTCTGTTAATCACACTTGGCAACTGACTCTTGTTTCCCCCCACTGCAACCAGCATATGGTTTTGCTCCAGTCACCACTTTACCCGATTTATTCCACCTACAGCACTGTATTCTATGAGACCCTATCCTGGTATCTAAAGTTTTTTTTCTCTTCTAAGTTTATTATCTTACAGCGTTTGCTCGAATGTCACAGAAGATCCATACAGGATAACAGGTCTTACCAGCAAGCACAATGATCAGCATTCCAGGTCTACAACAACCAATAACTTCCTACTTGGTCGGCTAACTGTAAGTGCTTATTTTCATCAGGCACTGATACACTACACCACAAATGCCTTTTAAAATCTTATCAATAAATGCCAACAGGCTTAACCACCAGACCCTCTCTATGGAAAACGGCACAAAAACTAGATAGAGACATACTACGTGTTCAAAAGACTCATTTCACTTATTCTAATCAGCCAGCATTCTCGAACAAATGTTTTCCCCACATTTACAGAGCCTCTTTCACATCCAAAAAAAGAGGCATTCTGATAGAGTTGAAAGACACTGTCATGTTTCAACTTTCCCAACTAACCTTGTACTCCAATGGTAGATATATTGTCCTGGACTCCTAGTATGCAATATTAACGAGGCGGTATATACACTCGTAAACATGTATACTCCCAACACACGTCAAATGAAATTCTTCCACAAACTCATACGCATCATCAAGCCCATTCAAAAATACCACCTGATTATTTGTGGAGACTACAACTTGGTCCCAGATGCTCCCACCTCAGCAGCTAAATGCAGAGAATCCAGACTATATCATACAACATACATCCTACACATCAGAGATTTCAGCTCAATTATCCAAATATTTTAAACATAATACGGGATCGGTGTCTGACCCAGGAGGGGTGTGGAATGCACATAAGGCATTTATTAGAGATATAATGATAAAAATGAATTCTCATTGTAAAAAGCAGAGGACGCAGCGTCTAGACTCACATCCCAAATTACTACCCTAGAAAAACTAAATAAATCCAACCCACAAGCAACACACTTGGGACAAATAATGTCCCTGAGACAAGAACTCAGATTGCTTCTTCTACACTCATATGAAAATACACAGAAAAAGGTAAAAGCAACAACTTACTCCACCTCAAACAAAGTGGGTAAAGCCCTCGTTAGACGACTCAAAGGCAGAAGAATACATAACAAAATAGAGTACCTATACCATCCTCACACAAAGGAAAAATTAATAAACCCACAAGAGATTGCAGACACATTTAGCACTTTTATGGAGATCTTTAAAAATATAAAACAAGACCCAGCTACTTACCAACCCTCTCAGGAGGACATAAATTAATTTCTTAATCAAATCAAGCTCCCAACACTCACAGATGATCAGCTGACCAACAAACCATTCACTGAACAAGAAATCCAAACAACCATACACACTCTCCCTGCAGGAAAATCACCAGGCCCAGATGGGCTCCCAGGGGAATACTATAAGTAATATTCACACCAACTAGCACCACACCTTACTGCATTATTTAATGACGCTTCCTCCTCTTCATTGTTACCTAATGAATCATTGCAAACACTGATAATAACCCTGCCAAAGCCAGGGAAGGAGCTGACAGGCCCCCAAAATTTCCACCCCATAACCCTCTTGAACTTAGATTAAAAAATTTACGCGAAAACAATCGCAACACGACTACTAGGTATAATGCCTGCATTAATACATAGAGACCAGTCAGGGTTCACTAAGGCACGACAAGCTTCCGATGCCACAAGAAGAATGATCGTCTTCATACACTATGCCGAATCCTGTGTAACGCTTTCTCTGCTTCTATCTTTAGATGCGGAAAAGGCATTTGAGAGTTCATTGGTCCTACCTCCAGGGAGTTCTTCAAAAATTTGGATTTAATGGATTCATCCTCAAAGTCATACTAGCATTATACTCTACTCCTTTGGCACAAGTCTTCTCAGGAGATATGTTATCTCAGAAGTTCCACATAACAAATGGCACCAGGCAAGGTTGCCCACTGTCTCCCCTAATCTTTAATCTGTTGATGGAACCCCTGGCGGAACACATTAGACAGAACCAACTGATATCTGGATTAGGCCAAACATCCCACAAAATTAATCTTTTTGTGAACGACGTAATCCTCATGATTACCAACCTAGCTCCTTCCTTGGCAGAGGTTCAGCAAATCCTCCAAAGATTTAGCAATGTCTTCTATTATAAAGTAAATACTACCAAATCATATATACTAGACTTAGGTATAGATGCTGCAACTAGAAACTTGCTTCAAGCCCAATATTCCTATGCCTGGGCAGAAACAGACATAACTTATCTAGGGATACAATTAATGAGATCAACAAAATCTCTTTTTACCGCCAACTTCAAACCATTACTTACCAAGCTACAATCTGATACACAGCAGCTTGCGAAGCATGAAATAACATGGTCAGGCAGATTGGCGTCTTTTAAAATGTTACACATACCACAACTGCTTTACAAATTCAGAACCGTACCCATACCTATCCCCCTATCCTACTTCATATCTCTACAAACTATGCTGAACAAATTTTTATGGAAAGGGAAAAAGCCCAGATGTGCCCACACCACTCTTATCAAACATAAACAAGCAGGAGGAGTAGGATCTGTTGATTTTGAGCATTAATACTTTGCATCAGTAATAACCCAATTACAAGATTGTTTTAATTCTTAGCCCACTACCCTTTGGGGACAGATAGAGACAGCTATCATGCCACACACTAGCCTTCAGTGCTTGAAATTCTTAACACCATTTAAACTGGCTACATTACCAGATACATGCTGGCGATGTAATGCAAACAGTGGAGACTTACTACACATTTTCTGGGAGTGTTCACATATACAAAACTACTGGGCCACTATCTTTCATATCTTGACAGATATCACCACATGCTACATCTCTCCCACACCGGCACTAGCAATACTAAGTTTGAAAATAGAATCAATACCACCCTATCTCAGACTGGTGGTCGCACATATTCTACTCGCAGCCAAAATAAGCCTGACAAGACTATGGAAATCTAGCCAGTAGGGATGAGCTTCGAGTTTGAGTCGAACTCATGTTTGACTCAAACATCGGCTGTTCGCCAGTTAGCCGAACAATTTGGGGTGTTCGCGGAAAATTCGAAAGCCGTGGAACACCCTTTAAAAGTCTATGGGAGAAATCAAAGTGCTAATTTTAAAGGCTTATATGCATAGTATTGTCATAAAAAGTGTTTCGGGACCTGGATCCTGCCCCAGAGGACATGGATCAATGCAAAAAAAGTTTTAGAAATGGCCGTTTTTTCGGGAGCAGTGATTTTAATAATGCTTAAAGTGAAACAATAAAAGTGTAATATTCCTTTAAATTTCGTACCTGGGAGGTGTCTATAGTATGCCTGTAAAGGGGCACATGTTTCCCGGGTTTAGCACAGTCTGACAGCAAAATGACATTTCAAAGGAAAAATAGTCATTTTAAACTACTCGTGGCTATTAATGAATTGCCAGTCTGACAATACACATAAAAGTTCATTGATAAAAAACGGCATGGGAATTCCCCACAGGGGAACCCCGAACCAAAATAAAAAAAACGGGTGGCCCCGCCCTCCATTATTTAAGAACCATCAGAAGACGAGAAGCGACACACAGCGGGAGCCTCCCATCATGGTGGATGCGGAGCAGCCCGCGGAGGAAGATGCCAGACGAGAACACCGGAGGAAGAACCAGAAGAACCAGCAGAACCAGAAGAAGAGGAAGATAGAGGAAGAAACCGAAGGAAAACAGAAGATAGAAGAAAGAAGATAGAAGAAAAAAGAAGCATTTAAATAAAGGAATTGTCAAAAACTGTCTATGGTCAAATTTAACATTTTTGACACTTTTTTTGTGAAATGGTAGGGATACTTTTGTACCCCCTTACCATTTCACACAGGGGGAGGGCCAGGATCTGGGGGTCCCCTTGTTAAAGGGGGCTTCCAGATTCCGATAAGCCCCCCCACCCGCAGACCCCCACAACCACCGGGCAAGGGTTGTGGGGATGAGTCCCTTGTCCCCATCAACATGGGGACAAGGTGTTTTGGGGGGTACCCCAAAGCACCCTCCCAATGTTGAGGGCATGTGGCCTGGTATGGTTCAGGAGGGGGGGTGCTCTCTCGTCCCCCCTCTTTTCCTGTGACCTGCCAGGTTGCGTGCTCGGATAAGGGTCTGGTATGGATTTTTGGGGGGACCCCATGCCATTTTGTTTTAAATTTTGGCGCTGGGTTCCTCCTAAATTCCATACCAGACCTGAAGAGAGAAAATTCTTAGAAGGACAGAGAGGACAATCTGTCACAAAGACCTGAAGCGCCAAACTGTATGTTGCCTGCCGGGCTCTCTGTTTGAGCACATCATGGATCTGGTGGACAGATTACTGGGGGGGCTGGGGAAGACCTGGCTGTCATGGTGCACCTTGGCACCAATGACAAAGTCAGAGGAAGATGGAGTGTCCTAAAGAACGATTTTAGGGACTTAGGAGCTAAATTGAGGAAAAGGACCTCCAAGGTAGTATTCTCAGAGCCACACCAGAAAGGCAGAGGGAGATTAAGGACGTAAACAAGTGGCTGAGGAGCTGGTGTAGAAAGGAGGGGTTTAGGTTCCTGAAGAACTGGGCCGACTTCCCAGTCGGTTACCAGCTCTATAGAAGGGACTGACTGCATCTAAATGAGGAGGCTGCAGATCTGCTGGAAGTGAAGATGGCCAAAAAGTTAGAGTGACTTTTAAACTAGTCGACAGGGGAGGGACCAGAGGTAGAGATAGTCAGCGTGGAACAAATTCCAGAGGGTAGTATTCGGGGCATTAGTAGTAGGTTGACTAAAGCTCCTCATCCCGAGGTAAGTACATTAACAAGTCCTATTTGCAACCTCAGAGCACCCAATAAGGAGATAGTATGCGACTGGTCTAAAATATGTGGCATGTTCACCAATGCCAGGAGTCTGGTGGACAAGATGGGATAACTAAAACTACTGGTGTACGATTAGGATTTAGATTTTGTAGGAATTTCAGAAACTTGGTTCAACAGCTCTCATGATTGGCTGGCAACCATTCAGGGGTATTCCCTATAATGCAGGGATAGAGGGTAAAAAAGGGGGAGTGGTATGCCTGTATATCGAAAATGATGTACAAGTGAATGTGAGTGTTACGTACCTAAAGGGTGAGCCCGAATTGCAGAGGATGGCCTCTCCTACGCCTCTGACTCGAGGGCCCCTGGTAGTGGTGACAGGGGTGCAAGAGTGCGGAGTGGTATGAGTGCCTGGCAGGATCAACAGCAGAAGGATCAGATGGCCGGCACAGCTGACAGGATGGATCAGTAGACAGGAACTGCAGACTGGACAACTCAGCAGACGGGACAGCAGACTGGATGGATCAGCAGACAGGTGAGCAGCCTGGATGGCTCAGCAGACAGGCCCAGCAGACTGGATGGTGCAGCAGACAGGTGAACAGCCTGGATGGCTCAGCAGACAGGCCCAGCAGACTGGCTGAATCAGCAAACAGGTGAGCAGCCGGGATGGCTCAGCAGACAGGCCCAGCAGACTGGATGGATAAGCAGACAGGTGAACAGCCTGGATGGCTCAGCAGACAGGCCCAGCAGACTGGATGAATCAGCAAACAGGTGAGCAGCCGGAATGGCTCAGCAGACAGGCTCAGCAGACTGGATGGAAGTCCAGGAACGTCAGACAGGCCGGGTCGGAAAGCAGGCTGGCAGCAGAGGTACAAAAAGAGCAGGCAGAGGGATTGTCAAACAAGCCAAGGATCAGGTACAGGCGGATAACAGGAATAGTCTCAAAGCAAGCCGGGTCAAAACAGGAGCAGATATCAGGTTTTCAGGGAACACATACACAGAGCTGCAGAGCAAACAGCACTGGTGCAAGTGCCAGACAGGTTTAAATAACCCGCCAGACACTAACGAGTGCATGTGCGCGTGCGCATAGACGCCCGCAATCGTACACCGATGGGTCTAATCTGCCTGTTACTGGCAGGATCTTCATGACAGTGAGAGACAACATTACTAAGGGAGCAAGGGAGGAGGTGGAATCCTTATTAGTAGAGCTACAAAGGAAGGAAACTAAGGGGAAAGTAATACTGGGAGTATGCTATAGTCCCCCTAAGGGAGGAGGCGGAGGCGGACCTCCTATCACAATTTGGATTCACGGCAAGGATGGGAAGTGTCATTATAATGGGGGATTTTAATTTTCCAAGACAAAGACTGGGTGGAAGGAACCGCTCATTCATCTAAGGCTCACCAGTTCCTAAATTTCTTGCAGCACAATTTCATGGGTCAGATAGTAATTTCACCAACTAGAAACAAAGCATTACTAGACCTGCTGATTATCAACAATACAGACCTGATCACGGATGTGGATATACGGGGCAATTTTAGGAAACAGCAATCACAAGTCAATTAGTTTCAGTATAAATCATACAAAGGGGAATACAAAGACACTGAATTTCAAAAGAGCCAACTTCCCTAAACTACGATACTTGCTAGAAGATGCTAAATGGGATAAAATCTTAGGAACAAAGAACACAGAGGAAAAATGGGTATGCTTTCAGAGCATATTAAATAAGGGTATTAGCCGGTGCATCCCAATGGGAAATACATTTAAGAGCTAATAAAGAGCTAATTTAAGAGATAATAAAAGTCCTGGGTGGCTGAACTCCAATGTAAGAATGCTTATAAAAGCAAAGGAGAAGGCTGAGGGATCATCATAAGCATTCCAACTTTACAAAGAATGCAACAAGAAATGTAAGGGTGCAATCAGGTGGCAAAGATAGAACATGAAAGGCACATAGTGGAGGAGAGTAAAAAAAAATCCCAAGAAATTATTTAAGTACATAAATAGTAAGAAAGGGAGGTCAGACCATATTGGTCCCATAAAGAATGATGAAGGGAATCTGGTTACTAAGGATGGAGAGATGGAAAAGGTATTGAATGTATTCTTTTCCTCTTCACAAGGGAATCAGGGGGCTTTAGTAACCAAACAAAAACTATCCTCATGACATATCACAGGATGCACCCTGATGGCTAACAGAGGACAGAATTAGAAATAGATCTGAAAAACTTAACGTTAATAAGTCACCAGGACCAGATAGCTTGCACCCGAGGGTCAAGTAATTGCCAGACCATTGTTCCTAATTTTTACTGACAGTCTATTGACTGAAATCGTGCCAGCTGATTGGAGAAAAGCCAATGTAGCACCAATATTTAAAAAAGGGTCAAGATACATCCCTGGGAATTACAGACCAGTTAGCCCAGGTATCCTCAAACTACGGCCCTCCAGCTGTTGCAGAACTACACATCCCATGAGGCATTGTAAAACTCTGACATTCACAGACATTACTAGGCATGATGGGAATTGTAGTTCCTGAACAACTGGAGGGCCGTAGTTTGAAGACCCCTGAGTTAGCCTAACATCAATTGTATGCAAGCTCTTGGAGTGGATGATAAGGGACTATATACAAGATTTTAGTATTGACAACGGTATCATTAGCAGTAATCAGCATGGATTCATGAAGAATAGTTCTTGCCAGACCAATCTGTTAACCTTCTATGACGAGGTGAGCTACCATCTAGATAAAGGAGGGCTTGTAGACATGGTGTATCTGGATTTTGCAAAAGCATTTGATACAGTTCCCCATAAACATTTACTGTACAAAGTAAGGTCCATTGGCATGGACCATAGGGTGAGTACATGGATTGAAAACTGGCTACAGGGGAGAGTTTAGGGGGTAGTGATAAATGGGGAGAAATCAGAATGGTCCGGGGTGGAAAGTGGGGTCCTCCAGGGTTCTGTGCTGGGACAAATCCTATTTAATTTATTCATAAAGGACTTTTTGTTTAAACTCAATCTCTGTCAAAGCAGGGCAATAACTTCTCAGCAGGATGTGGAAATTTTGCAAGAACATCTGAACAAGGTAATGGGGTGGGCAACTACATGGCAAATGAGGTTTAATGTAGAAAAATGTAAAATAATGCATTTGGGTGGCAAAAATATGAATGCAATATACTGGGAGGGTGAACCTCTGGGAAATCTAGGATGGAAAAGGACCTTGGAGTCCTTATAGATGACCGGCTCAGCAATGGCATGCAAGCAAAGCAAACAGAATATTGACATGCATTATAAAGGGGGTTAACCCCAGAGATAATAATTCTCTCACTCTACAAAACTCTGGTCTGGCTGCACCTGGAGTATGCCATCCATTTCTGGGCACCAGTCCTCAGGAAGAATGTGCTGGAACTGGAGAGAGTCCAGAGAAGGGCAACAAAACTAATACATGGTCTGGAGGACATTATTTATGAGGAAATGTTAAGAGCACTGAACTTATTCTCTCTGGAGAAGAGACGCTTGAGAGGGGATATGATTTCAATGTACAAATATCATACTGGTGACCCCACAATAGGGATGAAACTTTTCCACAAAAGGGAATTTAATAAGATACAAGGCTATTCACTAAAATTAGAAGAAAAGGGTTTTAACCTTAACCTGCGTAGAGGGTTCTTTACTGTTAGAGTGGTAAGGATGTGGAATTCCTTGCCAAAAGCGGTGGTATCAGCGGGGAGCATCGATAATATTAAAAAACTATTAGATATGCACCTGAATGACCGCAACATACAGGGATATACAATGTAATACTGACATAAAATCACACACATAGGTTGGACTAGATGAACTTGTGATTTTTTTCAACCTCGCCTACTATGTAACTATATGTAAAAATCAACCGCATTTTAGGAGTCACTCATACAGAAATCCAGGTAGCTCTATGTTTTTTAATTTTTAATGTATATACAGTAACTTCAAATTTCTGATCGGGGGAATTACTACTCTAAACTGTTTTTTTTTTCTTCTTTTTACAGTCTGATGAATTCAGAAGGCCTGGGTAGAATCTGGCCATGGATAATACTGGCGGTCATTCCACTCCAAAGCCTTTTATCTTCTTCTGTACACAGGATTTGGGGTCCTTTTTTGAGTGTCTATGTCCCACTCTGTGTGATGAGGAGGGGGTAGCTAGTAGTAGTCAGTCACGCTCAGCTGGACTTTTTCTGTAATATAGAAGATGTTTTGTAGTTTATCAACTTCTTTAGTTATATAGAGTGATGGGAACATATCCCGGCATTTATATCCACCAACCAGCACTGACACCTTCATCTAATCACCATGGAATGAGTCAGGGCAGATGTTGGCCGTCTATGAACAGTATGGGGGGAGGGGGTTAGGATTTGTCTGGAGATGGGCTTTAGGGTCAAAACTAGTATGTATCTTGTATAAGTTCTGGATCAGCTTCCCAGTGTAACTTACCTTGTCTCCTTCCCATGATATTCCCTCTGGTTCTAGTGTAAGTTGCTGACCCTCTGAAAGGGACCCATCGAAGTGACCCACAATCATCCAATCAGTGATATTTCTACTTTTAATTCTTGTAATCCAATTTACAATTTCCATTGGGCTGGGCAGTTCTCCTTTATCATTAAAAATCATGACCTTGCCATTCGGATTCTTGTACTGGACTTCTTTTACATAGCGGGACAGCTTAGAAAATGACAGAAATGATAATAGGTAGCAGTTTTATAGAATGTTTTTTGGACTATAGATTGTTTTTTTTCTGTTCAAATAAAGGTAACACATGTTACATATAATCACTAGCAAAGAAAAGAAATGAGACAATGCCTAATGTCACACTTAAACAAGCGCTTAGGAGTAATAAATGTTCTGGAACAGATTGGTACAAATTGATGCAAATAACCCAGATTAGTGGCAACAGCTGCTAACTGAAAACATAATAATACAAATAAATAGTGAAAAAATCTAGTAGACTCCGGCAGGGCTTATAAGAATAATTGATCATAAACCATGAACAATCTAAACAATATATACATTGAATCAAGTCCGTGCACTCATATAATAAAAAATGATGATTTGTACAAAGAAAAGTCAAGTCCTTTGAAAAACCGAATCTTATGGAGCAAGATCCTCAGAGATAGTTGCTGTCACCCAAGCGAGTTCCACATCACACATGCTCAAAATAAAGAGGGGGGCCTGCAAGAGAGCCCCCTCTAAATAAGACTCTTACCAGATCAAAACTTGATCTTTAGCATGTATGTTAATCGAAACCAGTGGAATCCTTGCCGGTATCCTCCTTCTGTTGTCCAGATCAAGACAGCTCTCAGGTCATTTAATGGTTCAGGACATCTTCAAGTTTGCTGCCTGTGTGCAGTCAGTGCGATCCTCTACCGCCTGTGATGATCTCCCACCACCATGTAGTGCCCTGCTCCTCTGCCCCCTCTCCTCCTCCCCGATCATACTGCCTAGGCAAGAGAAGGCCCTCGATCTTTCGCATTCTGGCCACATAGATTAAGTTCAGTGATTTTGTGACCTTATCCTTTGCTTCTCTGCCGGGCATAAATCCAGCCTGTTCCAGACCAATTAAAGTATGGAGTAGGGGCTTAAGTCTGTTAGCTAGTATTTTGGTTAGAAGCTTCACGTCCAGGTTCAACAATTAAATTGGTCTCTAGCTGGGGCATTGCGTAGAGTCTTTATTCGGCTTAGGTATGACAGTTATATGTGCCAAAAGAAATGTCGGAGGGATGTCTCTGGGTGTGGAAAAGGAGTTTAATGCTTTTGTCAGGGGACTAGTCAATATATCCATGAAGGTTTTATAGTAGATGGAGTTAAAGCCACCTGGGCCAGGGCTTTTCCCTGTCTTTAAATCTTTGATCGCTAATTGTATTTCGGAATTGTCAATGGGTTGTTCCAGAGCCTCGATGTCTGCCTCTGATAGTTTAGGGAGTCTAGAGGATTTTAGATAGTCTTGAATAATTTGCAACCTGTTTCCCTGCATCTCTGCTGGTTTATGTGGATGTGGGTAAATTATAGAGGTTAGAATAATAGTCATGAAAGTGTTGGGCGATCAGCTCATCAGTGAAGTCCAAAGTCCCTTTTTTATTTTGTATGCCTAGGATTTTATTGTGATGTCGGGGTCCTCTCAGAGCCCTAGCTAGAAATTTGCCTGTTTTGTCTCCAATTTCATAATTTATTTTTTTCCTAAAGAATAGGAAACGTTTAGTTGTAGCGTCTACTATTTGTTGTACGGTTTTCCTGGTTTCGAGTAGTTCAGTCGCTGTTCACGTTGTCAGTGATTGTTTATGTTGGGATTCCAAGTTTGAGATTTTACCTGTCAGTTTTGTGATATCTTTGTCCCTGTCTCTCTTTCGCTGGGCCCCCATCCTCATTAATTCCTCCCTGACAGAGCATTTATGGGCCTCCCATATTATCAGGGGGTCCATCCCTTGAGTTTAATTTTGAATGAAAAACTCTTTCAAATGTGATGCGATTTTTGGTAACAACACATGGTCTGTCAGAAGTGAGGAATTCAGTCTCCAATTTGGAGCGATAGTAGAGGAGGTAGTTGAATCCAGCGAAAGCGAGACAGGAGCATGGTCATATATGGATTGGATACCGATGTTAGCTTCCGCTACTGTGATCCTTGCGTGATATCAAGATATAGTCTATCCAGGAGTATCTTGCATGTGGGGCAGAGTAAAAGGTAAAATCTCTGCCGTCTGGATGCATATAGCGCCATATGTCAATAAGATATAGAGAATTCAGCAGTGATTTTAAGCTTTTCAGAATTCGGTAGGTTATGTATGATTTGCCAGAAGATGTATCTGTCAAACATCCTCTGTCAAGGATTTAAGGGGAGATTGAAATCTCCTCCCAGAATTATAGGGCCCGAGCAGAAACCCTCAAGCTCCTTTACCATGCATCTACAGAAGGTTAAGTGTGATGTATTTGAAAAGTAGACATTAGATAAGGTTGTTGGAATACCGTTGGGTTTCCCTTTGATTAAAAGATATCTCCCTTCTGGGTCAGCCAGTCTGTTGGTCAGTTCAAAGTTGGCATCTTTGCTAATCAGTATTGTGACCCCTTTAGATTTAGTCAAGGTATTTGTGGCATGGTGTGCCTCCATAAAATAGGAATCAGTGATCCTGGGTATGCTGTGTGTTTTAAAGTGCGTCTCTTGTAAAAATGCAAAATGAGGCCTACCCTTCTCTAATTCCCTTAAGAGGGTCGAACGCTTCTCTGGTACATGCAAGCCTCTGATGAGACACTACTGTAATGCCACGTACACACGAGCGGACTTTACGGCAGACTTTGCCCGGCGGACGTTTCGACGGACTTTATGACGGACTTTCCGAATGAACGGACTTGCCTACACACAATCCACCAAAGTCCGTCAAATTCGTACGTGATGACGTACGACCGGACTAAAACAAGGAAGTTCATAGCCAGTAGCCAATAGCTGCCCTACCGTGGCTTTTTGTCCGTCGAACTAGCATACAGACGAGCGGACTTTTCGACCGGACTCGAGTTCGACAGAAAGATTTAAAACATGTTTCAAATCTAAGTCCGTCCAACTTTTGAGAAAACAAAGTCCGCTGGAGCCCACACACGATCGAATTGTCCGACGAAATCCCGTCCGCCGGGCAAAGTCTGCCGTAAAGTCTGCTCGTGTGTACGCGGCATCAGCGAAGAGTATGCCATTGTACAACCATAGACAGATCCAGGGAACTGTGTCCTGTGAACAACACTAGTCAAGTAGAACGTGGGTACAGGTGAATATATCTTCCGATAAACATTTATATGAGAACAAACAGCCACTACTAAGAAAGAAAAGTATAGAAAGATGGAGAATAGCAGCAAGAAGAAAGTGAGTCATCAATCTTTTACCTTTTAAATAGATATACTATCGTTAAGGTCTTATGTAATGCACTCTCCTGTGGCCAAGGTCACACTGGGAGGCACTTTGTGGGGGAAGTGGGAGGTACTGACCGATATGGATATCGCCGGGCAAAAAAGCCGCTACTCCACAAGGGAAGTATACTCACCTAACGGGGACAAGAGGCCCTCAGACTCATCATGTAGCCAATGATTGGGTTAAATCTGAATCATTCTGCATCATAATATGAAGGATATGAGATGCAAAAACAACCACACTAATAAGTTACATAATAGGTAGGGGATACTATTGGCAGTAGAGGGTGACCTTATTCCTGTCTCTCAGCCTCATCGGTGTCAGGCTTTCTGAGACACAACCGCAACACTGGGGTGCCCATGCCTTCCATATTATATATCCTCATTATAGGAACACTACTAACAACCTAACACTCTAAACCAGTGTTTCTGATATAGGCATAACCAAAATCAACTGTGTTGAAATTCTGAACTGATGATCCTTTAAAGTAAAGAAATGTTAGGTGTAACCCTACATTTATTGGCATGCATTAAAAGGGGGATCAACTGCAGAGATAAAACGATAACTCTCCCGCTCTACAAGACTCTGGTCCGGCCGCACCTGGAGTATGCTGTCCAGTTCTGGGCACCAGTCCTCAGGAGGGACGTACTGGAAATGGAGCGAGTACAAAGAAGGGCAACAAAGCTAATAAAGGGTCTGGAGGATCTTAGTTATGAGGAAAGGTTGCAAGCACTGAACTTATTCTCTCTGGAGAAGAGACGCTTGAGAGGGGATATGATTTCAATTTACAAATACTGTACTGGTGACCCCACAATAGGGATAAAACTTTTTCGCAGAAGAGAGTTTAATAAGACTCGTGGCCACTCATTACAATTAGAAGAAAAGAGGTTTAACCTTAAACTACGTAGAGGGTTCTTTACTGTAAGAACGGTAAGGATGTGGAATTCCCTTCCACAGGCGGTGGTCTCAGCGGGGAGCATTGATAGCTTCAAGAAACTATTAGATAATCACCTGAATGACCGCAATATACAGGGATATGTAATGTAATACTGACACATTATCACACACATAGGTTGGACTTGATGGACTTGTGTCTTTTTTCAACCTCACCTACTATGTAACTATGTAACTATGTAACCCTGAGATCAGTAGGTAATCACTTATCACCATGGATTAACATATGTCCAACAATGAGAATCAGCTCCTGTTTCCCAATCTCATCCAATTCTGTCTTTCAGGATCATAACCGCAATAAGAAGGTACATACTCCAGCTACATCTTGTACTCAAGGCAGTGTAGAGGAGATATCCCATAACAGGGCCCGCAGAGTCCAGAACGTAAGTTTTGTACCTGCAGAGGTTTAAAGCAAAGTCCTCTATTTGCTGAGTATGGGTAAAGTTGCACAAGTTCAGTTCCCATACTGGGTTTAGTGTATCCCATTTCTTGATCAAAATTGAATAAACTCGTAGAAAAACGCGATCAAGTGATCAAAAAACCAGTTGCTGTAAAGAGAATATGGTGTACACCGCATTAAACATGGCAGTTAGTACATTTAAAGTGGAGAGACATATCATCTTCTAGGTATCATCCAGGTTTCCTGACCGGTGTGCTCTGGGGGTGCCGAAAAGTGAACCTCCCTGTCTACCTTGCTTTATCTTCTTAGATTGGCGCTTATCAGGGAATGCAAGCGGTGAGCAGGGGGGACTTCTGTTCAGAGGAGGAAGAAGAAATTCTCGGTACAAGTCTGGGAGTTCGACTGGACCTAGTTGTAAGGAGTTGCAAAACTCTGGAAGGTCCTCTGATGAGCGTAAAGAATATTGTCTGTCATTGTGTGTCACAAGTAGGGCGAACGGGAAGCGCCATGTATATTGTAGGTCTTTCTCGCGGAGCTTGTCTAAGAGGGGTCGCAGAGTCCTGCGATTTTTCAAAGTTATTTGAGACAAGTCCTGGAAGAGCATTATCACCTCTCTATTAAACACAATTTGATCATTGTGGCACGCCTTTTGCATAATGTCTTCCTTCAGTGTAAAATTCTGTAAACAACATATAATATCACATGAAGGCATGTTGTCTGGGCCTCGTGCTCTCAGGGCCCTATGTGCTCTCACAAATTCAATGGCAGTATCTTCAGGCCATTCCAGCAGACTATTAAATACTCTTTGAAGGGCAGGGATGATTTGATCGTTGTCTACAGTTTCGTCCATAATGTCTGCTGCGAATATGGACATGTCTGCATATATGAGGGGGTGATTAGAGTGTGAAAGACCCCTACCGTTGTCCTCTGCAGCAGACTGTGAATCTTCACTGAAGTTCTCCCCTGTGTGTGTCGGCACCATCTTAGCTCCAGCCACGTTGCTCCGGCACAGAGACTGATTCCAGAAGATTTCAGAGATATTTCTGCCCTGAGAAGCCATTGCCAAATGGCGGGATCGGGTGTGTGGTGTCCGGATCTTCTGCTTGCTCATTATCAGGAGCTAAAATGCAGAATGACGGGCTTGAGGCTGTGGGTCCTCCAGAGCTCCTCTAGCAAGCAGCCATATCCGTCGAGTGCCAAGCCACACCCCCCGACTATAGATTGTTTACCTAGTTAAATCTCAATCAGAGAATATCATCAGGATGAGATGACCTGTTTGCTGAGCACTTATAATCAGATACATTTTATTGGGACTATTTATAAACAATTTGCTTTGCGAATGTGAATACACTGGCTCAGCCTCATCTTGAATATACAGTTCAGTTTTGGTCACCAATCCTCAGGGAAGATGTCAATGAAATAGAAAGAGTTTAGCAAATGGCAACAAAATGAACAAGGAGGACAGAGGATCTCAGCTATGAGGACTGATAGATTACAGGTATTAACTCTGGAGAAGAAGCACTTAACCCTTTTGCCGTCTGGCCCGTATGTCGAACAGACCTGACAGCGGGAGGTATTGCACACAATTCAGTGGCTGCAGCCACTGGGATTGTGTGTGAAACTGACAGTTAGTCTCCTGCCTGTCAGGTGAGAGCATTCGGGTGGCTGCACTCAGGGCCGTCTTTAAGGCAGGGCAAAAGGGGCAGCTGCCCTGGGCCCTGTCATTGTTGTGGGGCCCAAAGCAGCTTCCTCATACTTGCCAACTATCCCAGTTTAAATTCCCTTGTCCTTTGTAGTTTTAGTCCTGTGCTGTGCCCCGATATCTCAGTGTGAAGTGCTGCTACTAATGCTGCCCAGATCTGCCCTATTGTTGGGTACATATGACTCACCCGCAGACCCTGTGTTTACATATAAACAACCGGCATTCATATGTTAATAGCTGCGGCTGGCGGCATTGGTATGTAAATAAAGGCAGCATTCATATGTATATCATGCCCCCCTGCAGTGAGGAGATGATGTGCTGTAACCTCTAGCAACCACTCAGTGAGCAGTATTACTGTACAGTAATCTATAGCAACCAATTAACAAGCAGAAATCATTTGCTCTAACCTCTAGCAACTAATCAGTGAGCCGTAATGTGTGCTGTAACCTCTAGCAACCAATCACAATTTCTGCCTGATCTGATACAGTAAACTGATTTTAAGTCTAGTTGCTATTTATTGTATGTCTCAGAGCAGGCGGAGAGCGAAGTTGCATGGAGGGGGCTCAAGAAAATTTTTGCCCAGGGTCCAATCAATATTAAAGACGGCCCTGGCTGCACTACTGACAGATTGCTCTCACACCCCCCAGGTACCAGCGCCCCCGCCACCACACCCCACCAAGCTTACCGAGCTCTGCTTGCCCATCTGTGGACCTGGGAGCTCCATGGAGGGTGCTGGTGGCTGGAGGGGAAGGAGAAGAGTGGACATCACTTCCGGGTCAAGCTCTCTGTGTCCTCAGTAGGGATGAGCTTCGAGTTCGAGTCGAACTCATGTTCGACTCGAACATTAGCTGTTCGCAAGTTCGCCGAACACCGAACAATTTGGGGTGTTCGCGGCAAATTCGAATGCCGCGGAACACCCTTTAAAAGTCTATGGGAGAAATCAAAAGTGCTAATTTTAAAGGCTTATATGCAAGTTATTGTCATAAAAAGTGTTTGGGGACCCGGGTCCTGCCCCAGGGGACATGTATCAATGCAAAAAAAAGTTTTAAAAACGGACGTTTTTTCAGGAGCAGTGATTTTAATAATGCTTAAAGTCAAACAATAAAAGTGTAATATCCCTTTAAATTTCGTACCTGGGGGGTGTCTATAGTATGCCTGTAAAGGGGCGCATGTTTCCTGTGTTTAGAACAGTCTGACAGCAAAATGACATTTCGAAGGAAAAAACTCATTTAAAACTACCCGCGGCTATTAATGAATTGCCGGTCCGACAATACACATAAAAGCTCATTGATAAAAACGGCATGGGAATTCCCCACAGGGAAACCCCGAACCAAAATTAAAAAAAAAAAAAATGACGTGGGGGGGTCCCCCTAAATTCCATACCAGGCCCTTCAGGTCTGGTATGGATATTAAGGGGAACCCCGGCCAAAATAAAAAAAAAATGACGTGGGGTTCCCCCTAAATTTCATACCAGACCCTTCAGGTCTGGTATGAATTTTAAGGGGAACCCCGCGCCAAAAAAAAAAAAAAAACGGCGTGGGGTTCCCCCAAAAATCCATACCAGACCCTTATCCGAGCACGCAACCTGGCAGGCCGCAGGAAAAGAGGGGGGGACGAGAGTGCGCCCCCCCCCCTCCTGAACCGTACCAGGCCACATGCCCTCAACATTGGGAGGGTGCTTTGGGGTAGCCCCCCAAAACACCTTGTCCCCATGTTGATGAGGACAAGGGCCTCATCCCCACAACCGTGGCCGGTGGTTGTGGGGGTCTGCGGGCGGGGGGCTTATCGGAATCTGGAAGCCCCCTTTAACAAGGGGACCCCCAGATCCCGGCCCCCCCCTGTGTGAAATGGTAAGGGGGTACTTACCCCTACCATTTCACTAAAAAACTGTCAAAATAGTTAAAAATGACAAGAGACAGTTTTTGACAATTCCTTTATTTAAATGCTTCTTCTATCTTCCTTCATCTTCTTCTTCTTCTGGTTCTTCTGGCTCTTCTGGTTCTTCCTCCGGCGTTCTCGTCCAGCATCTTCTCCGCGGCGTCTTCTATCTTCTTCTCCTCGGGCCGCTCCGCACCCATGGCATGAGGGGAGGCTCCCGCTCTTCTCTTCATCTTCTTCTTCATCCTCTTCTCTTCTTCATCTTCTTCATCTTCATCTTCTCTTCTTTTCTTCTCCGGGCCGCTCCGCATCCATGCATGGAGGGAGGCTCCCGCTGTGTGACGGCGTCTCCTCGTCTGACGGTTCTTAAATAACGGGGGGCGGGGCCACCCGGTGACCCCGCCCCCCTCTGACGCACGGGACATGACGGGACTTCCCTGTGGCATTCCCCGTGATGTCACAGGGAAGTCCCGTCAAGTCACCGTGCGTCAGAGGGGGGCGGGGTCACCGGGTGGCCCCGCCTCCCGTTATTTAAGAACCGTCAGACGAGGAGACGCCGTCACACAGCGGGAGCCTCCCTTGACTTCCTTCATCACCCAATAAAGTAACTTTGTTTGTAATCTATCCCCCCTATATTTATGTAAGGACAAATATATATATATATATATATATATATATATATATAATATATATATATATATATATATATATATATATATATATATATATATATATTTGTCCTTACATAAATATAGGGGGGATAGATTACAAACAAAGTTACTTTATTGGGTGATGAAGGAAGTCAAGTATATTCGATGTAAGAGGGCACAACTTTTTTTTTCATATATATATCATATATTCATATATATAAAGGCCTCCATCTCATTATGCTGTTACATTGTGCTAATTCTGCTCTAACCCTGTCTGTCCCTTCCGGGACCATTAAGACCAGATGCACACTAAATCTAATGTGCTTAATATGTTACATGTCCATTCACATGACTCTGGCTCTTCATGAAACCAACATCAATTTAAACATAACCCTTGCATGTTCAGCATGCTGCACTTTAATATCAATACTATATTCCATGAACACTGGCTTATATATATTCTTCACCACCTTCCAATGCCCAGAGCTGCATCCAGACTTGTATCATCAATCTCTCTCATTCCCACAATGTGATCTATATGTATATGCCCTTGACAGACTACATCCCGATCGACACCAATACCTCCCCTCTCCTCCCCCTCCCCCTCACCTCTCATAAGCCCACTGGACAAGCATGGACGCAGGTCTGACGAAGGAGCCGTGCATGCTCCGAAACGCATTACCACCCATCGCCTTCACCTGATGTTACATCAGCCGTCCCAGCTTGGTTCCAGAACCCGGGCTGTCTCATTTCATCTTCACCTCCTCGCTAATCCACATCACCAGGGAATCTGACAGCTGCAGGACGGCTCTCTCTCCCCCAGACAGACAAGGATTATAGAGATCCGAATGAGGACTATTCATTATGTGCTTCTGACCTTTAATTCTATTGTGCCTGTAATACATCTTTTAACTACTGCACTTAGAGGTGTCTTTCTCTTTTTTTATGACCCTCTAGAGCTGCTTCTTCTCTACAAAGTGCTGCCTTTAGTGCCATCTCTCCACTACTATTAAGGGCCATGTACCTACCAGGGATCACCAGCGTGCCCTCATCTCTCCCTCTTTTCTAAATAAGATTTTGTGCATCCTCTGCATCAAAAATTTAATTTTTGGTGAGATATTCCCAAAGGGAAATCACATCTAAAGGGATGCAGACCCTGCCAATTTCCACATTAGATCCCTGCAGGTGCAGTAGCTTATTGATAATTTTGTAGCGCACCATCTAAGGAGCCGCAAATGAAAAGGGATCCCCCACCCTGCACAGCCAGACACACTGCATCTTCACAGAACACTTAAGTCAGAAGAACAGTGCAGTGCTATTTTATTTAATAAACTTGGATAGGCATAGGCATATCATGGAATGCCCACTTGATTAAAGCAGTAGAACTCTTCAGGGACACAACTATATATAGTCTGCATATATACTTATCCTCTACCTTCAGCATAAATCTTGCTTGTAGAACTACAACTCCCAGGACCAGCTGGCACAGTTTGTATGATCTGACAAAGCCTCAGTCAGATGAGTAGCAAAAACCCTTTACAGGCGGGGCCCACAGGCCCCTTGTTTGTGTAGCAAAGTCCTAGTGCCTAGCTGTCCTCCTCCTATTGTGGCTACTAATCCCAACACCACCGCTTCAGGCAATGCCAGCCTACCTGGCTGCAGCTGCCCCTTTCTCCAGCCCTCCTGGCCAAGACTCCACAGTCCCCCCAGACTGACTCTGCATCCATCCCAGACTGCTCTCTCCCAGTCCTCTCAGGCATGCCTCTCAGTCCTCTGACTGTAACACTCACCATCCCACCTAGCTGTCTTCCTCCCTGGAGATTTGCCCAGCAGCGTTCTCCTGCTGTCCTCCACTTGCTCCCGTGCCTCTGGTCAGAACACCTCTGTGTGACAAGAAGAGGGTCCCTTCTCACCCAAGCTCAGGCCCAATGCCACCCCCCAGACTAAGGGCACCCTCAAGGGCCACCGATAGCCTAACACTCTATCTCCAGCTTCCACCCCAACTTCTCTGCCCCAGCTGGGATGAACCAGAGTATTTGAGGGGACCTGCCCCCTGCCAACCGATCTGTTGGGGATTGTTTAGGGCCGTCATGAATACTCCAGGCAGCTCCTCCTTACCTCCACTCCCATTCTTCTAGAATCTTCTGCAAGTTTCTAGAAGTAGGGGGAGGTCTCAGATATGCTGCCTGTGAGTCAGCCAGCCCTCCCTGAGTCACTCAAGTATCCCAGATAAAACAACACAGGCTTGGCTGCTGGCCAAGCCTGAAAATTGTTCCTACACTACAAAAATCCTACTCTAGCACACTAGAGGATGCTACAATAATTAAACCGCTCCCATTCACATTCACCTAGTACATGCACATAGAAAAACAAACAGCTATTTCTTCAGAGTAACAACAGTTAGAAATATGCAACAAAGTTTGGTAAAATCCATGCAATGTATATACAGTGGGGACAGAAAGTATTCAGACCCCCTTCCATTTTTCACTCTTTGTTATATTGCAGCCATTTGCTAAAATCATTTAAAGCGGTTGTATACCTATATTTGTAACTTTTACCTACAGGTAAGCCTATAATAAGGCTTACCTGTAGGTAAAAAAAATATCTCCTAAACCTGTAAGGTTTAGGAGATATTCCCCTCGCAATGAGCCGCTAACTGCAGCGGCGCATGCGCACAGGGGACTCTCGGCTGACAGCCCGGCAAACTCCGGAGCTTGCCGGGCAGAAGTCTCCCGCGCGCATGCGCGGGAGTGACGACATCGCGGCTCCGGCCACTCACAGCGCCGGAGCCGCGATACCCGGAAGACACGCCGAGGGGAGATGTCGGCTCCCTCGGCGTGGACCAGGTGAGATGCCGGCGCCTCGTTCTAAGGTAAGTATCTCATAATGAGCTAGTATGCGGTGCATACTAGCTCATTATGCCTTTTCCCTTGCAGGTGTAAAAAAAAAAAAAAAATGACAGCGGGTATACAACCGCTTTAAGTTCATTTTTTTCCTCATTAATGTACACACAGCACCCCATATTGACAGAAAAATGCAGAATTGTTGACATTTTTGCAGATTTATTAAAAAAGAAAAACTGAAATATCACATGGTCCTAAGTATTCAGACCCTTTGCTGTGACACTCATATATTTAACTGAGGTGCTGTCCATTTCCTCTGATCATCCTTGAGATGGTTCTACACCTTCATTTGAGTCCAGCTGTTTGATTATACTGATTGGACTTGATTAGGAAAGCCACAAACCTGTCTATATAAGACCTTACAGTTCACAGTGCATGTCAGAGCAAATGAGAATCATGAGGTCAAAGGAACTGCCTGAAGAGCTCAGAGACAGAATTGTGGCAAGGCACAGATCTGGCCAGGGTTACAAAGAAATTTCTGCTGCACTTAAGGTCCCTAAGAGCACAGTGGCCTCCATAATCCTTAAATGGAAGACGTTTGGGACGACCAAAACCCTTCCTAGAGCTGGCCGTCCGGCCAAACTGAGCTATTGGGGGAGAAGAGCCTTGGTGAGAGAGGTAAAGAAGAACCCAAAGATCACTGTGGCTGAGCTCCAGAGATGCAGTTGGGAGATGGGAGAAAGTTGTTGAAAGTCAACCATCACTGTAGCCTTCCACCAGTCGGGGCTTTATGGCAGAGTGGCCCGACGGAAGCCTCTCCTCAGTGCAAGCTCAGTGGAGTTTGCTAAAAAACACCTGAAGGACTCCAAGATGGTAAGAAATAAGATTCTCTGGTCTGATGAGACCAATATAGAATTTTTTGGCCTTAATTCTAAGCAGTATGTGTGGAGAAAACCAGGCACTGCTCATCACCTGTCCAATACAGTCCCAACAGTGAAGCATGGTGCTGGCAGCATCATAGTGTGGGGGTGTTTTTCAGCTGCAGGGACAGGACGACTGGTTGCAATCGAGGGAAAGATGAATGCGGCCAATTACGGGGATATCCTGGACGAAAACGTTCTCCAGAGTGCTCAGGACCACAGAGCACTTCCAACAACCTTCCAACAAGACAATGACCCTAAGCACACAGCTAAAATAACGAAGGAGTGGCTTCACAACAACTCCGTGACTGTTCTTGAATGGCCCAGCCAGAGCCCTGACTTAAACCCAATTGAGCATCTCTGGAGAGACCTAAAAATGGCTGTCCACCAACATTTACCATCCAACCTGACAGAACTAGAGAGGATCTGCAAAGAGGAATGGCAGAGGATCCCCAAATCCAGGTGTGACAAACTTGTTGCATCTTTCCCAAAAAAGACTCATGGCTGTATTAGATCAAAAGGGTGCTTCTACTAAATACTGAGCAAAGGGTCTGAATACTTAGGACCATGTGATATTTCATTTTTTATTTTTTAAAAATCTGCAAAAATGTCAACAATTCTGTGTTTTTCTGTCAATATGGGGTGCTGTGTGTACATTAATGAGGAAAAAAAATAACTTAAAGCGGAGCTCCACCTTAAACAAAAATATTAAAAGCCAGCAGCTACAAATACTGCAGCTGCTGACTTTTAATAAATGGACACTTACCTGTCCCAGGGTCCAGCGATGTTGGCAGCCAAAGCCGATCGATCGCTTGTCTCTCGGCTGCCCCCGCCGCCATCCTCGGTCAGGGAATCAGGAAGTGAAGCGTTGCGGCTTCACTGCCCGGTTCCCTACTGCACATGCGCGAGTCGCGCTGCGCATCTACACTGGTCCCCGTTGTGTTGTGGGAACTGTGTGTTTCCCACAACACAACGGGGGGGCGGGCATTTGCGGCTAGCTGCGACTAGCTATGCCCGGAAGTGGGTGCATATAAAAGGGGGGGTTTGGGACTTTATATGAAACAAGACACTTGGGGAATGGAGACCTGTGTACTGGATGGTCACGGCTCATATAAAGTACCACTTTTATTTTATTCCTCTCTCGGAAGTGGGTGCAGATACCTGTATTATACAGGTATCTGCCCCCCCTCCCCCATGAAAGGTGCCAATTGAGGCACCGGAGGGGGGGGGACTCCGCTTTAAATGATTTTAGCAAATGGCTGCCATATAATGAAGAGTGAAAAATTGAAGGGGGTCTGAATACTTTCCATCCCCACTGTAGATCACCCAGAGGGGAGGGTATTTTCTCAACAAAATTGGAGTTACTCTTTAAGAGAGGACATGATTACAATGTGCAAATATATTTAAAAGTGACTTTAGTAACTGTGATGAACTGTTTACTGTAGGGTCCCGAAGAGGACATGTGTCCATGATTTGAGGTTAGAAGAAAGGTGGCTTAACCTTAGATTGTGGAAAGAGTTCTTTACCGCTAGAGAAGTAAAAATGTGCAATTCTAAAAGTGTTGACAATTTCAAAAACTATTTAGATGTCTTTCTCAGAAAGTAGAGTAAATGGGTCAGAATAAAAATCACACACACACACACACACACAGGATGAAATGGATGACCTGTCTTTTTTTCAACCTTCTAAACTATATAAACTATGCATGTCTTAACATTTGTGCAAGCGTAATGAATAATACCATAATGTTTGTAATATGTGTGTAATGGTATCTTTTTTGCTTTTCACCGGGGAAATGTAACATTCTCTAACCTCTTGAGAAACATTTGATCATGAAAGTTACCATTCACCAATAGATAAAATGGCCAAATGTTATAGGCTAAGAACATTGGACCAGCTGGGGAAATAATTTGAAGAAGACCTCTGCATGGAAAATCCTGTGTGAACAGAAAAACAACCGGATTTTCAATCAGGATGAGACAATGGTCTAGTATAAAATTTGGCTGTTTGGGCATTAATACAAGTGGCCAAATTTTTGCCCAGCCTGCCTTCTGGATTGTAGTCGATAATCACATATAGAAGCAATATTTCTTCTCTACGAAATCAAAACTGAACTTAATAGAATCTCACACACTCTACTCTCATGGGGAGGAAGAATCAACCTATTCAAGATGTCAATTATGCCAAAAATCATCTATAAAATGCAAATGTTACCAATCCCAATTCCTCAGATCTATTTTAATAAGTTATGCACTATTCTTTCAAGGTTTATATGGAGAGGGAGAAAATCTAGATTAAATTTAGCACAATTAATAAAGGACAAGAAGAGGGGGGGGTGGGGGGCACCTGATATTAGAAAATATTATGTGGCGATCGCTCTAACACGTTTATTAGACTGGGTAAAAAATAATGAAGAAAAACAAAGGGTGAAAATAGAGAAAAAAATGAGTGAAGTAGATTTGGGCAAAATGGTTTGGATCCCACCACAGTATAGAAAATTGAACACTGAAATAATGGACATCACAAAACATACACCTAATATTTGGGATAATTTGCACAAAAAGGAGCACTGGAAGTTTAATTTACCTTTAATTCCCTTAAAAAATACAGATTATTTTGCACCAGGGAAAGAAGATTTGTTTGGGAGGTGGATTCTGAAGGAGGATTTGCAACTAAAAGACGTCATGAAACAGGGAAAATTGTGTTCAGTTGAAGAACTAAAAGCCAAAAACGAATGGTTGTTAATAGACTCCTGGCGATATTGTCAGTTGAAACATTTTGTCGACTCACTCCCGCAACCAATCAGGTCGATGGAGAACTTACTCCCCTTGGAGAAATTATGTGCTGAGAAAAAAGGGAGGGGGGGTATTTCTAAGATCTACAGAGCGCTCAATGAATTAGGAGGGGCGGGAGGTCCGAGATTTATTGAGAAGTGGGAGGAAGACCTGGGTATCAAGATTAGTGGACAGGAGGTGGGGTCGATTCTGAAAAGGGTGAATACCACCTCAGTTAATTGTAAGCTCTCAGAAATTAATTATAAGATCCTCGCAAGGATGTATATTACCCCAGATAAAGCACACAGAATTCTGGAGGGAAGGTCGCAGTTATGTTGGAGAGGTTGCGGAGGAATTGGGACTATGGCGCATATATGGTGGCAGTGCCCGGTAATTGCAGAATTTTGGGGGAAGGTTAGGCAAATCATTAGTGAGATTTTAAAGATACATATCCCAGTGGACCCTTGGGTGTATCTACATCATGGCAGAAAAACTCCCACGAAGGTATATCTGAAGTCGTTGCTACCTCACCTTTTAAATGCTGCCAAAAGTCTCATCCCTAGGTATTGGCAAGATAAAAGGAGACCTACGGTGCGGGAGTGGTTCGGCAAGATAAATGAGATTTATCGTCTTGAATGCTTGAAGTGTAGTGAAGGGACAGAGATGGAAATATTCGAGGAGATATGGAAGGAATGGGTTAACTTCAGGTATTCACTCCGAGCAGCAGAGCTGTGGGGAACATAGAAAGCTTCCCTGTCCATAAATAGATAAACTAGACAAGCTACATTAAGAGGTGTAAAAGTGAAATACAGGGCCTGGACTAAAACTGGAGATATGGGTGAAGGGGTAGGAGCTGGGAAGGAAAGAGTTACACGGGGGTCATAGTGGGGGGGGAAGAGGGGGGGGGGTAGGGGGAGGGATGGCCTTGGCTGGCCTAGGTGGGTCACTTGGAAAAAAAAAAATTAAGGGGACGTTTGTGCTTATTTTTTCTTTGGATATGTGTATAAACAAGTGTAAATGACTTACAACCCAGTGGAAAAAAGCCACAATGATGTGAATGCCTATTGGGACAAGCTTGAACTGAAAAGTTGATAACATGGTCCCTGAAAATACTTCACTGAACTGGCAAAAAAAAAGAAGCAATATTTCTACAGCTTCTATATATGACAACCTCCTGCTGTCAGTGATTCCTAAGGAAGCAGTGCATGCTTGCTCCCGAGGCCTCCCTAGGAACCAATGACATCACTGGAAATCCCAGCCACATAAGCAAAGGGGTGGGGATAGCAGTGAAATCACTGCCCAAATAGGGTCACTGGCCATACTTAAGCATTTTTCATTTACAAGAAAATGGCCACTGTCCATTTTTTGTAAATGAGTAGGGATACTATGTAGTCATTAAATTGGGGTTCTAGATTCTGATAAGTCAACCCACCAACAGACCCCCACAATCACTGATCAGGGTTGTGGGGAAGAGGTTCTTGTCCTTATCAACAAGACATCCCCCCCATGTTGAAGGCATGTGGCCTAGTGTGGTTCAGGGGGGAGGTGCCTGCTCTTCCCTACCCTTTCCTGGCCAGTCAGGCTGCACGCTCAGAATAGGGGTCTAGTATGGATTTTTACATAAAGAAAGAGGGCCGGGACTTTAAATAAGGTGTGTATATTGTGGCTATTCGAAGGAGTCAAAGTAAAACATAAACAAGTATTTATTTGTTAGCCATGATTGAGTAGGTACATGGTAGACAATACATGCAATAATGGCACATAATATAACAAATCATGTATCCAAATCATTTACATGTTAAAAGTATAAATAGAATATACAATAGTATTATCTTCCATAATAAAAAAATCACTATAATATAACAGTTATAATCCATGATATTGCCTGGATCCAAAAACCATGTAGGTATATATGCATTGCATCTAGGTTAATCCCGACGCGTTTCATGGGATCTATCCAATCAACAGGAGCCGATGCATGATACATCTATATAAAGAGAGGTAAGTATATCAAGTCAACCATTCATAGACAAAAATTGGTAAAAAAGAAATATACATACAGGGAGGATAGGATAGTCATCCCTGTAGGACTCACATATCTGCTTAGTGTGAAACAAACACACTGATGGGGTACTAGGGCTAGAAGGGATGCCTGGTAAGGAAGCTGTGGTAGTAGGGTCCAACAGGAACACAGGGAGCATAAATGTAGGTGTGACCCAGAGTATCTGGAACAGTAGGAAAAATGGGCTCCATTCTGTGGATCAATAAAAATATGAATACCAAATGGTGCTAAAAAATAAAGAAGTAAGCTAATCAAAGAAAGGAGTCCAAATAGCATGAGTATGAACTGATATCAAGACAGCGTAGGTCCCCAGAAATTGGTAAAGTCCTGGGATGGAAACCACGTACGAAATAAATGTCATAATGATAGTGGTAGTTACCTAGTAACTAGTAGCAACACTAGGTAACTACCACTGTCATTATGACATTTGTGTCTATGAATGGTTGATTTTGATATACTTACCTCTCTTTATATAGATGTATCATGCATCCACCCCTGATGAGTGGATAGATCCCATGAAACGACTCAGGCTTAACCTAGATGCAATGCATACATACCTACATGGTTTTTGGATCCAGGCAATATCATGGATTATAACTGTTATATTATAGTGATTTTTTAATATGGAGGATAATAATATTGTATATTCTATTTATACTTTTAACATGTAAATGATTTGGATACATGATTTGTTATAGTATGTGCCATTATCGCATGTATTGTCTACCATGTACCTACTCAATCATGGCTAAAAAATAAATACTTGTTCACGTTTTACTTTGACTCCTTCAATTAGCCACAATATACACACCTCATTTAAAGTCCCGACCCTCTTTCTTTATGTACTTGAATAGGGATGGAGATGCATGTTATCATGCGTCTCATTTAAAGTCCCAAAAGCCCCCTCTATTGTAGTATGGATTTTTAGGGAGACCTCCCACATTTATTTCTGTTTGTTTTGTTGAGTTCCGTCTTAAAATCCAAAATGAGTTTAGCATTTTTACTGTTTCACTTTAAGCATTTTAACAAATCAATGCCCCTGGTCAAATGGATTTTTTAAAAATACTTTTGTATTCGTAAATCTTCCCCGGGGCAGTGCCCACCCTCCATGGTATTCTTTGATTTCAAAAGTTTTTTATTTTGAGAAAAAGCAAGTAAACAAAACAGAAATATACTTTGTCAGGTATAAGCAATGAGAAACAGTGCAGTGTCTAAAAAGTAAATTCTACATCAGTTGCCGTAGGCGGGGACTTCATGTTGCCAAGGTCTCCTGGGCCCTATAAAAGTCCAGCCAAAGGATGTGTCAGAGAGAGCTTTAGCCTGAAAATCATGGGTTTTCCCACCAGCCGGCACCCCAAACGGGAGCATACTGTGCTGGGGCGAGGAACCCCATAGTGGTCTCAATGGTCTGAGCTCTCCCAATGAAGATGCATGACACATTAAAGACTACATCTCTGAGAGTTGGAATTGAACATTTCCTTGCCCCACCTTAAATGTTGACACTGAACATATAAAATCTGGGCAAACAAAGTATCCATGTAAGTTTAAATAAAACCAAGGTCTAGAGTTGACCTAAAGAGGAGAAAATAGGAGAAAAGAGAAATGGAAGAAAAAAGGGAGAGGGGAGGGGGGAGGGAAGGAACATCACTTATGCGTTCAGGATGTGTTTTGTGTGGATCTATTAGAAGGACCAAAAGATACACCTACCAATCGGGCCCAAGGTTCCCAGATATTCTCAAATTTCTTTGCAGTATCCTGGACAATACTGGAGAGCTTTTCTTGGGACGTTATCCGGGATATTTTCCTTTTGGCTGCTGGGAGAGAAACTCCCGGCTGTTTCCAGGCTCTGGCGATCATGAGATTAGCCCCCAGCAGCACAAAGTGTACCAGTTTGCATGAGGATTTAGAGATCCCTGGGATGGGGGCTTTAAGAAGGGCCACCAAAGGAGTTCTGGGAATCCGAGTCTCCACCAGCTCATCCAATATATTGAATATTCTTTTCCAGAAGGAACGAATTCTGGGGCATTCCCACCAAATGTGAGACATTGTGCCCATGAGTTGACATCCTCTGAAACACAGAGGGTCCTCCGTTGGAAAGATGGAGGCCAGTCTGGAGGGAGTGTAGTACCATCTGGAAATCACTTTCAGGCTGGCCTCCACCAAAGTGGTATTCAGGACACCCTGGAACCCTCCATGGTATTCTTACACCTCCTTGCCTAGTAGCCTAGAAAATTAGCATTTTTACTTTGTTAGCTGAACAACGCTCAAACAGACCCATGGACAGGCCCGGACTGGCCATAGGGCAGACCGGGCATTTGCCCGGTGGGCTGGGACCTCCAGCTCCATAGCCTGTTGATGATCAGGCCGCACAGCGGGAGGTAAGCGGCGCCCGCGGCCTGGCCGCTCACCCACCGCTATGCGGCCATGCCTGTGTCATCTCTGGGCTCCGGCGCAACTACAATAGCGGCTGATTGGCTGAGCGGCTGAGCTGTGTGTCTCTCTCACACACAGCTCAGCCAACGCTGACAGTTCCACTGCTCCTCCTCTTCCCGCCCCTCTACTCTATCTGCTCTGCCCATACCCCCTGCGTCTGCCCCGCCCACACCCCCTGCGTCTGCCCCGCCCACACCCCCTGCATCTGCACACATCCCTGGGATGAAGAAAGGAAGATTAAAAGGTGCAGGCAGCCCACTCCTGAGCCTCATCCTGGGGTGAGTAAGCTGTGTATATAAAACTAATTTTGGGGTGTTCTGTGGACTCTGATACAAGAGGGGGACTTTGGTGAGCAGAGACCCCCTTAAATCAGTGCTCCCCTTTACATTAGAGTCCACAGAGCTCCCCCTTACAGTAAGAGGGGGCTCAGTGCGGACTCTGATGTAAGGGGGCTCAGTGCGGACTCTGATGTAAGGGGGCTCAGTGCGGACTCTGATGTAAGGGGGCTCAGTGCGGACTCTGATGTAAGGGGGCTCAGTGCGGACTCTGATGTAAAGGGGCTCAGTGCGGACTCTGATGTAAAGGGGCTCAGTGTGGACTCTGATGTAAGGGGGCTCAGTGCAGACTCTGATGTAAGGGGGCTCAGTGCGGACTCTGATGTAAAGGGGCTCAGTGCGGACTCTGATGTAAAGGGGCTCAGTGCGGAATCTGATGTAAAGGGGCTCAGTGCGGAATCTGATGTAAAGGGGCTCAGTGCGGACTCTGATGTAAGGGGGCTCAGTGCGGACTCTGATGTAAGGGGGGTCTGTGCGGACTCTGATGTAAGGGGGCTTAGTGCGGACTCTGATGTAAAGGGGCTTAGTGCGGACTCTGATGTAAAGGGGCTCAGTGCGGACTCTGATGTAAAGGGGCTCAGTGCGGACTCTGATGTAAAGGGGCTCAGTGCGGACTCTGATGTAAAGGGGCTCAGTGCGGGCTCTGATGTAAAGGGGCTCAGTGCGGACTCTGATGTAAAGGGGCTCAGTGCGGACTCTGATGTAAGGGGTCTCAGTGCGGACTCTGATGTAAGGGGGGTCTATGCGGACTCTGATGTAAGGGGGGTCTGTGCGGACTCTGATGTAAAGGGGCTCAGTGCGGACTCTGATGTAAGGGGGCTCAGTGCGGACTCTGATGTAAAGGGGCTCAGTGCGGACTCTGATGTAAAGGGGCTCAGTGCGGACTCTGATGTAAAGGGGCTCAGTGCGGACTCTGATGTAAAGGGGCTCAGTGCGGACTCTGATGTAAAGGGGCTCAGTGCGGACTCTGATGTAAGGGGGCTGAGTGAGGAATCTGATGTAAGACACCTTTGTGCGGACTCTGATGTAAGGGGGCTCAGTGTGGACTCTGATGTAAGGGGGCTCAGTGTGGACTCTGATGTAAGGGGGCTCAGTGCGGACTCTGATGTAAGGGGGCTCAGTGCGGACTCTGATGTAAAGGGGCTCAGTGCGGAATCTGATGTAAAGGGGCTCAGTGCGGACTCTGATGTAAAGGGGCTGTATGCGGAATCTGATGTAAGACACCTCTGTGTGGACTCTGATGTAAGGGGGGTCTGTGCGGACTCTGATGTAAGGGGGGTCTGTGCGGACTCTGATGTAAGGGGGGTCTGTGCGGACTCTGATGTAAGGGGGGTCTGTGCGGACTCTGATGTAAGGGGGGTCTGTGTGGACTCTGATGTAAGGGACCTCTGTGCGGACTCTGATGTAAGGGGGGTCTGTGCGGACTCTGATGTAAGGGACCTCTGTGCGGACTCTGATGTAAGGGGGGTCTGTGTGGACTCTGATGTAAGGGACCTCTGTGCGGACTCTGATGTAAGGGGGGTCTGTGCGGACTCTGATGTAAGGGACCTCTGTGCGGACTCTGATGTAAGGGGGGTCTGTGTGGACTCTGATGTAAGGGACCTCTGTGTGGACTCTGATGTAAGGGGGGTCTGTGCGGACTCTGATGTAAGGGGGGTCTGTGCGGACTCTGATGTAAGGGGGGTAATCATTACAGTGCAGTCCCCTTTATATTTATATCAGTGTTCCTGCACATTACAGCGTGGAGGACCGATACACCCCCCCCCCCCCGGTCCATGGAAAAATTGGCTGCTCAGTCTAAAATGCCTGGGCCTATTTTTTGTCCCAGTCCGGGCCTGCCCATGGACGTGTAGTTTTGACAGCACCACTCCAAGCCTACTGTGTAAAAAGTCCAATCAACTTCAACCTCTGCTACAGGTGCTAGTCCCAAAAGGAGCAGATCCCTTTTATTACCACTGCTAAATGTGACAGCTTCCTCCTGGTTGTTAGGGAACTGGTACCTGTTGGCATCCTAACAACCAGTGACTCATCCCCTCCCAGTACATTCAGCTGCCAGCCAGAGATTCCAGGGACTCCTGACTGACAGGTGAGTGGTAACATACAAAGGAATATAAATAAAAAGGATTAGAGTTCCCCCAAAATTTATACCAGGCCCTTTAGTTGTGGTATAAATCTTAAGTGGAAACCCACAAAAAAAAAAAAAGAATGAGGTCTCCTCAAAATTTTACACCGGACCCTTATCCAACCATGCATCCTGGGTGGCTAGAAAGAGGGGGGATGGGCAGTTTTCTGCCCCATTCTGAATCATGCCAGGCCACATGCCCTAAACATGGGGGTACCTTCCCAGGGGGACCACCTGCCCACAAACCTGGCCCAGTAGTTGGGGCTCTGTGGGTGGGGGGGCTTATGTGGCTCTTGAAGACCCTTTAAAATCAAGGAGAAAAAATATTATCTTCTACAGAGCAAAAGTATAGTTGCACGTTTTTACAGGTTTGTGCTTGAGGTTTATTATTGAAAAATGTAAAGTAATACACTCGGGGCTAAAAATATGAACACAACTTACTCATTAGTGAGAGAACCCCAGGAGGAATTGAGGATGGAAAAGGATTTGGGGATTCTCATAGACCACAGGCTCAGCAATAGCATGCAATTTCAAGGTGCAGCAATCAAGGTCAACAGACTATGAGCATGCATTAAACTCAAGAAATAGGACTTCAATTCTACCACTTTACAAAACTCTAGTTTGGCCACATCTGGATTATGTCAACTAGTTTTGGTCACCAGTCCTCAGAAAGGATGTGCTGGAACTGTAGAGAGTCCAGAGAAGGGGAACAAAGCTAATAAGGGGGCTGGAGGACCTCAGTTATGAAGAATGACTACAAACATAAAACCTATTCTCCCTGGAGAAGCACTTATGAGTAGATATGATCATAATATGCAAGTTTTTAAATGGTGATTCTAACATAGAGAGTGAACTATTTAGTCTCAGGTTTCTTAAGAAGATATGCGAGCACTCAAAGAAGTTAAATGAGAAGTGGTTTAACCTTAAACTCGGTAAAGGGTTCTTTACTGTTAGATTGTTAAGGATGTGGAACTCCCTTCCACAGTTGGTGGTGTCAGAGAGTGTTGATAAAACTTTGAGATGGACATCTTAGTGAATGCAATATACAGGGATATGGTAGTGACATAAACACACACACATAGAGGTTGAACTGGATGGACTGGTGTCTTCATTCAACCTTATCAAATATGTAACTATGTAACTAAGTGCTTAGGTTTATGTATCTTTATAAGACTCTGGTTTGTGGCAAAACAATTAAAACACATTTTTGGGGTGCAAAGTACAGCAAGTAGGCTCAGGTCCTGTTTAACAAATGTCTCTTTTGGGTGCCAAACTATTAACTTAACCTTTCCTTTCTGCCCACTGCATATATACGTCCTGGTGAGACAAGTGTCATTATGGCCCTCCAGTTTGGGCATTCCTAGCAATCACAGTCAGCAGTAGTAAACGATGTCTGTCAATCATGATTGGTCACAACAATTACATGGTTCGGGGCAAATAACAGCAACAATGTACTATGTGAACATTGGCATAATGGCATAAACAATGGCATAATGAATGATGCCAAACACAGTTAAAAATGATTGCTCATACAGTGTACATGATTGTATAAGCAATCATAACGTTTAAAAAAAAATCCCTATCCCCCTCCCCCCCCCCCCCAGCAGTACAGCATCACTATGGTGACACTGCACAGCTCTGGTGACATGTTAAGAAAATGGAATATTTTTTACACACTGTCACCGTAGCAAGTGCAGTGTCATTATGGCAAAAAAATGAAATTTTCAAAACACTAACCATGCCTCTTAGGAAATACCTTGTAGTGTTTTCTTTCCAAAATGTGGTGATTTTGTTGGTGTTTCTCCTGTCCTGGCACTTCAGTGACTCAAGAAATATGATAAGTAGTCAGGAAATTAGATGTGTAATTTATGCTCCCTGAAAGCCCAATGGCGCTCCTTGGATTTTGTGCCTCTCTATACAGCTAGGCTGTGAAATTGTATCACAGATGTGGTATCCCCATACTCAGGAGGTTTAGCAGAATGTGTTTTGGGGTGTAATTGTAAGTATGCCTATGCTGTTGTGAGAAATAATTTGTTAAAATGACACCTTTGTGAAAAAAAATATATACATTTTCCAAAAAATTGTAACAAAAAATACAGCTTCAAAATCTCACCATGCCTTATAAACAAATACATTTGGGGGGTATTGTCCTGTCATTTTAGGGCCTCAAGAAATGAGTCCATCAGTACGTCAGGACTGATCAATTTTCAGATCTATATCCCATAGTGTGTAGAACTTTCCGACAGACTAAATATTATGATTTGAGTTATTTTTACCAAAGAAATGTAGCAGAATATGCGTTGGTCCAAATTCATGAAGAAAGGTTATTTATTTGCAAAATTTTATAACCAAAATGTTTAACCAGAATAGCTTTTTCTCATTTATATTGCAAAACATAAAAACTCTGTGGTGATTAAATCCTACCAATATAAGTCTCTATCTGTTTAAAAAAAAATGATAAAAATTTATTTGGGTACATTGTTGGATGACTGAGTAATTATCATTCAAAGTGTGACAGTGCTGAAAGAGGGACAGCCTGTTCTTAAGGTGGTTAAAATGGAATAACTAATGGAAAGAAAAAAGAAACAGAGCACCACTCCTGGTCAGATCCCTCAAGAGGACTTCAAATCCCCCCAGTGTGCTCAGAATTAATATATCATCTTGACTTCTTTAAAATAATACTCCAAATTGCTGGTTAAGCACTTTTTAAAGTGAAGAATGCATTAGCGCTATTACACGTTTAGCCCCAAAAACGTATAGATACCTTGCTGTGTGTGACTTCAGGAAATCAGCACCAGAAATATTTCCTGTATAACTAGACTCAGACAACTCTGATATGAAAGAAGCTGAACAGCCAAAGAACTATTATTCTCCAAGGAGTGTTCAGCAATGGCAGCCTCCATTAGGGAGATCAGTGAATGTCTGTTTATTGATCGCCCTTATCTATTTGTTAACCAGAAGTGATCGGTAAAATGTGACTTTGGGGTCCTGGGAAGAAGCTAATGGGGCGTGATCTGCACTCCATTTGTTTAATGGAGGGCAGGGAAGACATCAGGGGTCTCATTAAAGGAAACCTGTCCCAAAAAAAGTATCACATAGGAGACTCGTGTCCTCATGTGATAAAAAAATAAAGTGTAAGAAAATAAAGTTAATTCCAAGCACTTTAACCCCTCAAAATACATAAATATGAAACTCCCCCCACATACACGCATATCCAAAAAATAAACATGTATGGTAGGGGCGCCTGCACACTAAAGCTTTAATTTTTCTGCACATGTTATCAACACGAACAGTAATTTTAGACCTGTTATCTATTATCTGGTATAAGTGGATCATGGGTGCAATGTCAGCTCCTACAGACAAGTCCTTCAGCTTTCTGCCCAAATTTATTTTATTATTATTATATTATTATTTTTTAAATTTTTTATATTTATTTATTATATTATCATTTAGGTATTTGTGGTTCTAACTTCATCATACCCGGGATATCTACTAGACTCTTGGTTAGACAGATTTAAGTTTGTTATTGTTAAGAATTACAGGCCTACAATAAAAAAACGCCAAATTTCCATGCAAAATAATTGTACCGCTTTCAGCACCTAAAATCCAAAATAATCATACCGCCAGGGAGGTTAAACACCTCTAAACTAAACATGAACCTAAACTGGGTGTAATTTTTGTCTGGGCACATTGTGTTCCAGTACTGAACTGACCGAGTATAAAAAGATACACTTTCAGTAAACTTTTATTGGACGCTCTTACCTTATACTTTAGTGTGTGTGGATTTATTTCAGATTTTTTGTTATTTATTTTAAAAGAGAAATCCATGTCATGTAATGCTTGAGCCAAAATGTAGACTGAGATATACACTTTATAGGATGTTTTCTCATCAGGATGATATAAATCAAGTGGAAGTGTCTCCAAACTGCAGTTCCTAAGAGGACGTCTAAGTGTGATTGGAATAAGGACATTTTTTATTTGGTTTTTTGTAACGCATCCATATTCAGATATGAGAATATCCTCTATAAGTGGATCATTTGGGCGGCTGGATAGATAAATACTATAAAGATATTCCAGCAATCCCTTTGTGGAGAGATGGGGGTATGTAAACACCAAGCTGCAGTTACTGAGAGCAAAAAACATTTCACTCATTGACCAAGAATCTGGTAAAATTAATGTTTTCTCTGTGTAATAAGGAAAATTATTATACAAAAACTTGTAATAAATCAGACTGAGCCACAAATAATAAGAACTTCCGTAGTTGAGGTCCGCAGCTCTGGAGGAATTTTATCATGATTCTTTACAGACACCAGAATCTTTAAGAGGCATGGGCAGAAGTGACGTTATGACGTCGCTTCCGCCCTGCAGAGTCAAGGAGACGGTTGGGGGCCATCTTACCTTCGCTCATCTCTATGCTCAGTCACTGACAGGACGCGATTGCCTCCGCCGCTACCGATGGCTCCGGTAAGCAGCGGAGGGCACCGGATCGCGTCGGGAGGGGGGGCCCTCCCCCGCCACCGATAAAAGTAATCTCACAGTGAATCCTCCGCAGGGACCACTTTTATCTTGTAGCTGACCACCGGCCGAAAACGGTGATACTGGGGTTATGGCAGCTAGCTGCTGCCATAACAACGATATCCGTCCTCAAAGATAGGATGTACATCGGCGTGCGCTGGTTGGCAAGTGGTTAAGGGGTTAAGGGGGAGCAACCAATCAGCCTCTATCTTCAGCTTGTTTAGTTAAACTTTGAAGATGAAATATAGAAGCTGATTGGTTGCCGTGCATAACTGCTCCAGATTCTGGCTGCTCCAGTTTTTGATAAATTCCCCTCTAAGAGTTCTTCCTTCTGTAATCCCACCTAGCGGTCTCCTGATCATCAGTTTTCATGACAGACACTCCCACTGCAAGACTGATTTTGGCTTTAGCTGGAGGTGGATAACCGAGTATAAACACAATTACCAGCTTAGCTCCTGAACCTGCATATCCTTTATGGAAATGTTTAGAATTCCACTATGGGTCTGTCTATTCAACCATAACTCTCATTTCTTCAGATAACAAATCTGTGATATACTGTATATACTGTAAAATTTTCTCAAAATATAAAAAGGCGCCAACCCTATGTGGATATGTGTGACAGCTGACCATTTAAGTGTGAATCACACTAATAAATCAAACACAAAAATATAAAGTAAGCGCTAGTTAACCACTTGCTGACCGGCTCATACACATATACTTAGGCAAAGTGGTTTGTTTCCACAAATTGACATACCCGTATGTCGGCTCCTTTAAGAGCTATAGCAAGCGCGCGCTGCACGGTGGGGGACGCGATGCGCGTGGCCAGCGGTCATGATCATCGCGGGTACGAGAGCCAGAACCAAGATTTGTGTATGTAAACACACAAATCTTCATTATGACAGGAGAGAAGAGACAGATCTTCTGTTCATAGTAATTAGGAACAGCAATCTCTCTCCTCCTCCAGTCAGTCCCATCCCCCAAAGACCAGTCTGGGCACCCTGACATGTAAGCGCATATATTTGGTGTGTGGGTGAAAGTGTAGCGCTAATGGAAACTATATGAAACAGCTGATTAGACCAAAATATGGTAAAATCTGAGGAAACATGTAAATGCACATATACAAAATGTGATCAATAAACAAACAAGTCCCAATGAGTGATGAATCTCAAATGAGTCAATAAAAAGCAGGGTGATATGTACACCACAAATGAAGGAAGGTGTACATCAAGTTGAAGGCATCTTCGTGTAGGCAGTCAAGAACACCAGGTATGATGTTAACAGCAGGTATCACAGAAGAAAAATAATGAATGGGTACTCTTACCGGAACCAATGGATCTGGATGTCAGCGACACCAGATCAAACAGGCATGGACAGGAACAGCTTGTAGTATCCTGAGATGATCAGCAAGGAGGCTGGAGCAGGCACAGGTATCATCGAGAGTCAGCTCTTCTCCAATAGAATCACCACAGGGGAATCAGTCATTGGGCCAATGAAGACCGGATGGGTGGAATAAGCATGTTCATGGTGAGGGAATAAAGAGAAAAAATGCATTGGATGGTGCAGATAAAAAGCAAATCGGGTATTTATTTTCATAAAACCAGCATATAATGGCATAAAATTGTGATCACAGTTAAAAAAGCAATGTGGAGAGCTTTGGGCTTTGCTTTCTGGCTCTCCAGATTGCTTTTTTAACTGTGATCACAATTTTATGCCATTATACGCTGGTTTTATGAAAATAAATATCCGATTTGCTTTTGATCTGCACCATCCGGAGCATTTTTTCTCTTTATTCCTTCACCATATACATGCTTATCCCACCCATCCGGTCATCATTGGCCCAAGGGCTGATTCCCCTGTGGTGATTCTATTGGAGAAGAGCTAACTCTCGATGATACCTGTGCCTGACCATCTCAGGATACTACAAGCTGTTCCTGTCCATGCCTGTTTGATCTGGTGTCGCTGACATCCAGATCCATTGGTTCCAGTAAGAGTACCCATTCATTATTTTTCTTCTGTGATACCTGCTGTTAATATCATACCTGGTGTTCTTGACTGCCTACATGAAAATGCCTTCAACTTAATGTACACCTTCCTTCATTTGTGGTGTACACACCACCCTGCTTTTTATTGACTCATTTGAGATTCATCACTCATTGGGACTTGTTTGTTTATTGATCACATTTTGTATATGTGCATTTACATGTTTTCTCATATTTTACCATATTTTGGTCTACTCAGCTGTTTCATACAGTTTCCATTAGCGCTACACTTTCACCCACATCTTGTTTATGAATTTTAGTCACATTCGTATGTAGCTGCTTTACCATCACTTTTTTCATCCATTTTTTTCTTATTTTTCTTGTAATAGCGCAGTATTCTTTTTTGAGCATATATTTGGGGATTGGTTTTACAAGGGAAATTTAATAAAACTGTGTTGCATGATCCTCGTGTTTATCTTCTTTCTGGGTGATTGGTGTATATCCTGCTGAGGGGAAGGAGCGTCTGTAAGCTGGAAAGGAGAAAACTTGGAACCCCATGCTGGGAGATTGGAATAGTAATAGCATTACACAAGCTTTGTGGTCCAGCGGGCCTTTGGGCTCTGGTGAGTGAGCATTTACATTATTGAAATGGTCACAGTTGAATAAGGACTTCAATTTGCATATTTTTACAGCACATTTCAATTTTTGATATGTATATGCCCTAAGTAATCACTGATGGAACACTGGTATTAATAATTGGAATTTTTTCGCAGCATCTTTGTGAAATTTGTTATGCATTTTTCTGTGGGTTTTGTTGTTTTTGGGTATTGCACAATAGTGATTATCACATCATTTTCATTTTGAATGTATGTGTATTAAGTTATCACTGATAGTACACTGGCATTTAATGAAAAAGTTTTTTTCACAGCATCTTTGTAAAAAAAAAAATTGTCAAAATGTGTTGTGCAATTTTTTGTGCATTTTTTGTTTTTATTATTGCACAATAGTGACTATAATGCCTCGAACACACGATCGCACATGCCGACAACAAAATCCATGGATTTTTTCCGATGGATGTTGGCTCAAATTTGTCTTGCATGCACACGGTCACACAAAGTTGGTCGGAAATTCTGAACGTCAAGAACGCAGTGACGTACAACACGTACGACGAGCCGAGAAAAATGAAGTTCAATAGCCAGTGCACCTCTTCTGCTTGATTCCGAGGATGCGTGGAGCATTGTGCGTCGGAATTGTGTACACACGATTGGAATTTCCGACAACGGATTTTGTTGTTGGAAAATTTGAGAACCAGCTCTCAAACTTTGTGCGTCGGAAATTCCAACGGAAAATGTCAGATGGAGCCTACACACAGTCGGAATTTCCAGCAAAAGGCTCCCATCGAACATTTTCCGACGGAAAATCCGACCGTGTGTACGAGGCATTACAGTGGGCGTAATCTTTATTATCTAGCACATGTTAATTTTAGGATGTATGTGGTTTAGTTAGAACCTACTTTATATTTTTTGTTTGACTGTATATACTGTGTATATATATATATATATATATATACCGTATTTATCGGCGTATAACACGTGCCGGCTTATAACACGTACCCCGTCGTCTGGGGGATGCCTGATCTCCACACATGGCTGCCTGCTATGCAGCTGATTACGTGGGGTGGACACTGATTGGCTGATGTCCAATCAGCTGTCCTATTTAAGACACAGACACTCCTTGGGCATTTGTCAGTCCTTTGAACTGCTGCCTGGAGGTCTGAGTCTTGAGAGATCACTAAACAGCCACAAGGTAATTTGATTAGATACTTTGCTCCATATACTGGAATACTTACCCTACATGCTTACTCTCCCCTTTTACTATAGCTGAACGACTACTTTGTCTTTCAGCAAAGCATTGGCTTAACTATATGCCTTGTACATTTACAACATCACTTTTTAAACACACAGATCTCCATCGGCCATCCCCTGTGAAAGTGCTGCAACGCTCTGCATTGCACTCCTGACTGCCCACCTTGTGCTATGTGAACCAAAAGCCAGCCTGCTCCCAGTTGTACTGGTTTAACCGCTGTTCTTTGTCATTTTCTGCTTGTTTTTATGAATCAAATTGATGTAAGTATAATTAGTCCATACTAGACTTTTTTCTATACTACTTTCTCAATAATTACTAAATCGCATATATTGCAAAAATGCAGTCGCATACAATTTATGACGATATAGATACTTTCTACTACTTTTTTATTGTCTTTTGATATTTACAGATAGATTTGAGCACCTAATCATAAATCCCTTGATGAAGGAGTAATACATACCTATTTCCGAAACATGTCGGGTCACGTGCTATACACCTCATCCGCCTGATCCTCTACATACAGGCTGCGGGCTGTAGGCACATGGGTGCTATATCCTCTATATGCAATTGAATGTACAGTGTTTGTATTTGCACTTTATACAATTGTATTTTCTACTGTCACCTTTTATATATTGAATGTGTTTAATAAAGATGGCACTCTAGTGCACTTTTATATAAAACAATCTATGAGATTAAATACTCATTTTTGGCCAGTACAAATATCCATTAAGGGCGACCTAAATGCACTTATAGTGCATATCTCTTTTTTCAGTACCCCAAGTTTAGCAGAGAATTTTAAGGAAAAACTGAAAATTCCTATCAAAATACTTACCGTAATTTTCCTTTCCTGATGGACTCCATGGCAGCCAACGTGTGGGTTTAGTCCCGCCTCTACTACCCTATAGGACACTACTCCCATAAATCTTTGCTCCTCGCCAGCAGCCGTGTTCGATAACTAGCCTACTCCAGCCATTTGGGAGGGAACTCCTGCTGCCATGGAGTCCATCAGGAAAGGAAAATTACGGTAAGTATTTTGATAGGAATTTTCCGTTTTCCTGACAGACTCCATGACAGCCAACGTGTGGGAAATAACTCGCCGTACACACCCGGGTGGGCAAAATGCTGAAGAAAACAAAGATTTATTTAACACCGTCAACCGACAGTACTTTAACACCAAAATCAACTGAGGATAGAGCAGCTGGCTCAACACAATAATGGGACATAAATGTATGGATCGATGACCAAGAAGCCGCCCTGCAAATCACTTCAGGTGCAACGTGACGTGAGGCTGCCCACGAGGTCGAAAGACTTCTAGTTGAGTGCGCTGTTACCGCCTCTGGAGGAGCCAAGCCCTTCTCTCTATATGCCCATTGAATTGCCTGTACAACCCATGCAGCAATGGATCTGACTGAGGCTCGGAGCCCCCTGTTCTTCCCATAGAACGAAACAAAAAGATAATCCGACTGATGGAAGGGAGCCGTTACTTCTAGATATTGTTTCAAGGAGACACCAACATCGAGTGGATGTATTTCCAGATTTCCGGCAGATCTAAAGGTAGGAAGTGAGATCTCTTGGTTCTCATGAAAGATTGAGGTGACCTTAGGGTTTGACCCTAGCATCAGAATTAGAGCCACTCTGTCCGAAAAAAAAGGTTAAGAAAGGTTCTTTTGACCCTAAAGCCTGTATTTCGGACACCCTCTTTGCCGAAGTGATGGCAGTCAAAAATGCAGTTTTGATAGTAAGCTCTCTGACAGACAGTGGTTTATCGAGTTGTGAGAAGAACTCAAGAACTAGAGGAAGATCCCATTTGGGGAATCTAGGTTTCCTTTGAGGCCTCAGTCTAATTGCTTCTTTGAAAAATTGTTGAATAAGGGCATGTCTGGCCCACGACACCCCAGTAAAGGCTGAGATCGCTGAGACCTGTACACGCAGTGAACTGATGGATAAGGGCAAATCCAGGCATGATTGGAGGAAACTCAAGATGTCCTGAACTGCAGCTGTGCCACATGACTTGGCCCTAGACGAAATATGGGTCGAGAATTTTGTCCAAATACGCTCATATACTTTGTTAGTGCTTTGTCTTCTTGCATTCAGAAGTGTAGGAATAACCTCCTTGGGGCAACCTAGTGCTTCCAACCTATCCCTCTCAAGAACCAAGCCCTCAACTGTAGGTGAGCTGGGCACGGGTGAAGAATCGTGCCTTGGGAGAGTAGATCCAATCTGGTCGGAAGAGGAACTGGTTCTCGGAAGCTGAGGAGTGATAGGAGAGGAAACCAAGGCCTGTTGGGCCAATAAGGAATTATTGCTAATATTTCCACATCCTCCCACCTGAGCCTCCGTAGGAACTGGATAGGTGTCGGAGGGAAGGCATATGCTCTGTGAAACCACCAACGTTCTGTCAGTGCGTCTATCCCGTAGGCTTGTGGATCCCGGAACCTTGCGTAGTACCTCGCTAGTTTCTTGTTGCACGGGGAGGCAAAGAGATTGACTTCTGGAGAGATCCCCAATGTTAGGATCCATTTGAACACATCCTCGTGGAGAGACCACTCGTTGTTGTCCAAGTGGACTCATGAAAGAAAATCCGCTTGGACATTGAGAATCCCCGGAACATATGTTGCCGTTAAGTTGACCAGATTCTTCTGTGCCCAGATCATTATTGGTTCTACCTCTTGTAGCAGAGACAGGCTTTTGGTACCCCCTTGTTTCCTTACGTAGGCTACTGCCGTTGTATTGTCCAGTCTGAGTAATACAGATGCCCCTGCTATCAGGTGGCGAAATGCCAACAGTGCCTGGAAGGCTGCACGTAACTCTAGGATATTCGACACCAATCTCCGAGCTGGGAAATGCCAGGAGCCTTGAGCCACTTCCGCTAGGCAATGAGCACCCCAGCCTCTCTCGCTGGCATCTGACGTCACTGTGATCCAAGTGATGGGAAGGATGGAGTGACAACTGCGTAGATTTTCTCTTTGAAGCCACCAGAGGAGGGAACCCCTCATGGTCTGAGAGATGTAAATGCGCTGATTCTTGTCGCCCGACCATTGAAGAAGAAATCCCTTCTGGAAAGGACGCATCCTCCACTGAGCCCATTTTACCATTGGTATTGTGGACACCATGGTGCCTATGATCCTCAGACACTGGAGGGCACGGAGATGAGAAGAGGAGAGAGCCAGGCGAATCCTGTCCCGAACTATTGTGACCTTCTCCTTGGGTAAGGAAATTGTGCCTCTCGCTGTATTGAAGAGGGCTCCGAGGAACACGAGAGACTGAGAAGGCTCCAGCTGGCTCTTCTCCAGGTTCAGGAGCCAAATTCCTGGAGAGTTGAGATGACCAGATCTCTGTGTTTCAGGAGGCAATCTCTGTCTTGAGCCAGTAGGAGGAGATCGTCCAGATAGTGATGAAGACGGATCCCTCTGGTTCTCAGTAGAGCCACAACAGCCAACAAGACCTACGAGAAGACTCGTGGAGAGGTGGACAGACCGAAGGGAAAGCATGTGAATTGTAAATGTAGTTGGTCGGACCCGCGCACGCGCAGAACGGCCACGAAAACGAAACCAGGAAGTGAACGGCGGCTGGAACGCAGAGGGAACCAGCCGCCATGCCTGCCAGCTACACTGTACCCGACAGTGCGGGGGAGGACACAGAATAAACAAATAGAACAGACATACACAGGGGAAGGATTAACAAAAACTGCTGCCATTATAAAGAAAAAACGGAACTAACTCACCACTCCTGCTGCGATCAAGACCTGGGCACAGGTAAAACAACACAGACCGGACTGTTTCTGGGCAACAAGGGCCACCCTCTAGTAGCTAGGCTGTATGACCAGTGTGGGGTTTCCCGCCAGTGGCTAGGACTACACCATCCTCAGCGCCTCTTCCATATGCCCCTTCCATACCCTGCTAGTAGCTAGGGCTTATTGGAATACTGCGATTCCTGCTCCATAGGGATCGCTCGCCAGATCTGATCGCAGGTGAGAAAATAATCTTTGGGTAGAAAGACCATTTTAGCTAGGTCCTTTTGGAGGAGGACAAAAAAAGAACACGGCTGCTGGTGAGGAGCAAAGATTTATGGGAGTAGTGTCCTATAGGGTAGTAGAGGCGGGACTAAACCCACACGTTGGCTGCCATGGAGTCTGTCAGGAAAAAACTTTTAGGAGGGAAGTTTAAGGAAAAAAACCTTACATTTAAATGCCCATCAATGCAGCCTTATCAGTGTTCATCTGCAGCCTTGTTAGTGTCATTTCAGCCTTTTCAGTGTCAGTGCAGCCTTGTCAGTGCAGCTTTGCCCCAGTGCAGCCTTGTCAGTGCAGCTTTGCCCCAGTGCAGCCTTGTCAGTGCAGCTTTGCCCCAGTGCAGCCTTGTCAGTGCAGCTTTGCCCCAGTGCAGCCTTGTCAGTGCAGCTTTGCCCCAGAGCAGTCTTGTCAGTGCAGCTTTGCCCCAGTGGTCAGTGCAGCCTTACCCCCAGTGTCCATGCTTGATCGCCGCCGACATACACAGTACAGATCGCCGCCGACAGTAGTTTGTGCTTTAAATATGGCGCCGCGGAGTTCGGAGGGACTCGGCGCCGGCGGAACTGAACGAACGCCGCCGAGATACACATAGTCGAGTGTATTCGGCTCTTTCCGGCGCCGCTCACAGTCCCGCCCAGTCCCGCCTTATGATGAACATAACACAGGTCCAATGGCGGGACTGGGCGTGACTGTGAGCGGCGCCGGAAAGAGCCGAATACACTCGACTATGTGTATCTCGGCTCTGTGATTTCGGCGGCGCTCGTTCAGCTCCGCCGAGTCCCTCCGAACTCCGCGGCGCCATACTTAAAACTACTCGCTATGTGAATGTCGGCGGGGATCGCCGCCAATAGCTCACAATTAGCGGGGATCGGCCTATAACACGCACCCACGATTTTCCCCTGATTTTAAGGGGAAAAAAGTGCGTGTTATATGCCGATAAATACGGTATATATATATATATATATATATATATATATATATATATATATATATATATATATATATATATATATTTGGTCTAATCAGCTGTTTACAGCTTAATGCTTAATACTCTATATACTGCATACAGTATAAATCAGGGATATGTAATTAGTGGACCTCCGGCTGTTGCAGAACTACAAGTCCCATGAGGCATAACAAGACTCTGACAGCCACAAGCATGATGCTCAGAGTCAGAGGCATGATGGGACTTGTAGTTTTGCAACAGCTGGAGGTCCGCTAATTGCATATCCCTGGTATAAATGCTAGAATTATGCAGTGCTTCTACATCTCCAACATATCCATACCACCACCATGGGCATACTAATCTCCTCGACTGCTCAATGAAATATGAAATAATACAATAATTCAATAACAAAACAAACTTGTGTTAAAAGTCCTCTTTCAATTATATGTGTTATATGTGTGATTAAAGATCTTCCTATAGATAGTCATTCTCCCCACAAACCTGCCCCGGTGGTTGTGGGGGTCTGCAGGTGGGAGGCTTTTAAAAAAAAAAGAGGGCCTTCAGATACTGGCCCGAGTAAGAGGAACATAGTACAAAAAAAGTAACCTATAGATAAAGACACCCACATTTTACAAGTCCTTTATTTAAAAAAAGAACCCAAGAAAAGCTCCTCACTGTAAATCCATCATTATTTATGATGTCTACCGCCTGAAAACTTGTCAACACTAAAAGCCCAACAGACGCGGTGCACATAACAGGGAAGGGACGGGGATAGCAATGACATCATTGACCAAATATGGCCATGGCCAGGGATTAATGGTCATGTAAGCTAATGACATTGGTAACTTTGGAGGCTCCTAGTTTCCTGAAATATTACTTCTATATACACTATGGGGTTTATCTACTAAAGGCAAATCCACTTTACACTAACTGTGCACTCACTGTAGATCTGAGGGGCACATGCAAGGAAAATTAAAAAAAAATGAATTTTTGCTTGATGTACATGATTGGATGATAGAATCAGCAGAGCTTCCCTGCATTTCAGATCTTCCCCTCAGATCTAAAGAGACTGTACTTCCAGGTGCACTTCCAAGTGCACTTGCAGTGCACTTATAGTGCAAAGTGGATTTGCCTTTAGTAAATGAACCCCAATGATACCAAAAGTATTAGGACGCCTGTCTTTACATGCTCATGAAGTTTAATGGCATCCCAGTCTTAGTCAGTAGGATTCAATATTGAGTTGACTCACCCTTGGCAGCTATAACAGCTTCAACTGTTCTGGGAAGGCTGTCCACAAGGTTTAGAAGTGTGTCTATGGGAATGTTTGATAATTCTTCCAGAAGCACATTTAGGAGGTCAGGCACTGATTTTGGACAAGAAGGCATGGCTCACAGTCTCAGCTCTAATTCACCCCAAAGGTGTTCTTTCGGGTTGCAGTCATGCTCCTCCATGTCTTTATGGACCTTGCTTTGTGCACTGGTCCAAATCATTTGATGGAGGGAAGATTATGGTGTGGGGTTGTTTTTCAGGGGTTGAGCTTGGCTCCTTAGTTCCAGTGAAGGGAACTCTTAAGGCGTAAGCATACCAAGACATTTTGGACAATTTCATGCTCCCAACTTTGTGGGAACCATTTGGGGATGCCTGCTTCCTGTTCCAACATGACTGCGCACCAGTGCACAAAGCAAGTTCCATAAAGACATGGATGAGCGAGTTTTGGGGTGGAGGAACTTGACTGGCCTGCACAAAGTCCTGACCTCAACTCAATAGAACACCTTTGGGATAAATTAGAGCAGAGACTGTGGGCCAGGCCTTATCCTTCAACATAAGTGCCTGATCTCACAAATGCGCTTCTGGAAGAATGGTCAAACATTCCCATAGACACACTCCTAGACCTTGTGGACAGCCTTCTCAGAAGAGTTGAAGCTGTTATAGCTGCAAAGGGTGAGCCAACTCAAAACTGAACCCTACAGAATTAGACTGGGATGCCATTAAAGTTAATGTGCGTGTAAAGGCAGGAGTCCCAATACTTTTGGTAATATAGGGTATGATCAGCAGGGTACAGAATGGGCAAAAGTTCAGGCATTTGTCCAAATACCATAACAGTCAAAGATTGTACAGAAACATTGGCTTATCCCTAGAGAGCACTGGCTTCTTTTTTTAGAACAATGTTGTACTTTGCGATGCTTTGCCACAAAGATTACTTGTACCCTTTTGACCCACCTCAATATAAGATGACTAGCTGTCCTAACGTTATGTAATATAGAAAATTCTGCTTTTCTTACCTGGGTGTAACCATATAGATTCAGCAGCTGGGCCATTTGGAGAGTGGTGTCAGAATTGAGATCTCCAATGAAACCAGCCAGGGTACCCCGCTCCATACAGGAATAATTTGGAGCTTCCTTTGTATGTCCAGACAATATCTGTAGAACATCTTTTATAGCTTTATTAATATGTCCACAAGAATCATACACATGGTATCCCAGAGTTACGTTGGGCAGAATATCTGGACTGTGATTTATCTGATCAATAGCAAATATGAAAGCCAGGAGATGTCTGTATTCTCTGTCATAAACCCTGCAGAAAATGGATAGTTTTGCATTTGGTCTACAGTACAAGGATTCAAGCAGAATTTCTTTATGCCGAAATGGATAATACATTTCAACTACAGATCTATGGTGGGATTGAAATTCAATCATTCCTGCACTTATATGAGTTATAGGAGTGGTTGGCAATTAAGGAGGTATAGAGGACCTCAGCTGTAGCTTCTGATTAGGGATCAGCTTCGAGTTCGAGTCAAACTCATGTTCGACTCGAACATCGGCGAACAGCGAACAATTTGGGGTGTTCGCGGCAAATTCGAATGCCACAGAACACCCTTTAAAAGTCTATGGGAGAAATCAAAAGTGCTAATTTTAAAGGCTTATATTCATGGTATTGTCATAAAAAGTGTTTGGGGACCTGCCCCAGGGGACATGGATCAATGCAAAAAAAAGTTTTAAAAATGGCCGTTTTTTCGGGAGCAGTGATTTTAATAATGCTTAAAGTGAAACAATAAAAGTGTAATATTCCTTTAAATTTAGTACCTGGGGGGTTTCTATAGTATGCCTGTAAAGGGGCGCATGTTTCCTGTGTTTAGAACAGTCTGACAGCAAAATGACATTTCAAAGGAAAAAAAGTCATTTGAAACTACTCGTGGCCTTTTAATGAATTGCCGGTCCGACAATATACATAAAAGTTCGTTGATAAAAACGGCATGGGAATTCCCCACAGGGGAACCCCGAACCCAAATTTTTTAAAAAAATGACATGGGGGTCCCCCTAAATTCCATACTGGGCCCTTCAGGTCTGGTATGAATATTAAGGGGAACCCCGGACAAAATTTAAAAAAAAATGGCGTGGGGTCCCCCTCAAAATCTATACCAGGCCCTTCAGGTCTGGTATGGATTTTAATGGGAACCACGCACCAAAATAAAAAAAAAAAACGGCGCGGGGTCCCCCCAAACATCCATACCAGACCCTTATCTGAGCACACAACCTGGCAGGCCGCAGGAAAAGAGGGGGGGACGAGAGGGCACCCCCCCTCCTGAACCGTACCAGGCCACATGCCCTCAACATTGGGAGGATGCTTTGGGGTAGCCTCCCAAAACACCTTGTCCCCATGTTGATGAGGACAAGGGCCTCATCCCCACAACCCTTGCCCGGTGGTTGTGGGGGTCTGCGGGTGGGGGGCTTATCGGAATCTGGAACAAGGGGAGCCCCAGATCCCAGCCCTCCTCCCTATGTGAAATGGTAAGGGAGTCTACCATTTCACAAAAAAACTGTCAAAAATGTTAAAAATGACAAGAGACAGTTTTTGACAATTCCTTTATTTAAATGCTTCTTCTTTCTTCTATCTTCTTTGTTCTTTCTTCTATATTCCTTCGGTTTCTTCCTCCATCTTCTTCTTCTTCTGGTTCTTCTGGTTCTTCCTCCGGTGTTCTCGTCCAGCATCTTCCTCCGCAGCATCTTCTTCCCTTCTTCTCCTCGGGCCGCTCCGCATCTATGATGGCATGGAGGGAGGCTCTCGCTGTGTGACGCTTCTCTCTTCATCTTTTTCTCTTCATCTTCTTCTCTTCATCTTCTTGCCTTCATCTTCTTTTTGGGCCACTCCACATCCATGATGGCATGCAGGGAGGCTCCCACTGTGTGACGCTTCTTCTCTTCTGAATGAGTTCTTAAATAACGGGGGGGGGGCCACCCGGTGACCTTGCCCCCTCTGATGCACAGGGAGTTGACGGGACTTTCCTGTGGCATTTCTCGTGATGTCAGAGGGGGGCGGGGTCACCCGTTACATAACCCCGCCCCCTTTCTGAAGTCACTGGGAATGCCACAGGGAAGTCCCCGTCAAGTCCCCGTGCGTCAGAGGGGGGGCAGGGTCACCGGGTGGCTCCACCCCCCCTGTTATTTAAGAACCGTCAGAAGAGGAGAAGCGTCACACAGCGGGAGCCTCCCTCCATGCCATCATGGATGTGGAGCGGCCCAAAAAGAAGATGAAGACAAGAAGATGAAGAGAAAAAGATGAAGAGAGAAGCGTCACACAGCGGGAGCCTCCCTCCATGCCATCATAGATGCGGAGCGGCCCGAGGAGAAGAAGGGAAGAAGACACTGCGGAGGAAGATGCTGAACGAGAACACTGGAGGAAGAACCAGAAGAACCAGAAGAAGAAGAAGTTGGAGGAAGAAACCGAAGGAGCGGCCCGAAAAGAAGATGAAGACAAGAAGATGGAGAGAAGAAGAAGAAGATGAAGAGAAAAAGATGAAGAGAAGATGAAGAGAGAAGCGTCACACAGCAGGAGCCTCCCTCCATGCCATCATGGATGCGGAGCAGCCCGAGGAGAAGAAGGGAAGAAGACGCCGATGCTGCGGATGAAGATGCCGGACAAGAACACCGGAGGAAGAACCAGAAGAACCAGAAGATGGAGGAAGAAACTGAAGGAAGATAGAAGATAGAAGAAAGTAGAAGAAAGAAGAAGCATTTAAATAAAGGAATTGTCAAAAACTCTCTTGTCATTTTTAACATTTTTGACAGTTTTTTTGTGAAATGGTAGGTATACTTTTATACCCCCTTACCATTTCACACAGGGGGGAGGGCCGGGATCTGGGGGTCTCCTTTTTAAAGGGGGCTTCCAGATACCGATAAGCCCCCCGCCCGCAGACCCCCACAACCACCGGTCAAGGGTTGTGGGGATGAGGCCCTTGTCCTCATCAACATGGTGACAAGGTGTTTTGGGGGGCTACCCCAAAGCACCCTCCCAATCTTGAGGGCATGTGGCCTGGTACAGTTCAGGAGGGGGCGCTCTCTCATCCCCCCTCTTTTCCTGTGGCCTGCTAGGTTGCGTGCTCAGATAAGGGTCTGGTATGGATTTTTAGGGGGACCCCATGCCATTTTTTTTTTTAATTTTGGTGCGGGGTTCCCCTTAAAATCCATAACAGACCTGAAGGGTCTGGTATAGATTTTGAGGGGTACCCCCACGTCATTTTAAAAAAAAAATTGGTTCGGGGTTCCCCTGTGGGGAATTCCCATGCCATTTTTATCAATGAACTTTTATGTGTATTGTCGGACCGGCAATTCATTAATAACCGCAAGTAGTTTTAAATGACTTTTTTTCCTTTGAAATTTCATTTTGCTGTCAGACTGTTCTAAACACGGGAAACATGCGCCCCTTTACAGGCATACTATAGACACACCCAGGTACGAAATTTAAAGGGATATTACACTTTTATTGTTTGACTTTAAGCATTATTAAAATCACTGCTCCTGAAAAAACAGACGTTTTTAAAACATTTTTTTTGTATTGATACATGTCCCCTGGGGCAGGACTCAGGTCCCCAAACACTTTTTATGGCAATAACTTGCATATAAGCCTTTAAAATTAGCAATTTTGATTATTCATGTTCGTGTCCCATAGACTTTAATGGTGTTCGAACACATTTTTTGCCTGTTCGCAAGTTCTGGTCCGAACCGAACAGGGGGTGTTCAGCTCATCCCTACTCCTGATATCACCAAGTAGCTGCACATAATATTCAGTATATGTAATTCTGCAGAAGAAGGTCAGAGAATGCAGACTTACTAGAGGAAAAGGTCAGAGACTTGCTACAGGACTGGTCGGAGCCTGCAGACATGCCATAGGAGGCAGTAAGGGCCAGAGATAAGACAATTTTCCTGGGTTTAGTTTGTGAAAAGTTTCTCAAACCTTGCTTAAATTCTGAATTGTGTGAACTGTCAGCAAACCCCATTGAAGTCCATGGGGAAGAATCTTGCTTTTACGTTCTGTCCATTTCTAGAGCTAATAGGCAAACTATTCTCAAACAAAAGGCATGAGAACTAGCCACTGCCATGATGAGGGGGGAGGACATGTACCAATATCATAATAATAAAAAAGTGTCTCTCCCTACACAGTATTTTCAGCTCTTCATAACAGATTCCACACATTAACAATATGACTGATGTAAGCTCACCTTTTTTGTTCAGAAAATATGTTGGGTTATTTATTCCCTTATATTATTGGCTCTTGTGACCAGGGTAATGACTAGGGATGAGGTTTTGGTTTGGTCTGAACCCAGGTTTGGACCACATTTTTCTTGTGTGGAGGTTAGGCAAACGGCTGAACTAAATTTGAATATGGCCCGGTCAAACCTCTGGCACCAGCTGGAAGTGATATATTCGGCATCAGTATTACTAAATGTGACCACTTCCCTTCTGACTGGTTATTAGGAAAACGGCAAGCGCCAACATAATCTGCTTCATTGCTCATTCGTGTTGGAAGGTTGGCTCAGAAATGTTGGACAAACTGATTGATGATGGATTTATGTTGTGTCATTTTATTTTTTTGCAAAAAAAAGAACTTGTCAAAAACTGTGGCGTGTTTATTTTTTCACTTATTCTATGAATGAGTAGGGGTACTGTGTACCTCTTACTCATTCACATTGGCGGGAAGGCCTGTATCTCGGGTTTCCGGTTTCCAATAACCCCCCAGCATACAGACCCCCACAACCACCAGACCAGGGTTGTGGGAAAGAGGCTCTTTTCTTCATCATTCTGGTGCTTGCCAATAGGGTTCTCCTGGCAAGGTACCCCTCAATGCTGAGGGTATGTGGTCTAGTATTGTTCAGGTGGGGAGGCTGAATTCTCACTTCACTTTCCCTGGCCTGACAAGGGGCATGATCATTTACAGTAAGTGTCACATGTGGATTTTGGGTGGAGCCACATGCTTGATTTTTTTGCCAGAAATTTCATCTTAAAATCCCTACTGGTCTGGTATGAATATTTAAGGGGGAGGCCATATGCCATTTTTTGAGTACCCCTTGACATCTTTATCAGACCCTCATCAGGCATAAGAGTCATTTATGCATCCTTAGGGGGAATTATACACTATTTTGTTTTGTGTGGGGTCCAACATTAACATCTATACCAGACCCTCACCTGGGAAGGGAGTCTGCGATAGACTAGATGAACCCTCAGCTGTTTGGTAGGTGGCAGAAGCTGTAATTCGCCAGCAATTTAAACAGAATTTTTTTTTCATTAGTAAATGTTAATGTTGTAGGTTGTATACATCATGCAGATGTGCCACTTCACCAGCAGGGTCAGGGCATCCCTAAGGGATGTTAGTTATTTTTATTTTTGTTACTCCTGTTTACTCTGCTTACATACTCAAGGGGTCTAATCAACACACACACACACACACACACAGTTTTTCGGTTTTATCTTTGACAGCAAAACAATTCTCCCATGTTGTAGAGTTGAGGAGAAGGGGAGACATTCTTTAGTTTAGCAAAAGAAACTTGGCAGGGCTGACACCATTCCTTTTTATTTCATTTAACAAATAGAACGGTATTGTCAGTTCACAACAGGAACAGATCAATGGGAATTTTTCTGTGACTGCGTTGTCTTTAATCCCTTCACTCTCAGAGCCGTTTTTGTGTGAAATATTAAAATATCTGAAAATTTGCTAAAACCCCCAAACATTATATATTTTCTGAAAGCAAAGATCCTGCGGAATACAATGGTGGTAGTTTGAATTGTTTATTATATTAGAGGAGCTGTTTAATAAATAAAGATTTTCAGTAAAAAATACAATAAACATTTTTTACTTCACACAAACGAGATGCATTACCCAACTTTTTGGAAAAATATAAAATATGAGGTATGAGTAAATAGAAACCCAACATGTAAAGCCTTAAAATTGTGCATGGCGCTGAAAAGGTAAATGCAATTCCGGCCATCACAAATAGAAATAATATATAATGTTATTGTGGTGCCTTAAAATGCATGTCCAACCAAAACCTTTTTTCTTTTGGACAGTCACTGTCCAGAGCTTTATTAGAGAGGTTTTCCCTCACTTCCTGTCCTGCAGATAACAGTTTTACCAGACAGGAAGAGAGGAAAAATCTGCAATAGGGACACGGACAGAAGTACAAGGCTGACAGGAATTCCAGCCTTCCAGTACTTTACTAAAAATTGTGTTTATTTCTGTGCTGCTATAGGAGAGATTCCCTCACTTTCTATGGTAAAAAGTTATCCACAGGACAGGAAGTGAGGGAAAATCTCTAATGGAGCCCTGGACAGTGGCTGTCCAAAAGAAAAAAAGGTTTTGGTTGGACATGCATTTTAAGGCACCACAATAACATTATATATTATTTCTATTTGTGATGGCCGGAATTGCATTTACCTTTTCAGCGCCATGCACAATTTTAAGGCTTTACATGTTGGGTTTCTATTTGCTCATACCTCATATTTTATATTTTTCCAAAAAGTTGGGTAATGCATCTCGTTTGTGTGAAGTAAAAAATGTTTATTGTATTTTTTACTGAAAATCTTTATTTATTAAACAGCTCCTCAGTGAACTGATGGATAAGGGCAAATCCAGGCATGATTGGAGGAAACTCAAGATGTCCTGAACTGCAGCTGTGCCACATGACTTGGCCCTAGACGACATATGGGTCGAGAATTTTGTCCAAATACGCTCATATACTTTGTTAGTGCTTTGTCTTCTTGCATTCAGAAGTGTAGGAATAACCTCCTTGGGGCAACCTAGTGCTTCCAACCTATCCCTCTCAAGAACCAAGCCCTCAACTGTAGGTGAGCTGGGCACGGGTGAAGAATCGTGCCTTGGGAGAGTAGATCCAATCTGGTCGGAAGAGGAACTGGTTCTCGGAAGCTGAGGAGTGATAGGAGAGGAAACCAAGGCCTGTTGGGCCAATAAGGAATTATTGCTAATATTTCCACATCCTCCCACCTGAGCCTCCGTAGGAACTGGATAGGTGTCGGAGGGAAGGCATATGCTCTGTGAAACCACCAACGTTCTGTCAGTGCGTCTATCCCGTAGGCTTGTGGATCCCGGAACCTTGCGTAGTACCTCGCTAGTTTCTTGTTGCACGGGGAGGCAAAGAGATTGACTTCTGGAGAGATCCCCAATGTTAGGATCCATTTGAACACATCCTCGTGGAGAGACCACTCGTTGTTGTCCAAGTGGACTCATGAAAGAAAATCCGCTTGGACATTGAGAATCCCCGGAACATATGTTGCCGTTAAGTTGACCAGATTCTTCTGTGCCCAGATCATTATTGGTTCTACCTCTTGTAGCAGAGACAGGCTTTTGGTACCCCCTTGTTTCCTTACGTAGGCTACTGCCGTTGTATTGTCCAGTCTGAGTAATACAGATGCCCCTGCTATCAGGTGGCGAAATGCCAACAGTGCCTGGAAGGCTGCACGTAACTCTAGGATATTCGACACCAATCTCCGAGCTGGGAAATGCCAGGAGCCTTGAGCCACTTCCGCTAGGCAATGAGCACCCCAGCCTCTCTCGCTGGCATCTGACGTCACTGTGATCCAAGTGATGGGAAGGATGGAGTGACAACTGCGTAGAATTTCTCTTTGAAGCCACCAGAGGAGGGAACCCCTCATGGTCTGAGAGATGTAAATGCGCTGATTCTTGTCGCCCGACCATTGAAGAAGAAATCCCTTCTGGAAAGGACGCATCCTCCACTGAGCCCATTTTACCATTGGTATTGTGGACACCATGGTGCCTATGATCCTCAGACACTGGAGGGCACGGAGATGAGAAGAGGAGAGAGCCAGGCGAATCCTGTCCCGAACTATTGTGACCTTCTCCTTGGGTAAGGAAATTGTGCCTCTCGCTGTATTGAAGAGGGCTCCGAGGAACACGAGAGACTGAGAAGGCTCCAGCTGGCTCTTCTCCAGGTTCAGGAGCCAAATTCCTGGAGAGTTGAGATGACCAGATCTCTGTGTTTCAGGAGGCAATCTCTGTCTTGAGCCAGTAGGAGGAGATCGTCCAGATAGTGATGAAGACGGATCCCTCTGGTTCTCAGTAGAGCCACAACAGCCAACAAGACCTACGAGAAGACTCGTGGAGAGGTGGACAGACCGAAGGGAAAGCATGTGAATTGTAAATGTAGTTGGTCGGACCCGCGCACGCGCAGAACGGCCACGAAAACGAAACCAGGAAGTGAACGGCGGCTGGAACGCAGAGGGAACCAGCCGCCATGCCTGCCAGCTACACTGTACCCGACAGTGCGGGGGAGGACACAGAATAAACAAATAGAACAGACATACACAGGGGAAGGATTAACAAAAACTGCTGCCATTATAAAGAAAAAACGGAACTAACTCACCACTCCTGCTGCGATCAAGACCTGGGCACAGGTAAAACAACACAGACCGGACTGTTTCTGGGCAACAAGGGCCACCCTCTAGTAGCTAGGCTGTATGACCAGTGTGGGGTTTCCCGCCAGTGGCTAGGACTACACCATCCTCAGCGCCTCTTCTATATGCCCCTTCCATACCCTGCTAGTAGCTAGGGCTTTTTGGAATACTGCGATTCCTGCTCCATAGGGATCGCTCGCCAGATCTGATCGCAGGTGAGAAAATAATCTTTGGGTAGAAAGACCATTTTAGCTAGGTCCTTTTGGAGGAGGACAAAAAAAGAACACGGCTGCTGGTGAGGAGCAAAGATTTATGGGAGTAGTGTCCTATAGGGTAGTAGAGGCGGGACTAAACCCACACGTTGGCTGCCATGGAGTCTGTCAGGAAAAAACTTTTAGGAGGGAAGTTTAAGGAAAAAAACCTTACATTTAAATGCCCATCAATGCAGCCTTATCAGTGTTCATCTGCAGCCTTGTTAGTGTCATTTCAGCCTTTTCAGTGTCAGTGCAGCCTTGTCAGTGCAGCTTTGCCCCAGTGCAGCCTTGTCAGTGCAGCTTTGCCCCAGTGCAGCCTTTTCAGTGCAGCTTTGCCCCAGTGCAGCCTTGTCAGTGCAGCTTTGCCCCAGTGCAGCCTTGTCAGTGCAGCTTTGCCCCAGTGCAGCCTTGTCAGTGCAGCTTTGCCCCAGAGCAGTCTTGTCAGTGCAGCTTTGCCCCAGTGGTCAGTGCAGCCTTACCCCCAGTGTCCATGCTTGATCGCCGCCGACATACACAGTACAGATCGCCGCCGACAGTAGTTTGTGCTTTAAATATGGCGCCGCGGAGTTCGGAGGGACTCGGCGCCGGCGGAACTGAACGAACGCCGCCGAGATACACATAGTCGAGTGTATTCGGCTCTTTCCGGCGCCGCTCACAGTCCCGCCCAGTCCCGCCTTATGATGAACATAACACAGGTCCAATGGCGGGACTGGGCGTGACTGTGAGCGGCGCCGGAAAGAGCCGAATACACTCGACTATGTGTATCTCGGCTCTGTGATTTCGGCGGCGCTCGTTCAGCTCCGCCGAGTCCCTCCGAACTCCGCGGCGCCATATTTAAAACTACTCGCTATGTGAATGTCGGCGGGGATCGCCGCCAATAGCTCACAATTAGCGGGGATCGGCCTATAACACGCACCCACGATTTTCCCTTGATTTTAAGGGGAAAAAAGTGCGTGTTATATGCCGATAAATACGATATATATATATATATATATATATATATATATATATATATATATATATATATTTGGTCTAATCAGCTGTTTACAGCTTAATGCTTAATACTCTATATACTGCATACAGTATAAATCAGGGATATGTAATTAGTGGACCTCCGGCTGTTGCAGAACTACAAGTCCCATGAGGCATAACAAGACTCTGACAGCCACAAGCATGATGCTCAGAGTCAGAGGCATGATGGGACTTGTAGTTTTGCAACAGCTGGAGGTCCGCTAATTGCATATCCCTGGTATAAATGCTAGAATTATGCAGTGCTTCTACATCTCCAACATATCCATACCACCACCATGGGCATACTAATCTCCTCGACTGCTCAATGAAATATGAAATAATACAATAATTCAATAACAAAACAAACTTGTGTTAAAAGTCCTCTTTCAATTATATGTGTTATATGTGTGATTAAAGATCTTCCTATAGATAGTCATTCTCCCCACAAACCTGCCCCGGTGGTTGTGGGGGTCTGCAGGTGGGAGGCTTTTAAAAAAAAAAGAGGGCCTTCAGATACTGGCCCGAGTAAGAGGAACATAGTACTCCTACTCATTCACAAAAAAAGTAACCTATAGATAAAGACACCCACATTTTACAAGTCCTTTATTTAAAAAAAGAACCCAAAAAAAGCTCCTCACTGTAAATCCATCATTATTTATGATGTCTACCGCCTGAAAACTTGTCAACACTAAAAGCCCAACAGACGCGGTGCACATAACAGGGAAGGGACGGGGATAGCAATGACATCATTGACCAAATATGGCCATGGCCAGGGATTAATGGTCATGTAAGCTAATGACATTGGTAACTTTGGAGGCTCCTAGTTTCCTGAAATATTACTTCTATATACACTATGGGGTTTATCTACTAAAGGCAAATCCACTTTACACTAACTGTGCACTCACTGTAGATCTGAGGGGCACATGCAAGGAAAATTAAAAAAAAATGAATTTTTGCTTGATGTACATGATTGGATGATAGAATCAGCAGAGCTTCCCTGCATTTCAGATCTTCCCCTCAGATCTAAAGAGACTGTACTTCCAGGTGCACTTCCAAGTGCACTTGCAGTGCACTTATAGTGCAAAGTGGATTTGCCTTTAGTAAATGAACCCCAATGATACCAAAAGTATTAGGACGCCTGTCTTTACATGCTCATGAAGTTTAATGGCATCCCAGTCTTAGTCAGTAGGATTCAATATTGAGTTGACTCACCCTTGGCAGCTATAACAGCTTCAACTGTTCTGGGAAGGCTGTCCACAAGGTTTAGAAGTGTGTCTATGGGAATGTTTGATAATTCTTCCAGAAGCACATTTAGGAGGTCAGGCACTGATTTTGGACAAGAAGGCATGGCTCACAGTCTCAGCTCTAATTCACCCCAAAGGTGTTCTTTCGGGTTGCAGTCATGCTCCTCCATGTCTTTATGGACCTTGCTTTGTGCACTGGTCCAAATCATTTGATGGAGGGAAGATTATGGTGTGGGGTTGTTTTTCAGGGGTTGAGCTTGGCTCCTTAGTTCCAGTGAAGGGAACTCTTAAGGCGTAAGCATACCAAGACATTTTGGACAATTTCATGCTCCCAACTTTGTGGGAACCATTTGGGGATGCCTGCTTCCTGTTCCAACATGACTGCGCACCAGTGCACAAAGCAAGGTCCATAAAGACATGGATGAGCGAGTTTTGGGGTGGAGGAACTTGACTGGCCTGCACAAAGTCCTGACCTCAACTCAATAGAACACCTTTGGGATAAATTAGAGCAGAGACTGTGGGCCAGGCCTTATCCTTCAACATAAGTGCCTGATCTCACAAATGCGCTTCTGGAAGAATGGTCAAACATTCCCATAGACACACTCCTAGACCTTGTGGACAGCCTTCTCAGAAGAGTTGAAGCTGTTATAGCTGCAAAGGGTGAGCCAACTCAAAACTGAACCCTACAGAATTAGACTGGGATGCCATTAAAGTTAATGTGCGTGTAAAGGCAGGAGTCCCAATACTTTTGGTAATATAGGGTATGATCAGCAGGGTACAGAATGGGCAAAAGTTCAGGCATTTGTCCAAATACCATAACAGTCAAAGATTGTACAGAAACATTGGCTTATCCCTAGAGAGCACTGGCTTCTTTTTTTAGAACAATGTTGTACTTTGCGATGCTTTGCCACAAAGATTACTTGTACCCTTTTGACCCACCTCAATATAAGATGACTAGCTGTCCTAACGTTATGTAATATAGAAAATTCTGCTTTTCTTACCTGGGTGTAACCATATAGATTCAGCAGCTGGGCCATTTGGAGAGTGGTGTCAGAATTGAGATCTCCAATGAAACCAGCCAGGGTACCCCGCTCCATACAGGAATAATTTGGAGCTTCCTTTGTATGTCCAGACAATATCTGTAGAACATCTTTTATAGCTTTATTAATATGTCCACAAGAATCATACACATGGTATCCCAGAGTTACGTTGGGCAGAATATCTGGACTGTGATTTATCTGATCAATAGCAAATATGAAAGCCAGGAGATGTCTGTATTCTCTGTCATAAACCCTGCAGAAAATGGATAGTTTTGCATTTGGTCTACAGTACAAGGATTCAAGCAGAATTTCTTTATGCCGAAATGGATAATACATTTCAACTACAGATCTATGGTGGGATTGAAATTCAATCATTCCTGCACTTATATGAGTTATAGGAGTGGTTGGCAATTAAGGAGGTATAGAGGACCTCAGCTGTAGCTTCTGATTAGGGATCAGCTTCGAGTTCGAGTCAAACTCATGTTCGACTCGAACATCGGCGAACAGCGAACAATTTGGGGTGTTCGCGGCAAATTCGAATGCCACAGAACACCCTTTAAAAGTCTATGGGAGAAATCAAAAGTGCTAATTTTAAAGGCTTATATTCATGGTATTGTCATAAAAAGTGTTTGGGGACCTGCCCCAGGGGACATGGATCAATGCAAAAAAAAGTTTTAAAAATGGCCGTTTTTTCGGGAGCAGTGATTTTAATAATGCTTAAAGTGAAACAATAAAAGTGTAATATTCCTTTAAATTTAGTACCTGGGGGGTTTCTATAGTATGCCTGTAAAGGGGCGCATGTTTCCTGTGTTTAGAACAGTCTGACAGCAAAATGACATTTCAAAGGAAAAAAAGTCATTTGAAACTACTCGTGGCCTTTTAATGAATTGCCGGTCCGACAATATACATAAAAGTTCGTTGATAAAAACGGCATGGGAATTCCCCACAGGGGAACCCCGAACCAAAATTTTTTAAAAAAATGACATGGGGGTCCCCCTAAATTCCATACTGGGTCCTTCAGGTCTGGTATGAATATTAAGGGGAACCCCGGACAAAATTTAAAAAAAAATGGCGTGGGGTCCCCCTCAAAATCTATACCAGACCCTTATCTGAGCACACAACCTGGCAGGCCGCAGGAAAAGAGGGGGGACGAGAGGGCACCCCCCCTCCTGAACCGTACCAGGCCACATGCCCTCAACATTGGGAGGATGCTTTGGGGTAGCCTCCCAAAACACCTTGTCCCCATGTTGATGAGGACAAGGGCCTCATCCCCACAACCCTTGCCCGGTGGTTGTGGGGGTCTGCGGGTGGGGGGCTTATCGGAATCTGGAACAAGGGGAGCCCCAGATCCCAGCCCTCCTCCCTATGTGAAATGGTAAGGGAGTCTACCATTTCACAAAAAAACTGTCAAAAATGTTAAAAATGACAAGAGACAGTTTTTGACAATTCCTTTATTTAAATGCTTCTTCTTTCTTCTATCTTCTTTGTTCTTTCTTCTATATTCCTTCGGTTTCTTCCTCCATCTTCTTCTTCTTCTGGTTCTTCTGGTTCTTCCTCCGGTGTTCTCGTCCAGCATCTTCCTCCGCAGCATCTTCTTCCCTTCTTCTCCTCGGGCCGCTCCGCATCTATGATGGCATGGAGGGAGGCTCTCGCTGTGTGACGCTTCTCTCTTCATCTTTTTCTCTTCATCTTCTTCTCTTCATCTTCTTGCCTTCATCTTCTTTTTGGGCCACTCCACATCCATGATGGCATGCAGGGAGGCTCCCACTGTGTGACGCTTCTTCTCTTCTGAATGAGTTCTTAAATAACGGGGGGGGCACCCGGTGACCTTGCCCCCCTCTGATGCACAGGGAGTTGACGGGACTTTCCTGTGGCATTTCTCGTGACGTCAGAGGGGGGTGGGGTCACCCGTTACATAACCCCGCCCCCTTTCTGAAGTCACTGGGAATGCCACAGGGAAGTCCCCATCAAGTCCCCGTGCGTCAGAGGGGGGCAGGGTCACCGGGTGGCTCCACCCCCCCTGTTATTTAAGAACCGTCAGAAGAGGAGAAGCGTCACACAGCGGGAGCCTCCCTCCATGCCATCATAGATGCGGAGCGGCCCGAGGAGAAGAAGGGAAGAAGACACTGCGGAGGAAGATGCTGAACGAGAACACTGGAGGAAGAACCAGAAGAAGAAGAAGATGGAGGAAGAAACCGAAGGAGCGGCCCGAAAAGAAGATGAAAACAAGAAGATGGAGAGAAGAAGAAGAAGATGAAGAGAAAAAGATGAAGAGAAGATGAAGAGAGAAGCGTCACACAGCGGGAGCCTCCCTCCATGCCATCATGGATGCGGAGCAGCCCGAGGAGAAGAAGGGAAAAAGACGCCGATGCTGCGGATGAAGATGCCGGACAAGAACACCGGAGGAAGAACCAGAAGAACCAGAAGATGGAGGAAGAAACTGAAGGAAGATAGAAGATAGAAGAAAGTAGAAGAAAGAAGAAGCATTTAAATAAAGGAATTGTCAAAAACTCTCTTGTCATTTTTAACATTTTTGACAGTTTTTTTGTGAAATGGTAGGTATACTTTTATACCCCCTTACCATTTCACACAGGGGGGAGGGCCGGGATCTGGGGGTCTCCTTTTTAAAGGGGGCTTCCAGATACCGATAAGCCCCCCGCCCGCAGACCCCCACAACCACCGGTCAAGGGTTGTGGGGATGAGGCCCTTGTCCTCATCAACATGGTGACAAGGTGTTTTGGGGGGCTACCCCAAAGCACCCTCCCAATCTTGAGGGCATGTGGCCTGGTACAGTTCAGGAGGGGGCGCTCTCTCATCCCCCCTCTTTTCCTGTGGCCTGCTAGGTTGCTTGCTCAGATAAGGGTCTGGTATGGATTTTTAGGGGGACCCCATGCCATTTTTTTTTTAATTTTGGTGCGGGGTTCCCCTTAAAATCCATACCAGACCTGAAGGGTCTGGTATAGATTTTGAGGGGTACCCCCACGTCATTTTAAAAAAAAAATTGGTTCGGGGTTCCCCTGTGGGGAATTCCCATGCCATTTTTATCAATGAACTTTTATGTGTATTGTCGGACCGGCAATTCATTAATAACCGCAAGTAGTTTTAAATGACTTTTTTTTCCTTTGAAATGTCATTTTGCTGTCAGACTGTTCTAAACACGGGAAACATGCGCCCCTTTACAGGCATACTATAGACACACCCAGGTACGAAATTTAAAGGGATATTACACTTTAATTGTTTGACTTTAAGCATTATTAAAATCACTGCTCCTGAAAAAACAGACGTTTTTAAAACATTTTTTTTGTATTGATACATGTCCCCTGGGGCAGGACTCAGGTCCCCAAACACTTTTTATGGCAATAACTTGCATATAAGCCTTTAAAATTAGCAATTTTGATTATTCATGTTCGTGTCCCATAGACTTTAATGGTGTTCGAACACATTTTTTGCCTGTTCGCAAGTTCTGGTCCGAACCGAACAGGGGGTGTTCAGCTCATCCCTACTCCTGATATCACCAAGTAGCTGCACATAATATTCAGTATATGTAATTCTGCAGAAGAAGGTCAGAGAATGCAGACTTACTAGAGGAAAAGGTCAGAGACTTGCTACAGGACTGGTCGGAGCCTGCAGACATGCCATAGGAGGCAGTAAGGGCCAGAGATAAGACAATTTTCCTGGGTTTAGTTTGTGAAAAGTTTCTCAAACCTTGCTTAAATTCTGAATTGTGTGAACTGTCAGCAAACCCCATTGAAGTCCATGGGGAAGAATCTTGCTTTTACGTTCTGTCCATTTCTAGAGCTAATAGGCAAACTATTCTCAAACAAAAGGCATGAGAACTAGCCACTGCCATGATGAGGGGGGAGGACATGTACCAATATCATAATAATAAAAAAGTGTCTCTCCCTACACAGTATTTTCAGCTCTTCATAACAGATTCCACACATTAACAATATGACTGATGTAAGCTCACCTTTTTTGTTCAGAAAATATGTTGGGTTATTTATTCCCTTATATTATTGGCTCTTGTGACCAGGGTAATGACTAGGGATGAGGTTTTGGTTTGGTCTGAACCCAGGTTTGGACCACATTTTTCTTGTGTGGAGGTTAGGCAAACGGCTGAACTAAATTTGAATATGGCCCGGTCAAACCTCTGGCACCAGCTGGAAGTGATATATTCGGCATCAGTATTACTAAATGTGACCACTTCCCTTCTGACTGGTTATTAGGAAAACGGCAAGCGCCAACATAATCTGCTTCATTGCTCATTCGTGTTGGAAGGTTGGCTCAGAAATGTTGGACAAACTGATTGATGATGGATTTATGTTGTGTCATTTTATTTTTTTGCAAAAAAAAAGGACTTGTCAAAAACTGTGGCGTGTTTATTTTTTCACTTATTCTATGAATGAGTAGGGGTACTGTGTACCTCTTACTCATTCACATTGGCGGGAAGGCCTGTATCTCGGGTTTCCGGTTTCCAATAACCCCCCAGCATACAGACCCCCACAACCACCAGACCAGGGTTGTGGGAAAGAGGCTCTTTTCTTCATCATTCTGGTGCTTGCCAATAGGGTTCTCCTGGCAAGGTACCCCTCAATGCTGAGGGTATGTGGTCTAGTATTGTTCAGGTGGGGAGGCTGAATTCTCACTTCACTTTCCCTGGCCTGACAAGGGGCATGATCATTTACAGTAAGTGTCACATGTGGATTTTGGGTGGAGCCACATGCTTGATTTTTTTGCCAGAAATTTCATCTTAAAATCCCTACTGGTCTGGTATGAATATTTAAGGGGGAGGCCATATGCCATTTTTTGAGTACCCCTTGACATCTTTATCAGACCCTCATCAGGCATAAGAGTCATTTATGCATCCTTAGGGGGAATTATACACTATTTTGTTTTGTGTGGGGTCCAACATTAACATCTATACCAGACCCTCACCTGGGAAGGGAGTCTGCGATAGACTAGATGAACCCTCAGCTGTTTGGTAGGTGGCAGAAGCTGTAATTCGCCAGCAATTTAAACAGAATTTTTTTTTCATTAGTAAATGTTAATGTTGTAGGTTGTATACATCATGCAGATGTGCCACTTCACCAGCAGGGTCAGGGCATCCCTAAGGGATGTTAGTTATTTTTATTTTTGTTACTCCTGTTTACTCTGCTTACATACTCAAGGGGTCTAATCAACACACACACACACACAGTTTTTCGGTTTTATCTTTGACAGCAAAACAATTCTCCCATGTTGTAGAGTTGAGGAGAAGGGGAGACATTCTTTAGTTTAGCAAAAGAAACTTGGCAGGGCTGACACCATTCCTTTTTATTTCATTTAACAAATAGAACGGTATTGTCAGTTCACAACAGGAACAGATCAATGGGAATTTTTCTGTGACTGCGTTGTCTTTAATCCCTTCACTCTCAGAGCCGTTTTTGTGTGAAATATTAAAATATCTGAAAATTTGCTAAAACCCCCAAACATTATATATTTTCTGAAAGCAAAGATCCTGCGGAATACAATGGTGGTAGTTTGAATTGTTTATTATATTAGAGGAGCTGTTTAATAAATAAAGATTTTCAGTAAAAAATACAATAAACATTTTTTACTTCACACAAACGAGATGCATTACCCAACTTTTTGGAAAAATATAAAATATGAGGTATGAGTAAATAGAAACCCAACATGTAAAGCCTTAAAATTGTGCATGGCGCTGAAAAGGTAAATGCAATTCCGGCCATCACAAATAGAAATAATATATAATGTTATTGTGGTGCCTTAAAATGCATGTCCAACCAAAACCTTTTTTCTTTTGGACAGTCACTGTCCAGAGCTTTATTAGAGAGGTTTTCCCTCACTTCCTGTCCTGCAGATAACAGTTTTACCAGACAGGAAGAGAGGAAAAATCTGCAATAGGGACACGGACAGAAGTACAAGGCTGACAGGAATTCCAGCCTTCCAGTACTTTACTAAAAATTGTGTTTATTTCTGTGCTGCTATAGGAGAGATTCCCTCACTTTCTATGGTAAAAAGTTATCCACAGGACAGGAAGTGAGGGAAAATCTCTAATGGAGCCCTGGACAGTGGCTGTCCAAAAGAAAAAAAGGTTTTGGTTGGACATGCATTTTAAGGCTTCACAAAAACCTTATATAGCATTTCTGTGAGGGGAATCTCTTTTGTGGAGCCCCAGATAGCAGTACAAACCTGCAGGGATTCTTTATCCTTCCCAATTCTATTCAACAGTGAAAAAAAGGTATGGAGTCCTTAAGGGCCAAAGTCATTGAAGGTCCCATTCACACTTGTGCATTGTGGTAAAAATGGACACCTTAACACATAACAATGCATGGCAAAGCACCTTCTCTATGGGCAGTGCAATGCGGTGTCATTCATTGTGAATTGCACCCCAATGCATTGTACAGTACAGTAGATCCCAACACACAACGCACCTCTAGGCACCATAATACAGGGTACACCATAATACAAAAAAAGGGTCATGTGGGTTTTTCATTCATTGTGGTACATTGGCAGCTATTTGTAATAAATAAATGTGAGCAATAAAACCCGGCAACAGAATGGGCCATTTATAGTTTTCACTAACACATTCAAGGATATACTTTGATTTTATATAAATGCATTGTAACAGACTGAATGAGTCCTGCACATTATCACACATATCTCCTACACAGCTCTGTAGATCAGATTGGAAGCTTTACACTTCATATTTCACTTACGCTGAACACATGAGATTTCTAATAAGACTTCCCTTCTGCCTCCACTGTGACACTACAGAATGTACAGCGAATATCCCTCCTATAATGATGTCTCCATCCTGAGAATACTTGTACTCAAATGTATAATTCCTCATAGTCATATCACAGCGGTGAGCAGAGTTCTGGGTGTCAGATGTGCAGGGACACACAAAGACAACAACCACAATATTTTAAGTAGATATCTGAAGACACTCTGGCCCAGTTTCTGATAGACTCCAATGACTTCTTCCTCTTCTCCCGACCTCATCATCACTGACATCAGCCCAGGATCCTGACACTGACTTCATGGCTTAGCTGAAGGCTGTGAGAGTGTCAGGTTTATACAGAATAATTCTGCTATTTATTACTGATAGACTGGAATATGAATCTGCTTATAGAGTAGGAAAAAAAAGGTCAAACATAAAATACACAGAATCCATCTTTGTCAGCACCGTAGACAGTGAAGGTTATAAAAATACAATTATGACATATTGTACATTAAACAGTAAAAATGAAAAGTTTGATGCCCAAGAATGCCATGTTTATTATTAGATTGCTATTCATATTATTGTTGTTATTATTATTATTATTGTTATTATTATTATTATTACTATTATAATTATAATACTGTATAAATACAGGTGTAGGGATGAGGTTCAGCAGCTACCATAGAATTGTGGTGAATCCCTGGGATTCGTAAAGTTTGTGAATCACAAACTTTTGGCTGAAAAGTTTGCCGTTCACCACCAAAATAGAGAACAACCTCCAATGCAGTACACAAGGAATGGATGAAGGAATGGATGACCTATCGATGTACGGGTGGGGTCATAGCAGCTTTATTATCAGTGTTGTTAGGGACAGCTGACATTTTTTTTGTAGAGAGAGATTATTATGATTATTGTTTTTATTTTTCATTGGTACATGTTCCCCATGGCAGTGCATAAATCAGAATATTAGCATGTTACTGCCAATCTGCTCTTTAGGCTGCCTTTTTTTGAAGAATGCCACAAGATCGTTTGAAAAACTAATAGCAAGAACAGGGTCCACCTAAACCACCACCCATCATTCACCAAACCCCCTATCCCAACTGATAAGATAAAAGTTAGGCATACACCAGTTAGGCCTATTATCCCCAATTAAAACTACCCTGTTGCTGCACAATTTTACATTGCTGTTTGCTGTGCAGTATCCTAATTCCTAATGAGCATTTGACAATTTGAAATCAGTATAGAAACATTTCCATGTGAACCTTTCTATATTGATGTCTGACTTTTTGTGCCTTCTACTTTATCAATAAATCTGTGATCCAGCAGATGGTATTGTAGACCTGTTTTTTTTACTTGATATCACATCTGGTCTATCTTGTTCCTGAGATGCTGAGTACCGCTTTTGGTATTTTTACCTTCCTTTAGTGTACTGTCAACCCTTCTCCATATGTCCCTGCCCCATAAATCCGCTACTGCTACGCCTTCTCTGGACAAATATTGGAGGCATGAGCATAATCTCTCAAAGGAAGATGGCGCCAGTGCTTCGCCCGCTCCGGATTCTGCCATGGCTGCCATCGCTAAAGTGCTGGAGGCTATTTCCACCTGCCAGGCGACTCTGACGACTAAGCTAGAGTAGGTGAAAGTGGACATATCCCTCATAAGACAGGATATACACAAACTGAGGGATCATATCACAGAGGTGGAGGCCAGGATCAGTCAAACTAAGGACACCCCCAGCAGCACACCTTGGAAGCCATGCAGCATCAGATCCAACAACTCACCAAGAAACCAGATGACCTGAAGAATCGAGCCCGGGGCTGCCATTTTTGCTTTATCGGCCTTCCTGAGGGCTCAGAAAGTCCTGATCCTGCGACCTTTCTTGAGAATCTTCTGATCACTACTTTTGGCATGGCATGTCTTGATCTTGCTTATCCCATGACCCCATGAAGTTCCTCACATGGAATGTTTGTGAATCTATGATAAGCTTAAATGCTCCACTGTCTTTAATTACCTCAAATTACATTGTGGTCCTAGTAGATGAAAGGAATTGTACACCTTGAAGACCACCCTGGTTTATGCAGGCAGACCCACCGGGACCCTCAGATCCGTGAGAGACCAAATGAGACACGGGAAACAGGCTTGAGTGTGTGTTCATATGATCTCTGACTTTTATTGCCTTCTACTTTATCAATAAATCTGTGATCCAGCAGATGGTATTGTAGACCTGTTTTTTTTAGTAGTGTATATATACCAGTAAAAATACATGTCTAAGGGTTTTTACAAACTTACACTAAGTACTTTCTAATGAAGAGTTAGGCTGCTTGACTAGATAACAAGAAACAGCTAATGACTTTTCTGACACAAATTTGGCTTAACCACGATATTTCATAGGGTGTGGTTCTACGCAAAATTTTAAGCTGATTATGGTAAAACTCACATACAGTAAATGTTCACTTCTACTTTATGTGAATGGAAGAGAATCTAAGATGGAGTCAGCTGTTTATACATTCTATTACAATCCCCTCTTTAACCGCTTCCCGACCGGCTCCTGTAGATATACGTCGGCAGAATGGCATGGCTGCGCAAAGTAACGTACCCATACGTTACTTTGAATTTGCTGCCGTGTGCACGAGATGATCAAATACCACCAAAAGAAAGCTCTATTTGTGGGGAAAAAAGGACATCAATTTTGTTTCGGAGCCACATCACATGACCGTGCAATTGTCAGTTAAAGTGACGCAGTGCCAAATCGCAAAAAGTGCTCTGGTCAGGAAGGGGGAAAATCCTTCCGGGGCTGAAGTGGTTAAGACATGAAAAATTACTTACTTTCTCTCCACGGTAACATAATGAGCTTTCTTATCATAATACATGCTAAGGTAGGCTTTATTAGCAGCAGCGTGGTCAGGAGTTCGGGTAGCTCTAGCAGTGATACACATTACAAGTTTAAAACATGCATATAAAAATAATAGAAAAAGTTAAATCATTATAATAGTCATAGCAATGTCTTTCAGCCAGGAAAATATTCCTTCAAAATTAAATCCGCCTAATCCTTTGAAAGGATCCCAATTCTTTGCTATGTCTCGTGCTTCTATTTGTAATTTATCTACTTCTTTTCTGTGGTGTGAGATTATGTCATAATAATCAGGTATTTCTATACTGGTATTATGTATCCAAGTACAACATTCATAGTCTTCAGTCATCTCACATAACCCTGTAAGTGCTAGACATGTGCGCCGTCAATAAATTTGTTTTGTTTCGTTCCATTCCGTTTTGTATTAGAATTAATTTGTATTTTGTAATTCGTGTCCGAAATTTCGTACGAAATATGAATTTTCGCTAGGTTTGTTAACATTTCGTAACAATTACGAATGTTCGTTATGATGAATTTATCATTATGAGGGGCTCCCACCATCCCTGTGCTGTGCTGACTTCCTGGGTTTTTAACTTTTAGGTTTGTTAACTTTTCGTAACAATTACGAATGTTCGTTAGGAATTTGGATCTGAAATTCGTAAATGAAATTTCGTATTTCGTACAAAATTCAGAAGCATAGCAATTCGTATTTCGGTTCCTCCCGAATGTATGAATTTACGGAAATTTGTACGAATTTTCGATTTGTACGAAACTAATCACACATGTCTAGTAAGAGCCACACTCATACCTTCTTTGGCCGTGTCATGAAGTTCTACTTGTTTTCTGATTGCTCTTGTTTCCAATTTGAACTTAGTGATGTCATCTGGATTTTTATCCAGTATTCCATCTAGTATCTTAGAATAATTATTTAATTGCTTCATCATATCAATCCCCCATCCTTTGCATGAGGGAAACCAAGATCATCCCATATCGTTTTCAAGAAACAATTCTCGCTTCATTCTATGCTTAAGAGGGTATCTTGGATGCATACTGGCCTCAAGTAGGTGATCTCCGTTATTGTTACCCATTACTCCCATAATCATGACTAAAGAGGCCAAATAACACCATTCCTTGCCACAACACACATAGGGGTAGATTTACTAAAACTGGTGCACTAAGAATCTGGTGCAGCTCCGCATGGGAGCCAATCAGCTTCAAACCTCAGCTTGTTCAATTAAGCTTTGGCAATAAAACCTGGAAGCTGATTGGTTTCCATGCATAAGTGAGCCTGAGTTTGCACTCTGCAGCTTTAAACCTTGTAAATAAACCCCATAGACACTTTGTCCTAGTGCAAATGGTTTCTTAGCAATAAGCCCGTGAGTGTACTTGTCCTGTGCTACGATTATGAATTGGTGTAGTATATCACTTACATTATCAGGGAGGAAGAAAAGTTATGCAAGGTATTGTTTAAATTAGGATCAGATATGTGGAACAGTGAACAGGCAGAGTTTCCCTTAGATTCACACATGGAAATGTTAAATATTGACCTACTGTATGTAGAGGGGTTAGTCTGTATCTCATTCCCTGAATTAAAACATCAGTCAGGGGAATGACTTCTACCCATTGTTGGAAAAGTAACAATGTTTCTTACATATAAACTTGATATGTTGGTTAAAACAACAGGAGGAGTTCCATTGACCTCCGGTCAAACGAGCATATACGGTACTAAGGGTAAATATCAAGCGATTATTATTATTGAATATTTATACCTAATGATATTTAACCACTTGACGACCGCCTCACGCCGATGTACGTCGGCAAATTGGCACGGACAGGCAAAATCACGTACAGGGTACGTGATTTGCCTTCCGCGGGTGGGGGGTCCGATCGGACCCCCCCCGGTGCCCGAGGCGGTCGTCGTTTGTCCAGCGGCGATCGGTGGTGAGGGGGAGACCATCCGTTCGTGGCCCCTCCCTCGCGATCGCCGCCGGCCAATCGAATCATTCCTTTGCTGCTGTATGCTAAACAGCAGCAAAGGAAATGATGTCATCTCTCCTCGGCTCGGTAATTTCCGTTCCGGCCCGAGGAGAGAAGACATCAATGTGAGTGCACCAACACACACACACACAGTAGAACATGCCAGGCACACAAAACACCCCGATCCCCCCCCCCCCGATCGCCCCCCGATCCCCCCCCAATCCCCCCCCCCGTCACAAACTGACACCAGCAGTTTTTTTTTTTTTTTTCTGATTACTGCATAGTGTCAGTTTGTGACAGTTACAGTGTTGGGACAGATACTGTTACCCCCCTTTAGGTCTAGGGTACCCCCCTAACCCCCCCTAATAAAGTTTTAACCCCTTGATCACCCCCTGTCACCAGTGTCACTAAGCGATCATTTTTCTGATCGCTGTATTAGTGTCGCTGGTGACGCTAGTTAGGGACATAAATATTTAGGTTCGCCGTCAGCGTTTTATAGCGTCAGGGACCCCCATATACTACCGAATAAATGTTTTAACCCCTTGATTGCCCCCTAGTTAACCCTTTCACCACTGATCACCGTATAACCATTTCGGTTGACGCTGGTTAGTTTGTTTATTTTTTATAGTGTCAGGGCACCCGCCGTTTATTACCGAATAAAGGTTTAGCCCCCTGATCGCCCGGCGGTGATATGCGTCGCCCCAGGCAGCGTCAGATTAGCGCCAGTACCGCTAACACCCACGCACGCAGCATACACCTCCCTTAGTGGTATAGTATCTGAACGCATCAATATCTGATCCGATCAGATCTATACTAGCGTCCCCAGCAGTTTAGGGTTCCCAAAAACGCAGTGTTAGCGGGATCAGCCCAGATACCTGCTAGCACCTGCGTTTTGCCCCTCCGCCCGGCCCAGCCCAGCCCAGCCCACCCAAGTGCAGTATCGATCGATCACTGTCACTTACAAAAGACTAAACGCATAACTGCAGCGTTCGCAGAGTCAGGCCTGATCCCTGCGATCGCTAACAGTTTTTTTGGTAGTATTTTGGTGAACTGGCAAGCACCAGCCCCAGGCAGGGTCAGGTTAGCGCCAGTACCGCTAACACCCACGCACGCAGCATACGCCTCCCTTAGTGGTATAGTATCTGAACGGATCAATATCTGATCCGATCAGATCTATACTAGTGTCCCCAGCAGTTTAGGGTTCCCAAAAACGCAGTGTTAGCGGAATCAGCCCAGATACCTGCTAGCACCTGCGTTTTGCCCCTCCGCCCGCCCCAGCCCACCCAAGTGCAGTATCGATCGATCACTGACACTTACAAAACACTAAATGCATAACTGCAGCGTTCGCAGAGTCAGGCCTGATCCCTGCGATCGCTAACAGTTTTTTTGGTAGTATTTTGGTGAACTGGCAAGCACCAGCCCCAGGCAGCGTCAGGTTAGCGCCAGTACCGCTAACACCCACGCACGCACTGTACACCACCCTTAGTGGTATAGTATCTGATCGGATCAATATCTGATCCGATCAGATCTATACTAGCATCCCCAGCAGTTTAGGGTTCTCACAAACGCAGTGTTAGCGGGATCAGCCCAGATACCTGCTAGCACCTGCGTTTTGCCCCTCCGCCCGGCCCAGCCCAGCCCACCCAAGTGCAGTATCGATCGATCACTGTCACTTACAAAAGACTAAAACGCATAACTGCAGCATTCGCAGAGTCAGGCCTGATCCCTGCGATCGCCAACAGATTTTTTGGTAGCGTTTTGGTGAACTGGCAAGCGCCAGCGGCCTAGTACACCCCGGTCGTAGTCAAACCAGCACTGCAGTAACACTTGGTGACGTGGCGAGTCCCATAAGTGCAGTTCAAGCTGGTGAGGTGGCAAGCACAAGTAGTGTCCCGCTGCCACCAAAAAGACAAACACAGGCCCGTCGTGCCCATAGTGCCCTTCCTACTGCATTCGCCAATCCTAATTGGGAACCCACCGCTTCTGCAGCGCCCGTACTTCCCCCATTCACATCCCCAACCAAATGCAGTCGGCTGCATGAGAGGCATTTTCTTTATGTCCTCCCGAGTACCCCTACCCAGCGAACGCCCCCAAAAAAGATATTGTGTCTGCAGCTAGCGCGGATATAGGCGTGACACCCGCTATTATTGTCCCTCCTGTCCTGACAATCCTGGTCTTTGCATTGGTGAATGTTTTGAACGCTACCATGCACTAGTTGAGTATTAGCGTAGGGTACAGCATTGCACAGACTAGGCACACTTTCACAGGGTCTCCCAAGATGCCATCGCATTTTGAGAGACCCGAATCTGGAACCGGTTACAGTTATAAAAGTTAGTTACAAAAAAAAGTGTAAAAAAAAAAAAAAAATATATATATATATAAAATAAAAAAAAATAGTTGTCGTTTTATTGTTCTCTCTCTCTCTATTCTCTCTATTGTTCTGCTCTTTTTTACTGTATTCTATTCTGCAATGTTTTATTGTTATTATGTTTTATCATGTTTGCTTTTCAGGTATGCAATTTTTTATACTTTACCGTTTACTGTGCTTTATTGTTAACCATTTTTTTGTCTTCAGGTACGCCATTCACAACTTTGAGTGGTTATACCAGAATGATGCCTGCAGGTTTAGGTATCATCTTGGTATCATTCTTTTCAGCCAGCGGTCGGCTTTCATGTAAAAGCAATCCTAGTGGCTAATTAGCCTCTAGACTGCTTTTACAAGCCGTGGGAGGGAATGCCCCCCCCCCACCGTCTTCCGTGTTTTTCTCTGGCTCTCCTGTCTCAACAGGGAACCTGAAAATGCAGCCGGTGATTCAGCCAGCTGACCATAGAGCTGATCAGAGACCAGAGTGGCTCCAAACATCTCTATGGCCTAAGAAACCGGAAGCTACGAGCATTTTATGACTTAGATTTCGCTGGATGTAAATAGCGCCATTGGGAAATTGGGGAAGCATTTTATCACACCGATCTTGGTGTGGTCAGATGCTTTGAGGGCAGAGGAGAGATCTAGGGTCTAATAGACCCCAATTTTTTCAAAAAAGAGTACCTGTCACTACCTATTGCTATCATAGGGGATATTTACATTCCCCGAGATAACAATAAAAATGATTAAAAAAAAATAAAAATGAAAGGAACAGTTTAAAAATAAGATAAAAAAGCAAAAAAATAATAAAGAAAAAAAAAAAAAAAAAAAGCACCCCTGTCGCCCCCTGCTCTCGCACTAAGGCGAACGCAAGCGGCGGTCTGTCGTCAAACGTAAACAGCAATTGCACCATGCATGTGAGGTATCACCGCGAAGGTTAGATCGAGGGCAGTAATTTTTGCAGTAGACCTCCTCTGTAAATCTAAAGTGGTAACCTGTAAAGGCTTTTAAAGGCTTTTAAAAATGTATTTATTTTGTTGCCACTGCACGTTTGTGCGCAATTGTAAAGCATGTCATGTTTGGTATCCATGTACTCGGCCTAAGATCATCTTTTTTATTTCATCAAACATTTGGGCAATATAGTGTGTTTTAGTGCATTAAAATTTAAAAAAGTGTGTTTTTTCCCCAAAAAATGCGTTTGAAAAATCGCTGCGCAAATACTGTGTGAAAAAAAAAATGAAACACCCACCATTTTAATCTGTAGGGCATTTGCTTTAAAAAAATATATAATGTTTGGGGGTTCAAAGTAATTTTCTTGCAAAAAAAAAAAACTTTTTCATGTAAACAATAAGTGTCAGAAAGGGCTTTGTCTTCAAGTGGTTAGAAGAGTGGGTGATGTGTGACATAAGCTTCTAAATGTTGTGCATAAAATGCCAGGACAGTTCAAAACCCCCCCAAATGACCCCATTTTGGAAAGTAGACACCCCAAGCTATTTGCTGAGAGGCATGTCGAGTCCATGGAATATTTTATATTGCGACACAAGTTGCGGGAAAGAGAGAATTTTTTTTTTTTTTTTGCACAAAATTGTCACTAAATGATATATTGCTCAAACATGCCATGGGAATATGTGAAATTATACCCCAAAATACATTCTGCTGCTTCTCCTGAGTACGGGGATACCACATGTGTGAGACTTTTTGGGAGCCTAGCCGCGTACGGAACCCCGAAAACCAAGCACCGCCTTCAGGCTTTCTAAGGGCGTGAATTTTTGATTTCTCTCTTGACTGCTTATCACAGTTTCGGAGACCATGGAATGCCCAGGTGGCACAACCCCCCCCCCAAATGACCCCATTTTGGAAAGTAGACACCCCAAGCTATTTGATGAGAGGTATAGTGAGTATTTTGCAGACCTCACTTTTTGTCACAAAGTTTTGAAAATTGAAAAAAGAAAAAAAAAAAAGTTTTTTCTTGTCTTTCTTCATTTTCAAAAACAAATGAGAGCTGCAAAATACTCACCATGCCTCTCAGCAAATAGCTTGGGGTGTCTACTTTCCAAAATGGGGTCATTTGGGGGGGTTTTGTGCCACCTGGGCATTCCATGGCCTCCGAAACTGTGATAGGCAGTGAAGAGTGAAATCAAAAATTTTCACCCTTAGAAATCCTGAAGGCGGTGATTGGTTTTCGGGGTCCCGTACACGGCTAGGCTCCCAAAAAGCCCCACACATGTGGTATCCCCGTACTCAGGAGAAGTAGCTAAATGTATTTTTGGGTGCAATTCCACATATGCCCATGGCCTGTGTGAGCAATATATCATTTAGTGACAACTTTGTTTCCAAAAAAAAAAAAAATGTGTCACTTTCCCGCAACTTGTGTCAAAATATAAAATATTCCATGGACTCAATATGCCTCTCTGGAAATAGCTTGGGGTGTCTACTTTCCAAAATGGGGTCATTTGGGGGGGTTTTGTGCCACCTGGGCATTCCATGGCCTCCGAAACTGTGATAGGCAGTAAAGAGTGAAATCATAAATTTACGCCCTTAGAAATCCTGAAGGCGGTGATTGGATTTCGGGGCCCCGTACGCGGCTAGGCTCCCAAAAAGTCCCACACATGTGGTATCCCCATATTCAGGAGAAGCAGCAGAATGTATTTTGGGGTGCAATTCCACATAGGCCCATGGCCTGTGTGAGCAATATATCATTTAGTGACAACTTTTTGTAAATATTTTTTTTTTTTTTTTGTCATTATTCAATCACTTGGGACAAAAAAAATAAATATTCAATGGGTTCAACATGCCTCTCAGCAATTTCCTTGGGGTGTCTACTTTCCACAATGGGGTCATTTGGGGGGGGTTTGTACTGCCCTGCCATTTTAGCACCTCAAGAAATGACATAGGCAGTCATAAACTAAAAGCTGTGTAAATTACAGAAAATGTACCCTAGTTTGTAGACGCTATAACTTTTGCGCAAACCAATAAATATACGCTTATTGACATTTTTTTTACCAAAAACATGTGGCCGAATACATTTTGGCCTAAATGTATGACTAAAATTGAGTTTATTGGATTTTTTTTATAACAAAAAGTAGAAAATATCATTTTTTTTCAAAATTTTCGGTCTTTTTCCATTTATAGCGCAAAAAATAAAAACCGCAGAGGTGATCAAATACCATCAAAAGAAAGCTCTATTTGTGGGAAGAAAAGGACGCAAATTTCGTTTGGGTACAGCATTGCATGACCGCGTAATTAGCAGTTAAAGCGACGCAGTGCCAAATTGGAAAAAGACCTCTGGTCCTTAGGCAGCATAATGGTCCGGGGCTCAAGTGGTTAAGGAATATATGATCATCCTTTTATGCCCTTACAGAGTTTAAAGGACCCCCTGAGGAAGACAGTGACCCGACAAACATTGAAATGCATTGGGGTCTTCTCTATTATTGGCAAGCATTACTCTAACCACATGTGACATTGTTTGGAGTGGTAATATACACACACTCCTGGCAACCCACTATGTGATAATGTATTGGTTCGATTCATATATGTACCCAATATGTCTCGTTATGTGTGGGGACTTCCTACAAATTCTTCTTCAGTAATATTTAAATGTACAGCCATAAGCGGAATACGGGCCGTACTAGGATACAGTTTACTACATATCCAACATTTCTCATACCCTGATTTCTGGGCATAATTATATTTCAGTAGCAACATTTTGTCTGTAAAACTATCAGTTTTAAGTCCTTCATTATCTGATTGTGTATCTCTCTTGTGTCTGGTATGTGTATTATCAATGGTGTTATTGGATGACCCACATATGCCTTTAAGGGCTCCAAAGTCTTTAGGATTAGGGATGAGCTGAACACCCCCCTGTTCAGTTCGCACCAGAACATGCGAACAGGCAAAAAATTTGTTCGAACACGCGAACACCGTTAAAGTCTATGGGACACGAACATGAATAATCAAAAGTGCTAATTTTAAAGGCTTATATGCAAGTTATTGTCATAAAAAGTGTTTGGGGACCCAGTCCTGCCCCAGGGGACATGGATCAATGCAAAAAAATGTTTTAAGAACGGATGTTTTTTCGGAAGCAGTGATTTTAATAATGCTTAAAGTGAAACAATAAAAGTGCAATATTCCTTTAAATTTCATACCTGGGGGGTGTCTATAGTATGCCTGTAATGGGGCGCATGTTTCCCATGTTTAGAACAGTCTGACAGCAAAATTACATTTAAAAAAAAGTCATTCAAAACTACTCGCGGCTATTAATGAATTGCCGGTCTGACAATACACATAAAAGTTCATTGATAAAAACAGCATGGGAATTCCCCACAGGGGAACCCTGAACCAAGATTTAAAAAAAAAATGACGTGGAGGGTCCCCCTAAATTCCATACCAGGCCCTTTAGACCTGGTATGGATATTAAGGGGAACCACGGCCAAAATTTTTAAAAAAATGGCGTGGGGCCCCCCTCAAAATCTATACCAGACCCTTCAGATCTAGTATGGATTTTAAGGGGAACCCCGCACCAAAATGTAAAAAAAAAATGGCGTGGGGTCCCCCCAAAAATCCATACCAGACCCTTATCTGAGCACGCAACCTGGCAGGCCGCAGGAAAAGAGGGGGGACGAGAGAGCAGCCCCCCTCCTGAACCGTACCAGGCCACATGCCCTCAACATTGGGAGGGTGCTTTGGGGTAGCCCCCCAAAACACCTTGTCCCCATGTTGATGGGGACAAGGGCCTCATCCCCACAACCCTTGCCCAGTGATTGTGGGGGTCTGCGGGCAGGGGTCTTATCGGAATCTGGAAGCCCCCTTTAACAAGGGGACCCCCAGATACCAGCCCTCCCCCCTGTGTGAAATGGTACAGGTTGTACCCCTACCATTTCACAAAAAAAGTGTCAAAAATGTTAAAAATAACAAGAGACAGTTTTTGACTATTCCTTTATTTAAATGCTTCTTCTTTCTTCTATCTTCTATCTTCTATCTTCTATCTTCCTTCGGTTTCTTCCTCCATCTTCTTCTTCTGGTTCTTCCTCCGGAGTTCTCGTCCGACATCTTCCTCCGCGGCGTCTTCTTCTCTTCTTCTTCTCGGGCCGCTCCGCATCCACCATGATGGGAGGCTCCCACTGTGTAATGCTTCTCCTCTTCTGACGGTTCTCAAATAATTGAGGGCGGGGCCACCCAGTGACCCTGTCCCCTCTGAGGCACGGGGAGTTGACGGGGACTTCCCTGTGGCATTCCCCATGACGTCAGAGGGGGGTAGGGTCACCCGTTATGTAAACCAGCAGAAGAGGAGAAGTGTCATGATGGATGCAGAGCGGCCCGAGAAGAAGAAGAGAAGAAGATGCCGCGGAGGAAGATGTCAGACGAGAACTCCGGAGGAAGAACCAGAAGAACCAGAAGAAGAAGAAGATGGAGGAAGAAACCGAAGGAAGATAGAAGATAGAAGAAAGAAGATAGAAGATAGAAGAAAGAAGAAGCATTTAAATAAAGGAATTGTCAAAAACTGTCTCTTATCATTTTTAACATTTTTGACACTTTTTTTGTGAAATGGTAAGGGTACTTTTGTACCCCCTTACCATTTCACACAAGGGAGAGGGCCGGGATCTGGGGGTCCCCTTGTTAAAGGGGGCTTCCAGATTCCAATAAGCCCCCCATCCACAGACCCCCACAACCACTGGGCAAGAGTTGTGGGGATGAGGCCCTTGTCCCCATCAACATGGGGACAAGGTGTTTTGGGGGGCTACCCCAAAGCACTCTCCCAATGTTAAGGGCATGTGGCCTGGTACGGTTCAGGAGGGGGGGGGGATTTCTCGTTCCCCCCTCTTTTCCTGCGGCCTGCCAGGTTGCATGCTCGGATAAGGGTCTGGTATGGATTTTTGGGGGGACCCCACGGCATTTTTTTTAAAAAAATTGGCGCGGGGTTCCCCTTAAAATCCATACTAGAGCTAAAGGGTCTGGTATAGATTTTGAGGGGGACCCCATGCCATTTTTTAAAAAATTTTGGCCGTGGTTCCCCTTAATATCCATACCAGACCTGAAGGGCCTGGTATGGAATTTAGGGGGACCCCCACGTCATTTTTTTTTTTAATTTTGGTTCAGGGTTCCTCTGTGGGGAATTCCCATGCCGTTTTTATCATTGAACTTTTATGTGTATTGTCGGACCGGCAATTCATAATAGCCGCGAGTAGTTTTCAATGACTTTTTTTCCTTTGAAATGTCATTTTGCTGTCAGACTGTTGTAAACACGGGAAACATGCGCCTCTTTATAGGCATACTATAGACACCCCCAGGTACGAAATTTAAAGGAATATTACACTTTTATTGTTTCACTTTAAGCATTAATAAAAACACTGCTCCCGAAAAAACGGCCATTTTTAAAACTTTTTTTTGCATTTATCCATGTCCCCTGGGGCAGGACCCAGGTCCCCAAACACTTTTTATGACAATACTATGCATATAAGCCTTTAAAATTAGCACTTTTGATTTCTCCCATAGACTTTTAAAGGGTGTTCCGCGGCTTTCTAATTTGCCGCGAACACCTCAAATTGTTCGAACATGAGTTTGACTCGAACTCGAAGCTCATCCCTACTCAGGATGATAAATACAATTAGTTATGATCCATGTAGGTAGGAACACTATCAAAGAGATTAGGAACAGGAGGCAAAATGCCTTCCCAGAAGTCTGTGGTGCAATAAGCAAGGTAATCTTTTTCTTGACCACCTGCTTCACTCACTGTTCGAGGATTTGTATCACCTGCTTCACCTCTCTGTGCTTTATCTTGCTTCTTAGGTGTTTGGTTCACCTTCTTCACATGACTGGCATGAATCCAGGACTGTTGTCCCTCGGTAAGGATTGCAGTACGTGTGACTGCGATCACAGTGGTCAGAAGTCTGAATGGGTACTCTTGCTTCTTAGTACGATTCAGCTGTTGGACCACCACTAAGTCTCCTACCTGGAAATGGCGTGTAGGTTCCTGTGAAGAGAAAGAAGAGGTGCGAGCAACATTTCTTTCAACTCTGTCTAGAGTTTCAATGAGTTTCCTAATATACTCTCCCTGTATTACTTCTAGGTTCCCTCTTTCTAACATAAGTGGTTGTCTGGCCCATGGAAATGGCCTACCCATAAGGACCTTTTTTTTTTTCTCAAACAAAAAGGTTTTTATTTCAGCAAAGATTATTACATACAGTTCCGGAACACATATGTCAGTATACAAAATAGCGGTACAATCAGACATGAAGACAATAAATATTGCATCACTTTTCCCCCATATTTTCCCAATAAAGCATATTATAATGTTTAATCCCTCCCATTAATCCTCCACCTGTGCACCTATATCTTCAGTAAATCACAATATAATCGCTTATTCTTATTTGTTTGCAACAGCACAATTAACAGATTCTCTAAAATAAACGGTCAATCACTAGGTCTACTGGCGCAAGTCCAATGGTATCTGTACCTGGAAGACAATATTAATGGTATCCAGTACAGTTTTCCAATATAAATGGAGTTTAGGGCATCTCCAGAGGAGATGAATAAGATCTCCGTGGTCTCTACGACATCTTGTACATGTGGGATCTGTGCCAACTCCCATACGGACAAGTCTAGCCGGTGTATAATGTACCCTGGAAAGTATATACAACTGGGACAGTTTTTGAGCAGCATTCAATGAGCACAAGGGGACCGCCTGCAGAGCCTCGTCCCACTGTTCCTCCTCAAATGTGCCAACATCCTGCTCCCACCTGGCCATAACCTTCAATGGCGAGTCCCCCAGAACCAAATTCAGAAGCATAGCGTAGCAGTCCGATATGAACCCTTTATATGTATTTATTTCAAGGAGGAAGTTAAAGACGGGTGCGAGTTCTAGAGTCCAAATATCTGGACCTCCCTGGGCATCTATCGCATGTTTAAGTTGTTGGTAATAGAAGTTCATGGAGAGCGGTAACTGGAAGGCCTCCCTAAGCTCCGAAAAGGATCTCAGCTTGCCATCTTGAAATATGTGTGTCATGTGTGATAACCCGTACTGCTTCCATTTCACTCCATATGGTATTTTTGCTATTTCCACGTAGTGATTATTTTCCCAAATTGGGCTATATTTAGTATACCCTTGTACTTTCTGTAGCATCCTGGCCTTGTTCCAAATCTTTTGCATAAGAGCATAAGGTGGAAAAAGTTTGTTGGATTTGTTATATTGCAGCGCCTCCAGCCCATCCAGGGCCCCACACTTGACTGTAAAGCGAAGTAGCTGGGCCAAGGAGTCCGGCAGATTTAATTCTATTTCCTGTGTAGGCCTCAGAACTCTAGCAATGTGTTGTAGCTGGGCAGCTAAGTAATATACCCAAGGATTAGGCAGCGTTAGGCCACCGTCGTCCTTGGGACGCTGGAGTTGCTCAAGTTTAATTCTGGGTGGTTTTGATAGCCATATAAAAGATCGGAAGAGTGAGTTAATAATTCTGAACTTTTTTTAAAGTAATGACCATTGGGGAGTTGTGGAGTATATATAAAAGTTGGGGCATAAGGATCATTTTTATTAGATTGATCCTACCTACTTGTGATAGCTTCAATTTGCTCCATACTTTGACCCGATCATGACAACGATTAATAAGAGGGGTTAGGTTTAAGTTAACATAGTCTAACACACAGGGAGTGACTTGTATGCCTAAGTACTTAAGAGACGTCGATACCGGGATGTCCAGTATACTGTTTTGAGAGGAGGATAGCTCACAATCTAAAAATAGCAGGGAGGACTTGGTCCAATTAATAACTAGACCCGAGTACTGCCCGAATCGGCCAATGACTCTCATTGCCTCCGACAGCGACGCTGACATATCTCCAAGAAGCAGCATGGTGTCATCAGCATACATAATAACTTTCTCCTGGACATCTCCGTATCAAAACCCCTGTATTAAGCTAAAGGCTCTATGGCCAAGGCAAATAAGAGGGGAGACAGGGGGCAGCCCTGTCTCGTACCTCTGTATAAATTGAAGGGTGCAGAAATCCGTCCCCCCTCTCTAATAACTGCCACCGGGGAAGAGTATAATAACTGTACCCATTTAATGTAGTTATCTCCAATCCCAAACTTCCTCATTACTGCCCATAGGTAGTCCCATTCGACGCTATCAAACGCCTTATGGGCGTCCAGGGAAAGCAGGGCTCTATCCCCCCTATTATCTGACTGGGATTGGATATTGAGAAAAAGTCTGCACAAATTTATCGCAGTCGATTTCTGGGGCATGAAGCCGGATTGGTCTGAATGTATTATGGTGGATGTGACTTTGTTCAGACGTAACGCCAGTACCTTGGCGAGAATCTTCACATCAGTTTGTAAAAGCGAGATCGGTCAATATGATCCCGGGTCCAGTGGGTCTTTGTTGGGCTTTAATATCAGGACTATGCTTGATCTGGACATTGACTGGGGGAGGTCGCCACTTTGTTTTGCTGCATTAAATACCTTCAGCAGGTGTGGAAGTATACATTCCCCATATTGTTTGTAAACTTCAATGGTGAGCCCATCGTCCCCCGGAGCTTTAGAGTTGGGGAACAAACTGGTCGCCACCTGTAGTTCATCAATAGTGATAGGGTCATCCAGTTCAGTACGAGATGCCTCAGATAAACCGGGCAGCTGGATTTCATCTAAGTATTCAGTGAGCGAGTCCTGTGAGTATGTTTGTTTAGATTGGTATAAAGAGGAGTAGAATCTCACCAATTCTGCTAGGATCTGGTCTGGGCTATTGGTTAGTCCTCCCCAATGAGAGCGTAGTGCTCCAATCGAAGGAGAGGTCTGATGGGAGTGGGCAATGGTTGCTAACAGACGACCAGTGTGTTCTCCCTCCTCATAGTGTGCAGTTTTTTGAAAAAACCTCTTTCTCTCCGCCGTAGATGATGTGACTTTATATAGCGCCTCTTGCCCCGAAAGCCATGCATCTTTATTAGCTTGGGTTGGATCAGCAATAAATCGTCCCTCTAATTTCTCTGACATATGTTCTATTCCCTCCCTCTGAGCATGTGTTTTCCTTTTAACTGCTTGAATTTCAGCGATAAAAATGCTTCGAAGGACTGCCTTAAAGGCCTCCCAGGATAAAGCAGATGAAGCTTCATTGGCATGAATCCACCAGTACTCTGCAATATGGAGTTCTATTTGCTCATGGGAAGGGAAGAGATTCAGCCAAAATGCATTCATCTTCCACGGAGCCTTAGCCGTCGTGGAAGGAGGACGCACCTCTAGGGTCACAATTAGTGGTGAATGATCAGATACACTTCTAATAGCATATGTCACTGTCGAGATGTAGCGGTCCGCTACCCCCGAACACAGGCAAAGGTCTATCCGTGATAGAGAGGAGTGCCCCCTGGAGAAACAAGAGAACTGACGCACCTCTGGATTCCCTGCTCTCCAAGGGTCTTTCCATCCCACTTCCAACATAAACTTACTGAGTGCTGTACGGCCCCAACCCCGCCCACTCACTACTGGTGGGTGCTTGTCTAGAAATGGATCAGTGTAGTTATTAAAGTCCCTGAAGGCATACAGTGGAACCTCAGGATATTTAACTTGGTATGCTAGCAGAGCTCTCACTACTTGGTTGTTATACGGAGGAGGCACATACACAAAGGCTAATATACATTTAAGAGTAGATAACCTACACAAAAGGAATACATATCTCCCTTCTTGATCAATTTCGGAGCCTAGCTCCTCATATTCTATGGAACTATGCACCAAGACACTCACACCACGAGAGTATGAGGTATGAGTGGAATGGTATGCCTTACCCACCCAACGAAAACCAATACAAGACAATGAGTCCTTGGTGAGGTGGGTTTCCTGCAAGGCGCAGATAGCCGGGAGACGTTTCCGAAGTAACGATGATACCATTGTCCTCTTCAGGGGGTCATGTAACCCTCTGACGTTCCATGAAAGCACAGTTACTGTTGTCATCTCGGATTGAAGAAAAAATGGCTGGTATAAGTAACCCACTGCTTACTCCTCCCATATTCACAGGAAGGAGATAGGGGGGCTGCTATGTGACATCTGATTGGGAATGCTGGATAAGTGAGTATCTTGAGGGAGAGAAAAAAGGCCATGTCTTCACCCGCATGACAATTTAGCTTTACAGTTCCGGAATAAATCTGTATAGATGAAGAAAAACCCAAGACGCACAACGGTGCGTCAAACAAACATGGGGGCCTCTTCTGAGCCAGGTTACGCACCTGTAACAGCGCAACACGTAGAAGGGCCCACTTGCTTTGTAATCCAGGACTCCAACATGTCAAAGTAAATGACAAACCTTTGTAGGACAACTGGTCCCACAGGCCATCCGGGGGCTCCTGGACCTCCTGCCCAAAGTACCTGATGGGTACTGACATGTACTTCATCAGGGTTTACCTTGCATCCGAGCTCACATTACTTGATGTAGAAATCAGTGTACGTTTCCGGCACTTCCCCCATCCGGGGGAGAAATATGAAAAAGACCTGTACTGGTATTAATGGCGTCAATCAAGTTCCATGCCTGGTCTCCGCTCTTGTCTAAATTCGCTTTCGTTGACATCCAGCCAGTCAGAGGCCTCCGCCGGGTGTTCAAAGAAGTGTGCTTGACCCCTTAGAGTAATTCTAAGTTTCGCTGGATACAGCATTGCGTAGGAGGCTTGTAGCTTTTGTAAGCGTTTTTTAATTTCAGTGAATCGTGCGCGATTTTTCTGAACCGCAGCGGAGAAGGAAATTCGGGTACCATTGTATTAGACATTCCTTTTCTCTCTGGTTAGCCACAAAATGATCTCTCTATCCCGGTAGTTTAGAAGACGGGCCAGGATCGGATGAGGAGGGTTCCCCGGGGGGAGGGGTCTGGTGGGTACTCTGTGAGCCCGTTCCACAGCATATAGGTGGGTAAAGGCATCCTTGCCAAACACATCCATCATCCATTGTTCTATAAACTGCGTGGGATCACGGCCCTCTGCTTTCTCAGGAAATCCCTCGATGCGCACGTTATTGCGTCTGAGGCGGTTTTCAAAATCCTCAGCACGTGTGTCAGTGGCTCTTGCTAATCGTGTGGTAGCTTGGAATTCTCTGATCATATGGGGAAGCTTATCCTCTATTTCACTATTTCTGCTTTCTGCTGCAGTGGTCCGTTCTCGGATCTTCTGGATGTCTTGCCTAAGGAGACTAACCTCCTCTTTCAAGCCCCCAAATCGTGCCTGCAAGTTATTGACAGAGGCTGTGCATTTGTTCACCGCTCTCAGTATGGCTGCAAGTGTGGGCTGTTCACCCCCCTCCTCCTCCTCACAATCATCAGGCTCCTCAGCTACACCGCTGTTAATGTCTTCCTGTGTTATAATGGCGCCTGCCCCCTGTGTTCTCTCCCCCTCCTCCTCATCAGGATCATTGTGTATACCAAAGTCACAGTGAGACTGAGCTGCCAGCAGGCTGGATTTATCATTAAGTTTCTGGGTATAGTACCTCATGTCCTTAGGGTGTTCAGCGGAGCCGTCCTTCAGGCTTTTCTGCTGTTGGTTCTGTGCCTCTTTCGTTTTATCAGCGCCACGGTTCTGTGCTGATGGCGGAGCGGCGCCATTTTGTTGATCCATCCTCGATCCTTCTCCCTTCTGTCCTCGGGTCATCATACCCTCTGCACGGACCGGAGCAAGTGCGGAATGTAGCGGGGACTTTCCCAGGGCTGGTAAGTAGCTTTTGGATCGGAATTAGCGCTGGAAACCGTATCAATTCAGGGTAACTGTGGGAGCTCTGTGACTAAGCGTCTGCTCACATGCCGCGCTGGCCACGCCCCCCTACCCATAAGGACCTTAACCACCTCAATACTAGGCACTTTCGCCCCCTTCCTTCCCAGACCAATTTTCAGCTTTCAACGCTCTCGCACTTTTAATGACAATTACTCGGTCATGCTACACTGTACCCAAATAAAATTTTTATCATTTTGTTCGCACAAATAGAGCTTTCTTTTGGTGGTATTTATTCACGACTCCATTTTTTTTTTTTTGCGATATAAGCGCAAAAATAGTGGAAATTTGGAAAAAAAACAATATTTTCTTTTTTCTGTTTTAAAAGAAATCCAGTAAAATCGAATTTTGTCATAAATTTAAGCCAAAATGTATTCTGCTACATGTTTTTGATAAAAAAAATCCTGTTAAGTGTATAATAATTGGTTTGTGTGATCACGGACATATGTACGCAAATGATCATGCACAGATGTGTGCAGGTGATCACGTACATATGTGTGCAGATTACCATTGGGACATGTGATTTTAGTGTGACATATGTGGGGGACAGCTTTTTTTATTATTTGGGGACATGTGTTTTGGGGACATGTGTGTTTTACATTATGTGGGGACATGTGTGTGTGTTTTACATTATGTGGGGACATGTGTGTGTTTTACATGTATGTATTTACATGTGTGTTGACACTAGGTTGGTGATCAGTGAGTAAAAAGCTGTAAAAAACAGCTCATACTCACTGATCATCAGCCGGCTGCAGCGATCCCCTCTCCTCTCCTCCTCAGCGACAACTTCCGTGTGAGGAGAGGAGAGCTGATCGCCTAGCAACCGGCTGTGTTTACATCACATGACGGCTGTGATTGGACACGGCCGTCATGTGATCAGGAGGGCCAATCACAGAGCCCTCCTGCCGATCCGAGATGCGCCGTGTCCGGGGGACACGAGCGCATCGGGATCGCGCCGCTGCGCGGGCACGCGCGCGCGCGATCCCGCTCCTTCTGAGGGACGTTCCTGAACGTCCACTCAGAAGGAGAGAGCGCCCACCCGGCCGTTTATGTACATTGGCCGGGTGGGAAGTAGTTAAATGGAGAGTATCCTGGTTTCTTAGAGGGGATCATTCCTATTTCGGGCAAAACTGCTGGTAGGACTTTCTGCCACTTATTATATGTGCCTCCTGTTGCTTTTCATATTTTATCTTTAATGGTTCTGTTCATTCTCTCAACAATACCTGAACTTTGCGGGTGGTAAGGTATATGAAATTTCCAATCAATTTTAAGTGCTTTCACTAAATCTTGGAACACTTTTGAAATAAAGTCAGGACCATTATCAGAATTTATTTGGAGCGGGCATCCCCACCTAGGGATAATTTCCTGCATGAGGATTTTTACAACTGTTTGTGCATCTTCTTTTGTGGTTACTAGGGATGAGCTTCGTGTTCGAGTCGAACCCATGTTCGACTCGAACATCGGCTGTTCGGTCGTTCGCCGAATTGCGAACGATATGGGCCGTTCGCGCCAAATTCGTGTGGCGCGTCACGGCCCATAATTCACTGCGGCATCGCAGTGCATTGCTGGCTGATGATTGGCCAAGCATGCACTATGACCCGCATGCTTGGCCAATCACAGCGCCGTCAGTAGAGAGAGCTGTAATTGGCCAAAGCCAGGGTGGCTTTGGCCAATTATGGCTCAGGGGATTTAGTACACACCCCACACTATATAAGGCCGCCTGCACGGCGGCCCTGTGTAGTGTGTGTTCCGGTGTGCTGAGAGATAGAGAGAGAGAGAGACAGTGTCATTTGATTTGAGTTAGATAGATTAGGCAGAACAGTCAGTCAGTTAGCTGCACTTACAGTGTATTGTGTATATATATGCATCCCAGGTGTTGCATATATATATATACACTGTATTCAGTTTAGCTAGATCCGTTCCTGTTATCTTCTATCTAGACTATTTACATTTAGTGCAGTGTGTCCTGCTCACAGTGTTCAGCTAGATCCGTTCCTGCTATTTACATTTAGTGCAGTGCGTCCTGCTCACAGTGTTCAGCTAGATCCGTTCCTGCTATTTACATTCAGTGCAGTGCGTCCTGCTCACAGTGTTCAGCTAGATCCGTTCCTGCTATTTACATTCAGTGCAGTGCGTCCTGCTCACAGTGTTCAGCTAGATCCGTTCCTGCTATTTACATTCAGTGCAGTGCGTCCTGCTCACAGTGTTCAGCTAGATCCGTTCCTGGTATTTACATTTAGTGCAGTGCGTCCTGCTCACAGTGTTCAGCTACATCCGTTCCTGCTATTTACATTCAGTGCAGTGCGTCCTGCTCACAGTGTTCAGCTAGATCCGTTCCTGGTATTTACATTTAGTGCAGTGCGTCCTGCTCACAGTGTTCAGCTACATCCGTTCCTGCTATTTACATTCAGTGCAGTGCGTCCTGCTCACAGTGTTCAGCTAGATCCGTTCCTGCTATTTACATTCAGTGCAGTGCGTCCTGCTCACAGTGTTCAGCTAGATCCGTTCCTGCTATTTACATTCAGTGCAGTGCGTCCTGCTCACAGTGTTCAGCTAGATCCGTTCCTGGTATTTACATTTAGTGCAGTGCGTCCTGCTCACAGTGTTCAGCTACATCCGTTCCTGCTATTTACATTCAGTGCAGTGCGTCCTGCTCACAGTGTTCAGCTAGATCCGTTCCTGCTATTTACATTCAGTGCAGTGCGTCCTGCTCACAGTGTTCAGCTAGATCCGTTCCTGCTATTTACATTCAGTGCAGTGCGTCCTGCTCACAGTGTTCAGCTAGATCCGTTCCTGGTATTTACATTTAGTGCAGTGCGTCCTGCTCACAGTGTTCAGCTAGATCCGTTCCTGCTATTTACATTCAGTGCAGTGCGTCCTGCTCACAGTGTTCAGCTAGATCCGTTCCTGCTATTTACATTCAGTGCAGTGCGTCCTGCTCACAGTGTTCAGCTAGATCCGTTCCTGGTATTTACATTTAGTGCAGTGCGTCCTGCTCACAGTGTTCAGCTACATCCGTTCCTGCTATTTACATTCAGTGCAGTGCGTCCTGCTCACAGTGTTCAGCTAGATCCGTTCCTGCTATTTACATTCAGTGCAGTGCGTCCTGCTCACAGTGTTCAGCTAGATCCGTTCCTGCTATTTACATTCAGTGCAGTGCGTCCTGCTCACAGTGTTCAGCTAGATCCGTTCCTGGTATTTACATTTAGTGCAGTGCGTCCTGCTCACAGTGTTCAGCTAGATCCGTTCCTGCTATTTACATTCAGTGCAGTGCGTCCTGCTCACAGTGTTCAGCTAGATCCGTTCCTGCTATATACATTTAGTGCAGTACGTCCTGCTCACAGTGTTCAGCTAGATCCGTTCCTGTTATCTTCCTACTGACAGGCAGGCTTGTCTGGTTACAGTATATAAAGCTACCTGAAGAAAATTACAGGTGTTCTTTTTGATCCTATTAGTACCACGGTCAGGCAGCTAGACTATTTACATTTAGTACAGTGTGTCCTGCTCACAGTGTTCAGCTAGATCCGTTCCTGTTATCTTCCTACTGACAGGCAGGCTTGTCTGGTTACAGTATATAAAGCTACCTTAAGAAAATTACAGGTGTTCTTTTTGATCCTATTAGTACCACGGTCAGGCAGCTAGACTATTTACATTTAGTACAGTGCGTCCTGCTCACAGTGTTCAGCTAGATCCGTTCTTGCTATTTACATTCAGTGCAGTGCGTCCTGCTCACAGTGTTCAGCTAGATCCGTTCCTGGTATTTACATTTAGTGCAGTGCGTCCTGCTCACAGTGTTCAGCTAGATCCGTTCCTGCTATTTACATTCAGTGCAGTGCGTCCTGCTCACAGTGTTCAGCTAGATCCGTTCCTGCTATATACATTTAGTGCAGTACGTCCTGCTCACAGTGTTCAGCTAGATCCGTTCCTGTTATCTTCCTACTGACAGGCAGGCTTGTCTGGTTACAGTATATAAAGCTACCTTAAGAAAATTACAGGTGTTCTTTTTGATCCTATTAGTACCACGGTCAGGCAGCTAGACTATTTACATTTAGTACAGTGCGTCCTGCTCACAGTGTTCAGCTAGATCCGTTCCTGTTATCTTCCTACTGACAGGCAGGCTTGTCTGGTTACAGTATATAAAGCTACCTGAAGAAAATTACAGGTGTTCTATCCCAGCTTAGTGCAGCTACAGGCCATTAGTATGTCTGGAAGGCCAAGAAGGAGAGGCAGACAGTCACAAGCCAATAAGAGAAGGCAAGCAGGCTCTGTGTCTAGTGCTGGTCGTGGAGACGGTGCATCCTCATCAGCACGTGGCCATGGGACACGCTTGGCCTTTTTTTCGGCAGCTGGCCGTGTTGAGCCGCAACATGCGGAAGACTTGGTCGAGTGGATGACCAAGCCGTCCTCATCCTCCTCATCCTCTCTCACCCATGCCCAGGGTGCTTTGTCTGGCAAAGCAGCGGCCTCTTCCCTCAGCTCAATGTCATCAGTGACTCCTTCCCTAGCTCCACCATGTCCTCATGAGGATTCCCTCGAACTGTTTGACCACAGTGTTGGGTACATGCTCCAGGAGGATGCCCAGCGTTTGGAAGGCTCTGATGATGATACTGAGCTCAATGAAGGCAGTAACATGAGCATGGACAGAGGGGGTGCCCAAGAAGGACAGCAATCTGGCAGTCATGCTCCCCCTGCTGCAGCATACTGCCAGGTTTGCTCCAGTGATGAGGAGGGAGGGGATGATGAGGTCACTGACTCAACGTGGGTGCCTGATAGGAGAGAGGAGGAGGAGGAGGAGGAGGTGGCACATCACCAACTAGGCAGGATGCCCTCCAGGGGCCAGCCTAAGGGCAGCACATTGACTGCATCACACCCCAAAGCTCCACATGTGCAGGGCGCTGCAGTCTCTGCGCGTTATTCAAAAAGTTCTTTGGTGTGGGCCTTTTTTGAGACGAGTGCATCAGATCGCACCGCTGCTATTTGCAACATATGTCTCAAGCGTATCTCGCGTGGCCAAAACATCTCCCGCTTGGGTACCACATGCTTGACCAGACATATGTTGACCTGCCATGCAGTTCGTTGGCAAGCGTATCTAAAAGACCCACACCAAAGAACAAAGAGGATCTCTCCTTGCTCCTCATCAGCTGAGATTTCCAACCCCACTAGACCTTCAGTCCTCTCTGAGACCTGCAGTGAGAGGAATGAAGGTGTAGAATTAGGTGTGTCACAGCCAAGTACTTGTGGGCAATCTGCTTTTGGTACACCGACGTCAGATTGTACCAGGCAAATTTCCCTGCCCCAGCTGCTGCACCGCCGAAAGAAGTTTGCTCCCAGCCATCCACATGCCCAGCGGTTGAATGCTAGCTTGGCAAAATTGCTAGCACTTCAACTGCTGCCTTTTCAGTTGGTAGACTCTGCCCCCTTCCGTGAGTTTGTGGAATGTGCGGTTCCTCAGTGGCAGGTACCCAAACGCCACTTTTTCTCACGGAAGGCGATTCCGGCTCTCTACCGGCATGTGGAAGGCAATGTCCATGCCTCGCTGGACAGGGCGGTCAGCGGTAAGGTGCATATTACCGCTGACTCATGGTCCAGCAGGCATGGACAGGGACGTTACTTAAGTTTCACGGCGCATTGGGTGACTCTGCTGGCAGCTGGGAAGGATGCAGGACAAGGTGCAGTAGTGTTGGAGGTTGTTCCGCCACCACGCCTCCAAAATGCTGATTGTGACACACCTCTCTCCTCCACCCCCTCCTCTTCTTCTTCCTCCATGGCCTCTTCCTCGGAACCAGCGGTGCTCCGTAGGCGTTCAAGGGGCTACGCAAGTACGCAGGCCAAAAGATGCCATGTGGTGCTTGAGCTGGTGTGCTTGGGGGACAGGAGCCACACTGGGGCAGAGGTTCTGTCAGCTCTGCAGGGGCAGGTTCAGAGGTGGTTGACGCCACGCCAACTTAAGGCAGGAATGGTGGTTTGCGACAATGGCACCAACCTCCTCTCTGCCCTCCGACAGGGACAACTGACCCATGTGCCCTGTTTGGCTCACGTCCTTAACTTGGTGGTGCAGCGGTTCTTGGGCAGGTACCCGGGCTTACAGGATGTCCTGAGGCAGGCCAGGAAAGTCTCTGTGCATTTCCGCCGGTCATATAATGCCAGTGCTCGGCTGACGGACCTCCAAAAGGAGTTTAACCTGCCCAAGAACCGCCTAATCTGTGACATGCCCACCAGGTGGAACTCGACGTTGGCCATGCTGCAGCGGCTGCACACGCAGCAGAGGGCCATCAATGAGTACCTGTGCGACTATGGCACCAGGACAGGGTCAGGGGACCTTGGTTTTTTTTCCCCACGCCAGTGGGCCATGATCAGGGATGCATGCACTGTCCTGTCACCATTCGAGGAGGCCACGAGGATGGTGAGCACTGACAGTGCATGCATCAGTGACACTGTCCCCCTTGTCCACCTGTTGGAGCACACGCTGCGTGGAATAATGGACAGGGCACTTGAGGCAGAACAGAGGCAGGAAGAGGAGGACTTCCTTAGCTCTCAAGGCCCCCTTTATCCAGACAGTGTTCCTGCGTGCCCGCCGATCACACAGGAAGAGGACGAGGAGGAGGAGGAGGAGGAGGAAGATTGTGTCAGTATGGAGGTGGAGCCTGGCACTCAGCATCAGCAGTCTTTAAGGGATCAGTCCCAAGGAACACATGGACTTGTACGTGGCTGGGAGGAGGTGGCTGCGGACGTTGTTGTCCTTAGTGACCCAGAGGACTCCGGACCGAATGCCTCAGCAAACCTACGCTGCATGGCCTCCCTGATCCTGCAAAGCCTGCGTAAGGATCCTCGTATTCGTGGTATCAAGGAGAAGGACCAATACTGGCTGGCAACCCTCCTTGATCCACGTTACAAGGGTAAGGTTGCGGACCTTATCTTGCCATCGCAGAGGGAGCAGAGGATGAAACATCTTCGGGAGGCCTTGCAGAAAGGTCTGTGCAACGCGTTCCCAGAGACTGGGAGGTTACAAACTCCTGTTTCTGGACAACGTGTTGCTGAGGCTTCGGTCAGTCAAAGAAGGAGCGGTGGAGAAGGTGGCCGTCTGACCGATGCGTTCAGACAATTTTTTGGTCCGCAGCCCCAAGGTATGATCGGTTCCAGCAACCATCGCCAGCGTCTGTTTTACATGGTGCAGGAATACCTAGGGGCAAGATCAGACTTGGACACCTTTCCCACCGAAAATCCTCTGGGTTACTGGGTCTTGAGGATGGATCACTGGCCAGAGCTTGCACAGTATGCAATTGAGCTACTGGCCTGTCCTGCATCCAGCGTTCTTTCGGAACGCACATTCAGTGCTGCTGGAGGCGTGGTAACCGATCACAGGGTGCGTCTGTCCACCGACTCGGTCGATCGGCTGACCTTCATAAAAATGAATCAGTCTTGGATCACCACCAGCTACCAAGCACCTGATGCAGATGTAACCGAATAATTTTTTTTGAAATCTCAGATCCCTTCAAAGACTGCCTATGCTGATGCTGAGTGACTATCCCTGAGTAATTATCCTCTTCCTCCTCAATCATCACGCTGATAGCTTGTAAGAACATTTTTGGTTCTGGGCGCCACCACCAGTGCCTAAGGCACAATTTTTCAGCCCCTGTTTAACAGGGGCGTGTAATTACAATTTTTGATGCAATACTTTGCAGCAGGGCTTGTTCCTGCGTTTCAACTAGAGTGTCTGTGAGGGGTTGCAGTGTTGTGGCACCAGCACCAGTGCCTAAGACCCAATTTTTCTGCCCCTGTCTAACAGGGGCGTGTAATTACAATTTTTGATGCAATACTTTGCAGCAGGGCTCGTTCCTGCGTTCCAACTAGAGTGTCTGTGAGGGGTTGCAGTGTTGTGGCACCAGCACCAGTGCCTAAGGCCCAATTTTTCTGCCCCTGTCTAACAGGGGCGTGTAATTACAATTTTTGATGCAATACTTTGCAGCAGGGCTCGTTCCTGCGTTCCAACTAGAGTGTCTGTGAGGGGTTGCAGTGTTGTGGCACCAGCACCAGTGCCTAAGGCCTAATTTTTCAGCTCCTGTTCAACAGGGGCATGTAATTACAATTCTTGATCTAATATTTCACAGCAGGGCCCTGTGAGGGCTTACAGTGTTTTGGCCACAGCAACACCTAAGGCCCAAATTTCTGCTGAGTATATAGGGCAGGACCCTACTTTCAAACATCTAACTTACAAACGACTCCTACTTGCAAACGGAAGGAGACAACAGGAAGTGAGATGAAATCTACCCCTAAGGAAGGGAAATTCTCTCCTGTAAGAGTTAATATGGGAAAACAATTTCTCCTTTCCACTGATGCTTTCCAATCCTTGTTCCACAAAAAAACCCAAATTTTCAAAAAACATTTTTCATTGGGACAAAAAAGTGAGGTGAAATCTTCTGAAGAGGAGGAAAGACGCAAAACAAATGTCACAGGGGTGATAACCCTTCCCTATGTTTTCCAAAAAGCTTAGAAAAGATTTTTTGGCTGGAGCTAAACACATTAAAAATGTTCAAAATTACAAACAGATTCTACTTAACAACAAACCTACAGTCCCTGTCTTGTTTGCACCGCCTGAATACTGCTGTTCAGAGTATATAGGGACCTTTCCTTATTTTAATTTGGGTGCGGGGTTCCCCTTAATATCCATACAAGACCCAAAGGGCCTGGTAATGGACTGGGGGGTACCCATGCCGTTTGTCTCACTGATTTTCATCCATATTGCCATGACCCGACATGACATTAAACCCGCAAGCAGTTTTAAATGAGATTTTTTCCTTTAAAAATGACATTTGGTGCAGGGACTGTTCTAAACATGGGAAACACGCGTCACTTTACAGGCATACTATAGACACCCCCCAGGTACGATATTTAAAGGAATATTTCACTTTTTTTTTTTTACTTTAAGCATCATTAAAATCACTGCTCCCGAAAAAACGGCCGTTTTTAAAAGTTTTTTTTGCATTGATACATGTCCCCTGGGGTAGGACCCGGGTCCCCAAACCCTTTTTAGGACAATACCATGCAAATTAGCCTTTAAAATGAGCACTTTTGATTTCGAACGTTCGAGTCCCATAGACGTCAATGGGGTTCTAACGTTCGTGCGAACTTGCGGTCCGTTCGCGGGTTCTGGTGCGAACCGAACCGGGGGGTGTTCGGCTCATCCCTAGTGGTTACAAATGCCTCTGTCCATCTTGAGAACATGTCTACTATCACAAGTAAATATTCTTGTCTTTTGCTTAACTTAGGCATATGGGTGAAGTCAATCTGTAAATGTGTAAAAGGTGTGGATGGATATGTAAGGTGTTCATGTTTAGCCTTGCGTGGATTTCTTGGATTGTTTCGGATGCATGTAATGCATCTGGCAACATATGATTTGACCAAAGAGGGAAGACCAGGGATAAAGAAATCATTGTCCAATAATTCACATGTGACCTGCCAGCCTCTGTGTCCTACCCCATGATACTGAGAAATAAATAAAGGTGCACTAGCTACAGGTATACATGGTCTCCCCTCTTGACAGACAAGTCCAGTATCTGGGCTTTTCTGCACTCCTGCAATATTCCACTGTTTAATATCTGTGTCTGTAGCATATGCCTGAAGATCTGACAAGGTTTGGTCTAATGCCCCGTACACACGGTCGGATTTTCCGATGGAAAATGTCCGATCGGAGCGTGTTGTCGGAAATTCCGACCGTGTGTGGGCTCCATCGGACATTTTCCATCGGATTTTCCGACACACAAAGTTGGAGAGCAGGAGATAAAATTTTCCGACAACAAAATCCGTTGTCGGAAATTCCGATCGTGTGTACACAAATCCGACGGACAAAGTGCCACGCATGCACAGAATAAATAAAGAGATGAAAGCTATTGGCCACTGCCCCGTTTATAGTCCCGACAAACGTGTTTTACGTCACCGCGTTTAGAACGTTCGGATTTTCCGACAACTTTGTGCGACCGTGTGTAGACAAAACAAGTTTGAGCCAACATCCGTCGAAAAAAATCCTAGGATTTTGTTGTCGGAATGTCCGAACAAAGTCTGACCGTGTGTACGCCCTATAACAGGGGCATTTCAGGTGCAAGTGATGGCATTTGTATGGTAGCTTCTTGTTTAGAAACTGCTTCCTTTGCTGCTTTATCAGCTAAGGCATTTCCTTTTGAAACATCATTTTGGTTTGTGGTATGTGCCTTGCAATTGAGGATAGCTATAGAGCGAGGCAATTTCATCACTTCCAAAAGGCTGGACACTAATGTTGAATGTGAAATTGATTTGCCATCTGCTTCTATGTACCCTCTTTTTAACCAGATAATACCAAAATTGTGGCATACATTGAATGCGTATTTAGAATCAATATAAATGTTCACATCTTGTCCTTCAAAGAGCTGGCATGCTCTTGTAAGGGCAATCAGTTCTGCAGCCTGTGCTGATTGAAATGGGACTGGGTTTGCTTCGAGCACTATATCAGGCAACTGGACTACAAAATATCCTGCATGATATGTGTTGTCATTTGGTCTAGAACAAGAACCATCAACAAAAACATTTTGTGCCCCAGGGATTGCAGTGGATGACATATCTGCACGGATGTGTCCTGGTGGATTATTTCAATGCACTCATGTTGAGGAACTCTTCTCCTTTTAAAGCTAGTAACGCATTTAGGATCGGGCTGGGCCTGAAGTAGGTGAAGCATATTTTATTTTGAGATTTGGATTTGAGAGGAGAATAACCTCGTATTCACTCAATCTTTGGGCTGACATATGTTGGGTATGAATATTTTTCAACAAAGTGGATACATTATGAGTAGTATGTAAGGTTGTTGAATGTCATAGAGTAAAAGAAGTAGTCATTTCTACTACCATAGCACAGGATGCCAAAGCTCTGAGACACGCTGGCATGCCCTGTACCGGCATTGGCACTACTCTTGAAAAAAATGCAATAGGGCGGAGTTTTCTTCTGTGTTCCTGCGCTAGGACTCCCACCATTGTTTTACAATTGTCCCTGGCAAACAAGTGAAACATCTTGCCATAATTGGGCAATCCGAGGCCAGGGGCCTTTACCATTGCTGTCTTAAGGTACACAAATGCATCACACATTTCATTTGGAAATTTTACACAATCTGGCATGTCTGAGGCTGTGGCTTGCCTCAGGAGGTTGTCATAGAAAGAGCAGTCAGGTATCCATTGGCGGCAGTAACCAATCATACCAAGAAAAGATAGCATATCTTTCTTTGTCAGTGGGCGGGGCAGACCCACGAGAGCCGCAGCTCTCTTGTGACTGACTCTTCTTTCTCCTTTTGTGAGGGTAAAACCAAGGTATTCAACAGTCTCTTGACACCATTGCAATTTCTTTTTAGAGACTTTGTGACCATTTTCTGCTAACCAGTACAATAAATCTTTATCATCCTCTTTGCTGGCAGCCAGGCTCGGACTGTATAACAACAAATCATCAACATACAGTAATAGGACTGAACCATTGTGGGGAGTCCAGGACCATAGGGTTGCCTGGAGTACAACTGAATAGACTACAGGGGAGCATTCTGCACCAGGTCATCTGGCGATTTCTAAAACAAAATGCAAGAATAGACTGTCTCTTCATCCACCAGGATGCTAAAAAATGCATTTGCTAAATCAATTACTGTGAAATACTCTGCATCGGATGGTATGGAAGTCAGGAGTGATGGCACATCAGGTACTATAGGTGCTATGGGCACTACAAGATTATTTATGGCCCTAAAGTCTTGAACAAACCTATAACTGCTATCCGGCTTTTTGACTGGATTTATAGGAGTGTTGTTGATATGTGTATGTGTTTGGTATGATCCTAAAACTGTGATGGATTATTACAGACCCATGTTCATCATCTACGATCGAGAGGGGAGGTGTTTTGTAGGTCTTGATGAGTATCCCATTGATTCCCATTGAAGGCTCAGCATTTGTGGTCTCACCTCTATATTAATCTTGGCTTAAAGTACTCCGGGTCGCCCCGGTGTCAAGGAGAAACGGGATCAGTAATCCATTTACATGTAGGGTCACTAGTGGTTGGTCATCAAAGGCGTAAGACTGTCATGTACCTGGTAGGAGTCTGATATGACGAGGTTGGCCTCCCTTGTATCTCTGACCCAAGCCCCACTGAAGGTGGAATAGATGGTGGCTAGGGATAGGAGGAACACGAGGGTCTGTTGCTTGCAGAACTTGCAGTTGAGGATTTAGACTAGATGACTCAGGCTGGACAACAGGCAGATAGCTGGGATGAAGCTCAGTAGATCAGCTGATGTTAAAGAGGCACTCCAACCAGTTTGCAAGTTCAGGTTTTGTGGCTTGCCAGAACTTCCTGGGAACAGGAGACTTAAGCAGAGTCGTGAGGGTTGCCGGGTTCAGTAACAGGCGGGTGGGCAGCGAGGTACAAGCAGGAGCAGAGTCGGGTGGAAGCCGGAATCAGGAACCAGTAGTCACAGAGTATCAAAATCCAAAGGCAGAGAAAGCTGGGATCACCAACGGGTATCAAGCAGATTCAAACAGGGGACAGAGGATCAGGACACAGCTGAAGACCAGTCAGCACTTGCTGTGAGTTAGAGCACCCTTTAAATAGACCGTCTGGTGTGAACTGAAATTAGAGGTGCGCTCCTGAGCGTGCACACAGTCCGCTACGCACGTGCATGTGCACAAGCGCTTCTAGAAGTCCGCTGTTGTCTGTGTGTGCGCACATGCGCACGAGTGCCTGACAGGCACAAACTGACAGTTCTCTTACAGAGACACAAAAGGAAATGCTGGGATACCCACCTTCTGGGCAGCTTCATTGTTGTTTTGGTCGGGTCCACTGGATTGGAAACCTTGGGCCAGGAGCTGGTTGACTCTGGAATCTTTGAGGACCAGGATTGGTATTATTCAAGGGCTGTTGATTATTTGGGTCATAAATCTCATAAACACATTGATTCCTCCAGTGATCTTCAGCTTCACAATTGAAGTATCCAGTTCTGGAGGGAGGGGGGCCTCGGGAAAAACTTCTCCCTCGTCCTCTCCCTCTGCTTCTTCCTCTACCCCTTCCTCTACCCCACTGCCTCCCATTCCCAGAATTATCCCAAGGTCTTGTATCCTGTTGAGGTGGACTTCCTTGAAGAAGGGCACATGTAGCTTTATCCTTCGGTATATCAAAGCAACCTGCTGCGTCCTTTTCAGTCAGTGCTTTCCTGTATATCATTAGTCCAATCAAAAGCAGATGTATGTCCGATCACCCATTAACAATCAACCGCATATCTTCTTGTGTATAGTTTCTGCCATTACAAGCTTTTTTCAAATAACTCAGTGCAGAGGATGATGATTGAGTGGGTTCAGGACAATGTTTAATTATTCGATCAATGTCATCAATGTCTATCATCTTTTTAAGCATATCATTACCTATAGTCATAAAAGGAGCCTGAATGCTGACACCCTGTACATCAGCATCTATCTATCATCTACCTGGTGGAGGGGGTCTTTGGTGGGTGGCATGATATCCAGCAAGAAGATCTATCTTGTCCTTGCTGAGGCTAGGATAGATCTGACTGTCGTAAGGCGGTGGGGATACATGAGAGAAAGGTAATGGTGGAGCCGTGGGATTGGGTCTCTTGACCTCAGATTCCTTCTTATGTTTTAGGTCATACTCTTCCTTAGTTAAATATTTCTTTGCTTTCTTCTGTTTCTTATTATCCTTCTGAAACCAGTATGGGGCAAACGTAAGCCAATTTTCCCCTCCCTCTTTAATGTATTTCATTTCCCAGTGAGGGTCTCCTGAAAACCATGGGAAAGCCTTCATGTCACCAAGACATTAACCTTTCACCATATCCATATGAAATTCATCATTATCGCAATCTCGGAGGAAGGGATCACTACTATGCATAGTGTCAGTCCACCCTTCTAAATTTGACACCCAAGGATTTATAAATTCATAATCAGCACCACAAACCCTAGCAATGTAATCCTTACAAATTTCCCCGGGTTTAGGGGGAGGCGGAGCCTCTTTACCATGGTTTTGACCCATATTACAGTGAACGAGAGGCTGTCTTACCTTACAGCTTCTTCCACACAACAAATTATCTTTTATACTTCTATGCAACAGAAAGACAAAGCAAACAGAGGTTTGGGTCACGGTGGTATTTACCTCATAGACTCTTTCTCTCCTTCCCAAAAGGAGTTACAGTACTGTTTTGTCTAATATTAATGAATCCTCTCTTTAGGACTCAGGTCTCCCATATACCTTTCACAATGTTAATGAACCCTCTCTCTAGGACTCAGGTCTCTCAAAGACCTTTAAGGTGTGGTCCGTCTCCTTTCTATATATTTTTAAAGGACTAAAGCTTTATCAGAGCCGAGGCACGAAAAATAATTTGTAAAAATAAGACAAACATTTTACTTACCAAGGATGATTGCTTTTCCGGGACGAGCCCCCAATTTCTGAAAGGAATTGTACACCTTGAAGACCACCCTGGTTTATGCAGGCAGACCACCTTGGATCTGTGAGAGACCAAATGAGACACGGGAAACAGGCTTGAGTGTGTGTTCATACGATCTCTGACTTTTATTGAATACAACAGTAGTATATATACCAGTAAAAATACATGTCTAAGGGTTTTTACAAACTTACACTCAGTACTTTCTTATCAAGAGTTAGACTGCTTGACTAGATAACAAGAAATAGCTAATGACTTTGCTGACACAAATTCGGCTTAACCACAATATGTCATAAGGTGTGGTTCTATGCAAACTTTTAAGCTGATTATAGTAAAACTCACACACATGAAAACGTTCACTTCTACTTTATGTGAATGGAAGACAATCTAAGATGGAGTCAGTTGTTTATACATTTTATTACAGTAGAAACATACATTGCTGGACAACTTCAAATTGCTACCAAGCTCCCCTGGATTGGCTGGGCTTGTCATGCCACGCACACCCCTTATTCCCAGGGAGTTTCTGTTCTGATTGCCAAAACGGTCCAATTTGAGATTCTATCAGTAATCTTGGACCCTTGGGGCACATTCATTTTTATGCCTGTGGTATTGTATGGGAGCCCTTATCTAATTTTGGCCTGTAACATTCCTCCCCCCTACAGTTATGTGGTGGTTAGTTACGGTTTTCTATTTATGGCCCAATATCCAGCCATGCCAGCTATTTGGCTGGGAAATTTTAATATGGTTCTCAATCCAGCACTTGGTCACCTGCACTCGTCCTCTGCTATCGCATTGGAAACTCGATGAAGTTGTTTATGTGCGGATTTAGCTTTGACGAACACTTGGTGTTATAAATACCCGACCACTCAAGGGTTTTCTTTTTTTCTCAGCAATGCATTCAACCATGTCCCGTATAGATTTTATAGTGGGGTCCACTACCCCGCTACCTCTGATTAAGGAAGTAGGATTCCACCCTAGAATACTTTCGGACCCTGGACCCCTACTGGGTATCTCTCCATCTTGCTCCTCAGGTTATGCCTCATCCTTAGTGATTACACCCTTTTTGGCTGACCACCCTGCCGGATCAAGAGGACATTCAGCACGAATGACAATTTCACTTTAACTTTCTAACTCTAACAGCTATACAGCCTAGGTGGGGTTGGTATGGGAGGCGGTCAAATTACATGTCCGCTCTCTATTATTTAGGTGCATAAACCGACTGAAAGCCTCCTACAAAATTATTCTGCAACAAGCTATCGACCAGCTGACGTCCCTCCCTGACACTTTTGTGACAGATCCTTCTCCCGACAACTCCACTGCATTGAAATCACAAACTCACCTTGTTGACCAACTGCACTAAGAAAGCTAAACAAAAGCTTTTCTTTTGCAGCTGATTTTTCAGCAGGGTTAGCAAGCTGATAAATTGCTAGATCACTTGGCCCACTAAGACTGTAGGACCCCCGGTGGTTGTTACTTTGTTGTAGGGCACCCAAATTACTGGCCCATCGCTGATTGCCGCAGAATTTTGTTTATATTATAAATCCTTGTACTCCTCGCAAGTGACTGGTACTACATCAGACACTCTGCCCCTGAGGCCCCCTCTCCGCAGATGAAAATACCACTACAACTGCCACTCTTGCTCCTGTTAAAGCCCCTGGGTGAGACTGCCTTCCCCTTGACTTCTATGCTGCCTTTTCAGAGGTCTTAGTCCCCAAATTGTTGTCCCTGTACAAATATATCTTTGAAGCGGCTGTCCTACCAGACTTCACGAGGGAGGGCTTGAATACTGTGATCCCTAAACCGGGCAAGGATCCCTACTAACCAGAATCATATTACCCAATTTCTCTACTACATGTGTATTTTGAATTTATATATTTGAATTTATGCTGTTCAAGCCAGTACCGAGATAGTCAGTTTTTTTTGTTTTGGTAGACCGGTTGTGGACTGATCTCCCAGTTTCCCCAATTTTCGCAATTTTAGACAATGGTACACCCTTTCTAAACCCATACCTAGTTTAAACCTCCAGAGGCTATACTCTCTTTTAGATATCCTTTGCTGGATAACACACCCGTATTCTTTATATGGTGAGGGCTGGGGGCATATCTTGAGTGGACACTCCTGTGTCCCTCTTGTTTTTTTTTTTTCCCTTTTCCCCCCCTCCATATCTCACTTCCTATTTTGAGGGGCCTCTTATTTATATACATTTATCATGTTATTTTTTATTTAACTATAGTGTTATTTAGCCCTTCAATAAATCCTGCATTGTGGATGTTCTCGGCATGGCTTGGACTGGCTTCATGTCTAACATCCAGGCAACCTGACTGATGAAAAATATGCAATCAGATGAAGAGATTAAGACTTTCCTAGATCGAATGTTTAATCTCCTAAAATGGAAATCTCATTTACATTGGCACACAAAATACTTTAAACAATATATTAGGGAAGAAATGGGTCTATTGGGCTTAACTGTTTCCAACTATTAAAGATCCATTTCAAACTTTCAAAAATTTCCTGGGAAAAGATACTCACCCAGTGTAGTGTTGAATTAATGAAAACCTTTACTACCCAATATGCTCTTGACATGATTTCACTAGATGGGGAAATTGAAAGACTAAACGCACACCTTATAGATGCCCCAGTCTTCTCCACTAAATGGAAAGAGGTTAAGGAGCACCTGAAGGGGCTAAACAAGGATATCATTACTAAGAAACAAGCTAAATTTTTTAAAGACAAGTTGGCATTTCCTGAAGGCTTTGCATATAAATGGTCAGGGAAGTTTATGGGTAAGAGAGGACATCCACGTGAGACTCAACACCATAGCCCGACTACTGATCAATCAGAATCTGACTCATCACTTTCCTCGTCTTTTCCTCACCAAATAGGTTCTCGACTCATGGGTCCCTCAATTCAACACGCAAACGATCACAAATCAGCGGCGGCACTCCCCCGGTTGGCACCCAGGAAGAGTAAAAAGACCTCTACCAAACATACAGCAGGGGACCCTTCGCCCCCAGCCAATCAGACTGCGGGTGGAGCTACCCCTTGACACTACACAGTGTGATTCCCAAAGTCATGAGATCATCCCTTTTGAATCCCAAGTAATCACTTATAGACACTGATTTTTTAGACCTGGTTTTACCAGACCTGAAGAAGCAACAAACCAAGATATACACATTTGTTCGAAAACAACCCCCTCCATTACCCCTACCCAGCACTCCAATGACACATCTCAATTAAACATTATTAATCTCACATCTACTCAACTATCATTAGATGAATTATCGGTATTGCAGTTGGGTCTGGGGTTTTGTCCCCTGGATCCACTACATATTACCAAAACCATCAAGGATTTATATATCTTTTTGCACGCAACTTGACCTTTACATTTATTTTTGACAAAGAATGACAGAATATCAATCTCGAGCGTGAACTCTCTGAGTGCACAAAGCACTTCTCCATGGAGGAATTTTGCGCGCTCCATAACTTGATGCTACTTTACGATGAAGAAGCTACTGAGGATTCCCCTTGTTCCACCTAGGATGATCCGCTGGAATTGGTTGGAGCTGTAGCCACCCCAAGGAACCCTCCTTGAATCCAATCCAATGACCCAATAGATTCAAACCTAAATCACGTAACTTCCCAGACCTAATGACGTGTCAAGCAATTTGGGCATTTCTTCACCAATCCATCAAAGACATTAAATAAAATAAATGGCAAGACTATTCTTCCAATCTCACCACCAATCAATTATCAGCACTTAAATGCTTACAGAAACGTAATGATATCATTATTAAACCATCTGATAAGGGTGGGAACATTGTAGTCATGTTCCACACACAATATCAGACCATGTGTTTTGAGGTACTGAATAATTCCATATGGTATAGGCCTATCCCTCTAATGATCATTGATGGTTTCATCAATGAATTCAGAGAACTCTGTACTAGTGCCTTTTGGAAAGGCTTAATTGATTAGGAAACCTTACATTTCTAGATTTCCATGCACCCTCGGACCCCTACTTTCTGTACCTTACCCAAAACACATAAAAATCTCCATTGACCCCCAGGTAGACCCATCGTATCTGGCATTGGGTCTTTGACAGATAACGCTAGTAAATTTGTTGACAGCTTTTTGATGCCTCATATGCTGAGTTTACTCTTGTATATCCGTGACACCACGGACCTGCTTAAGCACATTGATGGGATTCAGGCCCCTTGGGACTCCCTGCTCCTGACAGCCAAATCCTTCTTGATGGGGCAGGACAGTACAACCTGGCCTCTGAATTTATTCTACAACTTTTACTTTTTATTCTCACCTGGAACTATTTTGAAGAACAACATTTTTTGCAAACACCAGGGTGTAGCGAAAGGGCACTTCTTGTGCGCTGTTCTACGTCAGTCTTTATTTGGGAGCCTAGGAGATAATTATCTTTTCTGACAATCAATTTATCATCTATTTACAGTCTATACTTTGTTGGTATAGATTTATAGATGATTTCTCTTTTGGTCTGGACAGGGTCATCAGTGCTTTTGAAAGATTTAATTCAAGCGCATAATATTAATCATATGAATTATTATACAGGATTTATATAGCGCCAACAGTTTACGTAGCGCTTCACAATTTGGATTTACATTTCACTTTAAATGTGCATGATACACAGATTCCCTTCTTGGATCTGTTGATCATCAAGAATTTGCGACTGTACAGGAACTGCACACGAGATGAAGATCTCCACACACAGACTACCTTGCTGCATGAACATTTGTTACTTAGAGGCTATTCTCGGACCAATCTGAGAAAAGCCTTCAACAGAGCTCTTGGACATCCAGGAACTTCCCTGCTTTATGATCCTCCACAATCCAAATGTTCAGATACAGTCAAGGTAATTACCGAGTTCTCGGCCCACCAAGGCCAGCTACATGGTGTTTTATCTAAACACTGGCATTTATTCACACATCAAAACCACACTGGAGCTAGTGTTTTGGTGAGCTACCTCTCTGAAAGACCGTCTAACAAGCATTCATTATAAACCTACTGTTAGCCGCTCTTCAGGCAAATGAGGCACTTCCGAAATGTGGACAGTGCCCATGCTGTTCCTGGATCCTTGATGGTACAACCTACAGACTACCTAATGGTGAATATTTATCCTCTCGTACCCCAGTCAATTGTGCCACAACTGGGGTTGTTTACCTAATGCTTTGCAATTGCAAAGCTTTTTATTTGGGTAAGACCATCAGGGAACTAAGACAGAGTCAGGGAAATGGCCGTAGGACTGGCAATCCTGGCAGTACCCGTCATGGTCGCACCAGGTGAATCCCCGTGCGCATGTGCACAAACAGATGCGTGACAACGGGTGCGCACAGGTGCGCAACGGCGGGTGCGCGCAGACGCACATCAATTTTTGGCGCCGTCTGGCCTATTTAAGCCTGCTGCAGATGCATGCAGGTTGCTGGATTATCGTCAGCTTCCTGTGTCCCCTGTACCTACTATCCGCATCTGATTCCTGTTGACTACCTGGCTTGCTGATTCCTCCTGCTCTCCGCCTGCATCGACCCCAGCTTGGACCTGACTATTCTCCAGTCTCCGCACTTATACCTTTGCTTGTCCGCATGGTGTTTGACCCCTGGCCTGGCTACCGGCTCCGTTCCTGGTTTATCCTGCTGTACCTCTTCTCGGACTGATCCTGTTGTGTATGACCCCTGGCCTGGCTATTGACTTTGTTCCTATCAGCTTTACCAGCGCACCCTAGCTGCCCTCTGCTACCCAGCTACCCAGCAACAGCACTCGGCAATCCGTGCACGCTTGGGCACCGTAATCCCTGTCTCACTCCCAGGGGTACGCTGCACTTAGCCGCAAGGGGCCCCATCTCAGCAATCACACCCAGGACTTGACAAACAGCTTATTGGGGACCATCTTTACTGTTAGACCAACGGTAAACTCACCACCATTGGCCAACACATTGGCCTATACCATAGGTTTAATCCTTTGGCAGTTACATTTTTGGCCTTGGAAGTGATACCTCTCGATCCTAGATCATCTTGCAACGCAAGACCCTCTGGATCGAGAGGCTGAATGCCACCATTCCATCCGGCCTGAATGAGGTCAACTCTTTTAATCCTTTTCTCTATTAATAGATTGGAGTCCTGACAACTTCAAATTACTTACCTTAATTAATTTGTTCCAATGTGCCTTTTTCATTTTTTTGTGAAATTTCTTTGTGAATGTTTGTATGTTTCTGTTTCCATTGGGAAACCTCATTTACTTGTTCCAGACCTGTGCCTTCTTGACATCCCTTGTGGGTTTGTTTGGAATGTATGGACTAATGTGGTATTGTTCCACTGATATATTTATATAGATTCTTATTGCTATATTTTTTTTGCCCCTTTACATAACTTTACATCCAAACTTGTACTTTATGTTTGTATAGGCATATCTATGTATTTCTCTTGTTACTAGAGCCCTGTTTGTTGCCTGCACCATCCCTAGGTTACCACTAGATGTCATCTGTGCCCTTCATTATTGCCTCTGGCGGCTATGTGATCTCCCTGGTGGGGGGATGTGTCCTGATGTCAGTGGGACCGCCTCTTTCACTTGTGCAAGGCTTGGGCTTACGTTCGACTTGAACATCGGGCTCATCCCTACTGGCTTGAACAGCATAAATTCAAAAGTAATAATAAGTAAACAGATAATTGTATTAATACAAAATTAAAATCACATAGTTAGGTACTTAAAAAATGCATAGCACCAATCCATATGTATCACCAGCATTATGGTCCCCTAGGAGGGAAGATCACACTGAGATGAGTGTTTACGGATATCATTTCTCAACATGTTTTGCAGCCTTAAAACCGCTTCATCAGGAGAGTATCTGCAATTTCATTGATAGAATATTAAACAATACATGTCATAACATTACAACGTGCGAAAAATGTATTTAACAATAAAAGAAAAGGGAGGAATGGAGCAATGTGGCTTACCAGCAGCCCAGGTCCAACCAGGGCAAAAAGTGCCACCAGGGTTCCCCCCAGAGAAGCTAAGGGGGATGTGCAAACAATTGATGTGTATCAAGGTGAAATAATAATAATATATGGGTCGCTATAGGAGTTCAGACTAGCCTGCTCACCGTATGCTCCCAATAGGGGTGACAGGCATCTCTTCTAACTGAGGATAACCCAACCTATTATATTAGGAACCATGGAAAAGTATAGAAAAAAAAATATAGAAATAGTCTATGTATATTCTGTTTACTCTACAGGTCTTGCTCCTGAAATGTACAATGTATCAGTTTACAAATGCCTATGAAGAAGAAAGAAGAAGAAAGAAAGAAGAAGAAAGAAGAAAGAAGAAAGAAGAAAGAAGAAAGAAGAAGAAGAAGAAATGGATTTCTTGGCCATCAATCTTCTCATTTTTATTGTTTCATGTACAATATGTCATAATGATATTTTTATAACCTTCACTTTCTACAGTGCTGACAAAGATGGATTCTGTGTATTTTAAGTTTGGCATTTTTTTTCTACTCTATAAGCAGATTCATATCCCAGTCTATCAGTAATAAATAACAGAATTATTCTTTATAAACCTGACACTCTTACAGCCTTCAGCTGAGCCATGAAGTCAGTGTCAGGATCCTGGGCTGCTGTCAGTGATAATGAGGTCGGGAGAAGAGGAAGAACTCATTGGAGTCAATCAGAGACTCGGCCATGTTGTCTTCAGATATCCACTTAGAATATTGTGGTTGTTGTCTTTGTGTTTGATCCCCTGCACATCTGACACCCAGAACTCTGCTCACTGCTGTGATATGACTATGAGGAATTATATATTTGAGTACAAGTATTCTCAGGATGGAGACATCATTATAGGAGGGATATTCGCTGTACATTCTGTAGTGATAGAGTGGTGTCTGAAAGGAAGTTTTATTAAATATCTCCTGTGTTCAGCGTAAGTGAAATATGAAAAGCTTCCAATCTGATCTACAGAGCTGTGTCTTTAGGAGATATGTGTGATAATGTGCAGGACTCATTCAGTCTGTTACACTGCATTTATATAAAATCAAAGTATATCTTTGAATGTGTTAGTGAAAACCATGTATTGCCCATTCTATTGCCGTGTGTTAATGCTCACATTTATTTATGATGAATAGCTGCCAATGTACCACTATAGATGAAAAACCCACTTAACCCTTTTTTTAAAAAAACAGCACACCGCAGTGCTTGGTTTGTGTATTGTGGTGCTTTGAGGTGCGTTATGTGTTGGGATCTACTTATTGTACTGGTAAAACTTATCTGCAGGACAGGAAGTGAGGGGACATTTCTCTAATGGAGCCCTGGACAGTGGCTATCGCAAAGAAAAAAGTAGGGTAGCATCGATACCACTTTTTTAACACAGAGTACGAGTACTAATACTTTTTTGCAAGTACTTGCCAATACCAATTACCGATACCTATCGCATAGGTAGTGGAGTGGTTTGGGAAGGGGGTTGTTAGGGAGTTGGGTGAGGGCAGGGTGGGAAGTAGAGGGGTTAAAGAGGGCAGGGTAGTTGAGGGTGGGGTGAAATAGGGATTGTGGGGTGGGAGAATTGAGAGGAAAAAGGCTGTGATTGCTGGGGGAAGAGGATGGGAGGGTCATTGAGAGACATGGGGCAGAGGTGACAGCTGGTGGGGGAAGTAGGAGGCGACACAGGGAGGGCACAGTGCAGGGTGTTATGAGGGCGCAGTACAGGGCATTAGGAGGGTGCAGTACAGGCTGTTAGGAGGGCGCAGTACAGGGCATTAGGAGGGTGTTAGGATGGTGCGGTACAGTGTGTTAGGGGGTGTTAGGATGGCGCAGTACAGGGCATTAGGAGGGCACAGTACAGGGTGTTAGGAGGGTGCATTACAGGGTGTTAGGTACAGACCCGTCTGTACACTGACACCGTACTGTACATCATATACAGACTGGTGTGTGTATAACATATACAGTACAGTGTTGGGGTACAGACTGGTCTGTATATACTGTATGGTGCTAGTGTATAAGACTGATCTGTACCCTGCTGACACTGTCCTGTACATACTACACTAACCTGTTTGCAGGACTTGCTCTCCTCATTACTCGGTTCTGCTTCCAGGGATGATTCCACAGCTGCCTGACATAGAAACACACGTATCATCCAGCCTCTTGCCCTTGGCGACCTGCCCACTCTCTGTTATTGGATAGTGGCCAGCCATCCAGCCATCTCTCTCATGACATCATGACCTCACCCACCCTCTTCTTGTTTACATAGGCAGGAGAGGATCGCAGCAGTGCTGAATAATAAATATATAATAAAAAAAGACAGCCAGGAGCAGGAGTGACAGTGTGGCCAGCTGTCAGCCTGTTCCCACTGTGCTGTGGACCCCCCCCCCCCCCCCCGGTTCCGTAAGGCATGTACTGCTCCGAACCCCACTGCCGGAGAGGAGGAGGAGGAGTACCGATACTCATGAAAATGCCTAGTATCGGCACCGATACCAGTATCGGTATCAGTACATCCCTAGAAAAAAGGTTTTGGTTGGACATGCATTTTAAGGCACCACAATACCATTATATACAGTGGGGCAAAAAAGTATTTAGTCAGCCACCAATTTTGCAAGTTCTCCCACTTAAAAAGATGAGAGAGGCCTGTAATTGTCATCATAGGTATACCTCAACTATGAGAGACAAAATGTGAAAACAAATCCAGACAATCACATTGTCTGATTTTTGAAAGAATTTATTTGCAAATTATGGTGGAAAATAAGTATTTGGTCACCTACAAACAAGCAAGATTTCTGTCTCTCACAGACCTGCATCTTCTTCTTTAAGAGGCCCCTCTGTCCTCCACTCATTGCCTGTATTAATGGCACCTGTTTGAAGTTGTTATCAGTATAAAAGACACCTGTCTACAACCTCAAATAGTCACACTCCAAACTCAACTATGGTGAAGACCAAAGAGCTGTCGAAGGACACCAGAAACAAAATTGTAGACCTGCACCAGGCTGGGAAGACTGAATCTGCAATAGGCAAGCAGCTTGGTGTGAAGAAATCAACTGTGGGAGCAATAATTAGAAAATGGAAGACATACAAGACCACTGATAATCTCCCTCGATCTGGGGCTCCACGCAAGATCTCACCCGTGGGGTCAAAATGATCAAAAAACGGTGACCAAAAATCCCAGAACCACACTGGGGAACCTAGTGAATGACCTGCAGAGAGCTGGGACCAACGTAACAAAGACCATCTGTAACACACTACGCCACCAGGGACTCAGATCCTGCAGTGCCAGACGTGTCCCCCTGCTTAAGCCAGTACATGTCCAGGCCCGTCTGAGGTTTGCTAGAGAGCATTTGGATGATCCAGAAGAGGATTGGGAGAATGTCATATGATCAGATGAAACCAAAGTAGAACTGTTTGGTAGAAACACAACTCGTCGTGTTTGGAGGAGAGAGGATGCTGAGTTGCAACCAATGAACACCATACCTACTGTGAAGCATGGGGGTGGCAACATCATGCTTTGGGGCTGTTTCTCTGCAAAGGGAACAGGATGACTGATCCGTGTACATGAAAGATTGAATGGGGTCATGTATCGTGAGATTTTGAGTGCAAACCTCCTCCCATCAGCAAGGGCATTGAAGATGAAAAGTGGCTGGGTCTTTCAGCATGACAATGATCCCAAGCATACACCGCTCGGGCAATGAAGGAGTGGCTTCGTAAGAAGCATTTCAAGGTCCTGGAGTGGCCTAGCCAGTCTCCAGATCTCAACCCTATAGAAAATCTTTGGAGGGAGTTGAAAGTCCGTGTTGCCCAACGACAGCCCCAAAACATCACTGCTCTAGAGGAGATCTGCATGGAGGAATGGGCCAACATACCAGCAACAGTGTGTGACAACCTTGTGAAGACTTACAGAAAACGTTTGACCTCTGTCATTGCCAACAAAGGATATATAATAAAGTATTGAGATGAACTTTTGATATTGACAGAATATTGCAAATAAATTCTTTCAAAAACCAGACAATGTGTCTGTCTGGATTTGTTTCCACATTTTGTCTCTCATAGTTGAGGTATACCTATGATGACAATTACAGGCCTCTCTCATCTTTTTAAGTGGGAGAACTTGCACAATTGGGGGCTGACTAAATACTTTTTTGCCCCACTGTAGTATTTCTGTTTCTGATGGCTGGAGTTACATTTACCCTTTCACCGGCATGCACAATTTTAGGACGTTACATTTTGAGTTTCTATTTAATTGAACAACCTCTTATTTTATACTTTATCAAAAAGTTGGGTAATGCATCTTATTTGTGTGCAGTAACATTACTTTTAGTGTATTTTTTACTGGAAAATATGTATTTGATAAACAGCTCCTCTGATGTCATAATAAATTTCAAACTACCACCATTGTATTCTGCAGGATATTTGCTTTCAGAAAATATATAATGTTTGGGGGGCTTTAACTAATTTTCACCATTTTAATATTTCACACAAAAAGCTCTGACAGTGTGAGGCAGTCACAGAAAAATTCCCATCAATCTCTTCTTGTTTTGGACTGACAATACCATTCCATTTGTTAAATGAAACAACAAGGAATGGTGTCAGCCAAGAATGTCTCCCCTTCTCCTTAACTCTACAACATGGGAGGATTGTTTTGATGTCAAAGATGAAAACCGTGGAGGGGGGGTTGATTATACCCCTTGAGTAAATACTGAGGCAGAGTGAACAGGGACACAAAAAATAAACTAACATCCTTTGGGGTCTCCCTGATCCTGCTGGTGAAGTGGTGCATCTGCATGATGTAAACAACTTACTACAGCAACATTAACATTTACAAATGAAAAAAAATGCTGTTCAAATTGCCGGAAAATCACAGCTTCAGCCACCTACCAAACAGCTGAGGTCTCACCTAATCTATAGCAGACTTTTATCCAAGGTGAGGATCTGGTATAGATGTTAATGGTGGACCCCACACAAAACAAAAACTGTATAAATTCCCGATAAGCATGCATAAATGACCCTTATCCCTGATGAGGGTCTGATAGAGATGTCAAGGCGCACTCAAAAAATGGCATATGGCCTCCCCATAAATATTTATTCCAGACCAGAACCATAATGATGAGGACAAGAGCCTCTTTCCCACAATCCTGGTCTGGTGGTTGTGGGGGTCTGCAAGGTGGGGGGCTTATTGGAAACTTGAAACCGGAGATACAGGACCTCCCACCTATGTGAATGAGTAAGAGGAACACAGTACCCCTAATCATTCATAAAATAAGTAATGCAAAAAAAATTCCACCACATAAATCCATCATCAGTTTGTCCAACATTTCTGATCCAACCCGCCAACACGAATGAGCGACGGAGCAGATTATGTTGGTGGTTGCCAGTAGGGATGAGCTTCGAGTTCGAGTCGAACTCATGTTCGACTCGAACATCGGCTGTTCGACCGTCCGTCGAATTGCGAACGTTATGGGCCGTTCGCGCCAAATTCGTGTGGCGCGTCACGGCCCATAATTCACTGCGGCATCGCAGTGCATTGCTGGCTGATGATTGGCCAAGCATGCACTATGACCCGCATGCTTGGCCAATCACAGCGCCGTCAGTAGAGAGAGCTGTAATTGGCCAAAGCCAGGGTGGCTTTGGCCAATTATGGCTCAGGGGATTTAGTACACGCCCCACACTATATAAGGCCGCCTGCACGGCGGCCCTGTGTAGTGTGTTCCGGTGTGCTGATAGAGAGAGAGACAGACAGTGTCATTTGATTTGAGTTAGATAGATTAGGCTAGATCTGTTCCTGCTATTTACATTTAGTGCAGTGCGTCCTGCTCACAGTGTTCAGCTAGATCCGTTCCTGCTATTTACATTTAGTGCAGTCAGTGCGTCCTGCTCACAGTGTTCAGCTAGATCCGTTCCTGCTATTTACATTTAGTGCAGTGCGTCCTGCTCACAGTGTTCAGCTAGATCTGTTCCTGCTATTTACATTTAGTGCAGTGCGTCCTGCTCACAGTGTTCAGCTAGATCCGTTCCTGCTATTTACATTTAGTGCAGTCAGTGCGGCCTGCTCACAGTGTTCAGCTAGATCCGTTACTGCTATTTACATTTAGTGCAGTGCGTCCTGCTCACAGTGTTCAGCTAGATCTGCTCCTGCTATTTACATTTAGTGCAGTGCGTCCTGCTCACAGTGTTCAGCTAGATCCGTTCCTGCTATTTACATTTAGTGCAGTGCGTCCTGCTCACAGTGTTCAGCTAGATCTGTTCCTGCTATTTACATTTAGTGCAGTGCGTCCTGCTCACAGTGTTCAGCTAGATCCGTTCCTGCTATTTACATTTAGTGCAGTCAGTGCGTCCTGCTCACAGTGTTCAGCTAGATCCGTTCCTGCTATTTACATTTAGTGCAGTGCGTCCTGCTCACAGTGTTCAGCTAGATCTGTTCCTGCTATTTACATTTAGTGCAGTCAGTGCGTCCTGCTCACAGTGTTCAGCTAGATCCGTTCCTGCTATTTACATTTAGTGCAGTGCGTCCTGCTCACAGTGTTCAGCTAGATCTGTTCCTGCTAATTACATTTAGTGCAGTGCGTCCTGCTCACAGTGTTCAGCTAGATCCGTTCCTGCTATTTACATTTAGTGCAGTCAGTGCGTCCTGCTCACAGTGTTCAGCTAGATCCGTTCCTGCTATTTACATTTAGTGCAGTGCGTCCTGCTCACAGTGTTCAGCTAGATCTGTTCCTGCTTTTTACATTTAGTGCAGTGCGTCCTGCTCACAGTGTTCAGCTAGATCAGTTCCTGCTATTTACATTTAGTGCAGTGCGTCCTGCTCACCGTGTTCAGCTAGATCTGTTCCTGCTATTTACATTTAGTGCAGTGCGTCCTGCTCACAGTGTTCAGCTAGATCCGTTCCTGCTATTTACATTTAGTGCAGTCAGTGCGTCCTGCTCACAGTGTTCAGCTAGATCCGTTCCTGCTATATACATTTAGTGCAGTGCGTCCTGCTCACAGTGTTCAGCTAGATCCGTTCCTGCTATTTACATTTAGTGCAGTGCGTCCTGCTCACAGTGTTCAGCTAGATCTGTTCCTGCTATTTACATTTAGTGCAGTCAGTGCGTCCTGCTCACAGTGTTCAGATAGATCTGTTCCTGCTATTTACATTTAGTGCAGTGCGTCCTGCTCACAGTGTTCAGCTAGATCCGTTCCTGCTATTTACATTTAGTGCAGTCAGTGCGTCCTGCTCACAGTGTTCAGCTAGATCTGTTCCTGCTATTTACATTTAGTGCAGTCAGTGCGTCCTGCTCACAGTATTCAGCTAGATCCGTTCCTGCTATTTACATTTAGTGCAGTGCGTCCTGCTCACAGTGTTCAGCTAGATCTGTTCCTGCTATTTACATTTAGTGCAGTCAGTGCGTCCTGCTCACAGTGTTCAGCTAGATCCGTTCCTGCTATTTACATTTAGTGCAGTGCGTCCTGCTCACAGTGTTCAGCTAGATCCGTTCCTGTTATCTTCCTACTGACAGGCAGGCTTGTCTGGTTACAGTATATAAAGCTACCTGAAGAAAATTACAGGTGTTCTATCCCAGCTTAGTGCAGCTACAGGCCATTAGTATGTCTGGAAGGCCAAGAAGGAGAGGCAGACAGTCACAAGCCAATAAGAGAGGGCAAGCAGGCTCTGTGTCTAGTGCTGGTCGTGGAGACGGTGCATCCTCATCAGCACTGGGCCATGGGACACGCTTGGCCTTTTTTTCGGCAGCTGGCCGCGTTGAGCCGCAACATGCGGAAGACTTGGTCGAGTGGATGACCAAGCCGTCCTCATCCTCCTCATCCTCTCTCACCCATGCCCAGGGTGCTTTGTCTGGCAAAGCAGCGGCCTCTTCCCTCAGCTCAATGTCATCAGTGACTCCTTCCCTAGCTCCACCATGTCCTCCTGAGGATTCCCTCGAACTGTTTGACCACAGTGTTGGGTACATGCTCCAGGAGGATGCCCAGCGTTTGGAAGGCTCTGATGATGATACTGAGCTCGATGAAGGCAGTAACATGAGCACGGACAGAGGGGGTGCCCAAGAAGGACAGCAATCTGGCAGTCATGCTCCCCCTGCTGCAGCATACTGCCAGGTTTGCTCCAGTGATGAGGAGGGAGGGGATGATGAGGTCACTGACTCAACGTGGGTGCCTGATAGGAGAGAGGAGGAGGAGGAGGAGGAGGAGGAGGAGGCGGCACATCACCAACGAGGCAGGATGCCCTCCAGGGGCCAGCCTAAGGGCAGCACATTGACTGCATCACACCCCAAAGCTCCACATGTGCAGGGCGCTGCAGTCTCTGCGCGTTATTCAAAAAGTTCTTTGGTGTGGGCCTTTTTTGAGACGAGTGCATCAGATCGCACCGCTGCTATTTGCAACATATGTCTCAAGCGTATCTCGCGTGGCCAAAACATCTCCCGCTTGGGTACCACATGCTTGACCAGACATATGTTGACCTGCCATGCAGTTCGTTGGCAAGCATATCTAAAAGACCCACACCAAATAACAAAGAGGATCTCTCCTTGCTCCTCATCAGCTGAGATTTCCAACCCCACTAGACCTTCAGTCCTCTCTGAGACCTGCAGTGAGAGGAATGAAGGTGTAGAATTAGGTGTGTCACAGCCAAGTACTTGTGGGCAATCTGCTTTTGGTACACCGACGTCAGATTGTACCAGGCAAATTTCCCTGCCCCAGCTGCTGCACCGCCGAAAGAAGTTTGCTCCCAGCCATCCACATGCCCAGCGGTTGAATGCTAGCTTGGCAAAATTGCTAGCACTTCAACTGCTGCCTTTTCAGTTGGTAGACTCTGCCCCCTTCCGTGAGTTTGTGAAATGTGCGGTTCCTCAGTGGCAGGTACCCAAACGCCACTTTTTCTCACGGAAGGCGATTCCGGCTCTCTACCGGCATGTGGAAGGCAATGTCCATGCCTCGCTGGACAGGGCGGTCAGCGGTAAGGTGCATATTACTGCTGACATATGGTCCAGCAGGCATGGACAGGGACGTTACCTAAGTTTCACGGCGCATTGGGTGACTCTGCTGGCAGCTGGGAAGGATGCAGGACAAGGTGCAGTAGTGTTGGAGGTTGTTCCGCCACCACGCCTCCAAAATGCTGATTGTGACACACCTCTCTCCTCCACCCCCTCCTCTTCTTCTTCCTCCATGGCCTCTTCCTCGGAACCAGCGGTGCTCCGTAGGCGTTCAAGGGGCTACGCAAGTACGCAGGCCAAAAGATGCCATGCGGTGCTTGAGCTGGTGTGCTTGGGGGACAGGAGCCACACTGGGGCAGAGGTTCTGTCAGCTCTGCAGGGGCAGGTTCAGAGGTGGTTGAAGCCACGCCAACTTAAAGCAGGAATGGTGGTTTGCGACAATGGCACCAACCTCCTCTCTGCCCTCCGACAGGGACAAATGACCCAAGTGCCCTGTTTGGCTCACGTCCTTAACTTGGTGGTGCAGCGGTTCTTGGGCAGGTACCCGGGCTTACAGGATGTCCTGAGGCAGGCCAGGAAAGTCTGTGTGCATTTCCGCCGGTCATATAATGCCAGTGCTCGGCTGACGGACCTCCAAAAGGAGTTTAACCTGCCCAAGAACCGCCTAATCTGTGACATGCCCACCAGGTGGAACTCAACGTTGGCCATGCTGCAGCGGCTGCACACGCAGCAGAGGGCCATCAATGAGTACCTGTGCGACTATGGCACCAGGACAGGGTCAGGGGAGCTTGTTTTTTTTTCCCCATGCCAGTGGGCCATGATCAGGGATGCATGCACTGTCCTGTCACCATTCGAGGAGGCCACGAGGATGGTGAGCACTGACAGTGCATGCATCAGTGACACTGTCCCCCTTGTCCACCTGTTGGAGCACACGCTGCGTGGAATAATGGACAGGTCACTTGAGGCAGAACAGAGGCAGGAAGAGGAGGACTTCCTTAGCTCTCAAGGCCCCCTTTATCCAGACAGTGTTCCTGCGTGCCCGCCGATCACACAGGAAGAGGACGAGGAGGAGGAGGAGGAGGAGGAAGATTGTGTCAGTATGGAGGTGGAGCCTGGCACTCAGCATCAGCAGCAGTCTTTAAGGGATCAGTCCCAAGGAACACATGGACTTGTACGTGGCTGGGAGGAGGTGGCTGCGGACGTTGTTGTCCTTAGTGACCCAGAGGACTCCGGACCGAATGCCTCAGCAAACCTACGCTGCATGGCCTCCCTGATCCTGCAAAGCCTGCGTAAGGATCCTCGTATTCGTGGTATCAAGGAGAAGGACCAATACTGGCTGGCAACCCTCCTTGATCCACGTTACAAGGGTAAGGTTGCGGACCTTATCTTGCCATCGCAGAGGGAGCAGAGGATGAAACATCTTCGGGAGGCCTTGCAGAAAGGTCTGTGCAACGCGTTCCCAGAGACTGGGAGGTTACAAACTCCTGTTTCTGGACAACGTGTTGCTGAGGCTTCGGTCAGTCAAAGAAGGAGCGGTGGAGAAGGTGGCCGTCTGACCGATGCGTTCAGACAATTTTTTGGTCCGCAGCCCCAAGGTATGATCGGTTCCAGCAACCATCGCCAGCGTCTGTTTTACATGGTGCAGGAATACCTAGGGGCAAGATCAGACTTGGACACCTTTCCCACCGAAAATCCTCTGGGTTACTGGGTCTTGAGGATGGATCACTGGCCAGAGCTTGCACAGTATGCAATTGAGCTACTGGCCTGTCCTGCATCCAGCGTTCTTTCGGAACGCACATTCAGTGCTGCTGGAGGCGTGGTAACCGATCACAGGGTGCGTCTGTCCACCGACTCGGTCGATCGGCTGACCTTCATAAAAATGAATCAGTCTTGGATCACCACCAGCTACCAAGCACCTGATGCTGATGTAACCGAATAATTTTTTTTGAAATCTCAGATCCCTTCAAAGACTGCCTATGCTGATGCTGAGTGACTATCCCTGAGTAATTATCCTCTTCCTCCTCAATCATCACGCTGATAGCTTGTAAGAACATTTTTGGTTCTGGGCGCCACCACCAGTGCCTAAGGCACAATTTTTCAGCCCCTGTTTAATAGGGGCGTGTAATTACAATTTTTGATGTAATACTTTGCAGCAGGGCTCGTTCCTGCATTCCAACTAGAGTGTCTGTGAGGGGTTGCAGTGTTGTGGCACCAGCACCAGTGCCTAAGGCCCAATTTTTCTGCCCCTGTCTAACAGGGGCGTGTAATTAAAATTTTTGATGCAATACTTTGCAGCAGGGCTCGTTCCTGCGTTCCAACTAGAGTGTCTGTGAGGGGTTGCAGTGTTGTGGCACCAGCACCAGTGCCTAAGGCCCAATTTTTCTACCCCTGTCTAACAGGGGCGTGTAATTACAATTTTTGATGCAATACTTTGCAGCAGGGCTCGTTCCTGCGTTCCAACTAGAGTGTCTATGAGGGGTTGCAGTGTTGTGGCACCAGCACCAGTGCCTAAGGCCCAATTTTTCTGCCCCTGTCTAACAGGGGCGTGTAATTACAATTTTTGAAGCAATACTTTGCAGCAGGGCTCGTTCCTGCGTTCCAACTAGAGTGCCTGTGAGGGGTTGCAGTGTTGTGGCACCAGCACCAGTGCCTAAGGCCTAATTTTTCAGCTCCTGTTCAACAGGGGCATGTAATTACAATTCTTGATCTAATATTTCACAGCAGGGCCCTGTGAGGGCTTACAGTGTTGTGGCCACAGCAACACCTAAGGCCCAAATTTCTGCTGAGTATATAGGGCAGGACCCTACTTTCAAACATCTAACTTACAAACGACTCCTACTTGTAAACGGAAGGAGACAACAGGAAGTGAGATGAAATCTACCCCTAGGAAGGGAAATTCTCTCCTGTAAGAGTTAATATGGGAAAACAATTTCTCCTTTCCACTGATGCTTTCCAATCCTTGTTCCACAAAAAAACCCAAATTTTCAAAAAACATTTTTCATTGGGACAAAAAAGTGAGGTGAAATCTTCTGAAGAGGAGGAAAGACAGCAAAACAAATGTCACAGGGGTGATAACCCTTCCCTATGTTTTCCAAAAAGCTTAAAAAAGATTTTTTGGCTGGAGCTAAACACGTTAAAAATGTACCCGTTCAAAATTACAAAGAGATTCTACTTAACAACAAACCTACAGTCCCTGTCTTGTTTGCACCGCCTGTATACTGCTGTTCAGAGTATATAGGGCCTTTCCTTATTTTAATTTGGGTGCGGGGTTCCCCTTAATATCCATACAGGACCCAAAGGGCCTGGTAATGGACTGGGGGGGTACCCATGCTGTTTGTCTCACTGATTTTCATCCATATTGCCATGACCCGACATGACATTAAACCCGCAAACAGTTTTAAATGAGATTTTTTCCTTTAAAAATGACATTTGGTGCAGGGACTGTTCTAAACATGGGAAACACGCGTCACTTTACAGGCATACTATAGACACCCCCCAGGTACGATATTTAAAGGAATATTTCACTTTTTTTTTTACTTTAAGCATCATTAAAATCACTGCTCCCGAAAAAACGGCCGTTTTTAAAAGTTTTTTTTTGCATTGATACATGTCCCCTGGGGTAGGACCCGGGTCCCCAAGCCCTTTTTCGGACAATACCATGCAAATTAGCCTTTAAAATGAGCACTTTTGATTTCGAACGTTCGAGTCCCATAGACGTCAATGGGGTTCTAACGTTCGTGCGAACTTTCGGTCCGTTCGCGGGTTCTGGTGCAAACCGAACCGGGGGGTGTTCGGCTCATCCCTAGTTGCCAGTTTCCTAATAACCAGTCAGAAGGGAAGTGGTCACATTTAGTAATACTGATGTCTCACTTCCAACTGGTGCCAGAGGTTTGACCGGGCCACATTCAAAATTAGTTCAGCCGTTCGCCTAACCTTCAAACAAGAAAAATGTGGTCCAAACCTGGGTTCAGACCAAACCAAAACCTAATCATTACTCTTGTCACAAGAGCCAATAATATACAGAAATAAATAACTCAACCCACTTTCTGAAAAAGAGATGAGCTTACATCAACCATATTGTTAATGTGTGGGATCTGTTATGGAGAGCTGAAAATACTGTATGGGGAGAGACACTTTTTTTATTATTATGGTTATGATACATGCCTCCCCCAATCATGGCAGCGGCCAGTTCTCATGCCTTTTGTTTGAAAATAGTTTGCCTATTAGCTCTAGAAATGGACAGAACTAAAAAAACAAGATTCTCCCCCATAGACTTCAATGGGGGTTTGCTGACAGTTCACAAACTTCAGAATTTAAGCAAGATTTAGGAAACTTTTCACAAACTAAACCAAGCAAGATTGTCTTATCTCTGGCACTGACTGTCTCCTACGGCATGTCTGTAGGCTCCAACCAGCCTTGTAGCAAGTTTGTAGTCTCTAATGCCGTGTACACACGGCCAGACTTTTCGAAAAAACTTGTCTGATGGAACGAGTCCGTCGGACAATTCACCGTGTTTGGGCTTCATCGGACCTGCAGCGGACCTTTTCTGTCGAAAATCTGACGGACTTTAGATTTGGAACATGTTTCAAATCTTTACGTCGGAACTCCGCTGGACCCAGTTCCTATCAAAAAATCTGCTCATCTGTATGCTAGTCCTACGGACGAAAACTGACGCTAGGGCAACTATTGGCTACTGGCTATGAACTTTCTTATTTTAGTCTGGTTGTACGTCATCACGTACGAATCCGACGGACTTTGGTGTGATCGTGTGTAGGCAAGTCCGATTCAACGGAAGTCCATCGAAAAGTCAGTCAAAAGTTCGTCGGAAAGACTGTTGGACCTTTGTTGCCGAAAAGTTCGCCCGTGTGTACAGGGCATTACCCTTTCCTCTAGTTAAGCCCGATACACACTATCAGAGTTTCTGCTGATTTTTTCCTTCAGATTTTCCAAAACCATGTAATATGAGGTCAAATCTTAGGAGTTTCAATTTGTATGCAATCAGGCAGGCCCTTGCACTACATGGTTTTGGTAAAGCTGAAGACAAAAATCAGCAGAAAATCTGATAGTGTGTATGGGGCTTAAGTCTGCATTCTCTGACCTTCTTATGTAGCATAATGCTGCGTACACACGGGCAGACTTTTCAGCATCAAAAGTCTGACGGTCTTTCCGATGGACTCTCCAGAGACTTTTGACGGACTTCCGATGGACTTTCTAAAGAACGGACTTGCCCACACACGATCACACCAAAGTCCGACCGCCTAGTACGCGGTGACGTATACCAGGTCCGACGAGACTATAAAAAAGCAGTGTAATAGCTCGTGCGCCACCCGACGGGCCCCTTCTGCTAATTTCGTGCTTATCTCGTGTTAGTAGAAGTTTGGTGAGAGACGATTTGCGCTTTTTCAGACTAGTGTTTTTCAGATCGTTTAACTGTTGTTCCGTTTGTGCTTGTGAGGTTTGTATCTGCTTTTCAGTGCATGTAGTCAGTTCGCATTGATTTATCAGTGTGTTATTGTCCGCTCTGATTTTCAGGTCGCTCTTCACAGGCCTTGCTGTTCTTCAGTGCATTCTGTTAAGTGCGTTCTGACCAGCCGACCGTTTTGAAGCTATGCATTGTATGTGCTTGGTGCTGTAGTTCATTCTTCAGCCCAAGCCCAGTCCATGAACAGGGCGAGAAGGAGTTCATGGACGAAGAATTGGTTGCTCCAGCGTGACCAATTCTCTCACATGCCTTTGCTCCGTGAGAATAATCCTGAGGATTTCAGAAACATTCTCAGGATGATGAACCCCATTTTTCACCGTTTGTTGGCTTTGCTGACCCCTTATATCATCAGGCAGGATACCTGCATGAGGCAAGCCATCACTCTGGAGCAGAGGCTAGTCACCATGTTGCGGTACTTGGCGATGGGGAGAAGCCCGCAGGACCTTAAGTTCTCAACAAGCATCTCCCCCCAGGCTCTGGGGATCATTATCCCAGAGACCCGTTCTGTCATCATCCAGGTCCTGCACAAGGACTATATTAAGGTAAGATTTTTATCCTTTAACATCACATTTTATTGTATTTAATGTTTGCTAATGTAATGTGTATTTCTTTACTCAAACACTAATTACCATGATTGCAATATGCTGTGAATGTCCCCTTTTTCCTCATGCATGCTGTAATTTTTTAATGCTCTTTTTTGTCCTGCATCCATATTTGCCTTCACTAACCTCCCCAGCATGCTATGCTGGGCCCATATCCACCTAGTCTAGTCACTTAATTAACAATGTATTTTGTCATCTCCATTGTAGTGCTTTACCCTAAAATGTATCCAAATGGTCTGTGTGTCCTTAAATTGCTTTATAATCTCCCCCCTAAAATGTATCCAAATGATCTGTGTGTCCTTAAATTGCTTTATAATCCCCCCCTCCTAAAATGTATCCAAATGGTCTGTGTGTCCTTAATTACTTTATAATCCCCCCCAAAAAAAATTATCAATGGGCCATTAGTGGGGGTGAGGAATCTGATAAGTGGGCCTTATATTTTACTCTTTTAAATAATACTTAAAATTAATGTTATACTGATGCTGGGCAAGAATGTTTTTTGTGTAATGTGCTTGCAATGTTATGTGCAAAAGTACTTATATTTTTTTTTCTTGTTTGACTCCCCAGTTTCCTTCAACACCACAGGAATGGCAGACTGTGGCATCCCATTTTGCCACCCGTTGGGACTTTCCCAACTGTGGAGGGGCTATAGATGGGAAACACGTCCACATCGTGCCACTTCCCCATTCAGGGTCATACTATTTTAAATATAAGGGGTTTAATAGTATTGTGTTAATGGCGGTGGTGTTGGCACAATATGAATTTCTGTATGTGGACGTGGGGAAGAATGGCCGGATGTCAGATGGAGGAGTCTTCGGCCCAGATGGAGTTCTACCAGCGTCTCCAGAGTGGTGGCCTGGGATTGCCACCTGATGCGGATAACGTGGAATGACTCCCCTTTGTCTTCATTGCAGATGAAGCCTTCAGTCTGGGTGAGCACCTGATGAGGCCATTCCCCCAAAGGACCCTCACCCTGGAGAGGAGGATAATGGCCAGCCAGCTCTGCCTGTTTCAGACAGCCATCCACATGGCGGACTACAAACTAAATCACATTTTCCTAGCCTGTTGCATCCTGCACAATTATTTACACAAATATTCAAGCAATTATCTTGCATCTGTTGGGCCTAAGGCTGGACTTACAGAGAATCCTCTGATGGGCCTGGATACTGGCCGTACTGGCTTGGCCCCCCAAAGCCCCCGTCAAGTTTGTTACATAGTTACATAGTAGGTTACATAGTAGGTGAGGTTGAAAAAAGACGTCCATCAAGTCCAACCTATGTGTGTGATTATGTGTCAGTATTACCTTGTATATCCCTGTATGTTGCGGTCATTCAGGTGCTTATCTAATAGTTTCTTGAAGCTATCAATGCTCCCCGCTGAGACCACCGCCTTTGGAAGGGAATTCCACATCCTTGCCACTCTTACAGTAAAGAACCCTCTACGTAGTTTAAGGTTAAACCTCTTTTCTTCTAATTGTAATGAGTGGCCACGAGTCTTATTAAACTCTCTTCTGAGAAAAAGTTTTATCCCTATTGTGGGGTCACCAGTACAGTATTTGTAAATTGAAATCATATCCCCTCTCAAGCGTCTCTTCTCCAGAGAGAAGTTCAGTGCTCGCAACCTTTCCTCATAACTAAGATCCTCCAGACCCTTTATTAGCTTTGTTGCCCTTCTTTGTACTCGCTCCATTTCCAGTACATCCCTCCTGAGGACTGGTGCCCAGAACTGGACAGCATACTCCAGGTGCGGCTGGACCAGAGTCTTGTAGAGCGGGAGAATTATCGTTTTATCTCTGGAGTTGATCCCCCTTTTAATGCATGCCAATATTCTGTTTGCTTTATTAGCAGCAGCTTGGCATTTGTCACGTACCTGGTAGGTGGAGCCCGGAATGCAGGGAACGGCCTCTCGTATACCTCCGACTCGGGAACCCCTGGTAGTGATGACAGGGGCTCGGGAGTGCGAAGGGGCACAAGTGCCTGATTGGAAGGCTGGAGCAGAGAGCTGAATCGGGTAGTCAGTCAGGAGGTGTCCTGTAGTCTGGCAGCAGGATGTAGACAGCAGGGAGGTGTCTTGTAGTCCACCAGCAGGATGTAGACAGCAGGGAGGTGTCTTGTAGTCCACCAGCAGGATGTAGACAGCAGGGAGGTGTTTTGTAGTCCAGCAGCAGGACGTAGACAGCAGGGTACAGGCAAGCCGGGTCAAACACAGGCGGGCAGATCAGGTACAGAAGGTAAATCCGGGAGAGTAGTCAAAGTCCAAAAGCCGGGATCAGGGCAGGCAGCAAACAGAGTAGTCAGGAACAGTCCAACAGGTATCAGGTAGCAATAAGCAAGTAACAGGGCACAAGGGGTCTTCAGGAACGCTGTAGACCGGACAGCAAGGCAGCAGTGGAACAGTCCTCCTTAAATAGCCTCTTTGGCGCCAAGTGCTGTCACAGGGCGCCGCTATTGGCGCTATTGCGCATGCGCATATGCACGTTAGCGCTTTTGGCGCTATTGCACGCGCGCGAGCGCCGGATGGCGCTTCTGTGCACAGGCATTCCTCTAAACTTTAGTTTGCTGCGATATTTGCAAGAGGGCTTTTCCTGACAGCATTGCATGCCATTGCTGAGCCTATCATCTACTAGGACCCCCAGGTCCTTTACCATCCTAGATTCCCCCAGAGGTTCTCCCCCTAGTGTATAGATTGCATTCATATTTTTGCCACCCAAATGCATTATTTTACATTTTTCTACATTGAACCTCATTTGCCATGTAGTCGCCCACCCCATTAATTTGTTCAGGTCTTTTTGCAAGGTTTCCACATCCTGCGGAGAAGTTATTGCCCTGCTTAGCTTAGTATTGTCTGCAAATACAGAGATTGAACTCTTTATCCCATCCTCCAGGTCATTTATAAACAAATTAAATAGGATTGGTCCCAGCACAGAACCCTGGGGAACCCCACTACCCACCCCTGACCATTCTGAGTACTCCCCATTTATCACCACCCTCTGAACACGCCCTTGTAGCCAGTTTTCAATCCATGTACTCACCCTATGGTCCATGCCAACGGACCTTATTTTGTACAGTAAACGTTTATGGGGAACTGTGTCAAATGCTTTTGCAAAATCCAGATACACCACGTCTACGGGCCTTCCTTTATCTAGATGGCAACTCACCTCCTCATAGAAGGTTAATAGATTGGTTTGGCAAGAACGATTCTTCATGAATCCATGCTGATTACTGCTAATGATATCGTTCTTATTACTAAAATCTTGTATATAGTCCCTTATCATCCCCTCCAAGAGTTTACATACTATTGATGTTAGGCTAACTGGTCTGTAATTCCCAGGGATGTTTTTTGGGCCCTTTTTAAATATTGGTGCTACATTGGCTTTTCTCCAATCAGCTGGTACCATTCCAGTCAATAGACTGTCTGTAAAAATTAGGAACAACGGTCTGGCATTCACCTGACTGAGTTCCCTAAGTACCCTCGGATACAAGCCATCTGGTCCCGGTGATTTATTAATGTTAAGTTTCTCAAGTCTAATTTTAATTCCGTCCTCTGTTAATCATAGAGGTGCTTCCTGTGTTGTGTCATGAGGATAAACACTGCAGTTTTGGTTACTGAAGCCCCCCGATTCACTCGTGAAGACTGAGGAGAAGAATAAATTCAATACCTTTGCCATCTCCCCATCCTTTGTAACCACATGTCCTTCCTCATTCTTTATGGGGCCAATATGGTCTGCCCTCCCTTTTTTACTGTTTACATACTTAAAGAATTTCTTGGGATTTTTTTTGCTCTCCTCCGCTATGTGTCTTTCATGTTCTATCTTAGCCGTCCTAATTGCACCCTTATATTTCTTATTGCATTCTTTATAAAGTCTGAATGCTGAGAATGATCCCTCAACCTTGTATTTTTTGAAGGCCTTCTCCTTTGCTTTTATATGCATTTTTACATTGGAGTTAAGCCATCCAGGATTTTTGTTCGCTCTTTTAAATTTATTACCCAATGGGATACATTGGCTAATGCCCTTATTTAATATGCTCTTAAAGCAAACCCATCTCTCCTCCGTATTCTTTGTTCCTAATATTTTATCCCAATTTATGCCTTTTAGCAAGGTTTGTAGTTTAGGGAAGTTGGCTCTTTTGAAATTCAGTGTCTTTGTGTTCCCTTCATGTTTCCTATTTGTGTGATTTATACTGAAACTAATTGACCTGTGATCGCTGTTACCTAAATTGCCCCGTATTTCCACATCTGTGATCAGGTCTGTATTGTTGGTAATCAGTAGATCCAGTAATGTTTTATTTCTAGTTGGTGCGTCTACCATCCGACCCATAAAATCGTCCTGCAAGACATTAAGGAACTGGCGAGCCTTAAATGAATGTGCGGTTCCCTCCGCCCAGTCTATGTCTGTATAATTAAAATCCCCCATTATGATAACACTTCCCATCCTTGCTGCTAATCCAATTTGTGATAGGAGATCCGTCTCCACTTCCTCCCTCAGGTTAGGGGGCCTATAGCATACTCCCAGTATTATTTTCCCCTTAGCTTCATCTTCAAGTTTGTGATAAATATGTTGATTATTTTACGGGTAGGGGGGCCATTGCAATGCCAGACTATCTTTAATTTTTTTAATAAAAAATAATGATCAGATAAAATCTCGAAATGTATTTATTGCTTGCCTTTCTTTTTGGCTGTCTCCTAGGTTCTCCTAGTGCACTTGTAGTGCCAAGTGTATTTTCCTTTAGTAAATAAGCCCCATTGTCATTGTAAACACCAAATAACTTTCAAAAATGGTATTGAGCATTGAAAGAAGAAGCCACACATTTTGTTGATTAAAACAACATTTTTCATCTGTGCACATTCACATGTGCGTTTAGGAATTTTTTTGGTTTAAAAAAAAATATATATATATATATATTTTTTTTTTTGTTCAAACAATATTTTGTTTTTTAAAATTATTTTTTTTTTTTAATTTTTAGGGTTTTTTTTACAAACAGGCCTCATTTTTTTTTTTTTTTTACAAACAGGCCTCATTTTATATATATATATTTTTATATATAATATATATATATGTATATTTTTTTTTACAAACAGGTAGTTTAACCTTAAACTACGTAGAGGGTTCTTTACTGTAAGAGCGGAAAGGATGTGGAATTCCCTTCCACAGGCGGTGGTCTCAGCGGGGAGCATTGATAGCTTCAAGAAACTATTAGATAAGCACCTGAAAGACCGCAACATACAGGGATATACAATGTAATATTGACACATAATCACACATTAGGTTGGACTTGATGGACTTGTGTCTTTTTTCAACCTCGCCTACTATGTAACTATGTAAGAATAGGGTCAGCAAAAAAGAAAATGAAGAACATGATCAATGTTTTATTTTGAAAAAAGGGATTCGATTCTCCCCAAAACTTTGATCATGTTCTTCATTTCCTGCTGCATATTGTCCAGCCGATTATGCATGATGTCAATGGCATTGCGCATGGCATCAATATCCCCATTCCAGGCCATGATCTGCCCAATCAATCTTTGGGCACTATCTGTTGTAAATGCTTCCCCTTCTACAACCAGAACATCACCTAAAATTGATGAAAAAAATGTATTTAGAAGTATGCAGGCATACATAGATTACCAGAAGCTGGGGTATCAGACACTCACCTGGTGGAGTGCACATGTCGCCCACTTCCTCCACCTCTCCTTCGTCAACATCCTCGGGGGGGGGGTTGAAACTGGTTCCACTGCTTCCCCTTCCACAACCAGAACATCACCTAAAATTGATGTAAAAAATGTATTTAGAAATATGCAGGCATACATAGATCACCAGAAGCTGGGGTGTCAGACACTCACCTGGTGAGGTGCCCATGTCACCCACTTCCTCCACTGCTCCTTCCTCCACATCCTCGGGGGGCTTGGGCTGATTTCCCAATCCGGCAGGCGAGGTTGTGGGTCCCTGGGATCAGGTTGTCTGAAGCATGTTCCAAATCTAAAGTCCGTCAGACTTCAGACAGAAAAAGTCTGCTGAAGGTCAGATGAAGCCCACACGTGGTCAGATTGTCCACTGGATTCGGTCCGTCGGACCAGTCCGGTCGAAAAGTCCGCTCATGTGTACGCGGCATTACATATACTGAATATTATGTGCGGCTACTTGGTGATATCAGGGGCTACAGCTAAGGTCCTATACGCCTCCTAAATTGCCAACCACTGCTATATAACTCATATAAGTGCAGGAATAATTCAATATCAATCCCACCATAGATCTGTAGTTGAAATGTATTATATATTTTGCCATAAAGAATTTCTGCTTGAATCCTTGTACTGTAGACCAATGCAAAACTATCCATTTTCTGCAGGGTTTACAAGAGAGAATACAGACATCTCCTGGCTTTTATATTTGCTATTAATGAGATAAACCGCAGTCCAGATATTCTTCCCAACATAACTCTGGGATACCATGTGTATGATTCTTGTGGACATGTGAATAAAGCTATAAAAGACGTTCTACAGATATTGTCTGGACATAAAAAGGAAGCTCCAAATTATTCCTGTATGGAGCGGGGTACCCTGGCTGGTTTCATTGGAGATCTCAATTCTGACACCACTCTCCAAATAGCACAGCTGCTGAATCTATATGGTTACACTCAGGTAAGAAAAGCAGAATTTCCTATATTACATAAGGTTAGGACAGCTAATCGTCTTATGGTGAGGTGGGTCAAAAGGGTACAAATAATCCTTGTGGCAAAGCGTTGTAAAGTATAACATTGTTAAAAATAAAGAAGGCAGTGTTGTGTAGGGATGGGCCAATGGTTCAGTCCAATCCTTGGCTGTTATGACATTTGGACAAATGCCTGAACATTTGTCCATTTAGTCCCCTGCAGATCATACCCTATATTACCAAAAGTATTGGGACACCTTTCTTTACACACACATGAACTTTAATGTCATCCCAGTCTTATGCCCCGTACACATGGTCGGATTTTCCGACGGAAAATGTGATAGGACCTTGTTGTCGGAAATTCCGACCATGTGTGGGCTCCATCACACATTTTCCATCGGATTTTCCGACACACAAAGTTTGAGAGCAGGATATAAAATTTTCCGACAACAAAATCCGTTGTCGGAAATTCCGATCGTGTGTACACAAATCCGACGGACAAAGTGCCACGCATGCTCAGAATAAATAAAGAGATGAAAGCTATTGGCCACTGCTCCGTTTATAGTCCCGATGTACGTGTTTTACGTCACCGCGTTCAGAACGATCGGATTTTCTGACAACTTTGTGTGACCGTGTGTATGGAAGACAAGTTTGAGCCAACATTCGTCGGAAAAAATCCTAGGATTTTGTTGTGGGAATGTCCGAACAAAGTCCGACCGTGTGTACGGGGCATTAGTCCGTAGGGTTCAATATTGAGTTGGCCCACCCTTTGCAGCTATAACAGCTTCAACTCTTCTGGGAAGGCTGTCCACAAGGTTTAGGAGTGTGTCTATGGGAATGTTTGACCATTCTTCCAGAAGAACATTTGTGAGGTCAGGCGCTGATGTTGGACAAGAAGGCCTGGCTCAAGTCTCCGCTCTAATTCATCCCAAAGGTGTTCTATCAGGTTGAGGTCAGGACTCTGTGCAGGCTCCAAAAATTCCTCCTCTCCAAACTTGCTCATCCATGTCTTTATGGACCTTGCTTTGTGCACAGGAAGGGGCCATCCCCAAACTGTTCCCACAAAGTTGGGAGTATGCAATTGTCCAAAATGTCTTGGTATGCTGACACCTTAAAAGTTCCCTTCACTGGAACTAAGGGGCCAAGCCCAACCCCTGAAAAACCACCCCACGCCATAACCATATTTGGCCAGTGATGTCATTGCTATCCCCGTTTCTTCCATGTCATGTGTACCGGGTCTGTTGGGTTTTTAGTGTTGACAGGTTGGCAGGCGGCATACATCATAAATAATGATGGATTTACAATGAGGGCCTTTTCTTTGGTTAATTTTTTTAAATAAAGGACTTGTAAAATTTGGGTGTCTTTATAGTTACATAGTTACATAATAACTATAAAGACACCCAATTTGGGTGTCTTTATCGATAGGTTAATTTTTTTGTGAATGAGTAGGAGTACTATGTCCCTCTTAGTCATTCACATAAGGGGTCAGTATCTGGAGACCCCCTTATTTTTAAAAGTCTCCCTTTGCGGACCCCCACAACCACCAGGCCAGAGTTGTGGACAGAAGGTCTATCTATCGGAGAATCTTGAATCCCACATATAATTGAAAGAGGACACAAGTTTGTTTTATTATTGAATTATTGTATTATTTCATATTCCATTGAACAGTTGGGGGAGATTACTGTGCACATGGTGGTGGGATGGATAAAAGTAGTTTTTGGGGATTGATGCAATGGGCTTGATTTACTAAAGGCAGTTGCTCCAGAGCTCAGTAAATGAGCAAAGAGTACCCAATCACATGCAGGGAAAACAAAAAAATGCATTTTTGCTTGCACATGATTGGATGATGAAAGTCAGCAGAGCTTCTGCTCATTTACTAAGCTCTAGAGCAAAGCACACAATGTTTTTGCCTTTAGCAAATCAACCCAAATGTTTGTACACAGTACAAGGAAGGTAATGAAAAGACCGATCAAAGTAGACAGACGAGTGTGTTTTAGTTTTGTCTGTAACTTGAATCAAATATTTTTTGCAAGACAATTTAGCATTTTTATGCCAAAAACTGATATATACATATAAATACACAGAATATAAAGCCAAACAAAATATATAAAATAGGCGCTAATTCAACTACATACATCCTTAAATGAATATGCGCTAGGTAATAAAGATTACACCCACTATAATAGTCACTATTGTGCAATAACAAAAACAAAAAAACGCATAACAAAATGCACAAAAAATTGCACTTTTTTTTTTACAAAGATGCTGTGAAAAAAAAGTTGTTAAATATTAGACACGTGCACACTGAAATATTGCGTTTCAGAATTTCGTCCAAAAAATAAATGTATTTAGTGACACCCAAAATTCATTTTTATTTATTTTGTTTCATTAAAAAATGCATTCGTATGAAAATCCGAATGAATTAAGGTTGAATCTGTAAATTGAAGGCTTATGGTCTCTTTTGAATGTTCTAAGAAGATTCGACGAAGCAGCTAAACTGTGCGAAGAAGCGATCGTTCATTTCTGGTCAAATGGTCCGCCCACAAGCTGTAGTAGAATTCTAATGTTGTTTGACTAGTAATAATTATAATTATTAATTATTATTACAATAGAAAGTGTATGGCCTCACAGTACAAAAAAAAAAAAGTATATCTCAAATGAAATGTACCATACTCCCAAATTATTTTTCTTAATTATTATTACAAGTCAAACAACATTATAATTCTTCTATAGCCTATGGGCGGAGCATTTGACTGTAAATGACCGCTCGCTGCGATCATATGTTTTTAGCTGCTTTGTCAAATCTTCATGTCGAATGGTATCATGCATATTTTTGATTGTATCGAATGATATGATACTGGTTTGTTTTTGTTCATGTCGAACAGTCTACCTCAACAACTCCTCCTCTTTGGTTACAATCAGACAATAACATTCATCATCATCATTATTTTATTTCCCCCACTCTTTCTAGAAGTGACCACTAACAGTTCTTTTACTATGGTCTCTATAATGTCGAATCTTTTCTCTCTATGTCAAATAATCTTGGACTAATAGAGTTAGGTTCGACCTCAGGTACGATAGACACAGATCACTATTGTCACCGTCATGTCGAATCTTTTATCTATCATATATATAGAACTGTTGTTCCAACAATAGGAAAATATAATGGATACGAAAATAAAGCATTTTTTTCGGATCTTTCGGATTCTGCGCGTTCATTATCGTTTTGTTAGAACGAACACAAAAATCCCTGAAATTCAGACGAAAATGCATTCGGACAATAACAAATGAACATGTCTCTTAACCAGTTCCCGTCAAGCTTTAACCGAATGAAGTCTACAGCGTGGACCTACATTGCCGGGAGGCTGTCAATAGATGTCCTCCCCTTTCCTCGCTCCCCGTGCGCCCTCGCGGAAATCTGTGCTGGCCATGTCCCTTGGACACAGCCGATCACAGATCTCTGTAAATGGTCATTCACAGCAGCCATTTACTACGTGATCGAAGTGGCCAATGAGGGATGATCTCAAGTGTAAACATATGAGATAATCTCTCATGGACAGCCCTCCCTCATCACACAGAGACCGAGGATCTGTGCTGAATCTGTGAGTGATTCAAAAGTATTACAGTGAAAGGATATCAACATATAGTGCCCAAACAGTGGCCAATCAGTACCACAGTGCCAATTAAGAGCAGTGTCAATCTGTGCCATATATAATTAGTGCCCATATGTGCCCATCTGTGCCATCAGTGCCCATCTGTGGCATCAGTGATCAGTGCCATCGGTGATCTGTGCCCATCTGTGCCGCCTCATCAGTGCACATCTGTGCAATCAGTGCACATCTGTGCCACCTCATCAGTTCCCATTTGTGCCACCTAATCAGTGCATATATGTGCCAATCAGTGCCCATCTGTGCCGCCTCATAAGTGCACATCTATGCAATCAATCAGTGCACATCTGTGCCGCCTCATCAGTGCCCATCTGTCGCCTCATCAGTGCCCATTTGTGCCAAATCATCAGTGCATATCTGTGCCACCTCAACAGTGCCCATCTGTGCTGCCTCATCAGTGCACATCTGTGCCACCTCATCAGTGCATATCTGTGCCATCAATCAGTGCCAATCTGTGCTGCCTCATTAGTGCACATCTGTACAATCAATCAGTGCACATCTGTGCTGCTTCATCAGTGCCCATCTGTGCCACCTCATCAGTGCCCATCTGTGCCACCTCATCAGTGCCCATCTGTGCAACCTCATCAGTGCATATGTGTGTCACATTATCAGTGCCCATCTGTGCCACCTCATTAATGCACATCTGTGCAATCAATCACTGCACATCTGTGCCGCCTATTTAGTGTCCAACTGTGCCAACTCATCAGTGCCCATCTGTGCTAACTCATCAGTGCCCATTTGTGCCACCTCATCAGTGCATATCTGTGCCATTAATCAGTGCCCATCCGTGCCGTCTCATCAGTGCATATCTGTGTGATCAATCAGTGCCCATCTGTGCCTCCTCATCAGTGCACATCTGTGCTATCAATCAGTGCCCATCTGTGCTGCCTCGTCAGTGCACATCTGTGCCATCAATCAGTGAACATCAGTGCACATCTGTGGTCATCAGTGCCGCCTCATCAGTGCCCATCAGTGCAGGCTTAGCACACACCTGTGCAGTCTCATCACCAACTGCAACCATGTCCAAAAGATTGTCTGCCGAGGAGGCATACCAAATACTTTCCATGGCCGACGGAGAGCAACGAGGAACTCTCTTTTTTGGATTCCCTTTCAAATTCGGATTCTGAGTCTGACGTAAATTATGAGCCAATCGTCAGTAGTGGAACACTGACAGACTCAGAGGAGGAAGATATTCTGCCCACCAAATGAAGGCATTCTGGTGAGGAGGCAGTGGCATCCACCAGCACTGCACTGCCATCCACCAGCACCGCAGTACCTTGGCAAGAAAGGCCAAGTACCAGTGGGGTGTCACCTCAGCCCCAAAAGGTTAGGACCCATGCCAGCCATCCCTATGCCCTTCAGAACCCCTAGTGGCTTCCTTCTAATTCAGGAGAAGCTAACATTCCCCCTTTCACTGCCCAGTCAGGAGCCCAGGTGGACACTGAGAATTTTTTCCCAATCAATTTCTTTGAGATAATTTTTTACGGAGGATATGCTAGCATCAATTGTGGCTCAGTGCAACCTGTATGCACAACAATTTATTTTGAATAATCCAACATCCTATTATGCCTGTCCCTACGAGTGGAGAGACCTAACAGTGGAGGAGTTGAAGGTTTTTTTGGGCCTCACATTTTGTATGGGACTCACCAAAACCCACCCCATCCACCACATGCCGATCTTCTCTGCGGTAATGCCCAGAACTAGATAGCTCATGATCATGAGGTTCCTACATTTCAATGATAATACCCAGTGCCCTCCCTGAAATGACCCAAATTATGACAGGCTTTACAAAATTCGGCCACTACTAAATTATTTTTCAGAAATATTTCCCCAGTTGTTTACCCCGGACCAACACATATGTGTGGATGAGTCCCTTGTGAAATTTAGCATCAGGCTTACAATCAAGAAGGGGCCGCTAAAGGGGTGAAAGGGCCTGCTATGGGGTGAAGGTGTACAAATTATTTGACCAAGCCACAGGGTACACATATGCCTTCATAGTGTACGAAGAAAAGGACACCCAGCTGCACCCCCCTTATTGCCCAGACTACTTGGGATCAAGCGGGAAAGTTGTTTGGGACCTCATATACACCCTACTCAAGAAAGGATACCACTTGTATGTAGACAACTTCTACACAAGTCTGCCCCTGTTCCATAACCTTCACAGGAAGAAGATGCCAGCATATGGCACCGTAAGAAAGAACCGGAAGGGCTTTCCTTTCCTGTCAATATGAAGAGGAGAGACAGCTTGTGAATATAAGAAGAGGAGAGATGGCAAGTCTGCAAAACAAGAAGATTCTGGCAGTGAAGTGGAGAGACAGAAGGGATGTCTACATGTTGTCTTCAATCCACAATAATACCTTTGTGGAAATCCCCAGAAGGAATGGCCCCATCCAAAAGCCAACATGCGCCCATGAATACAATTTTTTCATGGGGGGAGTCAACTTCAAATGCTCAAACCATACCTTGCCACAAGACGAACATACCATTAGTATAAAAAAGTAGAGATATATACAACTCCTATATAATTTACCGCAACTCCGCCCAAAACCCCCAACCCTTCCTTGACTATAAGGAGGAAATTTTCACTGCCCTTATATTCCCAAATGGCCCACCAGAAAACATCCGATCAGATTAGTCGACTCTCCGAATGCTATTTTCACTGATAAAATCACTCCCAAACGAACAAACTAACCCCACTTTCCTTCCCAACCAGGCCTCTGCATAGGTGACTGTTTTCGCTGTTACCATACTTCAGTAAATTATTAGTGAAGTATGGTAAACGTAATCCTCAGTTCCTGCCATTTACCTTCACACCCCTTATGTCACAGCCTGCTTTGTAACCTACCCTGGCTTGTTATTCGACCACACTTCTGCCTGGCAATTCTGTACATACCTCTGCCTGATTTGGAACTGACCCTGGACTGTTATTTGATCATGCTTCTGCCTAACAATTCTGTATATACCTCTGCCTGATCTGGAACTGACCTTGGATTGTTTGACCATGTTTTTGCTTGTCTCTTGGACTAATCTTGTACCCTGCTACTGGACTAGTGGGATTCAACACAGGGGTCTCACATATGTGAGGGGCTCAAGAATAGTTTTTCTGGATAAAGAAAACAATTTGTTTTGTTTTCTCATTCCTAGATTAGGGTCTGGAGACTCGGAGGCTTCAAAGAGATTTGCGTGGGAGAATCCTCTTCCGCTGTCCCCATTCTGTCCTGAACGAGGCCCTACTTCTGCCTGCTACCTGTAGGACTTACTGCCATCATGCCTCTGCCTGTCACACTGACTACAGAACATGGACCATGTTCCTGCCTACTACCAGGACCAATATTTTTGGCACTGCTAACAATATCTCTGCCTGCACTGACCCTGGACTGTATATGGTATCCCTGCCTTCTGCCTGGACAATTGTGTTCATCGTTGCTGACCAAGTCCCTGCCTGCTGCCTGGACCAGTGCTATCCTGCTGTGGACAGCTGCACTACTAAAACCACAGGTAATCTTTTGTTTACCCTTTGCTCAGCATAATGTATTTTGGGGTGTAATTCTTGGTATGTGCATGCTATGTGTCCCTGGAATACCTGACAGTGTTCCTTGCATGTTGGATCTCTGTATGTGGCCAGGCTGTGTAAAAGTCTCACACATTTGGTATTGCCATACTCAGAAGGAGTGGCAGAATGTATTTTGGGGTGTTGTGCTCCCGGGCCTTCAAAAGTGTAATAGGTGGTTGAGAAATTATATGAAATGAGATGAAATTAATGTATTTTATGTTCCTAGAATGCCTGAAGGTGCTGCTTCAATGTTGGGCCTCTGTATGTGGCCAGGCTGTGTAAAAGTCTCACACATGTGGTATCACTATACTCAGGAGGAGTAGCAGAATATATTTTGGGGTGTCATTTTTTCTATGTAAATGCTATGTGTTGGAAATATCTTATAAATCGACAACTTTTGTGTAAAAAAAAAAATGCGTTTTCATTTTTTTCCACATTTTTCAAAAAATTCTGGAAAAAAATGAACCATTCAAAAGACTCATTATGCCTCGTAGATTATATGTTGGGATGTTAGCTTTACAAAATGGGGTCATTTTGTGGGCGTTTCCATTGTCCTGGTGCTCTAGGGCCTTCAAAAGTGTAATAGGTAGTCAACAAGTTTGATGTGTAATTTATGCTCCTTGAACACCTGATGGTGCTCCCTGCATGTTGCTCCTCTGTATGTGGCCAGGCAGTAAAAAAGTCCCACACATGTGGTATCGTAATACTCAGGAGGAGTAGCAGAATGTATTTTGGGGTGTCATTTGTGGTATGCACATTTCATGTGAGAGAAATAAGCTATTACAATGACAATTTTGTGAAAAAAAATAAAAAATAAAATAAAATCTTAATTTTGCAAAGAATTGTGGGAAAAAATTACAACTTCAAATAACTCACGATGCCTCTTACTAAATACCTTGGAATGTCTATTTCCAAAAAGGGGTCATTTGGGGGGCATTTGTACTTTCCTGGCTTGTTAGGGTCGCCAGTACATCAGATGTGATCATTTTTTTATGATTTGCACCATAGCTTGTAGACTCTATAACTTTCACAAAGACCACATAATATACACTAATTTGGCTTATTTTTATTTTGCAAAATTTTATCACAAAAACAAAGAAAAATTTGTTTTTTTTCAAAATTTTCTGTCTTTTTTCATTTATAGCGCAAAAAAATAAAAAACATAGATCAAATACCACCAAAAGAAAGCTCTTTTTGTGTGAAAAAAAGGACAAAAAATCATTTGTGTACAGTCTTGCATGACTGAGTAATTGTCATTTCAAGTGTGAGAGCACTGAAAGCTGAAAATTGGTCTGGGCAGGAGGGGTGTTTAAGTGCCCAGTAAACAAGTGGTTAAATACCAGTGGGCTATTAGTGATAACTTAATACATATACATTAAAAATTAAAATTATGTCATAATCGCTATTCACTAATGCATACACACGGTCACACAAAGTTGGTGGTGACGTAAAACACGTACGTCGGGACTATAAACGGGGCAGTAGCCAATAGCTTTCGTCTCTTAATTTATTCTGAGCATGTGTGGCACTTTGTGCGTCGGATTTGTGTACACACGATCAGAATTTCAGACAACGGATTTTGTTGTCGGAAAATTTTATAGCCTGCTCTCAAACTTAGTGTGTCGGAAATTCCGATGGAAAATGTGTGATGGAGCCCACACACAGTCGGAATTTCTGACAACAAGGTCCTATCACACATTTTCCATCGGAAAATCCGACCGTGTGTACAGGGCATTAGAGGGGAATTTATCAAAACTGCAGCAGCCAGAATCTGGGGCAGTTGTGCATGATAACCAATCAGCTTCCATATTTCATCTTTAAAGCTTAACTAAACAAGCTGAAGATAGAGGCTGATTGGTTGTTCCAGATTTTGGCTGATCCAGTTTTGATAAATTCCCCCTTAATATCATATTCAGCTTTCACTGATGGCTGTAATAATTTATGAAAAAATAAATTTACTCTTGTATCTTTATCTGATTGGTCTGGTGAAATGAAAGCACCACTAAAATCTGCTTATAGATTTCTTGTAGACAGCTCAGAGGACATGTTTGTTGCTCTTAAAAGAGCAAATGAAAACATTTTCTAAGGTTTTCTTCTGTCCATTTGAATATTAAGAGTTCCACATTAAGTATACAGACTGTTTACTTTCTTTCTAGATTAGTTATGGAGCCAGAGATACTTTACTAAGTAATAGACAGATGTATCCAAACTTTTTCCGGACAGTTCCGGACAATGAGATGCAATATGTGGCCATAGCAAAGTTACTGGAAATGCTGAAATGGAACTGGGTCGGGATCCTTACATCTGATGATGAATACGGAGAGAGGGAGATCCAACAACTCAGCAAACATTTATCTAATCATGGAATTTGTATTGAATTCAAGATTCTGGTGTCTATAAAGAATCATGATAAAATTCATCCAGAGCTGCAGACCTCAACTACGGAAGTTCTTATTATTTGTGGCTCAGTTAGTATGAGTTATTGTTATTTTTTGTATAATAATTTCCCTTATTACACGGAGAAAACATTTATTCTACCAGATTCTTGGTCAATGAGTGACACATTTTTTATTCTCAGTAACTGCAGCTTGGTGTTTACGTACCCCCATCTCTACATAAAGGAATTGCTGGAATATTTTTCTAGTATTTATCCATCCAGCCACCCAAATGACCCACTGATGGAGGATATTCTCTTAACTAAATATGGATGCTTTTCAAAAAACCAAATGAAAAATGTCCTTATTCCATTCACAATTAGACATCCTCTTAGGAACTGCAGTATTGAGACAATTCCACTTGATTTATATTATTCTGATGAGAAAACATCCTATAAAGTGTATATTGCAGTCTACATTTTGGCTCAGGCATTACATGACATGGATTTCTCTTTTAAAATAAATAACAAAAAATCTGAAAAAAATCCACACACACTAAAGTATAAGGTGAGAGCGTCCAATGAAAGTTTACTTGTATCTTTTTATATTCGGTCGGTTCAGTACTGGAACACAATGTGCCCAGACAAAAATTACACCCAGTTTAGGTTCATGTTTAGTTTAGAGGTGTTTAACCCTTTCACTTCTGGAGCTGTTTTTTTTATTTTTGCACCCATGTTAAAAAAATAATTTAAGGCCTGAAGATTATATAAAACCCCCAAACAGTATACAGTATATTTTCGGAAAGCAGAGACCCTGGAGAAACAATGCTTGCTGTATCATCTTTTTCTGTCACATGATATTAGTGCAATGGTTTACCAAATGTAATATATTACCCACTTATATGGTAAAATATAAAAGATGAGGTTACATTGAATAAATAGATAGCCAGTATGTCAAGCCCTAAAATGACCTGCAACTGAAATGGTGACAAACTTTAGTACCTTCACTTTTCCATAGGTAATATTTTAAAGGCTACCTTTTGGAACATGTTACATGGCACATCAGTATTTTAGGATGTGTTCCAGCACATGTTCCCTCACCCCCCAAACCTCCCACGCCAGTGGGTAGGGGGTTCCTCTCCCCTAAAACCACAGCCACAATAAAAATCAGCTCCGCCCATACAGCCATGTCATTTATTTACAAGAATCTGTGAATGAATAAACTACAAGTCCTGTCTTCCATTGTGGGAGACAGAATTGTAGTATCAATGGACTGTGATTGTGCTGCTCAGTGCACTTGTAGTCCATTCACAAGTCCTCCAGCTTTCCAACAAAAAAGCCTGTACAGATGTATGGGCAGAAAGCTGAAGGATTTGTCTGCAGGAGCCTGACATTGCACCCATGATCCACTCACACCATAACAGGTCTAAAATTATTGTTCTCACTTCAGCATACGTGTTGATAACATGTGCAGAAGAATTGAAGCTTTAATGTGCAGGCGCCTCTGCCATCCGCGTTTATTTCTGTATGTGTGTGTATGTGGGGGTGGGGGGAGGCTCATATATATGTATTTGGAGGAGTTAAAGTGCATGGATTTAACTTTATTTTCTTACACTTTATTATTTTTCATCACATGAGGACACAAGTCCCCTTAGTGATACTTTTTTTGAGACAGGTTCCCTTTAATGAGACCCCTGATGTCTCCACTGCCCCCCGTTAAACAAATGGAATGCAGATTGCACCCCATTATCTTCTTCACAGTGGCAGCAGGACCCCAAAGTGACATTTTACCAATCACTTCTGGATTACAAATAGATAGGGGAGATCAACAAACAGACATTCATTGGTCTCCCTAATGGAGGCTGCCATTGCTGAACTCTCCTTGGAGAATGCTAGTTCTTTGGATGTTCTAAAGCTTTTATATCAGAGTTGTCTGACTCTAGTTATACAGTAAATATTTCTGGCACTGAAGTCACACACAGTAAGGTATTTATACGTTTTTGGGGTAAACCTGTAATAGCAGTCATGCACTCTTCACTTTAAAAAGTGTTTAACCAGCAAGCTGGAGGATTCTTTAAGAAAGTCAAGATCATATATTAATTCTGAGCACATTGGGGGGATTTGAAGTCGTCTTTAAGGGATCTGACCAGGAGTGGTGCTCTGTTTTGGTTTTCTTTTTTTTTTCATTAGTTATTTCATTTTAACCACCTCAAGAACGGGCTGTCCCTCCTCCCCCCCCCTCCTGCCCAGGACATTTTCAGTTTTCATCGCTGTCACACTTTGAATGACAATTACTCAAGTATGCAACACTGTACCCAATTGAATTTTTTTCTTTTTTTTTATAACATGTTTGCTTAATAAATGAAGAAAAGATTGAAAATGTTGGTTATAATTTTTGGTTAAAAAATTTTGCAAATAAATAATCTTTCTTCATAAATTGAGACCTACATGTATTCGACTACATTTATTTGTTAAAAATAACCCAAATCATTGTATATTAATTAATCTGTGGTGAAGTCTACACACTACGGGATATAGATCTGAAAATTGACCGATCCTGATGTACTGATGGCCTCATTTCTTGAACGACAGGACAATACCCCCCAAATGACAACCCAATGTATTAAATAAGATTCATGGTGAGATTTTTGAAGTTGTATTTTTAGTTACAATTTTTTGGAAAATTTCTATTGTTTCCCACAAATGTATCAGTTATTTCTCACACGCAGCATAGGCATACCATACTTACAATTACACTCCAAAACACATTCTGCTATACCCCCTGAGTATGAAAATACACATTTGTGATGCATTTTCACAGCCTAGATACATAGAGGGGCACAAATTCCAAGAAACACCATTGAGCATTCAGGGAGCATAAATTACACATCTAATTTCCTGACTACCTATCACATTTCTTGAGTCCCTGAATTGCCAGGACAGGAGAAACACCAACAAGATTACCACACTTTGGAAATAAAACACTACAAGGTATTTTCTAAGAGGCATGGTGAGTGTTGTGAATTTTTTTTTTTTGCCATAATGACACTGCACTGGCTTTGGTGACTGTCATGTACCTGGTCGGAGGCCAAAGTGCTGAGAGGGCTTCCCTTGTGGTTAAGTGTAGAGCACCCCTGAAGGTGGTAACAAGGAGTGCTATGATCAGAGAAGCAGGGGTTGCCAGCTGCGATAGACTAAGGTGATGAGACAATGACCACTGGATATCAGCTGATGAGCAGGACGCACTGCTGGGCAGAGGTTCCTCAGGAGTACCAGGTGAGACTTGGCAACAGGGAGAGCCATGAGCCAGGCCAGAAGTCATGCACAGGATATCATCAAGGAGTAAGGCAGCAAGCAGAGTCAGGAGACAGTCAAGGTCATACATTAATAGTCAAGCAGCAGCAAAGTCAGAAGAGCAAACAAGGGGTCATACACGGATCAGCAGGCAGGAGCGTGGTCACAGGAACAAGCCAAGGGTCAAAGCCAGGAGTGGCAACAAGTCAGGTCAAAGGCAAGCTGGGTCGGTAACAGGAAATCCAATAGCAACAGAAACTCAGGAACACAGGGAGGAGCTGAAGATCATCCAACAACTAGTGTTTGATGCTGCTGGCTTTAAATAGGCCACTGGGCTCCGGAAAATAGTATAAAACGTGAGCAGCGCTAAAAATAAGTGATCAAGCATATAGAGTGATATATATGTAAACAAAAAAGCCCTAAAAGGACTCGGAAATAGCATATATGAAACACAATTAATGTCACAGAAAAAAAACCAAAGGGGGGGTAAAAATAAGTCCAAATAGTGAAAAAATGTGAGTAAATGGATATTCAGTCCAGATAGAAGAGGGAAAGGAGTCCAACCAAAGATGTACGGCTAAAAATAATTCAATCACAAAACACCAGCATGTGAGGGGATCCACCACCGTGTGTATTATGCGCTTACCAGATGGCAAGCTTTAGTAAGCTTGTACAGCAACCTGATGGTCAATACAGGAACCGTCATACCACGGCTTTCAATGAAGGACCAGGACTCACACCACGGCCTCCAATGAGGGACCAGGACTCACACCACGGCTTTCAATGAAGGACCAGGACTCACACCACGGCTTTCAATGAAGGACCAGGACTCACACCACGGCTTCCAATGAGGGACCAGGACTCAAAACAAGGCAGCTCAATCCAACCCGACATTCAATAGGCAGGACCCAGAAATATAAAACAACGGTTCTCCATAGTGTGAAATCGTTAAGACCAAGATTTATTGTAAATAAAGATTGCACTTACATGTGAACCAGAGATAAAAGCATATAAAAACACTGCAGCTGGCCGGCTAATGGACACCTGTTCAGGACGAGGTACGGAATATACTGTGATGACGTCAGTGCGTCTACCATCCGACGTACGTTTCGTCTCACGAAGACATCGTCAAGGGAACGGGCGACTCATCGCACATTTATAACAAGAGAAAACAAAACCAAGCCTCATTGTGAGACATCGGTGGCAAAACTCATCTTCCTGGTAAAAACAGGAAGTGATTGAAAGATGTTAATGTCTATATCTGGCTCTAAATTCAAAATAGAAATCAGATTAACCACTTCCAGCCCGGCCCATAGCTGATGACAGCCGGGCGGTGGTTCAGTTATCCTGACTGGGCGTCATATGATGTCCAGCAGGATAACATGCCGCCGCGTGCCCGCAGGGGCACGCATCGCGGTGATCGGTGGATCGCTGTGTCAGTCTGACACACCGCTACACCGATGCATTAAGGTCCACCTCTACATAACACCTCTAATGTCTGGATACTGGGTGTTTAGGTTTTAATTTAATTTTTTGGATCTAAGAATTGGGGTTGAAGACGGTCAATTTAGTACGGCTACTTATTTTAAGAGTACTGACCTTAACTCTTATATACCTACCGATAGCTGCCACCATGAGGCATGGCTGAGATCAGTACCAAAAAGTCAACTTATACGCCTGAAAAGAAATTGCTCCAATCATGACGAGTTTCTGTTTCAGGCAGACATTCTCATCAAGCGTTTCCTGGAAAAGGGGTACCTAGAGGCCTCTCTTATGAAGACCTTAGAGGATGTATCACTATTAGACAGAGGTGATCTTCTGAGGGCTAAAACACCTAGTCGTGACAAAGTACCTTCTGTCCCTTTCATAACCACCTATTCAATACAACATACTAATGTGGCTAGGCTCATTAAGAAACACTGGCATATTCTCACCAATGATCCAGTTTTAGGGAGTGTGCTCCCTGCTAAGCCACAAGTTATTTATAAGGGAGCTCCTTCCCTTAGAAGTAGAGTAGCCCCTAATATTCTCGACCCTCCTTCTGTTAAGAAAGGATTCTTTGAGAATCTGACAGGTTTTTACCAATATAGGAAGTGCAGGGTATGCTCCCTGAGTGGTTGTGTACATAGAAGAACGCATACGTTTGTTTCTACCAGCACTTCAGAGGAGTTTGAGATCAAACCATGCGTGATATGCTCAACAGAGAGGGTCGTTTATCTGCTTCAATGTCCTTGTGGACTGCAATATGTAGGCAGGACCAAGCTTCCCCTCTCTGTTAGGCTCAATGAGCATGTGACGAATATTTTGACTGGGTTCCCTAAACACCCAGTATCCAGACATTACCTTGAGGCCCACAATCGGAATCCCACTAAAACCATCTTTTTGGGGATTGATAAGTATACCACCCATTGGAGGGGTGGATTTCTGATACGTGGGATCTCGAGGCTTGAGATGTCATGGATACATAAATTGAGATGTTACACCCCCTTTGGACTTAATGTAGAGGTGGACCTTAATGCATTCATTGACAACTCTTAATTATTATCTATTCAATATGTAGACTTGGTGTGAGTCCTCGGTGGCTTAGCCCAAATTAATTTCGGTGCGATTTCTTACTATCTGCCTCAGCTCTTATGGCTTTTATTTTTGCCTTATTCATTTTTAGTATAAGAGGGGGTTTATAAAAAAAAAATTCTCCCTACATTAATTTTTTATTTTTATTTATTTTTATTTTGTATTTATTTTTTTTTCTAATTTTATTTTTATTTTAATTTTATTTTTGTTTTTATTTTTAATTTTATTTTTGTTTTTATTTTTATTATTATTATTTTTATTTCCATTTTCCATTTTTTATTTTAATTTTATCTCCTCTTTTCAGTTGTTTAGTCATTCAACACCTATATAAACACATTTGGCCCCTTTTTAAGGTTTCCTGGATTTCCTCCCCCTTTGGCGTAGGGAATATTTAGTAGTTTTGTACATTACTTTTGTAATCCTGTTTCCATATTCAGTTCCTTGTCAAAATTGGGAATAACATCCATTTTAATTCAATGTATTTTATCACTTTAATCTGATTTCTATTTTGAATTTAGAGCCAGATATAGACATTAACATCTTTCAATCACTTCCTGTTTTTACCAGGAAGTTGAGTTTTGCCACCGATGACTCACAATGAGGCTTGGTTTTGTTTTCTCTTGTTATAAATGTGCGATGAGTCAGTGCGTCGCCCGTTCCCTTGACGATGTCTTCGTGAGAGGAAACGTACGTCGGATGGTAGACGCGCTGACGTCATCACAGTATATCCCGTACCTCGTCCTGAACGGGTGTCCATTAGCCGGCCGGCTGCAGTGTTTTTATATGCTTTTATCTCTGGTTCACATGTAAATGCAATCTTTATTTACATTAGATCTTGGTCTTAACGATTTCACACTATGGAGAGCCGTTGTTTTATATTTCTGGGTCCTGCCTATTGAATGTCGGGTTGGATTGAGCTGCCTTGTTTTGAGTCCTGGTCCCTCATTGGAAGCCGTGGTGTGAGTCCTGGTCCTTCATTGAAAGCCGTGGTGTGACGGTTCCTGTATTGACCATCAGGTTGCTGTACAAGCTTACTAAAGCTTGCCATCTAGTAAGCGCATAATACACACGGTGGTGGATCCCCACACATGCTGGTGTTTTGTGATTGAATTATTTTTATCCATACATCTTTGGTTGGACTCCTTTCCCTCTTCTATCTGGACTGAATATCCATTTACTCACATTTTTTCACTATTTGGACTTATTTTTACCCCCCCCTTTTGTTTTTTTTTCTCTGTGACCTTAATTGTGTTTCATATATGCTATTTCCGAGTCCTTTAAGGCTTTTTTGTTTACATATATATCACTCTATATGCTTGTTCACTTATTTTTAGCGCTGCTCACGTTTTATAATATTTACTGTTTTGTGTATATCCCATATTTTGAGCTGCTGCTTTATATTTCACCAGGTAGCGCAGTATAATATTTTTTATTTTCATTGGGCTCCAGAGTCTGTCACGCATTGCGTGCACTCTGGTGTACTGGTGCATGAATTTTCTTGCCCTTTCGTCCCTGTGCACGCATGCACATTAGTATTCGCAAATTTTATATTTGCCTATCTGCAATTCTGCTGGGCTTTACCAGCTGTTCTGCCCTCTCAATGTGTTTGTAGTACAAGGATTGGCAGACAGTTAACAACATCCCAATGAAGACTGAGGCTGAACGGTTAAAGTTTGTAATCTTTACTGAGAATTAGATATTTTTTACCTTTCTTAAGTTTAAGTTCAAGTTGTAAGACTGCAAAACACAAATTATAAAGTATACATTAACATTGAATATTACATTACAAAATGCAAGTACAGTCAGGCATGCTACATTAGTGTAAGCATTAGCTAACAGCAATTAGGCCTAGCTAAAAGAACTCCCTGGCAGAAACTACTATCAAACACACATAAAATGCAGTTGGTATTAGTAGAACACATACTACTTAATTGAATACGAATGACAGCCTACTTACAGACTTACGCTTCCAAAACCAATTTTAAGAAATGGTGGAGCTAATGTCATGCTTCTTCACTGCAGGAGGTATTAGGCAAAATGTCTTCTGGACAGGAAGTGGGCGTAATATACTACAGTTTCCTGCCATCAATGCATGCCAATTTAAAGCAACTGTTATGCCCCGTACACACGATCGGACATTCCGACAACAAAATCCATGTTTTTTTTCCGACGGTTATTGGCTCAAACTTGTCTTGCATACACACGGTCACACAAAGCTTGTCGGAAATTCCGAACATCAAGAGCGCGGTGACGTACAACATGTATGACGAGCCGCAAAAAATGAAGTTTAATAGCCAGTGCGACTTTTCTGCTTGATTCCAAGCATGCGTGGAACTTTGTGCATCGGAATTGTGTACACACGATCGGAATTTCCAACATCGGATTTTGTTGTCGGAAAATTTAAGATCCAGTTCTCAAATTTTGTGTGTGACGGAAATTCCAATGGGAAATGTCCAATGAAGCCTACACACGGTCGGAATTTCCGACAAAAAGCTCCCATGGAACATTTTCCATCTGAAAATCTGACCATGTGTATGAAGCATAAGACATACAAATATATACTATATGGAGACCAGAACACCAGCTATGCCAGTTCTTCTGCGGATTGTTCCCTGACAGTTACATGATGTGAAAAAAAAAAATCTATTATTTTTAACATGTCACCAGAGCAGTGCAGTGTCACCATGGTGATGCTATACAGCTAGGGGGGTGATAGGGATTTTTTAAACATTATGACTGCTTATACACTCATGATCGCTGTATAAGCAATCATTTCCAACTGTGTTTGCCATCATTCGCGATGCCATTGTTTACTACTGTGATAGCTGTGTTTGGCTACAGCTATCACATAGTACATTGTTGCTGTGATTTGCCCCGTACCATGTGATTGCTGTGACCAATCATGAATGACAGACATTGTATACAGTATATATATTGTTATAAAGTGCAGCACTGAAGTTGAATCATATTGTAAGTGTGAAAAAAAACAAGCGCATATATACAATAACAAAAATAAATGTGCAAAACAAATGCATATAGATAGTGTAAATGATTGACTAGTATTATTGGCATTTACCAATAATAAAGTGCAATGTGCAAAAATAACCATAAATCATATGTAAATATTCAACCTGAAAAGAAAATAAGGTGAAAATAGCCACTGTATGTTCAAACAGTTCAAATAATGGAAGCAGGCTGAAGGTGTAGGTCAGAAACTGTGGACTCTACTGACAGAGTCAAACAAACATAAAGATGGAACAGCAGGTTGAAGCTCTGGAGGGCCTTCACTAGAGATCGACTGCACAATGTATCCCAACGTCTCATTCACCAAAACTAATCATAGGCTCAACCAATCTTAGAAGAAAAAGAGCCTCCACATAAGGTAAAATCAATGTGATCACAAGGAAAATCCAAATAGCCTAATGTTATGGAGCTGGCTCAATGCCACCCAATGTGTTTCGTTCACTAGGACATCTGGGGTATGAGTCAGCTCCCCCACATCATGTAGATATAGATATAGATATAGATAGAGAGAGCATAAATAATCAATAATCCAATAAGCTGTAACCTCCAGTGTCAGTCTGTTCATGGCACCGGAACACATCCAACATTGCCGCTGGTGTGTGCTCCACACCTCGATATGAGTGCCGACATGACGAGAGACACTGGTATTGTGGCATCCAACATGTAATCCAAGTCTCAATCTGGCTAGACAATGTGACACTAGTAACATGGCGTCGACCGTGCTATCCATGCCTCAATATCATTGAACAATGTGGCCCTCAGCCGCGATCTCACGATAACACGGCCAGGTAAGGAGGGAAGCAGTACTGCACCTGCCCCCTACGGCCGCTGCAAGTGTCAGTGTAAAAACACATATGGTCTTTTCAGTTAGCCCATTAAGGCCATGGACTCATGTGCTGGAGGCCACAAAATGTACCTAATTTAAACAAAACATATGAAATTGATCAGTTAAAAAATTGTTGCAAATGGAATTATGATATAAAAATTGTCTCCAATAATGTGGAAATGACCACAGTAGACTGAAGGAAACATTTAAAGGAAAATACAAAGAAAAAAATATGGAAGAAATTAAAAATAAAATAGAAATAAATTACTAATGTTGTTACACCTATGTAAAGAATAAAAATTGAGCACCTAAATGTACAACTAAGGGCCACGTTCAAAGTTAAGCTCTGTTGATAAAGGCATTAATGTCCTATTTGACATTCATACAATATGGCGAATAGGATTTTAGCTCATATATCCAGAATGTTTTTAAGTGTGAAACTCCTCTAATATTAGAATCACCCCTCCAGTGGGGAATAAACTTATCTATGATCTGAAACTGTGTACCAGTCGGGTCCCGATTATGACACCGAAGGTAATGTTTGGGGACACTATGATTGGTCCGACCTTTCTTGATGTTCGCTATAAGCTCGTTCACCGTCACAGAGAACTGACATATGGTACATCCCATGTATTTTTTTTTGCAAGGGCAAGTGAGCAAATAGACTATGTGCCAAGTGGCACAAGTTGTAAAATGTTTCATCTGGTACCTGGTGGTGGTAGACTCGAACGATTCAGATTTTCTCCTACCTCAAGTGTTGTGAAGACGCACATTACACCTGTGGCAGGCATAATAACCCTTCAAATCATGAAAGAATGAAGTTGTGATTGGGGGGTCAATAACATTTGGAGCAACTTTCTCACCTAGGGATGGTGCACCACTATAAATTACTCCGGCTCGGTCAGGAAGGACTAGGCCCAAGAACCTGTCATTCTTAAGGACTCTGCAATGTCTATATTGAAGATGTCCTTTACTTGTCTATATTGGGTAGAAAATGACGTAAAAAATGACAATTTAAACTGATTGTCATGAATCTGTTTAGGATTATCCATCAGTAATGTATTTCTATCTACCAGAGACAACTTATGTATTTCAATATCAATTTCCTCAGCATTATAACCTTTCTCTATAGACTCTATGTTTCAAGACTTGTGACTAGGGATGAGCTTCGAGTTCGAGTCGAACTCATGTTCGACTCGAACATTGGCTGTTCGCAAGTTCGGCGAACAGCGAACAATTTGGGGTGTTCGCGGCAAATTCGAATGCCGCGGAATACCCTTTGAAAGTCTATGGGAGAAGTCAAAAGTGCTAATTTTAAAGGCTTATATGCAAGTTATTGTCATAAAAAGCAGGACCCTGGGGCAGGACCCCTGGGTCCTGCCCCAGGGGACATGGATCAATGCAAAAAAAAGTTTTAAGTTTTTGATTTTAATAATTGCTAAGTCAAACAATAAAAGTGTAATATCCCTTTAAATTTCGTAGCTGGGGGGTGTCTATAGTATGCCTGTAAAGGGGCGCATGGTTCCCGTGTTTAGAACAGTCTGACAGCAAAATGACATTTCGAAGGAAAAAAACCCATTTAAAACTACCCGCGGCTAATGCATTGCCGACAATACACATAGAAGTTCATTGATAAAAATGGCATGGGAATTCCCCACAGGGGAACCCCGAACCAAAATTAAAAAAAAAAAATGATGTGGGAGTCCCCCTAAATTCCATACCAGCCCCTTCAGGTCTGGTATGGATATTAAGGGGAACCCCGGCCAAAATTTAAAAAAAAATGACGTGGGGTTCCCCCTAAATTACATACTAGACCCTTCAGGTCTGGTATGGATTTTAAGCGGAACCCCGCGCCAAAAAAAAAAAACGGCGTGAGGTCCCCCCAATAATCCATATCAGACCCTTATCCGAGCACGCAACCTGGCAGGCCGCAGGAAAAGAGGGTGGACGAGAGTGCGGCCCCCCTCCTGAACTGTACCAGGCCACATGCCCTCAACATTGGGAGGGTGCTTTGGGGTAGCCACCAAAACACCTTGTCCCCATGTTAATGAGGACAAGGGCCTCATCCCCACAACCCTGGCCGGTAGTTGTGGAGGTCTGCGAGCGGGGGGCTTATTGGAATCTGGAAGCCCCCTTTAACAAGGGGACCCCCAGATCCCAGCCCCCCCTGTGTGAAATGGTAAGGGGGTACTTACCCCTACCATTTCACTAAAAAACTGTCAAAAATGTTAAAAATGACAAGAGACACTTTTTGACAATTCCTTTATTTAAATGCTTCTTCTTTCTTCTATCCTCCTTCATCTTCTGGTTCTTCTGGTTCTTCCTCCGGCGTTCTCGTCCAGCATCTCCTCCGCGGCATCTTCTATCTTCTTCCCCTTGGGCCGCTCCGCACCCATGGCATGGGGGGAGGCTCCTGCTTTTCTCTTCATCTTCTTCTTCTTCTCTTCTTCCTTCTTCTCTTCTTCATTTTCTTCTCCGGGCCGCTCCGCATCTATGCCGGCATGGAGGGAGGCTCCCGCTGTGTGATGGCGTCTCCTCGTCTGACGGTTCTTAAATAACGGGGGGCGGGGCCACCCGGTGACCCCGCCCCCTCTGACACACGGGACATGACGGGACTTCCCTGTGGCATTCCCCATGAGGTCACAGGGAAATCCCCTCAAGTCACCATGCGTCAGAGGGGGGCGGGGTCACCGGGTGGCCCCGCCCCCCGTTATTTAAGAACCGTCAGACGAGGAGACGCCGTCACACAGCGGGAGCCTCCCTCCATGTCAGCATGGGTGCGGAGCGGCCCGGAGAAGAAAATGAAGAAGAGAAGAGAAGAAGAGAAGAAGATGAAGAAGAAGATGAAGAGAAGAGCGGGAGCCTCCCCCCATGCCATGGGTGTGGAGCGGCCCAAGGAAAAGAAGATAGAAGATGCTGCGGAGGAGATGCTGGACGAGAACGCCGGAGGAAGAACCAGAAGAGCCAGAAGAACCAGAAGAAGAAGATGAAGGAAGATAGAAGAAAGAAGAAGCATTTAAATAAAGGAATTGTCAAAAACTGTCTCTTGTCATTTTTAACATTTTTGACAGTTTTTTAGTGAAATGGTAGGGGTAAGTACCCCCTTACCATTTCACACAGGGTGGGCAGAATCTGGGGGACCCCTTAAAGGGGGCTTCCAGATTCCGATAAGCCCCCCACCCGCAGACCCCCACAACCACCGGCCAGGGTTGTGGGGATGAGGCCCTTGTCCTCATCAACATGGGGACAAGGTGTTTTGGGGGGCTACCCCAAAGCACCCTCCCAATGTTGAGGGCATGTGGCCTGGTACGGTTCAGGAGCGGGGGGCTGCACTCTCGTCCCCCCTCTTTTCCTGCGGCCTGCCAGGTTGCATGCTCGGATAAGGGTCTGGTATGGATTTTTGGGGGGACCCTATGCCGTTTTTTGTTTTTTTTTGGCGCGGGGTTCCCCTTAAAATCCATACCAGACCTGAAGTGTCTGGTATGGAATTTAGGGGGAACCCCACATCATATTTTTTTTAATTTTGGCCAGGGTTCCCCTTAATATCCATACCAGACCTGAAGGGCCTGGTATGGAATTTAGGGGGACTCCCACGTCATTTTTTTTTTAAATTTTGGTTTGGGGTTGCCCTGTAGGGAATTCCCATGCCATTTTTATCAATGAACTTCTATGTGTATTGTCGGCAATGCAATAGCCGCGAGTAGTTTTAAATGGGTTTTTTCCTTCGAAATGTCATTTTGCTATCAGACTGTTCTAAACACGGGAAACATGCGCCCCTTTACAGGCATACTATAGACACCCTCCAGCTACGAAATTTAAAGGGATATTACACTTTTATTGTTTGACTTTAAGCATTATTAAAATCACTGCTCCTGAAAAAACGGTCGTTTTTAAAACTTTTTTTTGCATTGATCCATGTCCCCTGGGGCAGGACCCAGGTCCCCAAACACTTTTTATGACAATAACTTGCATATAAGCCTTTATAATTAGCACTTTTGATTATTCATGTTCGTGTCCCATAGGCTTTAATGGTGTTCGCGTGTTCGAACAAACTTTTTTCCTGTTCGCATGTTCTGGTGCGAACCGAACAGGGGGGTGTTTGGCTCATCCCTACTTGTGACTGATAATTAAAGTCAGATAGATTGGTACAATTACATTGTAGTTGTAATAATTGACTCCGGGGGACTGACTTCAACCAGGTACTATGATGACAGCTGTCGTCCGGAATATAACCATTCCGGTCCGTAGGCTTGAAATATGTCTTAATTTCAAGCTGATGATTAACAGTAATTTCAAAGCCTAAGAATTTTTTTTTTTTAATAGCTGGTCTCATATGTTAAAGAGATACCCCTGTTGTTATTGTTAAGTTGTACCATAAACTTTTGCAAGTAATCATGGTCACCATTCCATAGGAGGAGGATGTCATCTATGTATCTAGCCCAGAGGACCAACTCAGGCCTCTTAAGGGCATAGACAACATCCTCCTCCCACTGGGCCATAAACAGATTTGCTAAACTGGGGGTAAAGTTTGTCCCCATGGCAACTCCCCTCTGTTGTAAATAAAAATTATTGTTAAACCAAAAGTAATTTTGTTTGATCTCAAACCTTAAAAGTTCCATAATGTAATCCTGCTGGAGCGGAGGGAGAGTACCATCCATGGAGAAGTAATGATTTACAGCTGCAAACCCAAGATGATGGGAAATACATGTATATAAGGCGTCAGCATCTGCCGTAACAAGCAAATAGTTACCATGATAGTCAATATTCTCTAAAAATCTAATATTGTCTTTGGTATCCCTCAATTCAGAGAGTGCTCATCTGACAAGGTATTGTAGATAAAAATCTATGTATCGCTCTAGGCAGGATGTGACAGAATCAATCCTGCTAACTACCAGATGGGGATGTATGGGGTCCTTATGTACTTTGGGGAGTTAGTACACAACAAAGATCCTGGGAGCAAGTGGCACCAAATAAGGCCTCTCCTTTTTATCCAAGATCCCCATTCCTAATTCTTTCTCAACTAATTCAGCAAATTACTTCTTATAGCTGGTAGTGGGATCTCTCTGAAGTTGACTATAGGTATTCACGTCATTGAGTAACCTAAACATCTCATTGTGATTATCAGTTTTGTCTAGTATCACAATGCCCACTCCATTATCTGCAGGACGAATGATCACATTTTTCCTTTCACATAACTAAGGCCTACTCTAATATCAGGATGATTGCGTGTTCTTTTGATGGGCAAGTTCTCTAGCTCCTTCAAAACGAAGTCATGGAAGACATTAATAGAGGGAGCAGTGGGGCCCGGAAGAATAAAAAGGGACAAACTGGAGAGGCCTGAATAAACAGTACCCCTAGATACAACTGTGGATTGTTGTCTCATAGGATTGGTGATAAAATATTGTTGTATATTTAGTTTACATATATACTAGTGTACATCTATGAAAGTGCCAAATGTATTCAATTTCTTAGAGAGGACAAATTTTAATCTTTTGTCATAAGTTATTTTTTTCAGCATCTGTTAATTCAGTGTTACTGAGATTGAAAATACCTTGGACCAATAAGTTCTTCTCCTTTTTCCTTTGGATGCGCTGCCCCCCCTCAGGTGCCTCGCTTGGTTCTGGACCTCGTTTGTGGCATTGTGTTTCCCTGGGAAAACTCCCATATTTGTATTGGCCAGGATTGTTCTAATTATAACTGAATGGAGATCTGGCGGGGTTATCCTCATCTCTACCCATAAAAGGATAGGCATTATCCTGTGTCCAGGGCGGACTGACCATTGAGCCACTCGGGCACTGCCCGAGGGCCCTGGTCCACTAGGGGGCCCCATCAGGGTTGCCAGCTCAGTAAATCCAGGGACAGTATGTATAAATCTGTGTTTTTTTTTACATCTGTCTGTGTATACTGTGTGTACATGTATGTGTATACTGTGTGATTGTATACTGTGTGTGTGTACACTGTGTGGCCCCATAATCTCTGATTGCCTGGGGGCCCCATAATCTCCTATTTCCCGGGGGCCCCATGAGTTATCAGTCCGCCCCTGCCTGTGTCTCACATGGATAATCCTCTCTAAGGGGTGAGAAGATATTGTGAGTATGTGTGGGTGAGCTCTGAGGATGGTGATTATGGTGAAAATAATCACCATAATTCCCATTCCACCCATAGGATTGAGGAGACCATTTCATTTCATATGTTTTGTTTGGTTTCATTAAGGTACATTTTGTGGCCTCCAGCGTGCGATTCCATGGCCTTGATTGGCTAACTGAATAGACCATATGTGTTTTTTTACACTGACACTTTCAGCGTCCATAGTGGGTAGGTGCAGTATTGCTTCCCTCTTTACCCGGCCATGTTATTGTGAGATTGTGGCTGAGGGTCACATTGTTCAATCATATTGAGGCAGGGATAGCACACTCTATGCCATGTTACTATTGTCACATTGTCTAGCCAGATCAAGGCTTTAATTACACGTTGGACACCATGCTACCAGTGTCTCTCCGCATGTCAGCACTCGGATCGAGGCATGGAGCGCATGCCAGCGGCCATGTTGGATGTGTTCCGGTGCCATGAAAGGACTGACACTGGAGGTTATAGATAATTGGATTATTGCTTATTTATGCTCTATATATATATATGCACAATGTGGGGGAGATGACTCATACCCCAGATGATGTCCTCGTAGACGAAACGCACTGGGTTGCATTGAGTCAGCTCCATAACATTGCACTATTTGGATTTTTCTTGTGATCACATTGATTTTATGTTTGAACATGTCAGCCTTGATATAAGTGTTCTATGTTTTTTAATATACCTATTTACATTGATTTTATACTATGTGGAAGCTTTTTTTCTGCATTGAGCCAGCTCCATAACATTGCGCTATTTGGGTTTTCCTTGTGATCACATTGATTTTACCTTATGTGGAGGCTCTTTTTCTTCTATGATTGGTTGAGCCTATGATTAGTTTTGGTGAATGAGCCGTTGGGATACATTGTGCAGTCGATCCCCAGTGAAGGCCCTCCAGAGCTTCAACCTGCTGTTCCATCTTTATGTTTGTGTGACTCTTTGCCGCTGGCAGTAGAGTCCACAGTTTCTGACCTACACCTTCAGCCTGCTTCTGTTATTTGAACTGTTTGACCATACCGTGGCTATTTTTACCTCATTTTCTTTTCAGGTTGAATGTTCACATATGCTTTATGGTTATTTTTGCAAATTGCACTTTATTATTGGTATATGCCAATAATACTAGTCAATCAGTTTACACTATATGCATTTGTTTTGCACATTTATTTTTGTTATTGTATATATGCACTATTGATTAATTTATTTGTTTCATACTTACAATATGATACAACTGCAGCGCTGCACTTTATAACGTTATTTCCTTCACAATTTGTCACATTGTAGTGCTAGCAGCTACATTTTACAGATAGTAGGGCAGTAATTCTTCCATTTATATGCGTTCATACTTTGACACTTATTATTGCTGCTATTTATCATATCAGTTTTTCTTGTTCCCCCTTTCATTATTGAAAGATGGACGTTTTTGACTACAGAAGCACCTGATCTTTTAATACAGATGGTGTATTTGTTACCATAGGCATAGACACTGAACTAGGTGGCTTATTCCTCAGACGAAAAAATGTGATGGTTACTGAACTTCATTTTGAATGGGATATGGCCTTCTTGGAGCAGTATACTAGGGATTGTATAATCCCTAGAGGTTCACACTGGGATGTGCATCCACAGCAAGGCGATTCTTAAACAGAGATTTTGTTTAGATACTTTAATGATGCGGGTATTAATATTTTGAGCTTCCTGATCGACAAAAAACGGATCAGACTAACTACTATAGAGATAAAGAACTTAAAGTGGATGTAAACCAGAATTTTTTTTATCATACTGTAGAGTATAAGATTTCCTATCATTTGAGCCCAGTCTTGCCACACAGAGTTAATCCATCTCTGAGCAATCCTCTTTTATTATTCAGTGAGAAAATTCTTGACAAACTGAAAAAAACTTTGTCAAATACTCCCCCTTGCTGTGAGTGACAGCCTAAGACACAGGCATTATTTTTTAATTCCCTCCCCCACTCCTTTCTTCAGCAGCTCTGCAAGGATTGGCTGTTCCATACCTCAGCATGATTTGGCATGCTGAAGTCATGTGGTTACTTTCCTGTCTTTTCACTGGATGTTAGAGATCATAGCAGAAGTTCAGCAGAATTTCAGTGTTAGAAATAAACAGGAGAAAATGCATATTGACAAGGAGTGTAGAGGTGAGCGTAGAGTCTACTGACATCACGACTCCACCCACCGAGCTCCAGACAACAGACCCACCCACAGAATATCCAGTTTTTCCGGTCTAATAACAGACAGAGGGGAGACATTTGACAGGTAAAGATACATGCAGGAGGCATGTATATCCTTATAGATAACCCCTATGGCAGTAGTTTAGAAAGGATGACATTGGGTTTACATCCACTTTAAAGAGAAACTTTCACCTAATAAAACCTCGGAAGAATATACTTCCCTTTCCACTAATTTGGGAAATCATTTAGAAAAAGAGGAACCAGATAAGCACCTGACCCCCCCCCTTTTTTTTTCTTTTTCTGTTGCTCTTTTTCTGTTTCTTTTTCTTTTATAATAATATAAAAATAATGTGTATTTCTGGGGATTTAACTGAAATGAAACTATATACGATTTTATTTGCAGTTCTGTTTATATTCCTTGTTGAAATATTCAATAAAAACGTATTAGACTGGAAGGGTTACAAAATGTTAGACATTAGTTTAGTCTATAAAGAAAGCAAGGAATGTATGTCTTAGCTGTGGAGATGACAAAGGTTTGGCACACTGTAAAAGAAAAGGAAGCTTCTGCTTAAGTTTAGACAAAACTATTTTGCTGATAATACAGGTGTCTGTGCCCAGCACTGGGTGACATACACATCATTTAGAAATGGACTTTACTGAGTACCCGACATGATGGGGCACCCTCCCCCACCTCCACGTAGTCGCTCATAAGCCGCACAATGGAGGATTATATGTTATCACCCATGAGGCCTGTTGAGGCCTACCCCACCTCCCCACACCACCCCACACAGGGTAACTCAGAAACCCTTATCAACTCGGCTGATCTTTTTAACAAACTGTCAGAACTTCTGGACAGGGGGCTAACCACCACAGCAGCTAAAATTACCAGAGACATTAAGGCAGACTTTCAGAGACTAGGAGACAGGATGGAGGTCATGGAACACAAACTGGAAGACACAGTTGCCAGAACCAATAAAAACTCAGACCACATTCAGGTCTTGCATGAACAACTGGACGAGGCCCTGTCCAAAATTGATGATCTCGAAAATCGTTCGCGAAGGTACAACTTCAGGATAAGGGGGCTCCTGGAGTTGGTAACCGACATAACGGGAGCAGTACAAGACCTCATCATGAGCCTTATTCCAAACATCCCCCCACATAAACTGGAGCTGGATAGAGCACACAGGTCCCTTGGACCCCCGAGAAAATACGGAGCTCCTAAAGACTTTGTGGTGAAGCCTTATTTCTACATGATAAAAGAAGGTCTCATGAAAAGATCCCGCAAGCGAACACCTCTCCTATGCCAAAATCATGCAATTCAAATCTTTGCAGACATCTCCCCATCGGCCATCCAAAAAAGTCTCTAATGCCCCGTACACACGGACGGATTTTCCGATGGAAAATGTCCGATCGGAGCGTGTTGTCGGAAATTCCGACCGTGTGTGGGCTCCATTGGACATTTTCCATCGGATTTTCCGACACACAAAGTTGGAGAGCAGGAGATAAAATTTTCCGACAACAAAATCCGATCGCGTCAATTCCAACCGCGTGTGGCCTGTTCCGACGCACAAAGTGCCACGCATGCTCAGAAGAAATTCCAAGACGGAACAGCTCGTTCTGGTAAACTTAGCGTTCGCAATGGATACAGCACTTTCATCACGCTGCAATGTTAAAAATGGTTTAATACAGCGCACTCTCTTCTTCTTTATAATGTGACAAGAATTAAGTAGTTTTGCTGCTCATATTCACACATACTTCTCACAAAGTTTTATTTTTGTTTTTTTATTGGGATTCCCTGAATATATTGTTATTAGTTGTCACATCTGACATAATTTTTTTTTTTTTTTGGGATTTTAATCCTTTTTTTTTATTTAATGTTTGTATTTTTTCAAAGGCTGATCTTTGTTCAATGTTATTTTTATTTTTACTCCAGAATATTTTTGTGTGTGTTTTGTGTGTCAAGTTACCCCCACACCATATATATCTTTCATTATTTAATCTCCAGGAGATTGTTTGGTGTTGGTGTACCTTGTAAATTTCAAATTGTATATTTGAAATGTACCAGAATCCTCACAAACAAACTGTCATTTTTGAAGTAAAACACATAGGAGAGTATAATTCCAAACAAAAATCCTTTATTAAGGTATCAGAACAAAACAAAGAGGAAGGCAACACTGGATCAACAGAAGAAATTAGCGAAGCCTGGGACCCCCACGGCAGACATCAATTCTTGAACATTAAAATTGGTGGCCTGAGGAGTCCATATGTAAGGGAGGGCAGTCTGGTCCAGAATTCGCAGAGATCTGGATAGCAGCAGATGACATCTGTGTCCCCAGGCTGTGGTACCACAAGAGGCTGCATTTTTTGGCCGACCAGACTGGATCCAGGGTCCTCACTTTCTGGTCTTCCTTTCACTCTTGCTTCCCGGCTGTGGCTGTGCAGTTGGAGATGTGGCAGGAGGAGGAGTAGGACCTGGAGGAGGACTGGGAGGACCTGTAGGAGAGGGAGGACGAGGAGGAGGACCTGCAGGAGGAGGAGGAGGACCATCGCAAAGGTGTGTCTGAGGTGTGATTTGGCCCCTCATATCTTTCTTAAGAGCCTCCGATATGAGCGCCTCACACATGACTTGTTGGCCCTGCTCCATCCTCTGCATTTTATATGCAATGACGGCAGCAATGTCCTCCTCCACGGTCTGTCGTGCTCCCAGGACCTCTGTAGCCCTCCAAAAGAGTTCTCTGCCAGCCTTCTCTAGGGCACTCCTCCTACTGCCACTTTCTCTTTTTAGGGGGGGTGGAGGGACCTGCAGATCAGCCAGCCGGCTAGGCCCGGCCACCTCCTGGCTGAGACTTCCCTGTGTATGAAAAAGGGACATGGTTTTAGTTTTTGCATCAGTACAACATCCTGGGGACATAGATGTCATCTGCTGCTCCGGATCTCTGTGAATCCAGGACTTTCTTGAGCTCCCTCAGATATGTGCTCCTCAGGCCACCAATTAAGATCTTTAAATAGGTGATGTCTGCCATGGGGATAACCTGCTTCACAATTTCCAACAATTGCACCAGTGCTGTCTTCCTCTTTGCTTGGTTCTTGAAATGGGGGTGTTTAATCTCCCACAGACAGGGCAGCTCCCTTAACATATCTACGAATACTGACATGAAGTCATTATCTTTCAGTAGCATATCCATGTTCACTGCAAGACACAACACAAGACAAAGCCTAATGTCAGACAAAACTCTCCTATAATCTTGTTACAATATAGGCCTCAATGTAGAAGCAGTATAGGCACAAATTTGTCTCTTACCTTCGTTCTTAGGATCGGCGCGTCCAATGCTCCTTCCTCCGCTCACAGATCGTACGTAATACGCACGCGTGTTACGCTTTATACACACTGCGCATGCGTGTAACTCCGCCCGCCCCTGATGTTCTTATTGTCTATTCCCCGCCCCTTTTCGTTCGGCGCAGTGGGGGAAGAGCACATGGCGGAGTCACAGCAGGTGCGTGCTAATTATAGGAACGAGGAGGAGGAGGATGAAAGCCCGGATCCGGACACGTCCCGATCCAGAAGGAGACGTTTTAAGGCCACAAATATGTCCTTTGGGGAGATGTTGGAGATGGTGGACATCATGAAGAAGTCCGACTATGACGGAAAGTATGGGCCTTACCCCAACCCCAATATGAGAAAGGCCAAGATCATGGCGAAAGTGGTCAAAAGTCTTCACAAGAATTTCGGGGTACGAAGATCGAAAGATCAGCTAAGGAAGCGGTGGTCGGACCTGAAATTGAGAGAGCCAGAGCAGTACCGAAAGATCCAGGGAGTGCTGTAAAAAAGTAAGTAGTTTTGCTGTGTTCCTATTCTTTCTGTCTTTATTCCGTTCGTGCTGCTCCATATGCTTTTATTCATTGTAACGTTTAAAAGGGCAACTTTAATGTTCATGGTGGGCCCATTATTCATTCGTATCAAACATTTTTCTTTCGGCCTCTAAAACACCATTGTTTAGGCCATATGCATTTTCTCACATTTTTTTTGGGCCTATTTGGATGCCATATATGTGTTTGTGTAGATGGGTTTGTTACTCAAATGAAATGCAAACTAGATTCTGTGTAAGGAGAGGACACTGAGCAGCTGTTTTCACATCTGGACACTGGAGCACTAGTGTGGGACCCCAGAACACCATTTTTATTAGGGGGGCCACACAGGTGCTCCAGTGTATACTATAGGAGGGGCTACATCTGTGAAGCTTGTACCAAACAGGTAAAGTATTGCAGCTTGACAAAGGCCAATAAAAAAAACACATGTTGGAACTCTGCCAAAATAGACAATTGTACCCCACTTCCAAGAAATGTTTCCTATTTCTAGTTCTGCCATCAAATATCTGTGTGCTAATTATACCATTTTTGTGTTACATAGGGGAGAAAAGACTCGGAGGACACCCCTCATCCGAGGAGACCACAGACCCCCCACCTCTGGAAGAAGGGGAACTAACACCAACCCAAGAAGAGCAGGAGGAAGAAGAAGATGTGGTGGAGATTGGCACCACAACAGGTGAGTGTCTGCGAACACAGACTCAGGTAAAAGAGATGGATGGTGGCAGATTTTTGATACCTGTTTTTGTTTTGTTTCTCTCTTTTTAGGTGATCGTGATGTGAGGGATCCAGATCCTTTCACATCAGAAAGTGCCCAGATCCTGATCGGGGAGATCATGGGGTGTAATGTAGAACTGCAAAACATACAGCAAAAAATCAATGATGTGATTAAAAAAATAATAACATCATTGATGTTTTGAGATGAATTTAAAACCCCCACAAAATCACTTTTTGGATTGTGGTCCAATCTTTTAAAACTTTTTGCAATGTTTTGAAAAGCCAAATTTGGAGGATGCACACAGTGTGTCAACATGTGCTATCTGCCATCACAGGAGATCAATGGACGCGTTTTGGGGGTGCAACCCCTTCCTCAATTATAAAGTAGCGTTGAGGAAGGGCTTGCTCCCCCAAAACATGTCCCTTGATCCCCCCTGATGGCAGATAGCACATGTTGACATTGGTAAATTGGTGTGCTTCTTCCAAATTTGGCTTTTCCAGGGGTGATTTCCCCCCATCTGAACGCTATATCAAACAAAATTCCTAAATACTGATGTCTGATATAGCCTTCAGGTTTTACCTAATGTGAACTTTGTAAGTTCAAGTTTTTTGGCTTTCTTGTTGGTTTTACACAGGCCTGTTTTATCTTAAATGGACATTTCGATTTTTGATAATGCTACTCCAAAAATTGTTATACAACAAACATGTTGGTTTGTTTTAAAAACCTTTGGTAAATGCACATGTGATTGTGCAGGTATAAAAAAGTTGGTTACTCAAGAATGTGTGGATTATTGTCTCAACACTACAACACTTTTGGGGTGATGTAATTGCTGTTTTCAGCAAAAATGGGGGTTATTTCCTAAGGGCAAATCCTCTTTGCACTACAAGTGCAGTTTCAGTGCAGTTGCAAGTGCACTTGTAGTGAAATGTGTTTTTGCATTTAGGAAATAACAGCCAACAGTGCTTTGTATAAGGTTACACAATCACGCCATTTTCTGCACTCAAAACATTTCTGTCAGGGTCAGCTAAAACAAACACAAGCAGTAAATGTCCACAAAGAATTTCTTTTTTTTGTTATTATAAAAAGGCTTCACAGATTGTCTGGCATATTGATAGCCCCCCTACCCGCAAAGAACTCCAGGTAGCGTAACCGGACATCACGGGCACTCAGGGAGGGCAAGCCAGGACGGCCATTTTCAAGCGCCCTCAGTGTGGTTTGATGTATGATTCCGGCCTCAGGCCCAACTGAGCCAGCATAGTTGGCCGAATGTTTCCTTAAAAAGTTATGGAGAACACAGCATGCAAGTATAATATGGTTCAGTTTATTCTCCGCCATATGGATGGGTGTCATAAATAGGCGGAACCGGCTGGCCAGGATTCCAAATGTGTTCTCCACCACTCTTCGGGCTCTGGCCAGCCAGTAATTAAAAACCCTCTGTTCCGGGGTGAGGGTCCTCATTGGGAATGGCCGCATCAGGTGGTCCCCCAGCGCAAAGGCTTCATCAGCAACAAACACAAATGGGAGTCCTTCAACATTGTCCTCTGGAGCTGGCAAGTCCAAGCTGCCATTCTGGAGATGCCTGTAGAACTTCGTCTGGGCGATGACTCCACCATCGGACATCCGGCCATTCTTCCCCACGTCCACATACAAGAAGTCGTAATTAGCCGACACCACCGCCAACATCACTATACTAGTGAACCCCTTGTAATTATAATAGTACGACCCCGAGTTGGGTGGTGAGACGATGTGGACGTGTTTCCCATCAATTACCCCTCCGCAGTTAGGAAAGTCCCACCGCTGGGCAAAGTGGGAGGCCACAGTCTGCCATTCCTGTGGCGTGGAAGGAAACTGTTGAGGAAAAAACAATAAACATTACTATTTTTACTCTGAAACATGGCAAGCAGATTAGACACAAACATTATGGGGCAACCTCCAGATAGCATTTATTAAGGGGAATTTAACAACGCCAAAGTATAAGGTACACCTATCATATTCCCCCCCCCCCCCTCTCATGGGCCATTTCTAACATTATAAGGGTGTGTGGAAATCTTGGACAGGTAACCCTCTTCACTTCATTGAGAGATGAATGCCTAAATACAGGGTATTACTTGGAACAGCCCCTCCTTAGTTACACTGGACAGGTAAGAAGTGTCATAATACAAAGATATAAATACACATTGTACACATTTGAGGACATTTGGACATTCTGCTATTACCTATCAAGATAATAATAGGATCCCAAAACTTTAAACAGTACCATTTGAAAGTATACAGGCAGACCCTTGAACTACATGCTTTGGGGAATTCATCTATAAATCTGACCAGTAAAGAGGTGGGTATAGTGTGTATGGGTTTGGCAAAGTCAGCAGATAGATGATTGAGGATAGAGAATTGGGATCAGCTGAATTAGCAGTTGGGGGAGGGAGGGTTACAAAAAATTATTTGGGGACACCACAAAAAAAAAAGCCTCTGGCACTCTGCCTGAATTTAAAGCTAAAATCACATTTCAAAACATTTCAGGGGGTGTTTGGGGTAAAGCACTACTTTGGAGCAGATAAAATACATTGTTAAGTGACTACATGAGGTGAATATAGGGCCAGGAGACACCATGCTGGGGAGGTTATTGAAGGGCAAATATGTATGAAGGACCTAAAATAATAATTACATAAAAATCCAGCATGCATGAGAACAAAGGGGACATTCACAGCATATTACAATCATGGTAATTAGGGAATGAGGAAAGAAATACAATATATTATCAAACATTCAATACAATAAAATGTGATATAAAAGGATAAAAATCTTACCTTCATATACTCCTTCTGCAGGACCTGGATGATGGCAGAACAGGTCTCTGGGATACTGATACCCAGAGCCTGGGGGGAGATGCCTGTCGAGAACTTCAAGTCCTGCAGGCTTCTCCCTGTCGCCAAATACCGCAGGGTAGCGACTAGCCTCTGCTCTGGAGTGATGGCTTGCCTCATGCAGGTATCCTGCCTGCTGATATAGGGGGTCAGCGAAGCCAGCAGACGGTGAAACACGGGGTCCGTCATCCTGAGAAAGTTCCTGAAATCATCAGGATTATTCTCACGGATCTCATGGAGCAAAGGCATATGACAGAACTGGTCAAGCTGAAGCAACCAATTCTTGATCCATGAACTCCTCCTCACCCTGTTCATGGACTGGACTTGTGTCAAGGTCAGGACCCCAACACCAAGCCCCCACACAGCACGAACTCTACGAGGAGTACGCATACGAATCATGGCTAGAAAACGGTCGGCTGCTCAGAACGAAGTAACAGAACGCACTGAAGAACAGCAAGGCCTGTGAAGAGCGACCTGAAAAACAGTAACGAATGAACAAGAATACAATGACAAGTCAAGGGTACTTGCTGCACGCACTGAAGAGCAGATACAAATCCACAAGCACAAACTGAACGGCAGAAAACGATCTGAAAGCCACGAGTCTGAAAAAGCACGAATCGTCTCTCACCAAACTTTTACTAACACGAGATTAGCAAAAGGAGCCCAAAGGGTGCCGCGCTTGGTTCTGAACCGGCCTTTTCTAGTCTCGTCGTACGTGGTGTACGTGACCGCGTGGTTGGCGATCGGAAATTCCAACAACTTTGTGCGACCGTGTGTAGACAAAAAAAATTTGAGCCAACATCTGTCGGAAAAAATCCTAGGATTTTGTTGTCGGAATGTCCAAACAAAGTCCAACCGTGTGTACGCCCTATTAGACCCCTACTAGCGGTCCTTTCACAGAAAGAAATTAAATATTGGTGGACATTCCCATTTGCCCTTAGGTTTACCTTCAAATCCAAGACATACTCCTTTTCCAATCTCCAGGAAGGAGAGAAACTTCTACTGGGCCTGAAATTGATCACATTGGGCCCACCACAAACCCCAATGAATCTCCACTCGCCACAAAATGACTAACACCCTCCAGCCCCATCTCACCAGTATGGAACAAATCCAACTTCAAGCATTCCAAGGAAGGTAGACCCCCCTGATACCGCAGGAGGACTGAATGCACACTCATCCTTATTTTCAGGCCTGCTCGGCCTTATTCGAGACTATGTTACACAATGTGCCTTTCCGAAGCACCACCACAATCTTACTTCAAGTTACTCTTCTCTTCACAAGATATATCAGTTTGAACAGTTTATGACAGATTTTGATTTTTTTCCAGGGACTCATCAATGCAACTACGAACCAAAGACTCCCTATCTAGTAAACGTGATCCCATCCAGAATCCCAAAGGCAAAGGACCAAATTTCTTGGGGCGGGACTCAACCCCGGGAACTCACCCACATTCTTATACTATTGACACTGGGCCTTCCCTCTAGAACCCTCCTGAATATCCCAACTCCCCCTCCCCCCTAAATTACCTGCTAGTCTCCCATAGCACTACTTACCCCCTCCCCTTGTCTCCCCTAATCACCTCCACGCATGTCCAACGTAGTGTACCTACTGCATTGAATGAGTCGTAGTCGGAGTTTTTGTCTTTAATGTTTTTACATTTATATGTTTTGGTGTGCCTCGGCCGGGGTAATACAATGTTGTGCCCCACCTATCCAATGGTCTTGGTTTTCCTGAGGCCATTTGGTAGGACCTGAACTCAAGTAGAGGCTGAATCTACTGTACATTACACGTACAGCAAGTCATTGCACTACTTCTGTCCATCTAAGCCTCTAGAAGGCTCTTCCCCTCCTCTCTTGTCTCTTATCCTTCTTCTTTCCTCTCCTAATCTTCTCTGTTTTGCCAGTCTCCGGGACCCTCCTGCTCACGCTGCTCAGACCAGGAAGCACAATCCTAGCAGGAATGGATACCGGATGAGATCCACAAATATCTCTGAGGTAGGTGACAAGGTAACGACAGAGAGCTTTCCACCCCTGCTCAATGGCTGACAACACTACATCCCCCCCCCCCTGCGGGTTGCTTCACACAACGCACAGGGGATGAACTCCCTGATCAAGCTTCGAAAAATCTTACAGTTCATGCATTACCAAAAAAATGATATAGTCCTACTTCAGGAGACCCACTTTCCAATGCTTTTTAATCCTTCCTTTCTACAGTACATGCCAAATTCCCGGTGTTTTTCTTAGCCAACGCTGAGGACAAAACCAAAGGGGTGGCGATCCTGTTATCCAAGAACTGCAAGTTCACACCACAACTAGAACACAGGGACCCGGAGGGCAGGTTCATCCTCATAAAGGGCACAGTAGACAACCAACTATACTCACTTGTCTCCTATTATGTGCCCAATCAGGGCCAAGCGACATTCTTTCAGCTTATGCTAAAAACACTGGCCCCTATGGTAAGCGGGACTGTCATTTATGGGGGGGGATTCCAACACCGCCCTTGATCAGGGACTAGACAAAACCAGACCTCCAGGTTCCCAGCTCATTCACCCACCCAAAAGGAGGCTTAAAATAGCCAAATTGATACACCAATATGGCATAGCGGACACGTGGAGAGAACTAAACACAAACAAAAAGGATTACACACACTATTCCCACTGCATCAATCCTACGCTAGGATTTATCACATCTTTATTTCCACATCTAAAACCCCAGACATGATCAAGTCATCCATAAGGGACACAGGTTGGTCCGATCATTCCATAGTTCTTCTCTCCCTGAAAAGAAGCTCCAGCTGGCCCAACCTCCTTCAGTGGAGACTAAACAAATCCCTACACAGCGACCCAGTCAGGGCCTCATAAATTGAAAAGGCCAATAAAGAATATTTCTGCTTCAACACAACAGTAGAGGTATCGGTGGAAACACTTTGGGCCTCTCACAAGGCCACCATTCACGGCAAATTGATCCAACTATCCACCCAGGTGAAAAAATAACAAATTATTGATATAGAAAGGCTAGAAACAGAATTTAATAATTTACGCAAACTTCGCAAACAGGACCCCAAACAGGTCCCCATAGACAAATTAGACATGTCACTCCTATCCCTAAACGTTGCCCTTACATCCAAAGCTGAAAAACATATCTGATGGAGTGGAGCTAAATTCTACCACCAGAGGGACACAATCGGCTGTATGTTGGCGGCCAAACTGACATCCCAAACCAGACAGCGAAACCTACCCAAAATATGTGTCACGGGCAATCATCACACTTCCAATCCACAACACATTATGGAAACCTTTCACCGTTTCTATGAGAAATTATAAAGCGCAGATAACAATGATGATGAGTCCTACTTGAACTCTTTCTTGGACTAACTTCCAATCCCGAAGATAGAACCCAGACATCGCGACATCCTAGAGTCTCCGATTACAGCAGAGGAAGCGCTAGATGTCATCAAACGTCTAAAGAGAGGCTCCGCCCCTGGACCAGATGGAGTCTCCATAACCTACTATAAAACGTTCGCACAGACTCTAGCCCAGTCCCTCACATGCTTATTTAATGCTAAAACAAATGGGGGAACCCCTAGATAGACACCTCAATTGGGCTTACATATCTGTAATACCTAAACCACATAAGGACCAATGAGAGGTAGGAAACTATAGGCCCATATCGCTAATAAATAACAATATGAAAAACCTTGCGGACCACATAGCCTCCTTTATAAGCCTATACATTCACAAGGATCAAGTGGGATTTATCCCAGGCAGGCAGGGGCCAGACCAAATTCAAAGAGCGACAGATATCATTTCCATTTTGCAATGGGATGGACCCAGGGGACATGCCAGGAAGGGATACTCCTTTCACTTGACCTCCAGAAGGCATTTGACTCGGTCTCCTGGCCATACTTGTTCACCATCTTGCAACGCTGGGGTTTTGGTTAGAATTTCATTGGCTTAATGGCAGCACTATACTCCAACCCAGTAGCAAGAATAAGACTGCAGGGTTGTTACTCTGACAACATAAAAATAGCCAGAGGGACCAGACAAGGATGCCCCCTGTCACCCCTTATATTCGCGATAGCCATAGAAACTCTGGCAATTGCCATTCGCACCAAAATGGATATACAGGGGGTGTCATGTGGCCCGCAGACACACAAATGCACTCTATTTGCGGATGATCTATTGCTCTTCGTATCTCCTCACTATCTTATCTTTCCTCCCTGTAGTACTCTTAGCGTTGAGTACGCTACAACAAACTCAAGGACCATATATCCTATGGCCCCCCAGGATTAATAGTCTTATATAGTCCGACGCTTAGTTGGCCACTATCCCCCTGTGAAGTTAGACATTTGCTTAGTCCCCATTACTTGCAATTTTTCCTTCCACTTTAACCACTTCAATACTGGACACTTATACACCTTCCTGCCCAGACCAATTTTCAGCTTTCAGCACTGTCACACTTTGAATGACAATTGCACGGCCATGCTACACTGTAACCAAACTACATTTTCATCATTTTTTTCCCACAAATAGAGCTTTCTTTTGGTGGTATTTGATCACCTCTGTGATTTTTATTTTCTGCTAAAAAAAAATAAAAAAGACCGAATATTTTGAAAAAAAATGTTTTTTTTTGTTTCTGTTACAAAACTTTGTAAATAAGTAGGTTTTCTCCTTCACTGATGGGCACTAATGGGGCTGCACTGACAGGCACTGATAAGGCGGCACTGATGGGCACTGATGAGGTGGCACCAATTAGGTGGCACTGATGAGGTGGCACTGATGGGCACTGATGATGGGCACTAATATGCGGCACTGATGGGACACTGAAAGGTGGCATGGATGGGCACTGATAGGCAGCACGAATGGGTACTGATAGGCGGCACGGATGGACACTGATAGGCGGCACAGAAGGGCACTGATAGGTGGCACGGATGGGCACTGATAGGTGACACTGATGTACAGTAATTGATGGTACGGATGGATGCCAATCAGTGCCAAACAATAATGCCTGCCAATCAGTGATGCCCATTGTGGGCACTGATTGGCATCCATTGTGGGCACTGATTGGCATCCATTGTGGGCACTGCGTGACATCCCTGGTGGTCCTAGTGGCATCCCTGGTGGTCCTAGTGGCATCCCTGGTGGTCCAGTGTGGGCATCCTCAGGGGGCTGCGCTGATAATCAATCAGCACAGACCACCCTGTGAAAGGAGCAGTCGATCTGACAGACGCGAGTGAGGAAAAGCTGATCAACAGCTCTTCCTGTTTACACTGTGATCAGCTGTGATTGGACACGTCTGATCACATGGTAAAGAATCTCTGTCAGAGACTCCTTTCCTAGATCGGTGTTGCAGTGTGTCAGACAGACACACCACACCACCGATCGCCACGATGCGCGCCCCCACGAGCGTGCGGCGGCTGTTATCCTACTGGACGTCATATGATGTCTCGTCAGGATATTGAAACCCCTTTGCCGCCATCATTTTGCTATATGGCGATTGGCAAGTGGTTAAGTATTTCCGGTAGACTAAGCTTGATAGCATTTGGTTTAAATTTTCACGATACTTTTTTAGCCTCTGCTAGAATGACCTCAAACGATCTCTAAAGAAATACACTTGGATATCCAAATCTTGACTTACTGTTATATCGTTGTACTATTTGATGCAATCCCTTGTATGTTTATGTTTCAAACTAAATAAATCATATTGGAAGAAGAAATGGACTTTACACGCCATTGTAGCGGAAACAATGTTACAGTAGAAAAGGAAACAGCAGAAATGGAGACCTCAAATTCTACTATACCAGTTACTGAAAAGAGCCTCTCAATATCACGTAAGTGATGATTATGGAAGATCTCCTGAATCCTTTGGGTGGAATGGGAATTATGGCGATTATTATCGCAATAATCACCATCCGCAGAGGTAACCCAGATGTACTTCCAATCGCTTCTCACCCCGTAGAGGGGATTATCCGTGTGAGACATGGGATGATTCCTATCCTTATATGGGTAGAGATGAGGATAACCATGCCAGATCTCCATTGAGTTATAATCAGAACAATCCTGGCCAATACAAATATGGGGGCTTTCCCAGGGAAACACAAGACCACAAGTGAGGCACTCGAAGGGGGGCAGAGCATCCAAAGGAAAAAGGAGAAGAACTTAGTAGGCCAAGGTATTTTCAATCCCAGTAACATTGAATTAACAGATGCTGAAAAAATAACTCTTGACAAAGGATTCAAATTTGTTCCCCCTGGGAGCGTGGCTTGACCTCACGCAAATATGTGGGAGGAGAAAGCCTACCTTCAGTGCAGCAGCCAAGCCTCAATGACCTCCACACCATCATCGCAGACATAAAAGACACGCTGTCGGTCACCATATAGGATCTCCACCTTGACATCTAGGCTCTCACAGGGAAAGTGCATGTGGTAGAAAAAGTGACAGCGCAACAAGGAAAGGCTATCCACCAAGTTTCTCACAAAGTGGACAATCACACAGCGCAACTGAGAGATCTTCAGCACCATGTAGAAGACCTTGACAACAGAGGTAGGAGACCTCTGGTAACATAACTTCCCGGTGCGTGGGCTGCCTGCGTCAGTGGACACTGACCAACTCTCATCCACGGTAGTGGGCATCTCCAATAACCTGCTCGATAGGCCCCTTACAACACCAATTGAGAGAGTGGATGCATCGAGCCCTTATGCCGCGTACACACGGTCTGACTTTCCGGCATACTTGGTCCGGCGGACCAGAGTGTGCCGGACAATCCGCCCGTGTGTAGGACCTAGATTTGAAAAAAGTTTTAAATCTTTCCGCCGGACTCAGTTTCGGGCGGAAAGTCCGCTCGTGTGTGTGCTGGTCCGACGGAAAGCCCGCTCGTCTGTATGCTGGTCCGACTGACCAGATACAACACGAGGGCAGGGTACTGCATCTCGCGCTCGCTGCAATAGGAAAAACACATTTTCCTAATGCAGCGAGCGTGGGGCATACCAGGCCCTTAGGTCTGGTATGGATTATAAAGGGAACCCCTTACGCCGAAAAAACGGCGTGGGGTCCCCCCCTAAAATCCATACCGGACCCCGATCCGAGCACGCAGCCTGGCCGGTCAGGAAAGGGGGTGGGGACGAGCGAGCGCCCCCCCCCCTTGAACCGTACCAGACCGCATGCCCTCAACATGGGGGGTGGGTGCTTTGGGGGAGGGGGGCGCCCTGCGGGGCCCCCCACCCCAAAGCACCTTGTCCCCATGTTGATGAGGACAAGGGCCTCTTCCCAACAACCCTGGCCTTTGGTTGTCGGGGTCTACGGGTGGGGGCTTATCGGAATCTGGGAGCCCCCTTTAATAAGGGGGCCCCCAGATCCCGGCCCCCCACCCTATGTGAATGAGTATGGGATACATGGTACCCCAACATCACCCAGTGTCAACATCTGGAGAAGAGAAGAGAAGACAAGAAGCCCAGAAGTCCGGACCTCTGCTGGCAAGAGAGCTACCTGAAGACAGCAGAGGAGCCGGCCGAAGAACTGGAGAGAAGAGAGCGGAGAAGAACCAACCGGACGCCGGGAGAAGATGAAGCGGAGGGACCCCCGAAGCCGGAGGAAGATCCCCCCCCTGGAGCTGTTTAATAAAATATTTTAAAAACCTGTGTAGTGTGTTTTATTACTAATGCCGCGTACACACGGTCGTACTTTTCGTCTACAAAAGTCGGACAGCCTGTCCGACAGACTTCCGGCAGACTTTCGGTGGACTTGCGGCGGACTTGCGGCCTACTTTCTAACGAACGGACTTGCCTACACACGACCACACAAAAGTCTAACGGATTCGTACGTGATGACGTACACCGGACTAAAATAAGGAAGTTCATAGCCAGTAGCCAATAGGTGCCCTAGCGTGGCTTTTTGTCCGTCGGACTAGCACACAGACGAGCGGATTTCGGGGTCCGTCGTAGTTACGAAGTAAAGTTTTAAAACATGTTTCAAATCTAAAGTACGTCGGATTTGAGGCTAAAAAAGTCAGTTGAAAGTCCGGAGAAGCCCACACACGATCGGATTACCAGCCAGCTTTAGTCCATCAGCGTCCGTTGGACTTTTGTAGACGAAAAGTAGGACCGTGTGTACGCGGCATTACACTTTTTCCCTAGGTGAATTGGTAGGGGTACCATGTACCCCATACTCATTCACATAGGGTGGGGGGCCGGGATCTGGGGCACCCCTTATTAAAGGGGGCTCCCAGATTCCGATAAGCCCCCGCCCGCAGACCCCGACAACCAACGGCCAGGGTTGTCGGGAAGAGGCCCTTGTCCTCATCAACATGGGGACAAGGTGCTTTGGGGTGGGGGGGCCTTGCAGGGCGCCCCCTCCCCCAAAGCACCCACCCCCCATGTTGAGGGTATGCGGCCTGGTACGGTTCAGGAGGGGGGGGGGCGCTCGCTCGTCCCCACCCCCTTTCCTGGCCGGCCAGGCTGCGTGCTCGGATCGGGGTCTGGTATGGATTTTAGGGGGGACCCCACGCCGTTTTTTCGGCGTAGGGGGTTCCCTTTATAATCCATACCAGACCTAAGGGCCTGGTATGCCCCGCGACGGGGCTTGCAAGGTGTCAATCTCGCCGATAAAAGCGGCAAGATTGACATCCTTTTCTAGTCCCGTCGCACCTGAGTCACGTTCAAAATGAACGGACTTGTCCGTGTGTGGGCAAGTCCGTTCATTCTGAAAGTCCGCCGGAACTCCGGCGAAAGTCCGTCGGAAAGACGGGCGGACTTAGCCCGCCGGAAAGTCCGGGCATGTGTGGGCAAGTCCGTCCGTTTTAAAGTCCGGCGCACCTGGTGGACAAAGTCCGTCGGAAAGTGTGCCGGACCAAGTAGGATAGAAAGTCCGACCGTGTGTACGCGGCATTAGACCCAAAGGAAGATAGACTGAACCCCCCCACAAGATGTCGTGTGATGTATCGTTCGTCAATTACAAGCTTAAAGAGGAGATTTTAAGAAAAGCATGCAACAGAATATAGCTTACACATGGGGGAGTAGACATAAATGTATACCAAGATCTCTCCAACTTCACACTCCAGCATCGCAGGGATCTGTGCCCCCTGCTGGATACCTTACACACCAGAGGTATACAGTAGAAATTGCCCTTCTGCCTATCAGCCACCATTCTGTGACACATTGGGGATACCTTTGATTGATGTACCAAACTGGTATGCGGAATTTCACACCACTCCACCGAGATGAGACCTAAGACAGGAAAAACCCATGAGAGCCCAGGACCAGAGATATCGCCACCAATGCTCCCCATCAGGAGCCAGGTTTCCAGACACCCGCAGGGCTCCCTCACATCCTTTAAGTTGCATAAATAATATGGTTACAGATATACCCTATTTAGAGGTAACCCCATACTATTTTGACATCTATACCAATCTTATAATAGCAAAGACTTTCCCCGCCTCCAGACCGCCTCACACTAACCAGGCACCATTATCTATTTGCATCGTGGTGATTCTCCCCAAAAGACATAATAAGACTATACCTCATCTCCTGGGTAAAATCAGCAGGCGAATTATCGGGGACTCCTTTATCCCTTGCTACTTCACCACATATATGCATAGGCAGACCTCTAAGTAAAAAGGTTCTAATGGGTATATAACCACAATACCATATTCAATGCCCCAACTTCAAACACTGTATCTCGATAAGAGGACCCGGACCCAGACACACTAATCACTACATGTGCCCTATCCGGGGAAACAATGTTCAAACTGATCTCAGACTTACCCAGGTCACCTTAAATACAGGCAGGGACCTGAGAGATGCTGTAAATATATACTTGCACATAAATTTAGATGCGTTAGTACAGGCACGTGTATATGGTTAGATATAGTAGTCATAAGAGAATCCATCTAACATATGAACACAAGCCGAATATTTTTTGGTTCACCAAGTTGATTACTTATGTTTTATAACTTACTGTTATTTTGTTATTTAACTAACAGAGTTGAACGCGGACCCTTCTATACACGTGTCATCACTATTCTTCCCGCTCTTAACTCCCTAATTCACCCACCTCCTACAATATACTCAACAAAGGACCTCCACATAAACAGTTTCTCATTAACTCCTGTTGCAGGCGGGATATCATGAAATCGCCCTTGCTCTCTTCTCACTAGGACCCCCACACAGTGGTAATTTGTCTGCACCTGAGATCCTAAACCTTTATGTCACCGCTAATCCACTGTTTTACTCCAACGTCATCCCTTTGATAACACCCCCATCCAGGACAGGTGGGCAGGTTCCCTCTGTTGTCAGAAGTTCCCAACAAGGAGTCTTCTCCTCTGTCATCCCCTCACCTCATTCCCCACCTTCTTTCTCCCCCCTTCCTCACAAGTGACTATATTGCATATCCACATCATATCATTGTACCCATAATGAACACTAAGACCTCCATTACACCTCACCCAAGGGTCAAGCTATACTCCTTAAACACTAGAGGGCTTAATACACCAGAAAAACGATCCAAACTCTTATTATCTCTATGCAAAAATTAAACAGATGTAATTTTCATCCAGGAAACCAACTTTAGATCTGACACTATCCCTAAACTCTATAACAACCACTACCCTACAGTTTTTCATGCCTCCAATCCTGACTCAAAATCAAAAGGAGTCTCCATTCTGATCTCCAATAATTGCCCACTGAAAGTTACTGAAACTCTTATGGACGAACAAGGCCTATATATGTTCCTCAAAGGGGAAACATGGGGCATACTTTAAACCCTGGAAAACATTTATGCCCCCAACCAACAACACGTACACTTTTTTTCCATACTACACTGCAGCTTCTCACCTCCTTTTACTTGGAAATACTGATCTTGGGTGGGTACTTTAACCTGGCTCCCCCCCTCACCACAAGACACTTCCTCCGGGTCCTCCTTGTTACCACATAGAGCTCTAAGAGCAATAAAAATACAACTCAGCAATATACTCCTTCATGACACCTGGTGCACCCTACACTCCAATTCCTAAGACTGTAATTTTTTCTCACCACCGCACAATAGTTACTCTAGGTCAGACTATTTTTTCAAAACCCAAAATGACCTTCCACTTCTCTTAAATGCATTGATTGAGCCTATGGTCCTTTCGGATCATAACCCTGTCTCTATGACATTAACGTTCCCAGATAAGATCGCAAGACAACCAATCTGGCACTTAGACAACTCCCTCCTAACTGATCCTACTACCATCTCAAAAATAAAAATAAAAACAATTTTTCTCTGAAAATGATACCTCAGAAACCTCCTCCGTGTCACAATGGGCTGCACATAAATGCACGATAAGGGGAGAATTTATCTCCATAGCCTCCAAAGACTAAAAAGACAGACTAGCAAAGATGAATGAAATTACGGAATGCAACCGCTCATTTGAGCAAGCACATAAACAATTATTAGCCGTCAAAACACTATACGACCTGTTACGAGCAAGGAATGAACTGCTAGAAGAGCTAGGGAAGCTGGCTAAACATAAATACATATTATCACAAAAGTTATTCTACGACTGTGCCAATAAATCCGAAAAATTACTAGTCAAAGCCTTTCGAACCAGAAAGGCAGCGACAACTATGCACTCAATCACAGACCCTAAAGGACATAAGATTGTCCCTTCAGAAGGTATAGTGGAACAATTTGCCCAATACTATTCTTCTTTGTACAATATTACCACCCTATATGCAAAGACAGAACAGACTGAAAGGCGCCAATTGATAAAGAAGTTCCTATAACAATACGGCCCTATCCCTCTGATGTCCTCTGAAGTGTCAGAGTTGGAACACGCTCTATCGTTGGAGGAAGTCGTCCAGGTTCTGAAACAAATCAAACTGGGTAAAAGCCCAGGCCCAGACGGGCTCACGCTAAGCTATAACAAGACATTCGCAGACATCCTAATACCCCACTTCCTTAAAACGTTTAACGCATTTTCCTCATCATCACTTCCAAACCGAGACCTCTTAGAAGCCCACATTACGGTGATTTCAAAACCAAACAAAGATCCCACCATTGTATCAAATTACAGGCCCATCTCCCTTCTAAATATAGATGTGAAGATATATGCAAAAATACTTGCCAACCGCCTTCTCCCCCTACTCCCCAAATTAATAGGCCTAGACCAGATGGGCTTCATTCTGGGTTGGGAAGCAGGGGACAACACCCTTAAAACCATCAGCATACATCACTGGATATCATCCTCCCACCGACCTGGCTTCTTCATCTCGCTGGATGCCCGTTGCCTCACCTTATATTTTTCTTAACACTAGAACCCATACTACGCAGATTAAGAGCCAACCCAGATATAAAAGGAGTTGAAATAGCTGGTCACACCCACAAATTAGTCGCCTATGCAGATGACATTCTATTGTTTCTCACCAACCCCATTAGAACAATCCCTAACTTACTTAAAGATTTTGATTTATTCAAAACTTTATTGAATCTTCAAAAAAAAATTGGCGGTGTGAAGGAATCACTCTGACACAACGGGCGAACCACTGTGGCTCACAGCAAACAGAGGCACCCAAATTCAGTATCCACGGCAAGGGGAGACTTAGGAGAACGACTGGAGCAAGATGTCCAAACAGAAAGAGAGACAGGACCAGAGGAAACTCACGGAGTTCTTCCCTCCTGTGACAGGTGGGCAGATCCAAGATGGCGCCCCCGCTTAAGACGGTCATCCCTCAGCCTCAGGAGACAGACACAAACATCCTCCTCCATCCGAGGTTGAGTCACCTGATACAGGCAAGCCACTGCCTTCATCAGCATTTAACAGCCCTGTGAAACAAAAACGGAGGCTGGGGGAAGAGGGGGATTTGCAGGATGACATGGGAGTAGAGGGGGAGGAAATGGAGAGACAGCCTCATACACACAGCAGCTGGATGCAATCCCCACCACAGGGCAGATCATCTCAGACACTGCCATGAAGGAGATGCTATTAACACTGAGAGGGGCCCTCCAACAAGATATGTCATCTTTCATGAAATCTACTCGCAAAGAGATAACAGTTAGCAGTTAGCAGTTAGCAACAGGGTGGAGTATGTAGAAAGAAAAATGGAGGAATTCACCCTGGCACACAATGAGCTACTGGATGCTTACTTTGATGTGGAAACAGAAATCAAAATCATGCGCCTCAAAATGGCGGATATCAAGGACAGGGCACACAGGAACAACGTCAAGTTAAGGGGGATCCCCGAATTCGTTAAACCAGCTGACCTGCATTCGTACCTCCAAAAGCTCATGACAACAGCTCTCCCATCTCTAGGGCCTGCTGACATTATTATAGATAGAGCTCATAGGCTGCCAAAACTGTCCTACCTTCCTGAAAAAACTCCTATAGATGTGATAGCAAGGATCCATTTCTACCATGTGAAGGATCAACTTATGCGCTACTCCAGGCAACATCCTGCACTCCCAGACCCTTATGTAGGAATTGCACTATACGCCAACCTGTCGCAAGCTACCATGACAACATGGCACAACCTGGTACCAATTACAAAAATCCTGCAAAACCATAAAATCCTCTACAAGTGGGGTTTCTCGGCCAAACTGCTAGTGGAAATGCACGAGTCATACTCCATCATATCGCTGGAAAGAGGTATGGAGCTTCTACAGCATTGGCGGTTACTCCCCACAAATGACAACCCTGCAGACCCTGAACCATTCCTGGAACAGCGTCATCATCACCAAAACAGGAGGGGCAGATAAATCTCCACCATACAGAGCGTATACAGCTTGCATACAGGCCTTACTAACCTCCTCAGGGTCATGAACCCTTGGTGCCTATCTGGTTTATTGTGTGCTTCTGTGACAACTAATCGATCGCCCATTGTTCGGCTAACATAAGTACTGTTAATAGCCCCACTTGCATTTACGTGATGATTCCCATAAACTATTCTTCACAGCAATTCAGAATTGTACTTTTCAAGTTCCTGAATAGCTCAGTTCAGTTTGAGTTACCTACCATTTGTTTTTTGATGGTTATGCAAAAAGTTTTACCTCATCATCTGCACACATCAGGCAAAGAACTCATATCTCTTCTATTACCAAAAATTACCACTGGATGGCGTCAAAGCACCTCATGCTAACCAAATGAACATTAAAATGATGACATACAATGTGAGAGGCTTGAACAGTCTGTACAAAGGGAGATCTTTCTGGAAGATGCAATTGTGACCTCATATGTACGCAAGAGACGCACTTCTCCAGCATCAACCCGCCAAAGTGCTCACATGCTAAATCTCTGCACATCTTTACACCAACAATTCAGCTAAAGGGAATGGAGTTCTGATTGCTATCAAGGACTCATTATAATTTTCCCTATTACAAAAGCATATTGATCCTCAAGGCCATTTCATTCACCTTGGTAAATGTGTATGCACCCAACGTCAGACCTCTGAGGTTTATATGTAAGATCATTAATACTGCTAAGCAAATGCAGAAGGGTAATTTACTAATTTGCAGAGACTTTAATGTGATTTTGAATGATGATCTTGACTCCTCTTCAGTAGTTCGGAGATGGAGGCCTACTTTAGGATCTCTGTGTGTGGAAGAGAGACTTTTTGATCTATGGTGTTGCCTCCGAACCACGGAAAGGGACAATACATACTTTCCAATGGTCCATAACAGTTATTTTAGGACTGAATATTTTTTTACAGATGTGTTTTCCCTGCAAAATGTATAGAGAGCTGATATTCACAACATCACGTGGTCAGATCACGCCCCTGTGACTATTGAGGTTACGGATACCAGCTCTACTTCCAACAAAACCCTATGGCGAAACAACACGTTCCTTCTATCGCACCCCAGATTAGGGATGAGATTGAAGAGAAAATACATGAATACTTCCATATCAATGATATGAGTGACTGTTCCCCAATGACAGTTTGGTGTGCACACAAGGCGTTCACTAGAGGAACCCTTATACAAATTGCTTCCAGAGAAAAGAAAAAAAAAGCTGTAGCGCATAACAAACTTGCACAAATCTTTAGCTAAATTAGAAGCTAAACACAAAAAATTCCACCACCTCTTCTATCCAAATTCTAAAAAACCTCACCTCCTGCCATGAGGAACTATGGCAGGAGCTTAGAGCGGCCTATGACACATAATTTAAAAGACTAAAAATGTCATTTTATTCACAAAGTAACAGGGCAGGGAAACTCCTGGCGTCCCAGCTCAAAAAGCGACAAGCACATTCCAACCTCACTCAGATGAGGGATCATCAAACTAACGCCTCCCTGCGCAACCCAAAAGACATAGCTAACGCATTTAAAGATTATCATTACTCCCTCTACAATCTCAATAAAGACCCATGTACTCACCAAACTACAGACATAGAGATTAATGATTTCTTCAAGGGAATCTTCCCTCGATAGATAGTACCACACTACAGAAACTGAACTCCCCCATTACCAATGTAGAAGTAGAAGCAGTCATAAAAGCACTCCTAATGCATAAATCACCCGGAGCAAACGGGTTCTCCCCTGAATACTACAAGGCCTTTACTACACTACTTATCCCTAAACTATTTGCAGTCTTCAATATGGCAGCGAAGTCCAGAACCTTCCCGAGTGAAATGCTCCAAGCAATCATTGTCATTCTGCCCAAACTAGGCAAAGACCCGACAATGACCCAAAATTTCAGGCCCATTTCCCTTTTAAACGCAGATCTTAAAATTTATGCTAAAATCCTAGCCAATAGATTTATGGAAATTACCCCATCCCTCATAAGATTAGACCAAGTAGGCTTTGTAAAGGGCAGGCAGGCGCCTGACGGTAGGAGGATGCTAAACGCTAGGAGGATGCTAAACCTACTGCAAGTCGCAGAAATAACCAAGGAACCTAGCGTCTTCCTAGAACTAGACACAGAAAAAGCCTTTGACGGGGTCCATCGGGGATACCTGTCTAGCACGTTACATAAATTTGGTATATCTGGACCGATTCACACACCTATAATGTCACTTTATTCCAATCCTACTGCCTGAGTTTATACCTTCAGCTTACTCTCTGACCCATTTGCACTTTCAAACGGGACCCGTCAAGGATGCCCACTGTCCCCAATTATATTCTCTCTGGTTATAGAACCTCTGGCAAAATACATAAGATCAAATGCTGATGTAAAAGTTATCCACATAGGCACTGAAAATCACAAACTTGGATTATTTGCAGATGATATCATTCTAAATATAACTAAACCAGACTCCTCTATCCCTGCTGTACAAGCATTACTAAACAAATTCGGAGAGGTCTCCTTCTATAAAGTCAATACAACTAAATGCTTTGCCCTTACTCTAAACATAACAGAGGAAACAATCAGCAAACTTAAAAAGGAGTTCCCCTGCAAATGGGAATCTCCTTCAATTACCTACTTAGGTATACAGCTAAAATCATCTTCCTCTAAAATATATCCTTGTAACTACCCTCCTCTGCTTACTAAAGTGGAAGAGGAACGAAATCAGATTAGCAAACTCCACCTGACGTGGCTTGGCAGAATTGCTACATATCAAATGCAAGTTCTGCCCAAATTGCTGTATTGTTTTAGGACTTTAGGAATGGGCGGGGAAAAATGCAGAATAGCACTGACAAATTTGTATAAACCTAAACATCTTGGGGGAGTGGGTCTACCCAATGCACAAGATTACTACATAGCCGCAGTACTTGAACAAGTGAAATGCTGTTTCTCTTGCCACACTGACAATAGGTGGGCTGACTTGGAAAGAGAGGTTACACCTGGACATAACCTCCCTGCACTGGCTATGGCGGCCATTTTGCACCACAGCCCAACTATCCCTCCTTGCCCAACCATTCAACCAACTGCATGGTCCTCACTAACAAGACAAAATTTCACTGAAACACCAATTAGCAAATTAAACCTGCCCTTAGTTTCATTTGAACATCTAATTCCGGAACTATTTACACAATTCTGGGTGAAAAAGGGACGCATTTCTCCACAGATGATATAAAGGACCTAAATGCACTGGACAGGTACAAAATCCAACAAATAAAGCACTACCAAACTGCGAACCCAGTCCATCACATAGAATTACCTCTAGTATTATGGAACTAATTAAGGAAAAAATACCGAGGTAAAGCTAAAGGGATATCTTTATTTTACAAGTCTGCTTCTCCCCTTCATATACAAACTTAGCTACCAAACATGATTAAATGTGGAAAAGAATTACAAACAGAATTCACACTACGCCAATGGCAGATAGCAATACAATATAGTAATAAATCCTCAGCGTGTGTGGATCATTGGGACAACGCACAAAAAATACTCCACACAATATACCATGTAAAAAATGTGTACATATAAGGAAGGGAGAGCCTCGGTATTCCATAAATATTGGGATTTATAGAGAATCTCATCAAAAGCCTCCTCACATATATAATGTGTGATTTTTACATCCTGAGAATGTCGATATCTGATATAAAAAGGTATAATGATCACCCTCCAGTGGTGATAATAATAATAATATTGAAAGCTCCAGTTCTCTAGAAGCAATCATTTACCTATATGACCCAAGCCTGGCAAGAATATGTGTATAGCTCTACAACCTAAGCAAGAGTTTATGTGTTATGTTCCTCAATAAGTACTATCAAGCACGAACAGCAACGTAGCGATTGAGCTCCACAGAATTCAGGGTGAGCCTCCTTAATAATACTTAACCAACAGCCTGCTCACAGTGTGAACCCAGATGGGCTGACAGGTTTTATCTCCTAGTAAAGCAATATTCTATCGTATTATAAGAGGTCTACATGTAAGTCGCTATACTTGTACATTGCAATCCCTTCTTGTGTTAACATTTTGTATAACTAATTTGATGTAAGGAATGCAACATACATTGTATTGTATACTGTGATAATCAATAAAAATCTATGGTTAAAAAAAAAAATTCTATATCCAAGGCACTGAACATATCCTTCCCGCACGGCATACTAATACTTTGTCAAAAAAACTCCCCCTTTTAATGGGAATCTCAGGCCATCACATATCTGGGAGTTCAGATTCCCATTAAACTGCATGAAATCTACTCCTAGACCTACAGATGTTCTCCCAAGGATCCTTTACCTCCTACAGACCTTGCCTATCAAGATCCCAGCAGCCTTCTTCACAGAGTACAAACAGATCTGTACCAACTTCATATGGCACGACCAAAACCCACAATTAAGTTGATAAGGTTAGTGACCCCCAAAATGAAAGGAGGCATTGGCCTCCCAGATATTTGTAAATACTATTGGTCGTGCCACCTTGCTAGGGCGATAGACTGGCATATCTATACTCACACTAAAGCATGGATAAGAGTGGAGGACTTGTTTTCCAAGATCCCGGTTCGACACCTCCCATGGATCAGGCCAAACATGTTACCAAAAGATAGAACCATCACCCTCTAATAGGCCCCACTTTACTGGTCTTTCAGACAGTATGCAAGAAACTAAAGATTTCCTCCTCCCCTGGTCCATTAACCCTCATCGATAGAAACCCAGAATTCCCACCAGGCCTTTCCAACCCTGCTACATTCTTCACAGACCCCAATGTCTCCAGCCGAGCCGTACACTTCTTTGAAAAAGGCAATGATATCCCATATGACACCGTATCCTCCCATGTCCCAGGCAGATCTATAACATTCTATTCATACTTACAAATTAAACACTTCCTGCTTAGCTCTAAATAACTTAATCTAAATGGTACAGAGACCAGTCATGTTTTGAATAACTATGCTGCAGGTCCGAACCTCAAAATAACTTGATCTCTGACTTGTACACTCAGATGTTTTCCGACTATACCCCAAATGAAATAAAGCCAGTCAGCAATGGGAATGGGACATAGCCCTTGACCTATCAACAGAGGATTGGGAAAAGGTATACACACATATACACACATATACACAAAGGGACGACAAACGTCTCTACACAATAAAATGGATTTAAAATATACTCTAGATGGTATAGGACACCTGACATACTGCACAAAATCCACCCGAGGTTTCTCCCACATGCTGGAGATGCAATTCCGAAATAGGCTCATTGCTCCATGTATGGTGGAATTGCCCACGTATACAACCATTCTGGACAGATGTCCACCACATCACATCATACATCACAACCTATTCACTTGAATATTCACCTGCACAATACCTACTCCAACATACATCTTTACCCCAGTCAGCCTATAAAAGATCCCTGACCCTCCATTTAATAAATGCAGCTAAAATGTGATGACATGATTCCTTGCAAAAGTTTATGGTACAACTTAAGAATAACAACAGGGGTATATCTTTAAAAAATTGGACCAGCTATGAAAAAATAATTACTGTTATTAATCACCAGCTTGAAATTAAGACATATTTCAAACCTACGGACCAGAGCAGTTACCTTATTTATCGGTGTATAACACGCGTCGGCGTATAACACGCACCCCAAGTTTAGGAGGGAATTTTAAGGAAAGAAAACTTTTAGGAGGGAAGTTTAAGGAAAAAAAAACTTACATTAAAGTGACCATCAATGCAGCCTTATCTGTCCATCTGCAGCCTTTTCAGTGTCAGTGCAGCCTTGCCCCAGTGCAGTCTTGTCAGTGCAGCCTTGTCAGTGCAGCCTTGTCAGTGCAGCATTGTCAGTGCAGCTTTGTCAGTGCAGCTTTGTCAGTGCAGCCTTGTCAGTGCAGCCTTGTCAGTGCAGCTTTGCCCCAGTGCAGGTGCAGCCTTGTCAGTGCAGCTTTGCCCCAGTGCAGGTGCAGCCTTGTCAGTGCAGCTTTGCCCCAGTGCAGGTGCAGCCTTGTCAGTGCAGCTTTGCCCCAGTGCAGGTGCAGCCTTGTCAGTGCAGCTTTGCCCCAGTGCAGGTGCAGCCTTGCCCCAGTGCAGCTTTGTTAGTGCAGGTTTCCCCAGTCCAGCCATGTCAGTGCAGCTTTGTGCACTCGGTGTAGATTCAAATATGGCGCCGAGACTGCAGAGAGCCGAGATACACATACCTGAGTGTTCTCGGCTTTTTTTGGCGCCGGCGTCACGCCCAGTCCCGCCCCTGGACCTGTGTTATGTCCATCATAGGGCGGGACTGGGCGTAACTGTGAGCGGCGCCGAAAAAAAAAGAGAACTCGGGTATGTGTATCTCGGCTCCCTGCAGTCTCGGCGCCATATTTGAATCTACCCACGGCTGTGTATGTCGGCGGCGATCGCTCCGATGACACAGAAATCGGCGGGGATCAGCCTATAACACACACCCACGATTTTCCCCTGATTTTCAGGGGAAAAAAGTGCGTGTTATATGCCGATAAATATGGTATATTCCGGTCGACAGCTGTCATCATAGCACCTGGTTGAAGTCAGTCCCCTGGAGTCAATTATTACGACTATGATGTAATTGTACCAATCTATCTGACTTTAATTATCAGTCGCATATACAGTATATATGCAGTGGGCAGGCAGGAAAAGTTAGGTTAATAGTTTGGCACCCAAAAAAGTTAAATGAGGAGCAGGAGATCCACAATCTGTTCTAAAAAGCCAGTTCATTACTGGTATTGTGAAGGACCTGGAGCACCCAGAAGGACACAATGACTAAATACACATAACTTTCCACTGCCAATGGTGTCTTAAAGAGACATTGTTAAACTGAATCTGAGCCTACTTGCTTGCTGTATTTTGTACCCCCAAAAAATTGTTTTAATTGTTTTAACCACTTATCCACTTGTCTTATATAAACCACATGTCTTATATAGACACATAAACCTAAGCATATAGTTACAAGTTGATAGGGTTGAATGAAGACATCAGTCCATCCAGTTCAATGTATGTGCATTTGTGTGTGTTTGTGTGTTTATGTCACTACCATATCCCTGTAGATTGCATTCACTAAGATGTCCATCTCAAAGTTTTATCAACACTCTCTGACACCAGAGGGAGTTCCACATCCTTACCAATCTAACAGTACCTGTTAGAACCCTTTACAGAGTTTAGGGTTAAACCGCTTCTCACCCAACTTCTTCGAGTGGCTGCATATCTTCTTAAGAAACCTGAGACTGAATACTTTACTCTCTATGTTAGAATCACCATTTAGATATTGCCATATTTTGATCATATCTGCTCATAAATGCTTCTCTAGGGAGAATAGGTTTAATGTTTGTAGTCATTCTTCATAACTGAGGTCCTCCAGCCCCCTTATTAGCTGTGTTGCCCTTCTCTGGACTCTCTACAGTTACAGCACATTCTTCCTGAGGACTGGTGACCAGAATTGGATGGCATACTCCAGATGTGGCCAGAGTTTTATAAAGTGGTAGAATTAAAGTCTCATCTCTTGAGTAGATACCCTTTTTAATGCATGCTAGGAGACTGTTGGTCTTGCTTGCTGCACATTGGCATTGCACGCTATTGCTGAGCCTGTGATCTACAAGAATCCCCAGATCCTTTTCCATCCTCAATTTCTTCAGGTGTTCCCTCGCTAGTAACTTGCATTTATATATTTAGCACTTTAGTAAGTGCATTACTTTACATTTTTCAATAATAAACCTCAAGCATAAACATGTAAAAACGTAAAAACTATACTTTTGCTCTTTAGAAGATAATATTTTTCCCCCTTATTTTTAAAGAGACTTCAAGAGCCAGATAAGCCCCCCACTCACAGCTACTGGGACAGGATTTTGGGCAACTGCCCCCCCCTGGGAAGGTACCCCTATGTTGAGGGCATGTGGCCTGGCATGGTTCAGAATGGGGCAGACAAATGCCCACCCCCCTCATCCTAGCCACCCAGGGTGCATGCTTGGATAAGGGTCTGGTGTAAAATTTTGAGGAGACCTCATTCTTTTTTGTGGGGTTCCACTTAAGATTCATACCAGGACTAAAGGACCTGGTGTACATATTGGAGGGATTCTTTTTATCCCTGCTGTATGTTACGATTCACCTATCAGTCAGGAATCCCTAGCTGGCAGCTAAATGTGCCTGTAGGGGATGAGTCACTGGTTGTCAGGATGCCAACAGGTAACAGTTCTCTAACAACCAGGAGGAAGCTGTCACATTTAGCAGTGGTAATAAAAGTGGCCTGCTCCTTTTGGGACTAGTACCTGTAGCAGAGGTAGAAGCTGATGGGACTTTACACACAGTAGGCTTGGAGTGGTGCTGTCAGAACTACATGTCCTTGGGTTCTGTTTGAGCGTTGTTCGGCTAACAAATTAAAAATGCTAGTTTTCTAGGCTACTAGGCAAGGAGGTGTAAAAATAGCATGGTGGTTGGGCACTGCTCTGCAGTGTACCAACATGTACCAATGTACCAATACAAAAATATTTTTTAATTTCCATTTGACCAGGAGCAATGATTTATTAAAATGCTTAAAGTGAAAAGGTAAAAATGCAAAATTCCTTTAACCCTTTCGCTGCCAGGTCCTGTGCTCTATTTTGTACACTCAGGTGGCCAGACCATTTTTGAAATTTTCCCTTTGCTTTTTTATTTTTCACTTATAGCTTTCAGAGTTTGTAAAAAAAAAACCCAAACCATATATTTTCTGAAAGCACATGATCAGTAGAATAAAAAGAAGGTGCTACAGATTTTTTAGACCCCGCGGTATTTGCGCAAATGTTTACCAAACCAAAATATTTGCAAAAAATACACTAAAACCATTATTAGCAGATAAAAACACAGCAAATTTTACAAAATTCATACTGAATATAAAAGCTTAACCTGTATTGAGCTAATAAATAACAAATATTTGTAACTTTTTGTCTTTTTTCAAAATGTTGAAAATTGAACAGACGCAAAAGTGTAAATATCCAAATTTCTCCAAAAATCTGAAGGTTTTAATTTTTCCCTTCCAGCTTTAAGAATTTGTGAAAGACCTAAAAAAACATATATTTTCTGTAAGCATATGACCTCTAGAATAAAAAGAAGGTGCTACAGATTTTTTAGACCCCGCGGTATTTGAGCAAATGTTTATCAAACCAATATATTTGCAAAAAATACACTAAAACCTTTATTAGCAGATAAAAACACAGCAAATTTTACAAAATTCCTACTGAATATAAAAGCTTAACCTGTATCGAATTAATAAACAACAGATATTTGTAACTTTTTGTCTTTTTCAAAATGCTGTAAATTGAAAAGACGCAAACGTGTAAATATCCTCTGATCCTCTGATCCTCTGATATCCCTCTGATTCCTGCTGTATTGAATTGTATTGTACTTGTACTGTCTGCCCTAATGTTGTAAAGCGCTGCGTAAACTGTCGGTGCTATATAAATCCTGTATAATAATAATATCCAAATTTCTCCAAAAATCTGAAGGTTTTAATTTTTCCCTTACATTTGCGCAAATGTTTATCAAACCAATATATTTGCAAAAAATACACTAAAACCATTATTAGCAGATAAAAACACAGCTAATTTTACAAAATACCTGCTAAAACCTTACTAAATATGAAAGCTTAACCTGTATGATGTTAATAAATAACTAAAAAAAAATTGACATTGCGCCTTTTTGCCAATTGGTGAAAATCGAATGCACGCAAAAATGTAAATATCCAAATTTCTCTAAAAATATGAAGGTTTTCATTTTTCCCTTACAGCTTTCAGAATTTGTTAAATACTCCAAAAATCATACATTTTCTCAAAGCATATGACCTCTAGAATAAAACGAAGGTGCTACTGATTTTTTAGACCCCTCAGTATTTGCGCAAATGTTTATCAAACCAATATATTCGCACAAAATACACTAAAACCATTATTAGCAGATAAAAACACAGCTAATTTTACAACATTCCTACTAAATCCCAGTATGAAGTTAATAAATAACAAATATTTGTAAATTTTAAATTGCGCCTTTTTGCAAAATGGTAAAAATCAAATGTACCCAAAAATTTCTCTAAAAATCTGGAGGTTTTAATTTTTCACTTACAGCTTTCAGAATTTGTGAAGGACCACCGCAAACCATATATTTTCTGAAAGCATTGGTACCAGTAGAATACAAAGAAGGTGCTATTGATTTTTAAGGCCCCACAATATTTGCGCAAATGTTTACCAAAGCAATTATTTATTTATTTTGGGGGGTCTTTGGTGAGATATCAGAGGTCTAAACAGACCCCCACATCTCTTTTTTTCAGACAGTAAGGCACTGAAGATAGTCCTTTTTTCCGTATCACTTTACTTGAATGAAAAAGGGATCTGTATAGAGATTCCTCATTTATTCATAAAATGACAGTCTGATAAATAGTAACTCTCACGGTTACTATTATCAGATGTCATTGGACATTTAGGAGCAATCATAGTGATCACTGCCTGCACCCAGGGTGCTACACTGAGGGGGTGGTAAACATATGTTTACCAAGCCCCCCAAGCCCAAACATCACCCACACCTGCACCACCCCCACGCCGTGATTCTTAGTCTGACAGATTGCCGGAGCAGAAGCTGCAGGCTGCGGAAGGGGAAGGAGGGATGCTGCTCAGAGCGGCCATGGATTGTGGGTGTGGGGGCTGGTATGGGGGGTGATCTGAGTGATGGGGGGACACATCTGGACCCCCCAAGCCCCATGCAGCACCTAAAGCTGGCAGGATTGGCAGAGGAGGGATGCCGCTTATGATGGTAGCTGTGGGGATCTAATTTGCAGGGGGGTCTAATTGGGTGGAGGGGGGTAATCAGTGCTGGCGGTGAAGAAGCGGGGTGAAGGGGATAGGAAAGGAGAGTGAGGGGAGTAGTTTTAGGTGGAAGGGAGTGGTGGGGTGGAGAGGCTGGGGACAGGGAAGCGGCAGCATGGAGGGCAGGGTGGTCACATTTAGGGTTATTAACTCTGATCAGCGGGTTGTAATTCGCTGATCAGATTTATAGAATTGTTCAGCAGAGTCTGCTGAACAATTCTGCTATAAGTTTATGGTCATTGAAGTGATCATGAGCTTAAAGAAGATGGAGAAAAGAGGTCTGTATGGAGTACAGACTTGACCACCTGGAGGCAGTGTTGTAGGTCTGTACACCGTACGGACCTGGCAGCGAAAGGGTTGAATAACATGCTGGGGGAGGGGGATATCCAAATCTTGCCTTTAAAGGATGCATCTTATCATGTTCAAAAAGTGCTGAACGTTTCTGTGGGGTTTTTGTTTTTTTGTTTTTTAAGAAGTTGGCAGTAAAATGTCATTTGCAATTTAACATTATTTTCGTTGTAAAAGTCATTTTTTTATAGCATATCCTAAAAAAATGGATTTTAAGATGGGACTCAACAAAACAATCAGAAAAAAATGTGGGAGGTCTCCTTAAAAATTCATACTAGACTAGGGATGAGCCGAACACCCCCCTGTTCAGTTCGCACCAGAACATGCGAACAGGGAAAAAGTTTGTTCGAACACGCGAACACCGTTAAAGTCTATGGGACACAAACATGAATAATCCAAAGTGCTCATTTTAAAGGCTTATATGCAAGTTATTGTCATAAAAAGTGTTTGGGGACCTGGGTCCTTCCCCAGGGGACATAGATCAATGCAAAAAAAGTTTTAAAACCGGACGTTTTTTCAGGAGCAGTGATTTTTAATAATGCTTAAAGTCAAACAATAAAAGTGTAATATCCCTTTAAATTTCGTAGCTGGGGGGTGTCTATAGTATGCCTGTAAAGGGGCGCATGTTTCCCGTGTTTAGAACAGTCTGACAGCAAAATGACATTTCAAAGGAAAAAAGCCATTTAAAACTACCAGCGGCTATTGCATTGCCGGTCCGACAATACACATAGAAGTTCATTGATAAAAACGGCATGGGAATTCCCCACAGGGGAACCCCGAACCAAAATTAGAAAAAAAAAATGACTTGGGGTCCCCCTAAATTCCATTCCAGGCCCTTCAGGTCTGGTATGGATATTAAGGGGAACCCCGAACAAAATAAACAAAAAATAATGTGGGGGTCCCCCTAAATTCCATACCAGGCCCTTCAGGTCTGGTATGGATTTTAAGGGGAACCCCGCGCCCAAAAAAAAAAAAACGATGTGGGGTCCCCCCAAAAATCCATACCAGACCCTTATCCGAGCACGCAACCTGGCAGGCCGCAGGAAAAGAGGGGGGATGAGAGAGCGCCCTCCCTCCTGAACCGTACCAGGCCACATGCCCTCAACATTGGGAGGGTGCTTTGGGGTAGCCCCCCAAAACACCTTGTCCCCATGTTGATGAGGACAAGGGCCTCATCCCCACAACCCTGGCCGGTGGTTGTGGGGGTCTGCGGGTGGGGGGCTTATCGGAATCTGGAAGCCCCCTTTAACAAGGGGACCCCCAGATCCTGGCCCCCCCCTGTGTGAGATGGTAAGGGGGTACAAATGTACCCCTACCATTTTACTAAAAAACTGTCAAAAATGTTAAAAGTGACAAGAAACAGTTTTTGACAATTCCTTCATTTAAATGCTTCTTCTTTCTTCTTTCTTCTATCTTCCTTCATCTTCTTCTTCTTCTTCTGGTTCTTCTGGCTCTTCTGGTTCTTCCTCCGACATTCTCGTCCAGCATCTCCTCTGCAGTGTCTTCTATCTCCTTCTCCTCGGGCCGCTCCGCACCCATGGCATGGGGGGAGGCTCCCGCTCTTCTCTTCATCTCTTCTTCATCTTCTTCTTCATCTTCTTCTCTGCTTCTCTTCTTTATTTTCTTCTCCGGGCCGCTCCGCATCCATGCTGGCATGGAGGGAGGCTCCCGCTGTGTGATGGCGTCTCCTCGTCTGACGGTTCTTAAATAACGGGGGGCGGGGCCACCCGTGACCCCGCCCCCTCTGATGCACAGTGACTTGACGGGACTTCCCTGTGACATCACGGGGAATGCCACAGGGAAGTCCAGTCATGTCCCGTGCGTCAGAGGGGGCGGGGCCACCGGGTGGCCCCGCCCCCCGTTATTTAAGAACCGTCAGACGAGGAGACGCGGTCACACAGCGGGAGCCTCCCTCCATGCCAGCATGGATGCGGAGCGGCCCGGAGAAGAAAATGAAGAAGAGAAGCAGAGAAGAAGATGAAGAAGAAGATGAAGAAGAGATGAAGAGAAGAGCGGGAGCCTCCCCCCATGCCATGGGTGCGGAGTGGCCCAAGGAGAAGAAGATAGAAGACACCGCAGAGGAGATGCTGGACGAGAACGCCGGAGGAAGAACCAGAAGAGCCAGAAGAACCAGAAGAAGATGAAGGAAGATAGAAGAAAGAAGAAGCATTTAAATAAAAGAATTGTGAAAAACTGTCACTTTTTAACATTTTTGACAGTTCTTTAGTGAAATGGTAGGGGTACTTTTGTACCCCCTTACCATTTCATACAGGGGGGGCCGGGATCTGGGGTCCCCTTGTTAAGGGGGGCTTCCAGATTCCGATAAGCCCCCCACCCGTAGACCCCCACAACCACCGGCCAGGGTTGTGGGGATGAGGCCCTTGTCCTCATCAACATGGGGACAAGGTGTTTTTGGGGGGCTACCCCAAAGCACCCTCCCAATGTTGAGGGCATGTGGCCTGTTACGGTTCAGGGGGACGCTCTCTCGTCCCCCCCTCTTTTCCTGCGGCCTGCCAGGTTGCGTGCTCGGATAAGGGTCTGGTATTGATGTTTGGGGGGACCCCACGCCGTTTTATTTTTTTTTTGGCGCGGGGTTCCCCTTAAAATTCATACCAGACCTGAAGGGTCTGGTATGGAATTTAGGGGGACCCCCACATCATTTTTTTTTAAATTTTGGCCGGGGTTCCCCTTAATATCCATACCAGACCTGAAGGGCCTGGAATGGAATTTGGGGGGACCCCCACGTCATTTTTTTTAAAATTTTGGTTCGGGGTTCCCCTGTGGGGAATTCCCATGCCGTTTTTATCAATGAACTTCTATGTGTATTGTCGGACCGGCATTGCATTAATAGCCGGGGGTAGTTTTAAATGGCTTTTTTCCTTTGAAATGTCATTTTGCTGTCAGACTGTTCTAAACACGGGAAACATGCACCCCTTTACAGGCATACTATAGACACCCCCCAGGTATGAAATTTAAAGGGATATTACATTTTTATTGTTTGACTTTAAGCATTATTAAAATCACTGCTGCTGAAAAAATGTCTGTTTTTAAAAGTTTTTTTTGCATTGATCCATGTCCCCTGGGGCAGGACCCGGGTCCTCAAACACTTTTTATGACAATAACTTGCATATAAGCCTTTAAAATTAGCACTTTTGATTTCTCCCATAGACTTTTAAAGGGATTTCCGCGGCATTCGAATTTGCCGCGAACACCCCAAATTGTTTGCTGTTCGGCAAACTTGCTAACAGCCAATGTTCGAGTTGAACATGAGTTCGACTCGAAATCAAAGCTTATCCCTATACTAGACCCTTATTCTGAGCTTGCAGCCTGGCTGGCCAGGAAAGGGTAGGGAGGAGCAGGCACCTCCCCCCTGAACCATACCTGGCCACATGCCTTCAATATGGGGGGATGTCTTGTTGATAAGGACAAGAGCCTCTTCCCCACAACCCTGGTCAGTGATTGTGGGGGTCTGTTGGTGGGTTAGCTTATCAGAATCTAGAAGCCCAATATAATGACTACATGGTATCCCCCTACTCATTCACAAAAAAATGGAAAGTGGCCATTTTCTTGTAAATGAAAAATGCTCAAATATGGCCAGTGACCCTATTTGGGCAGTGATATCACAGCTATCCCCACCCCTTTGCTTATGTGGCCAGGATTTCCAGTGATGTCATTGGTTCCTAGGGATGCCTCGGGTACAAGCATGCACTACTTCCTTAGGAATCACTGACAGCAGGAGGTTGTCATTTATGATAGCTGTAGAAATATTGCTTCTATATGTGATTATTGACTCCAATCCAAAAGAAGGTTGGATGGGCAAAAGTTTGGCCACTTGTCTGAATGCCCAAACAGCCAAAGTTTATACCAGACCATTGTCTCATCCTGACTGAAAATTAGTTTTTCTGTTCACACAGGATTCTCCATGGACTGCACACAGTGCAGAAGTCTTCCTCATATTATTTCCACTGCCGGTCCAATGTTCTTAGCCTATAATGTTAGGCCATTTTCTCTATTGGTGAATGGTAACTTTCATGATCAAATGATCTCATGGCTATTTTTCTCAAATGTTAGAGATTAGAGAATGTTACATTTGCCCAGTGAAAGGCAACAAAGTTACCATTACTCACATAATACAAACATTATGGTATTATTCATTATGCTTGCACAAATGTTAAGACTTTCAAAGTTTAAATGTTTTAACCACTTCTAACCACATTTACCCCCTTCCTGACTGTGCCATTTTTTGCTATAAGGCACTGCATTGCTTTAACTGACAACTGTGTGGTCGTGCGACGCTGCACCCAAACAAATTTGACGTCTTTTTTCCCCACAAATTTATTTATTTATTTTTATTTATTTCAGTTACTTATATAGCGCCGTCAATTTACATTGTACATTCATATCAGTCCCTATCCTCAAGGAGCTTACAATCTAAGGTCCCTAACTCACATTCATACATACTAGGGCCAATCTAGACAGGATCCAATTAACCTACCAGCATGTTTTTGGAGTGAGTTTTCAAATAGAGCTTTCTTTTGGTGGTACTTGATCACCTCTACATTTTTTAAAATTTTTTGCGCTATAAACAAAAAAAGAGCGACAATTTTGAAAAAAAAAACACAATATTTTTTATATATAAGTCAAAAAATTGCCGGACTTTGTGGGCACACAGTGAGAGGCAGAATTAATAAAAAATGTATACATTTTATTACAGCATCATTAAAATTACAAAAAACATATAACCAACATATAACCAACATGTAAACAACACCCTTTATGTACACAGTTACCAGTTACCCAATGATGCAGTTACAGAGTAGGGATGAGCCGAACATCCCCCTGTTCGGTTCGCACCAGAACTTGCGAACAGGCAAAAAATTTGTTCGAACATGTGAACACCATTAAAGTCTATGGGACACAAACATGAATAATCAAAAGTGCTAATTTTAAAGGCTTATATGCAAGTTATTGTCATAAAAAGTGTTTGGGGACCTGGGTCCTGCCCCAGGGGACAAGGATCAATGCAAAAAAAAGTTTTAAAAACGGCAGTTTTTTCGGGAGCAGTAATTTTAATAATGCTTAAAGTGAATCAATAAAAGTGTAATATCCCTTTAAATTTCATACCTGGGGGGTGTCTATAGTATGCCTGTAAAGGGGTGCATGTTTCCCATGTTTAGAACAGTCTGACAGCAAAATGACATTTCAAAGGAAAAAAGTCATTTAAAACTACTCGCGGCTATAATGAATTGCCGGTCAGACAATACACATTCATTGAAAAGTTCATTGATAAAAATGGCATGGGAATTCCCCACAGGGGAACCCCGAACCAAAATGTAAAAAAAAAATGACGTGGGGTCCCCCTCAAAATCTATACCAGACCCTGCAGGTCTGGTATGGATTTCAAGGGGAACCCCGTGCCAAAATTAAAAAAAAAAAAAAACGGCGTGGGGTCCCCCCAAAAATCCATACTAGACCCTTATCCGAGCACGCAACCTGGCAGGCCACAGGAAAAGAGGGGGGGATGAGAGAGCGCCCCCCCTCCTGAACTGTACCAGGCCACATGCCCTCAACATTGGGATGGTGCTTTGGGGTAGCCCCCTAAAAAACTTGTCCCCATGTTGATGGGGACAAGGACCTCATCCCCACAACCCTTGCCCGGTGGTTGTGGGGGTCTGCCGGCGGGGGGTTTATGGGAATCTGGAAGCCCCCTTTAAAAAGGGGGCCCCCAGATCCCGGCCCTCCCCCCTGTGTGAAATGGTAAGGGGGTAAAAAAGTACCCCTACCATTTCACAAAAAAATTGTCAAAAATGTTAAAAATGACAAGAGACAGTTTTTGACAATTCCTTTACTTAAATGCTTCTTCTTTCTTCTATCTTCCATCTTCTATCTTCCTTCGGTTTCTTCCTCCATCTTCTTCTTCTTCTGGTTCTCCTGGTTCTTCCTCCGGTGTTCTCGTCCGGCATCTCCTCCGCGGCGTCTTCTTATCTTCTTCTCCTTGGGCCGCTCCGCATCCATGATGGCATGGAGGGAGGCTCCCGCTCTGTGATGCTTCTCCTCTTCATCTTTTTCTTCATCTTTTTCTCTTCATCTTCTTTTCTTCATCTTCTTGTCTTCGTCTTCTTTTCGGGCCGCTCCGCATCCATGATGGCATGGAGGGAGGCTCCTGCTGTGTGACGCTTCTCCTCTTCTGACGGTTCTTCAATAACGGGGGACGGGGCCACCTGGTGACGCACGTGGACTTGACGGGGACTTCCCTGTGGCATTCCCGTGACCTCAGAAGGGGGCAGGGTTATGTAACGAGTGACCCCGCCCCCCTCTGACATCACGGGGAGTGCCACAGGGAAGTCCCCATCAAGTCCCCAAACACTTTTTATGACAATACCATAGACTTTTAAAGGGTGTTCCGCGGCATTCATCATGCCGCAAACACCCCAAATTGTTCGCTGTTAGGCGAACTGGCGAACAGCCGATGTTCGAGTCGAACATGAGTTCGACTTGAACTCGAAGCTCATCCCTATTACAGAGAGCTGGATCTAAGGTACAGAGATTGATGTCATAATGTATCAAAATAGGAGAAAAATTTATGATCCCGTAATGCCTCCAAAAACTTGCTCGTCTACGCGTTTCACTAAGATATTAGCTTCCTTGGGACAAAGACTGGGTAGGTTCTGGTATATTTAAAAACAGAAAGTGCATATGTAAATATTTAGTAAAATATATATCTATATAAGTACAGCTATGACTGTTATAACATTGCTCCAAGAGGGAAAAAAAAATTATATATATATATATATATAAACATAACAACATATATGCTTGCCTGGTGAACTTGTGGCTCAGGTTATGGAGGAACCTCACATTACTAACAGGCGACCGAGACAAATGAAAATTCTAATGTTCATATGTGTGTATAGATACATGCATATCCTGTGGTCTATGATAAAGTATCACTAGATAAAGCAGAGACATATGCATTATAGGCTAAGGTTCCACTCTGAAAAAATCCCCGGATCAAAAAACCCAGTTTGTACTAGAGCAGCTCTCACCTGATATGTAGCGGTTATGTGAAAATATATTAAAATATAGGTTACACACAGCGGTAAATAGTAACGAATTTCCACTGTAAATGTATTTAATACAGTATCTAAAAGTAGACAAAGTCCATAATTAGATGTTAAGCCTTTAAGCAGAATATATATACTGGCATAGAATACCTTACCAATAGTACCTAGAAATGGGCCATGGGTACAGGACCATTATTTAAATGGATGAATGCTCAATCCCACTAGGTATAGAAACTGATAGTATGTCTAAGAGGGGGGAAATATATATATATATATATATATATATATATATATATATATATATATAAATAAATAGAGAGAAAGAGAGAGAGAGAGAGAGAGAGAACACCCAAATGCAGGCATAACTAACAAGGAAAAAGAGAAACAAGTAAAAAGAAGTAAGAGCCCTCCTGATATATAAATAGTGCACTTATCCCATAGGGGGAGACCTTTTGTTAGGGCTTGAATCAGTGTTGCCGCATAAGCAAGGGAAAATGTACCCCTATAATAGAAACAATTGTATAAAAGGAATAAATATCCAGTTCCCAAAAGAGATGTCTCATTGTGATTAGCTAAAGTGGCTAAACAAGCACTACGGCTTACCCTTCGGCAATGCACCCCTATGTACCTCCTTCCTCGCTGTGTGTGGCACCCAAAATCCATGTGCATTGCATCTTATATAGAGGCATAGAAATGGCAGAGGGAGGTAAAGGGGATGTGGCTGCATGAAAATGGCGCTAAAATAGCCGACTCATGTGACGCATAACACACGACGCATCACAGATCACATGATCAAAGTCATGTGATTGTATACATCCTCATATGGTAGGGTGTGGAGGTAAAGGAAGAGGAAACAAAACGGAATGAGTATGGTACCAGAGGGAAAACCAATCACATGACATATAACAATGCCCTTTAATTATGGTCATGTGAGCATAGTTATGTGATCGCCAACCGCTTGTTAAATGATTGGGCATATAACCATATGTAACCATATATATCTTGTAAAGGGGCATGAAACCAACACCAGCAGTGGGAGCACGGCGCCAAAGGGCATCCCGACCAAGTGGCGTGCAGCAATGCCATGTGATCCTGGTCATGTGAGCGGGATCATGTGACCACAAATGCTTCACACATAAATGAGCAGATATCAACAGGAAGTAACAAGGCCTGCGGGATGACGCACCAATACATAACCGTCAGACACGCCCACCATCAAAACACAGCCACCAAACAGATGGACAGACTAGAAGAGCCATTCATAGTAAATAGGAAGCAGCAGGCAGAGAAATAATATATCGCATAAGCACCAAGTATATAATCAGCCTACAACGGCGCAACCACACGGCACAGAGCCCCAAATCTGGAACTCATCAACATGAGAATATAACACAGCATCTACAAGCACCCCTATCTGGTACCCTACACAGTTGTCAAGGGAAAAAGGGAAATATTTATTCTGAAAAAGGAAACCATCCGCCAACAAACAATCAAGCAATTCAAAAAAAGTTTATAACTAATAGCATCATTGAGGCCAGGGGCAGTAGTGGCATTCAAGGTATGGATCAATCTCATTTCTCTTTGTAGAATTTTTTTTTATCATGATGCACAATATTTTTTACTTTTTGCTATAATAAATATCCCATTTTTTTTTAAAAAAAGAAGATTTCTTCCTCAGTTTAGGCAGATATATATTCTTCTACAGATTTTTGGTAAAAAAATTGCAATAAGCGTATATTGATTGGTTTGCGCAAAAAGTTATTGTGTCCACAAAATAGGGGATAGATTTATGGCATTGTTATTTATTTTATTTTTTTACTAGTAATGGCATTGATCTGCAATTTTTTTTGGGACTGCGACATTGCAGCGGACACATCGGACACTTTTGACACTTTTTTGGGACCATTGATATTTATACAGCGATCAGAGCTAAAAATAGCCACTGGTTACTGTATAAATGTCATTGACAGGGAAGGAGTTAACTCTAGGGGGCGATCAAGGGATTAAATGTGTTCCCTCAGTGTGTTCTAACTGTAGGGGGGATGGGATTGCCTGGGGGAGGAGACACACAATCTGTCTCCTCTCCCCTGCCAGAACGGGGATGTGTATGTTTACACACATCCCTGTTCTGGCTCTGTCAGGAGTAATCGCGGGTGACCGGCGGACAACACAGCCACAGGGCACATGCATCGGCTACTCAGTAACAGGGTGGACGGTGCGCACATCCCCCCTATACCCCTTAAATTGGCCGACATACAGCTACGACGGCTCGCCCAGGGGAGACAACCTGCTGCAGTATAACTGCGGCGGCTGGTCGGGAACCAGTTAAAAGGTTGAAAAAAGACACAGGTCCATCCATTTCATCCTGTGTGTGTGTATGTGTGTGTGATTTTTATTCTTTAAAAGTTCCCATAGCCCCATATATTCTGCTTTCTGAAGAAGACATCTAAATGGTTTTTGAAGTTGTCAGCACATTTTTACTTCTCTAGCAGTAAAGAACTCTTTCCACAATCTAAGGTTAAGCCTCCTTTCTTCTAACCTCAAATTATGGCCACGTGTCCTCTTCGGGGACCTTACAGTAAACAGTTTATCACAGTTACTGAAGTCACTTTTAAATATATTTGTACATTGTAATCATGTCCTCTCTTAAAGAGTAACTCCACCTTTGCTAAGAAAAAAACCCTCCCCTCTGGGTGGTCTATGTACATTGCATGGATTTTACCAAATTTTGTTGCAGATTCCTACCTCCTGTTGTCACTGTGAAGGAATAGCTGTTTGTTTCTTTATGTCCATGTACTGGGTGAATGTGAATGGGAGCGGTTTTATAATTGTAGCTCCCTCTAGTGTGCTAGAGTAACATTTTTTGTAGTTTCGAAAAATTGTTCAGGGTTGGCTGACAGCCAAGCCTGTGTTGTTTTATCTGGGATGGTTGAGTGACTCAGGGAGGGCTGAATGACTCACAGGCAACATCACTGAGACCTCCCCCTACTTCTATAAACTTGCAGAAGATTCTAGAAGAGTGGGAGTGGAGGTTAAAAGGAGCTGCCTGGAGTACTTATGTGGCCCCTGACCAATCCACAACAGATGGGTTGGCAGGGGGCAGGTCCCCTCAATTACTCTGGGTGAGCCCAGTTGGGGCAGAGAAGTTTGGGGGGAAGCTGGAGATGGAATGTTTGGCTGTTGGTGGCCCTTGAGGGTGCCCCATAGTTGGGGGTAACCTCGGGCCTGGGCTTGTGTGCGAAGGAACCCTCTTTACGTCACACAGAGATGTTCTGACTAGAGGCACAGGAACAAGTGGAGGACAGCAGGAGAACACTGTTGGGCAAATCTCCAGGGAAGATGACAGCCAGGGGGGCTGGTAAGTGTTACAGTAGGGGAGGACTGTGAGGCATGCCTGAGAGGAGTGTTAAACTGTCGGTGGCCCTTGAGGGTGCCCTCTAGTCTGGGGGGGTGACCTCGTGCCTGGGCTTGGGTGTGGAAGTGACCCCTATTCACGACACGCAGGGGTGTCCTGACCAGAGGTGGAGATCAGCAGGAGAACACTGCCAGGAAAATCTCCAGGGAGGAGAGTTTTACAGTTGGGGAGGTGAGTGTTACAGTCGGGGAGGACTGAGAGGCATGCCTAGGAGGACTGGGATAGAGCAATCTGGGATGGATGCAGAGTCAGTCTGGGAGGACTGTGGAGTCTTGGATAGGAGGGCTGGAGAAAGGGGCAGCTGCTGGGCTGGTAGTGCCTGAAGCGGTAGTGCTGGGATCAGTAGCCAAAGGAGGAGAACAGCTAGGCACTAGGACTTTGCTACACAAACAAGGGGCCCATGGTCTCCGCTTGTAAAGAGTTTTGTGCAACTGATCTGACTGAGATCTGTCAGATCATCCAAACAGTGCTAGCTGGTCCTGGGAGTTGTAGTTCTACAAGCACGATTTGTGCTGGAGGAGAAGTGTATATACAGACTGTATATAGTTGTGTATCTGAAGAGTTCTATTGCGTTGACCAAATGGGCATCCCATGATATCTCTATCCCTATCCAGGTGTATTCCCTTTAATAAAACATAAAAGGGTCTGCATCCCTTTAGACGTGATTTTCCTTTGGAAGTATCTTACCAAAAACTTTTGTTGCAGGGGATACCCAAAATCCGATTTGTATCTGTTTTGTATCTGACTAATTTGTATTTGACTTCTGAGAAAATCGGTGGGACAATCACACAAGCAGGAAATTACATTTCTTGGGGGAGGGGGCGTTCTGTACACCATCTGTGTAAAGAACGCCTCCAGGTGGCCATATTGCATATTACAGAACATTACAGAGCTGCAGATTGAAAGTAAAGGTCATTTTTAATAACATTCAATTACAATATTTGTATACGCTATATATATATTTTTTTATTTGCTCATTTTTTTTCTCATGAAAGTGGAATTGCCCTTTTAGTGTCTCTTCTACAGAGTGAATACCTGTAATCTATCAGTCCTCATAGCTGAGATCCTCTGTCCTCCTTTTTAATTGTATTGCCCTTTGCTGAACTCTTTCTAATTCATCAACATCTTTCCTGAGGATTGGTGACCAAAACTGAATTGTATATTCAAGATGAGGCTGAGCCAGTGTATTGCAAAGGGGTAGAATTATTAATTTATCTCTGGATCGTTCACATTCGCAAAGCAAATTGTTCATAAATAGTCCCAATAAAATGTATCTGATTATAAGTGCTTAGCAAACAGGTCATCTCATTCCGATGGCATTCTCTAAATGAGATATAACTGGATAAACAATCTATAATCAAAAAATTACTAAACGTTCTATATACTTGTTACCCATAATTTCTGTCATTTTTTAAGCTGTCCCGCTATGTAAAAGAAGTCCAGTACAAGGATCCGAATGGCAACATCATGATTTTTAATGATAAAGGAGAACTGCCCAGCCCACTGAACATTGTAAATTGGATTACAAGAATTAATGAGAAAAATATCACTGATTGTATGCCTGTGGGTCACTTTGATGGGTCCCTTTCAGAGGGTCAGCAACTTACACTAGAACCAGAGCGAATATCATGGAAAGGAGACAAGGTGAGTTACACCGGGGAAGCTGATCCAGAACTTATACAAGAAACATATTTGTTTTGACCATAAAGCCCATCTCCAGACAAATTCTAACCCCCATCCTCCCATCCTGTACATAGACAGCCAACATCTGCCCTGACTCATTCCATGGTGATTAGACAGTGCTGGCTGTGTGGATATGAACTACAAAACATCTACAGAACAAGTCCAGCTGAATGTGACTGACTACTACTAGCTACCCCCCTCCTCATCACACTGACTGGGACATAGACACTCATAGAAGGATCCCGAATCCTGTGTACAGAAGAAGATAAAAGACTTTGGATTGGAATGGCCACCAGTATATCCATGGCCAGATTCTCCCCAGACCTTCTAAATTAATCTGACTAAAAAAGAAAAAAACAGTTTAGAGTAGTAATTCCCAGATCAAAAATGTGTATACACACTAAAAAACAAAAAACAAGGAGCTACCTGGATTTCTGTATGAATGACTCCTAAAATGAGGTCAAATGAAAAAAAAAAAAAATCTAGGAACAAAATGTCACAAGCAACATTGTACATGGTCATATGTACTGGTGGCCAGCTAGTTGAAGCAATCAAAGGCCTTCATAGAAAAACATTTGGTACATCTGAACCTCTTAGATAGTAATTAGACTCCATTACCCCAATCACTGAGAATCTGGAGGTGTAGCTTAATTGTGTATTGTCCAATTAAAAAGACCAATCAATGTCTGGTAGAGTCTATTCTACTAAAGAAGGTTCTGTTCATGTGACTCAAGCCATGATCAAAGGACATAGGAGAGGATTTTGGATGAATAATTGTATAGATACATGAAGACAAAAGTGCCACAAAAGCATATTGAAAGGCCTTGATGTTAAACTGAAGATAAAGTAAATTTCCTGCAAAGTTCACAGCAAGAACAAACGATGTCAGTAAAAGACCGGTAGATATGTCTTAAGATCAACTTACCAAACTATGCCTAAAGTTTTCAAATGGTTGAAAAGAATGGGTGTAGATCGCACTGGACTGACTCTATTAGTCAGTGCTGTAGATTGGTAGGGTGTGGCCAGAGGGAAAAAAATTGTTTCCAGAAGTCCGTGCCCACTTTGGAAAAAGGTGGTGATGAGCCCTGTTATGGGCTTGGGCTGCTACCTCGGAGTGCATCCTTATGGTTGACTCCGCATGTAATGTAAAGAAATTAGGATAAAGGAGCACTTGGTGATCAGAAGTAATTCATTTGAAAGACAAATCAGAACATTCCATAGCTCAACTCACCAACCAGTCTGCCAACTGACCAAATTAACCTGTCCAACAGTCTGCGTCAAAAACAGGGGTTTAGTTAGAACACATTTGCAAATGCATGTATAAGCTGCAAGACCTCTTCACGGCACCCTGCGTATGCTTGCAGTCCTAACGCTACTAAATTTATAAGCGTCTCCACAATGGAAGCACATGCATTAAATAGATAGATGAGGAGGGGGTGCTTCCATTGTGGAGATGCTTATAAATTTAGTAGCGTTAGAATTGCAAGCATACACAGGGTGCCGTGAAGAGGCCTTGCAGCTTATGCATGCGTTTGCAAATGTGTTCTAACTAAACCCCTGTTTTTAACGCAGACTGTTGGACAGGTTAATTTGGTCAGTTGGCAGACTGGTTGGTGAGTTGAGCTATGGAATGTTCTGTTTTTGTCTTTCATGTGTTTGCCCTTCCATGTGCTCCTTGCTGTGAAGGCCAGTTATAGGTGGGGGCAGGGGCCATTTGTTTGTTACTGAAGTAATTAATTTGCATTTTATTTGAAGTTTCAGAGCTGCTAGTAAAAATAGTTGTGGAATGATCCTGTTGGAGGGTGCCTTTGGCACATGGATCTGGACAGTTAGAAGTCCTCAGCGCTGGCTGTGTGTTCAGATGCTGCAATTGAGGACTTCTAACTGTCCAGATCCATGTGCCAAAGGCACCCTCTGACAGGATTATTCCACAACTATTTTTACTAGCAGCCCTGATAAAGGCGGAGTCTTTAGTCCCCCAAAATGCGTCAGCATCTTTTATTGATGAACCTTCAAATAAAATACAAATTAATTACCGGGCACTCCTTTATCCTCATTTCTTCTAAAGTTTTCAAATGGTCACAATGACCACAAAGCACTATTCTTTTTTTTTTTCAATTCGTTTTTATTGAGTTTTTCAGATAATAACAAGTCAATAAGAACATTTTGAACAAATAAGCCAGTTCAATACACACAGTTTACATCTGTATGAGATCATTGAGTGGTTATCAATAACAAATCAGTAGAAGGAAGCGAAAGAACAGAAAAGTTATCAAGCCAGAGAGGCTTTACATATTGTTGTCTCGTTTTGTCCATACAGACCAATTTTGGTCAAATATTTTACAGTGCATAGAGTTGATTGCAATGAGTCGCTCAAAAGTATAATTTCAGTTTACTGCTCTTGTCACAGCTGAGAGATTTATAGAGGTATTATTTTCCAATTGCGAAGTATCAATATATGGGGCTCTAGGAGAATATGGGTGATTACAGGTTTGAAATTGGGTGGGAATTTCTCTATTCCTAAGTGAAGGATTGCTAGTGCTGGGTCGGGGGGGGGGGGGGGGGGTTACAATTCCTGTGAGAGAGGAAATTAGCTGGAATATTCAGTTCCATAGGCTTTTAATATTTGGGCACTGCCAGAACATATGTAATAAGTATCCTATTTGGCCGCAGCTACTCCAGCATTGTGGCAATGTTTCTGGGAAGTAGCTTGCTATTCTACATGGGGTGTAATGCCATCTATTTGCCAGTTTGATCATCAGTTCCCAATGTTTAACACAGTGAGAAGCTTTGTGGGTTTCTCTGAATGTATGTTGCCATTGTTCATCTGACAAAGTGGTGACCAAGTCTGTCTCCCATTTCCCCATTGCTGTGGTTTTCTTAAACACTAGTTTGCTGTGGGTGAGGTTGTAAAATAATGATATTCTTTTTAAGTTGTGTTTAGGAATTGAGTAAAATTGCCATACTTTGGATGGTATTTTTATCTTTGGAATCAGATGTGATTTGAGGAAATGTGTTATTCATATACATGAGAATAGCATGTTGTTTCGGCAGTTGGTACTGCGTCAGTATTTGTTCTGCAGATTTAGGCTGAAGTCCATTAAAGAGGTCTGATTTGTGTGTGATGCCATTAGCAATATAGATGTATCATTGCACAGAGTGGTACTGTGGATACATGGCCAATGAAGAAGTGCTGCGTCCTGAAAATATTATATCGAAATAAGAAGGGAGGGACTTCGGACTTTTTAGGCACTTTTTTGTCACTGTGCCTAAAAAATCCAAAGTCCCTCCCTTCTTTTTTTCGATGTGTGATGCCATTAGCTACCAGTTCCTTAACTGATAACATAGGTATTATTGTTTCTAGGAGGTGAATTGGAAGCTTGTAATCTATCTTGCGTGCATCAGTGTGGTTTTGGTTTAGGAGGAATCTCCACGCCTACAGTGATGTCTGAATGGGAGGGGATAGATTTTAAATGTCCCATGGTATCCAGATGACACCCATGAGAAGTGTTGTTAGGTCAGTCTTTGGGGACTTTGTCTTTTCTATGTCTACCCATAGTGGTTTATTACTCTCGTATAACCAGTGTTTAACCTCCCTGGTGGTATGATTATTTCAGATTTTTGATGCTGAAAGCTGTACAATTATTTTGCATAGACATTTGGCGTTTTACATTGTAGGCCTGTAATTCTTATGAATAACTCACTTAAATCTGTCCAAACAAGAGTCTAGTAGACATCCTGGGTATGATAAAGTTTGAAACACGAAATCATAAATTATAATATAATAAATAACTATAAAAAAGTATAACAAATAATAATATACTAATAATAAAAATTATTCAATAATGTAATCAAATCAAAAACACTGAAATTTGCTCAGTTGAAGAATTGTCACTGTCATTACTTTCAGTGTTTGATGATGGATTTCCCCACAAATCACTATCGCTCAATTCTGCAAGTGATTCTAATTTATTATCGCTGTTTTCTAGCTGGTCTAAAACCACTTTTGATGTAAAGGGATGGTTTTGGTTGCTATGGACAATCTCCAGTTTCCAGGCAGAAAGAACAGTATATATAATATAAAACTGCATGCAGGGCACTGGACAAAGCATTGGGGACAAAAGGGATGTGAAATAAATTGATAAAGTAATGTAATTTGTAAGATTACAGTGTACTGTATATGTATTGTGTTTTTGACTTTTTGAATTTGGCGCAATTTTCCGTCCCCGTGCGTCGCAACGCTCGCAGGGAACAGAGCTTGGCACTGTGATGATTCGAGCAGAGGATGGCTCACACACAGAGCAGGGAGGACATCACATGTTCCAGGGGGCAAGGTAAGTTCTCTCTACCAGGATCGTGTGATGCAATCCCGAGTGTGGCTCGGGGTTACCGCTTTTGGTGCTGAAAACCCACCCCGAGCCACACTCGGGAATACCGTCAGGGAGGTTAATATGGTCCAGTCTAACTGCCCAGAGATAGTCATATAAAACCACTAGTCCACCTCCTCCTACCTTTTTGTGTGAGGTGAGGTTATTGCAGAAGCATCTAGTTTTTTTTGCCATCCCAAATGTATATGGATTGTTAAAGTACGAAATATACATAAGATTTGTGGTAGGATCGACATTTCTTTTAGTTGGGTTTCCAGTTTGTCTTTTAGCGGTTTCATGTTAGTTTCAGTTAATGCAGAGATTGTATTTGTCAGCGAAGTTCCTAGGTGTGTAATACCGTTCTTGACAAATGAGGGGTATACCTGCGCTATCTTGATAATTGGGGACAGGGACATAGGAAAAATAGAGAGTAATGGTGTATCTATAATACGGAAAAGCAGCTAACACCGAGTAGGGTACAGCCTGCCCCTCGCTGGGATAAAGTCAATAAAAGTGTGGTGTTGCGCTAATCCTATACTCTAAAATCAAAAAACAAAAAGTATAACTTAAATATGAAGGCACAATAGTGGTGGTGGTCTCCAAAGTGCAAATATAGTGCAATCGCCCATCACAGCCATGCTAGTGTATAACACTGCAATAACGTGAAGATAAAACTTCTAACTAGGAGTGCCTAAAACTGTATATATATATTATAAAAAGCATATATCATCAACCGTTAAGCTAAAGAAAATGATAGGTTAAACACAAAACAAATATATAAGTGCTCAACAAAGCGATCCTGAAATCCTTATACAGAAATGCTAGTACCACATACAATCTGCTGAAAAATAAAATAAAAAGAAACAACTAGAAAATAAAGCAGTCTGCTGACTTAGCAAGTGTGCACCTGGTATCTCTCAGCATATAACCTGGTGCATGAATATAGCGTAAAGCGTGCTCTTAAAGTGTGGTACAGTCCTCTCCTAATTGTGCAAAAATTAAAGTGTATCACTGAAAATATTCTATACAAAGTCCAGAACATGTGATCCACTCAGTGCAAAATAAACGTGACACAGGTGATAAATCTCTCTTCATGCAGCACGGCACACATTGGTGGGCAGTGGCCCCTTACCTTATGGTAATGGGGTACTCGCATATATCCACTATATAGGGATGGCAGCCTTTGGTTGTAAATACCATGGGGTAAGCAAACAGTGGGGGCGGTGGTAGTACACTCCTATCCGAGCTTGTCTCCTGTATAGGCGTATGTCTCTCCAAGTAGTGTCCTGGGGTCACCGAGATAAACCAGAAAGGAAAATCCACAATAGTATAATATTGTCTGATAACAATAGGATTTTATTGAAGTGTGCAAGTACTCACATTAAAAACATGATACTGGGCGTAGATCCGACGAGCAGCGAGCTCGTAATTCAAAATACAAACATAGAGTGCCTTTCCTGTCCCGACGTTTAGACCTTGTTTAACCACTTAAGCCCTGGACCATTTGGCTGGCCAAAGACCAGAGCACTTTTTGCGATTCGGCACTGCGTCACTTTAACTGACAATTGCGCGGTCATGAGACGTTGCACCCAAACAAAATTGACGTCCTTTTTTTTCCCACAAATAGAGCTTTCTTTTGGTGGTATTTGATCACCTCTGCAGTTTTTATTATTTATCGCACTATGAACAAAAAAAGAGTCCAAACACACACATGTGACATGTGACAAAAGAGTGACAATTTTGAAAAATCTCAATATTTTTTACTTTTTGCTATAATAAATATCCCCAAAAAATATATAAAAAAACATTTTTTTTTTCTCAGTTTAGACCGATATGTATTCTTCTACATAATTTTATCAAAAAAAATCGCAATAAGCTTATATTGATTGGTTTGAGCGAAAGTTACAGTATAGCGTCTACAAAATAGGGGATTGTTTTATGGCTTTTTTATTGCTAACTTTTTTTACAAGTAATGGTGGCGATCTGCGATTTTTATCGGGACTGTGACATTATGGCGGATACGTCGGACAATTTTGACACATTTTTGGGACCATTGGCATTTTTACAGCGATTAATTCTATAAAATTGCATTGATTACTGTAAAAATGTCACTGGCAGTGAAGGGGTTAACCGCTAGGGGGAGGTGAAGGGGTTAAGTGTATCCTAGTACGTGTTCTAACTGAAGGGGGGAGGGGACTATGCAGGGGAGATGACGGATCACTGTTCATACTCTGTATGAACAGATGATCTGTCTGTTCTCCCCTCAGAGAACCGGGAACTGTGTGTTTACACACACAGATCCCGGTTCTCGGTGTGCCCCAAGCGATCGTGGGAGCCCGGCGGTGACAGCGACCGCCGGGCACTCGCATCGGCTCCATGGGTGAGCAGGCAGTGCGCATGCACCCCCTAGTGTCCGTCTATGGTACCGACCGTGCAGGCAAGCCATGTTGCCGCAGTACAACTGCAGCGGCTAGTCGGCATGCGGTTAATAGAAAACACCAGTTGCCTTTCACTATAAACATTTGTTAGTCCAGTCCTGGAAATCTGCATCTATTAATTTCCATAAACATTGGGTTCCTGCATCTAGATGCGCCAAATGCATCTATATGTGCAGCTGCTGTGTATGTGAGATGCCCAACTGCTGTGTGCACGGAGGTATGTACCCGTGGTGCATATCTGGTTTCCGGAAGCGGTGGCCAGCACACAGGAATGACATCACGTCCCTCCAGGAAGTTGCTTGTACTGCTGCTAATTTCTTCCCACCACCAAGCCCCGCTCACTGTTCTCTGAGGAAGAGATGATCCTTATTTGCAAATTAAGATAATTTTTAATTTATTTTTACATGGGGTGGTGTTTGTGTGGGTCATGTGTGTATATGTCTAAATGATTTGGCCCCAAAACACACACCTACTTCCTGTGCACAGATTCACTGCCTAGTCTGTGAATGTCAGAGTTTTACAATGCTTTATGGGATGTGTAGTTCCGCCATAGTTTGAAGACTCCTGTCTTGAAAAAAGGTGTTTTTTCATGTGCCTTGTATAATGCCTAAGAAATATTGTTTGGAAAATAAAAGTCTGTCATGGCATATCTACATTCCAAATTTGGCACTTAAGATGGTCATGCACTATGCAATCTGATTGGCCAATCTCTGTACAACTCGATATTTAGGCAAAATAGGTAATAGGAAGATGCACTTGAACAGTTAATTCAAATGATAGGAAATCAAACAGGCTTGTGCACTAAATCTAATTTATTTAAGATCTAACTGATTGCAGTGTATGGTCACCTTTAAAAATCAAGATCTGAAAATATTAATTTATTGGGTTTAGAAACTCTTCTCTGTTCTTTGTAATGTATTGAAAGATTTGGGTAAAAAAGAAAAAAACACATTTCAAAAGATATATTAGAAGTGATAGGACTGAGATTAGCATCAAAAGGGTTAATTAACTGAGAACACCTACTAATTGCCTAACAAGACACATCCAATGAGATGAAATTAACCAATTGTTTTGGGCGCGCGCTATTATCAATGAGAAAATTGCAGTTACCCTAGCGACAGTTGCAGTGTACATATGCGGGTATTTATTTTCACTATTTGTGCCAATGTGTGCCGGTTCACACATTAATGACTTTTCCGGCACACAAATTAATGTATGAACTGTTGCAGTGCCTTCTTCTTAGTAAATCATCCCCCTAGATTTCTATTTCTGTATTCTGCTTCAGATCATATTCTGTGGTATCCAGACTAAAGAAGAAGGGCCACCTTCTGTAATGAATTATAAAAGGTGCAGCGCCAGTTTAAAAAGTCCTGCAATAAAGACCACCAACGATGAATGATCAGGTGGTGAAAAAGATATAGTCCCAGCACCAGCAGAGTGAAAGGATGTTGACACTCGTCACCACCATGCAAATAGAGGCAATTCTGCTTACCGGACAAAAATTGGCCCTTAAATTATAAAGAGTCAAAGATCGCATGTACCAAGGAGATGAATGGTCATCCAGACATCTGTTTTAAGGTCACTCCTGCTCCTTCAAAACATGGAAATCCCAATTCCTAAGCAGGAAGCACATACTCCAGGTGATGGGTGTGTATAGATACAGTGGCTGTTTTCTTGGCCTCTCGTAGGGTGGAGACCCTCATCGGAAGTTAAGTTGTTCCAAAAAATGTAAGCAGGCTGGGGATTCTGGTGTTGTATTTCGCAACTCCCCAGGTGCCCCCTTTATGGCCAATGAACCCTTCCACACTACACACACTCCTGTCACCTTCTGGAATGTGTTTATACCGAGGTATGCCTTCTACCTCATTTTAAACACCAGAAGCTTAGCTTACTTACATCTTTGTTCTTGAATAGTTCATATAGTTTTATATTATCTTAGGTCCCAAGAGGTCGATGCTCCGAGGAATGTCTTCCAGGGTTCAGAAAATCTGTAAGAGAAGGATATCACCCATGTTGTTATAATTGTGCTCCATGTTCAGAAGGAGAAATATCCAACCATTATGGTAATCTTTATGTTTCTTTAAATATAAACTCTGATATTGGATTAGAAAATGAAAACTTTCAAACTCGTTTAAAGTGATTCTGTAACCACTTTACAGTTCACAGGCTGAACATCTCCCTAAATTGTATGAAATTAATGATTACTGATGAAGCATTTCTGCCTTTTATAGGGGAAAGATTGCTGCACTTTTCTTCTACCTCTGACCCTTCTGGGAGTGTTGGAGGCTTTCTCAAGCAAGCAATGACAATCAGCTTTCTCCTACTGTCTGCATGAGAAAGCCTCCAACAGTTTTGCACTTATCTAAACGTAATGGTCTTGAAAATGATTGCATGAAAGAGGCCAAAAATGTTGAATTCTTGGTATATCATGCCTAATGTTATTTTTACTTATTTTTACTCTACAGACAGTAAAAGCTGCAAGAAGTGTCCTGAAAATGAATGGCCTAACAAAGCTAAAAATATTTGTATTGACAAGGTCAATGAATATTTATCATATGAGGAGGACATTCTAGTTTTATTTTTTTCTGTAACTTCAGTCATATTTGCTACAACATCTCTCTTTATACTTGGACTATTTTTTTGGTTTCGGAGCACTCCCATAGTCAGAGCCAATAACCGTAACCTCAGCTTCATTCTGCTCCTCTCCCTCATACTGAGCTTCCTTTCTGTATTCCTGTTTTTTGGCCGTCCTGTGGACATTACCTGTATGCTGCAACAAGTCACTTTTGGAGTTCCCTTCACCATTTCAGCAACTTCTATTCTAGCCAAAACCATCATGGTCTTCATTGCTTTTAAAGCCACCAGACCTGGAAGCTCTTGTAGAAAATGGGTGGGAGTCAAACTTCCCAATGCAGTCATGTTATTCTGCTCATCCATTCAGGTTATGAATTGCGTTCTCTGGTTGTCCATCTCTCCCCCATTTCAGGAGTATGACATGGACTCCTATCCTGGGAAGATCCTCATTCAGTGTAATGAAGGGTCAGTTATCGGGTTCTACTCTATGTTGGGTTATATGGGGTTTCTGGCAGCTGTGAGTTTTGTTCTGGCTTTCATGGTGAGGACATTACCAGACAGTTTTAATGAGGCCAAGTACATCACCTTCAGCATGCTGGTGTTCTGCAGTGTCTGGATTGCCATGATCCCGGCCTATCTGAGCACCAGAGGGAAATACATGGTGGCTGTGGAGATATTCGCCATACTGACCTCCAGTGCTGGAATATTAATGTGTATGTTTTCTCCAAAACTCTACATTTTGCTTTTCAAACCTGAACTGAATACAAAGAAAACAATGCTGGGGAAAGAATGCTGTAAATGTAACACATTGATTCAATCTATAATACTGTAGATCAGATTAAACAAATGTAATCATGTTGTTAAATCATAATCATTGTCATCATTATGAATAACAAGTGAAATGCACTTCTGACTCTGCACTTCAGCGAAGGCACAAAGCGAAAGAACACAAGATAAACACTTTGAAAAACAGCACACAGACATCAGGTTAACTTGTTTACTCCTTTAGCACTTTTTCCTTGTAACATGCTTTCTCTACCACTGCTTTTGACAACTCTGTCCTCCATCCTAAAACTATCTCTCCTTCACCCCTCTCCCCCCCCCCCACAGTATATATATATATATATCACCCTCATTCCTGTCCTGTCCTTATTACTACACCCACCAACTCCTGCTATTTCTAAATCCACATACACTAAAAATCTCTAAGACCCTGGGGCATGTCCCTTCATATAAATCCCACTCCCATATTACCTCCCTCACCCTCTTGCTTCTCCTAACCTCTGGAGATATATCCCCAAACCCTGGGCCTCAATCATTTAACTCTACCCCATGCACCCATCACCCTGCACCCTCTGGCAGCAGCCGCAATCAACACAATTTAGTTCCCATTTCTATTCTTCCCAAAACCAGACTCCCTTTCTCTTGTGCCCTTTGGAACTCCCGCTCTGTCTGCAACAAACTCACCTCTCTCCATGACCTCTTTATTGCCAACTCATTTAACCTACTCGCCATTACCGAAACCTGGCTCCACGAATCCGACACTGCATCTTCTGCTGCCCTATCCCATGGTGGTCTTCTCTGGACTCACTCCCCCAGATCCAGCGGACGTAAGGGAGGAGGTGTCGGAATCCTTCTAGCCCCATATAGCACCTTTCAGGTACTTCAGCCACCTCCCTCTCTGTCACTCTCCTCTTTCGAAGCATACTGTATTCGTCTTTTCACTCCAATTTCTCTAAGGATAGCTGTGATCTACAGGCCCCCTGGACCAGTATCAACCTTTCTTGAAGACTTCTCTGCCTGGCTACCCTACTTTCTTTCTTCTGAAATCCCCACTATCATTCTCGGGGACTTCAACATCCCTATTAATACTAACACTACTTCCACTTCCAAACTTCTTAGCCTAACATCCTCCTTTGACCTGAAGCAGTGGATACATGCTCCAACTCACTCAGAAGGCAATATCCTTGACCTCATGTTCTCTCACCTTTGCACTCCATGCAACCTCTCTAATAGGGATGAGCCGAACACCCCCCTGTTCGGTTCGCACCAGAACATGCGAACAGGAAAAAAGTTCGCTCGAACACGCGAACACCGTTAAAGTCTATGGGACACGAACATGAATAATCAAAAGTGCTAATTTTAAAGGCTTATATGCAAGTTATTGTCATAAAGAGTGTTTGGGGACCTGGGTCCTGCCCCAGGGGACATGGATCAATGCCAAAAAAAGTTTTAAAAATGGCTGTTTTTTCAGGAGCAGTGATTTTAATAATGCTTAAAGTCAAACAATAAAATTGTAATATCCCTTTACATTTCGTACCTGGGGGGTGTCTATAGTATGCCTGTAAAGGGGCGCATGTTTCCCGTGTTTAGAACAGCCTGACAGCAAAATGACATTTCGAAGGAAAAAAAGCCATTTAAAACTACCCGCGGCTATTGCATTGCCGACAATACACATAGAAGTTCATTGATAAAAACGGCATGGGAATTCCCCACAGGGAAACCCCGAACCAAAATTAAAAAAAAAAAAAATGACGTGGGGGGTCCCCCTAAATTCCATACCAGGCCCTTCAGGTCTGGTATGGATATTAAGGGGAACCCCGGCCAAAATTTTTTAAAAAAATGACGTGGGGTTCCCCCTAAATTCCATACCAGACCCTTCAGGTCTGGTATGGATTTTAAGGGGAACCCCGCGCCAAAAAAAAAAAAAAAAACGGCGTGGGGTTCCCCCAAAAATCCATACCAGACCCTTATCCGAGCACGCAACCTGGCAGGCCGCAGGAAAAGAGGGGGGACGAGAGTGCAGCCCCCCCCCTCCTGAACCATACCAGGCCACATGCCCTCAACATTGGGAGGGTGCTTTGGGGTAGCCCCCCAAAACACCTTGTCCCCATGTTGATGAGGACAAGGGCCTCATCCCCACAACCGTGGCCGGTGGTTGTGGGGGTCTGCGGGCGGGGGGCTTATCGGAATCTGGAAGCCCCCTTTAACAAGGGGACCCCCAGATCCCGGCCCCCCCCCCTGTGTGAAATGGTAAGGGGGTACTTACCCCTACCATTTCACTAAAAAAGTGTCAAAATAGTTAAAAATGACAAGAGACAGTTTTTGACAATTCCTTTATTTAAATGCTTCTTCTATCTTCCTTCATCTTCTTCTTCTTCTGGTTCTTCTGGCTCTTCTGGTTCTTCCTCCGGCGTTCTCGTCCAGCATCTCCTCCGCGGCGTCTTCTATCTTCTTCTCCTCGGGCCGCTCCGCACCCATGGCATGAGGGGAGGCTCCCGCTCTTCTCTTCATCTTCTTCTTCATCCTCTTCTCTTCTTCATCTTCTTCATCTTCTTCATCTTCATCTTCTCTTCTTAATTTTCTTCTGCCGGCCGCTCCGCATCCATGCATGGAGGGAGGCTCCCGCTGTGTGACGGCGTCTCCTCGTCTGACGGTTCTTAAATAACGGGGGGCGGGGCCACCCGGTGACCCCGCCCCCCTCTGACGCACGGTGACTTGACGGGACTTCCCTGTGACGTCACGGGGAATGCCACAGAAGAAGAAGCATTTAAATAAAGGAATTGTCAAAAACTGTCTCTTGTCATTTTTAACTATTTTGACACTTTTTTAGTGAAATGGTAGGGGTAAGTACCCCCTTACCATTTCACACATGGGGGGATGCCGGGATCTGGGGGTCCCCTTGTTAAAGGGGGCTTCCAGATTCCGATAAGCCCCCCGCCCGCAGACCCCCACAACCACCGGCCACTGTTGTGGGGATGAGGCCCTTTTCCTCATCAACATGGGGACAAGGTGTTTTGGGGGGCTACCCCAAAGCACCCTCCCAATGTTGAGGGCATGTGGCCTGGTACGGTTCAGGAGGGGGGGGGTGCACTCTCGTCCCCCCTCTTTTCCTGCGGCCTGCCAGGTTGCGTGCTCGGATAAGGGTCTGGTATGGATTTTTGGGGGAACCCCACGCCGTTTTTTTTTTTTTTTTTGGCGCGGGGTTCCCCTTAAAATCCATACCAGACCTGAAGGGTCTGGTATGGAATTTAGGGGGAACCCCACGTCATTTTTTTTTTTTAATTTTGGCCGGGGTTCCCCTTAATATCCATACCAGACCTGAAGGGCCTGGTATGGAATTTAGGGGGACTCACACATCATTTTTTTTTTTTAATTTTGGTTCGGGGTTGCCCTGTGGGGAATTCCCATGCCATTTTTATCAATGAACTTCTATGTGTATTGTCGGCAATGCAATAGCCGCGGGTAGTTTTAAATGTGTTTTTTCCTTCAAAATGTCATTTTGCTGTCAGACTGTTCTAAACACGGGAAACATGCGCCCCTTTACAGGCATACTATAGACACCCCCAGGTACGAAATTTAAAGGGATATTACACTTTTATTGTTTGACTTTAAGCATTATTAAAATCACTGCTCCTGAAAAAACGTCCATTTTTAAAACTTTTTTTTGCATTGATACATGTCCCCTGGGGCAGGACCCGGGTCCCCAAACACTTTTTATGACAATAACTTGCATATAAGCCTTTAAAATTTGCACTTTTGATTTCTCCCATAGACTTTTAAAGGGTGTTCCGCGGCATTCGAATTTGCCGCGAACACCCCAAATTGTTCGGTGTTCGGCGAACTTGCGAACAGCCAATGTTCGAGTCGAACATGAGTTCGACTCGAACTCGAAGCTCATCCCTACTCTCTAACTATCCACTGCCTCTCTCTGATCACCACCTTATTAGTTTCACTCTCTCCCTTTCCTTCACCTCCTCTCCCTCCAACCACCTTAAAGTTACCCGCAGAAACCTACGTCATCTCAACCCTTCTCTTCTCTACTCTGCTATCAACAACCTCTACGACAAAATCTCACCCCTATCCTGCACCAACCTAGCCACTTCTGTGTACAACGCTTCACTTCTAGCCTCACTGAACTCACTTGCCCCTCTCACTACACACAGAATCAAGCCCAGACCCCTTCAACCTTGGCAAACAGATGATACTAGAAGTCTGAAAAAACATTGTCGTGCTCTGGAGCGCCTGTGGCGTAAGACTAAGTCCCAGAGAGATTTCAACCAATATAAATTTGCCCTCCAAAAATATAATTCCAGCCTCCTCTCTGCCAAGCAGACCTATTTTACCACTCTCATTAGCAACTTATCATCCTGTCCTCGTCAACTCTTCTTCACCTTCAACTCTCTACTTCGTCCTCCACCGCCTCCATCCGCCAACTCACTCACTGCACAGGAGATCGCCAATCACTTTAAACAGAAGATTGATACTATTTGCGCTGAGATCTCTACTGTGCTGACACCCTCCACGCTTTACACTTCATGCCCACAGGCACAATCATTATTTCCCTCTTTCAACCCCACCACTACAGAAGAAGTTGCTAAACTACTTGCTAATGTCCACCTTACCACCTGCCCTCGGGATCCTGTTCCCTCACAAATGCTCTGGCCCTATGCTACACTCTCTAACCCACATCTTCAATCTCTCCCTCTCTTCTGGCATCTTCCCTAACTCTCTAAAACATGCACTTGTCAGACCCATACTTAAAAAGCCCTCACTGGACCCATCCAATCTTAACAACCTATGCCCCATCTCCTTGCTCCCCTTCTTATCCAAACTCCTCGAACGTCTGGTCTACAACCGACTGAGCATCCACCTCACTGATAATGGCCTTCTTGATCCCCTTCAGTCTGGATTTTGTCCTCAACACTCCACAGAAACTGCTCTCCTAAAACTAACAAACGATCTACTAACGGCCAAAACCAATCGACACTATTCTGTACTCCTACTCCTGGACCTCTCTGCTGCCTTTGATACGGTTGACCACCCCCTCCTCCTCAAAAAACTACACGCCTTTGGTCTCCGTGACTGCGCACTTCGCTGGTTCTCTTCCTACTTATCCAACCGCACCTTTAGCGTTTCTTATAACTCTACTTCCTCCTCTCCTCTTCCTTTCTCTGTTGGGGTCCCTCAGGGTTCTGTTCTTGGACCTCTACTATTTTCAATCTACACTGCCTCCCTGGGTCAACTGATACCAATACCACCTCTATGCTGACGACACCCAAATCTATTTCTCAACCCCTCAGCTCACTCCCTCTGTCTCCTCACGTATCAGTAATTTACTCTCAGATATATCAGTCTGGATGTCACACCACTTCCTTAAACTCAATCTAGCTAAAACCGAACTTATAATTTTTCCTCCCCCATATGCCTCTTCCCCTGATCTCTCTGTCAAAATCAATGGCACAACTATAAGCCCATCCCCACATGCCAAGGTTCTAGGTGTAGTCCTAGACTCTGAACTCTCCTTCAAACAACACATCCAATCACTGTCCAAATCCTGCTGCCTCAACCTCTGCAACATCTCCATAATACACCATTTTCTAACCAATGACACAACAAAGCTCTTAATTCACTCGCTGGTCATCTCTCGCCTCGACTACTGCAACTCCCTTCTCATTGGCTTACCTCTACATAGTCTATCACCTCTTCAGTCCATTATGAATGCCACTGCCAGACTCATCCACCTTACCAATCGCTCTGTGTCTGCCACTCCTCTCTGTCAATCCCTTCACTGGCTTCCGCTCGGCCAAAGAATTAAATTCAAAATTCTAACAACTACGTACAAAGCCATCCGCAATTTCGCCCCCAGCTACATTACTAGCTTAGTCTCCAAATACCAACCTACTCGCTCTCTTCGTTCCTCTCAAGACCTCCTGCTCTCTAGCTCCCTTGTCACCTCCTCCCATGCTCGCCTCCAGGCCTTTTCCAAAGCCTCTCCAATCCTATGGAATGCCCTACCCCAATCTGTCCGCTTATCTCCTACTTTATTAGAAGATCCCTGAAAACCCTTCTCTTCAGAGAAGCCTATCCTACCCACACCTAACAACTGTATTTTCATTTTTTTCCATCAGCTCATCCCCCACAGTTATTACCTTTTTGTTTCCACTTGACCCTCCCTTCTAGATTGTAAGCTCTAACGAGCAGGGCCCTCTGATCCCTCCTGTATTGATTTGTATTGTAAGTGTACTGTCTGCCCCATGTTGTAAAGCGCTGCGCAAGCTGTTGGCGCTATATAAATCCTGTATAATAATATAATAATAAAAGTATGATTTTTTTGTGTATATTAACTGCCTTCTGTTTGCCTATTGTATATAAGTGGATGGAAGGTGGATGTTACAGGATGGGAAACTATATTACAGCTTCATTTTTTTCTTGCTCTTACATGCCCTCAAGAATGCACAAGCAAAGTACTGTGACTGCACTGTCCATTGGACGGTGCCGATCACGAAAATATGCTATGACCAATCAAAGCATCACAAAATGTAATCAACACCTGCAGTTACCAGCTTGCTATCACTTTGCACTCACACACTGATCAGTGTGTTAGAGGAAAGAAAGCTTCAAGATCACCATCCAGTAGGGATGAGCTTCGTGTTCGAGTCGAACTCATGTTCGACTCGAACATCGTGTGTTCAGTTGTTCGCCAAATTACGAACGACATGGGCTGTTCGCGCCGAATTCGAGTGGCGTGTCACGGCCCATAATTCACTGTGGCATCGCAGTGCATTGCTGGCTGATGATTGGCCAAGCATGCACTATGACACGCATGCTTGGCCAATCACATCGCTGTGTGTACAAAGAGCCGTAATTACCCAAAGCCAAGGAGGCTTTGGTCAATTATGGCTCAGGGTGTTTAGTACACGCCCCACACTATATAAGGCCACCTGCATGGCAGCCCCTGTGTAGTGTGTTCCAGCGTTCAGATAGAGAGATAGAGAGAGAGAGACAGACAGTGTCATTTGATTTAAGTTAGATAGAGTAGGCAGGTCGAGTCAGTTAGCTGCACTTACAGTGTAATGTGTATATATATGCATCCCAGGTGTTGTATATATATATATATATATATATGTATATATTATATGCACACTGTATTCAGTTTAGCTAGATCCTGTTCCTCTCTTCCTAATATACTGACAGGCAGGCGTTTTTACAGTATTTCCAGTTACTGTACTGTGTACCCTGCACAGTTGCAACTACAGTATAGCTACCTGCAGCCAGGTGCTTGTGTAGGCTCTTTGAAGTATTTCCAGTTACTGTACTGTGTACCCCACACAGTTGCACCTACAGTATAGCTACCTGCAGCCAGGTGCTTGTGTAGGCTCTTGAAGTATTTCCAGTTACTGTACTGTGTAGCCCTGCACAGTTGCACCTACAGTATTAAAAGAATATATGCAGCAAAGTGCATGTAGGGGATGCCCCTTTGGATTTTAAAGGCAGAAAGAAAGGAGTAGGAAGGGTAAATAGGGTTAAAAGGCAAAACTATGCCAACTTTATTGTTATACACAAATAGATAAAATGTCTAAAAGACAAGGAAAACATATACAATGAGCCAAATCAATATCTTGAAAATAATTTGATATAAGACATACAGAGCATGAATGGATAATATCACCCAATGCCATCAAACCCAGAAAGCCAACCCAATCAAAATGGGTGTAGTGGGGGTAGGTAGCTAGTTTGTGTATCCCGACATGTTTCGAAGACCGTAGTCAAACTTGTATATTCCTTCTTCAGGGGAATTTTTTTACACAGACGGGTGAAAATATTTCTTGTCTCTAGAACATAAATATATAAGTAAGTAATCGACAATAACATATCCAGAGAAGACCACAGAAAGTGGTCTATTTTTTGCCATTGTTATATAAAGTAACCAAGGTCATAGTACTTACATAGTCAAGCTCATGTCATAAATAAAAACATACAGATAAGGGGGTCACATGCTGGCTGCAGAGGTCCACACCTGATGGAGGGGGTACACCTACACCTACAGTATAGCTACCTGCAGCCAGGTGCTTGTGTAGGCTCTTGAAGTATTTCCAGTTACTGTACTGTGTACCCCACACAGTTGTACCTACAGTATAGCTACCTGAAGACAAGTGCAGGTTTTATCATACTAATAATACTACAGGCAGGCAGTTGATTCTGCTAGCTGCAGTATAATTGGTATATATATATATATATATATATATATATATATATATATATCCCAGTTTTATGCAGCTCACTGCAGGCCAATAGTATGTCTGGAAGGCCAACAAGGAGAGGCAGACAGTAACAAGCCAATAAAAGAGGGCAAGCAGGCTCTGTGCCTAGAGGCAACAGTGCTGGTCATGGACATGGTGCATCCTCATCAGCACATGGCCGTGGGACACGCTTGGCCTTTTTTTTGGCAGCTGGCCGTGTTGAGCCGCAACATGCGGAAGACTTGGTCGAGTGGATGACCAAGCTGTCCTCATCCTCCTCATCCTCTCTCACCCAGACTCAGGGTACTTTGTCTGGCAAAGCAGCTGCCAAGGCGGCCTCTTCCCTTGGCTCAATGGCATCAGTGCCTCCTTCCCTAGCCCCACCATGTCCTCCTGAGAAGTCCCTCAAACTGTTTGACCACAGTGTTGGGTACATGCACCAGGAGGATGCCCAGCGTTTTGAAGGCTCCGATGATGGTACTCAGCTAGAGGAAGGCAGTAACGTGAGCCCAGAGAGAGGGGGTGCCCAAGAAAGACAGCAATCTGGCAGTCATGTTCCCCCGGCCAGGTTTGCTCCAGTGATGAGGAGGAAGGGGATGATGAGGTCACTGACTCCACGTGGGTGCCTGATTGGAGAGAGGAGGAGGATGCCCTCCAGGGGCCAGCCTAAGGGCTGCACAATGACTACATCACACCGCAGAGCTCTGCATGTGCAGGGCGCTGCTGTGTCTGCACGTTATTCCAAACGTTAGGCCTTTTTTGAGATGAGTGCATCATATCCCACTGCTTCTATTTGCAACATATGTCTCAAGCATATCTTGCGTGGCCAAAACATCTCCCGCTTGGGCACCACATGCTTGACCAGACATATGTTGACCTGCCATGCAGTTCGTTGGCAATCGTACCTAAAAGACCCACACCAAAAAACAAAGAGGACCTCTCCTTGCTCCTCATCAGCTGAGATCTCCAACCCCACTTTACCTTCAGTGATCTCTGAGACCTGCACTGAGAGGAATGAAGGTGTAGAATTAGATGTGTCACAGCCAAGTACTTGCGGGCAATCTACTATCGGTACATCGACGTCAGATTGTACCAGGCAAATTTCCCTGCCCCAGCTGCTGCACCATAGAAAGAAGTTCGCTCCCAGCCATCCACATGCCCAGCGGTTGAATGCTAGCTTGGCAAAATTGCTAGCACTTCAACTGCTACCTTTTCAGTTGGTAGACTCTGCCCGCTTCCGTGAGTTTGTGGAATGTACGGTTCCTCAGTGGCAGGTTCCCAAACACCACTTTTTCTCACGGAAGGCAATTCCGGCTCTCTCTCTTCTCACATGTGGAAGGCAATGTCTTGGCCTCGCTGGACAGGGCGGTCAGCGGTAAGGTGCATGTTACCGCTGACTCATGGTCCAGTAGGCATGGATAGGGACGTTACCTAAGTTTCACGGCGCATTGGGTGACTCTGCTGGCAGCTGGGAAGGATGCAGGACAAGGTGCAGTAGTGTTGGAGGTTGTTCTGCCACCACGCCTCCAAAATGGCAGTATTGGTGATTCTGACACACCTCTCTCCTCCACCCCCTCCTCTTCTTCTTCCTCCATGGCCTCTTCCTGTGCTTTGTCCTCGGAACCAGCGGTGCTCCGTAGGCGTTCAAGGGGCTACGCAAGTACGCAGGCCAAAAGATGCCATGCGGTGCTTGAGCTGGTGTGCTTGGGGGACAGGAGCCACACTGGGGCAGAGATTCTGTCAGCTCTGCAGGGGCATGTTCAGAGGTGGTTGACGCCACGCCAAATTAAGGCAGGAATGGTGGTTTGCGACAATGGCACCAACCTCCTCTCCGCCCTCCGACAGGGAAAACTGACCCATGTGCCCTGTTTGGCTCACGTCCTTAACTTGGTGGTGCAACGGTTCCTGGGCAGGTACCCGGGCTTACAGGATGTCCTGAGGCAGGCCAGGAAAGTGTGTGCACATTTCTGCCAGTCATATAATGGCAGTGCTCAGCTGGCTGACCTCCAAAAGCAATTTAACTTGCCCAAGAACTGCCTAATCTGTGACATGCCCACCAGGTGTAACTCAACGTTGCACACGCAGCAGAGGGGCATCAATGAGTACCTGTGCGACTATGGCACCAGGGTCAGGGGAGCTTGTTTTTTTTTTCCCACATCAGTGGGTCATAATCAGGGATACATGCACTGTCCTGTCAATATTTGAGTAGGCCACGGGGATGGTGAACAGTGACAGTGCATGCATCAGTCACACTGTCCCCCTTGTCCACCTGTTGGAGCACACGCTGCATGGAATAATGGACAGACACTTGAGGCAGAACAGAGGGAGGAAGAGGAGGACTTCCTTAGCTCTCAAGGCCCCCTTTATCCAGACAGTGTTCCTGCATGCCCGCCAATCACACAGGAAGAGGACGAGGAGGAGGAGGATTGTGTCAGCATGGAGGTGGAGCCTGGCACTCAGCATCAGCAGCAGTCTTTAAGGGATCATTTACAGTCCCAAGAAACCCATGGACTTGTACGTGGCTGGGAGGAGGTGGCTGCGGATCATGTCATCCTTAGTGACCCAGAGGACTCCAGACCGAATGCCTCAGAAAACCTACGCTGCATGGCGTTGTAGACCTTATCTTGCTGTCGCAGAGGGAGCAGAGGATGAAACATCTTCGGGAGGCCTTGCAGAAAGGTCTGTGCAACGCGTTCCCAGAGACTGGGAGGTTACAAACTCCTGTTCCTGGACAACGTGTTGCTGAGGCTTTGGTCAGTCAAAGAAGGAGCGGTGGAGAAGGTGGCCGTCTGACCGATGTGTTCAGACAATTTTTTAGTCCGCAGCCCCCAGGTATGATCGGTTCCAGCAACCATCGCCAGCATCTGTTTTACATGGTGCAGGAATACCTAGGGGCAAGATCTGACTTGGACACTTTTCCCACCGAAAATCCTCTGGGTTACTGGGTCTTGAGGATGGATCACTGGCCAGAGCTTGCACAGTATGCAATTGAGCTACTGGCCTGTCCTGCATCCAGCGTTCTTTCAAAACGCACATTCAGTGCTGCTGGAAGCTTTGTAACCAATCACAGGGTGAGTCTATCCACTGACTCGGTCGATCGACTGACCTTCATAAAAATGAATTAGTCTTGGATCACCACCAGCTACCAAGCACCTGATGCTGATGTAACTGAATCATTTTTTTTTTAAATGTCAGATCCCTTCAAGACTGCCTATGCTGATGTTGAGTGACTATCCTGTTATGCTGAGTGATTATCCTTTTCCTCCTCAATGATCATGCTTATAGCTTGTAAGAACATTTTTGGTTCTTGGCTCTGCCACTAGTGGTTAAAGCCCAATTTTTCAGCCCCTGTTTAACAGGGGCGTGTAATTACAATTTTTGATGCAATACTTTGCAGTAGGGCTCGTTCCTGTGCTCAACTAAAGTATCTGTGAGGGGTTGCAGTGTTGTGGCACCAGCACCAGTGCCTAAAGCCCAATTTTTCTGCCCCTGTTCAACAGGGACATGTAATTACAATTCTTTTTTATGATACATAAGCCAAGTATAAAGCCCTCTCTTTATCATAGAATCTTGCACACACACTTCTACTCTTATCTTGGGACCTACACCTTTCCCTATCTTCTTTTTACACTGTTCTCAATATAGGGTGGTCCATGTTTGCCAACCAGAGGTTCCAGATTTTTTTAAATTCCTTTAGATTCCCTCCCCTTACATAAACTATCTTTTCTTTCCCTATTGTTTCTGACATTGCTCTAAGCCAGTCGTCTACAGAAGGGGGTTTCTCAGCCTGCCATCTCTTGGCTATTCCTTTTCTTGCCTGGTAGAGACATCTCCGCACCGCTTTTATTTTATCCCTCCCCTTGCCCAGGTTCCCCCCCACCCCCAGGATACACAATTTCGGGTCTAATTTAAGACTTAAATTAAAGATCTTATTTATGGTCTCAACTACTTCCGCCCAATAGCAAAATAATTTGGGACATTTCCATAGCATATGTAACAAATCTCCTGTAGTTTGGCACCTGGGACACTTGGCATCTACCCTTCTCCCCCACTTACAATTAATTATAATTCTTGATCTAATAATTCACAGCAGGGCCCGTTCCAGCGCCTACCAAGAGTAACTGTGAGGACTTACAGTGTTGTGGCACCAGCACCAGCACCACCACCAAAGGCCAAATTTTTCTGCCCCTGTTCAACAGGTGCATGTAATTACAATTCTTGATCTAATATTTCACAGCAGGGCCCGTTTCTGCGCCCACCATGAGTAACTGTGAGGACTTACAGTGTTGTGGCACCAGCACCACCACCACCAAAGGCCCAATTTTTCTGCCCCTGTTCAACAGGGGCATGTAATTACAATTCTTGATCTAATATTTCACAGCAGTGCCCTGTGAGGGCTTACAGTGTTGTGGCAATACCAACACCTAAGGCCCAAATTTCTGCAGAGTATATAGGGCAGGCCCCTACTTTCAAACATCCAACTTACAAACGACTCCTACTTGCAAATGGAAGGAGACAACAGGAAGTGAGATGAAATCTACCCCTAGGAAGGGAAATTCTCTCCTGTAAGAGTTAATATGGGAAAAACGTTTCTCCTTTCCACTGATGCTTTATCACCAATCTTTGTTTCACTAAAAACCCCACATTTTCTAAAAACATTTGTCATTGTGACAGAAAGTGAGGTGAAATCTTCTGAAGAGGAGCACAGACAGCAAAACAAATGTCACAGGGGTGATAACCCTTCCCTATGTTTTCCAAAAAGCTTAAAATAGATTTTTTGGCTGACGCTAAACACGTTAAAAATGCACCAGTTCAAAATTACAAACAGATTCTACTTAACAACAAACCTACAGTCCCTGTCTTGTTTGCACCGCCTGTATACTGCTGTTCAGAGTATATAGGGCCTGGTGGCCCCACGCCTTTCCTTTTTTTAATTTGGGTGCAGGATTCCCCTTAATATCCATGCAAGACCCAAAGGGCCTGGTAATGGACTGGGGGGTACCCATGCCGTTTGTCTCACCGATTTTCATCCATATTGCCAGGACCCGACATTACATTAAAGCCACAAGCAGTTTTAAATGACTTACTCCTTTAAAAATGTCATTTTGTGCAGGGACTGTTCTAAGCACGGGAAACATGCACCACTTTACAGGCATACTATAGACACCCCCCAGGTACGATATTTAAAGGAATATTTCACTTTTTTTTTTTACTTTAGGCATTATTAAAATCACTGCTCCCAAAAAAAAAAAAAACACAGTTTTTAAAACTTTTTTTTGCATTGATACATGTCCCCTGGGGCAGGACCCGGGTCCCCAAACCCTTTTTAGGACAATACCATGCAAATTAGCCTTTAAAATTAGCACTTTTGATTTTGAACATTCGAGTCCTATAGACATCAATGGGGTTCTAACGATTGTGCGAATTTTCGGTCCGTTCGCAGGTTCTGGTGCAAACCCTACCATCCCTACCATCCAGTAACATTTTAATCCAGTAGAAGTGCAATCCAGTATCAGTACAAGAAACAGCTTCACCCATCCATCTATTATTATTATAAATAATATTATACAGGAATTATATAGCACTGACAGGTTAAGAAGCACTTTATATCATAAGGGCAGACAGTACAATTACAATACAATTCAATACCAGAGGATTTAGAGGGCCCTGCTCATTAGAGATTACAATTTAAGAGGGACGGTCTAGCGATACAAGAGGTAATAACTACTAGATACAAGAGGCTCTGGAGAAGTCCTGGAGGTGAGTGTGGGATGAGGCGACAAGGGAACTAGAGAGCAGGAGTTCTTTGAAGGAACGAAGAGAACAATTTATTTGATATTTTGAGACTAGGTTAGTGATGTAGCTGGGGGGTGAGTTGCGGATGGCTTTGTAAGTTATTGTTAGTATCATTAATTTAATTTTGAGTAGAAGTCAGTGGAGCAATCGCCAGAAGGGGTAGCAGACGCTGAGCAATTTGTAAGGTGGATGAGCCTGTCAGCAAAGCAGCATTCATGATGGACTGAAGGAGGGATAGCCTATATAAAGGTAAGCCAATGAGGAGGGAGTTGCAGTAGTCAAGGTGAGAGATGACCAGGAAGTGATTTAGAAGCTTTGTGGTATAATTGGCTAGGAAGGAGCGTATCTTGGAGATGTTGTGGATGTTGAGGTCGAAAGCTATGGACAGTGATTGGATGTGGGGTCAAAAGGAGAGTTCAGATTCGAGAACTACACATAGGACTTACAAGTTGATAGTTGAGTTGTTGATTTTGACAGAAAAATCAGGGGAAGAAGCACGAGGGGGAGGAAATATTATGAGCTTGGTTTTGGATGGATTGAGCTTGAGGAAGTGGTGTAAAATCCAGGCTGATATGTCTGTTAGTAAGTTGGTGAAAGGTGAGGAGACCGATGGAGTAAGCTGAGGGGTAGAGAGATAGATTTGTATGTCATCTGCATAGAAGTGGTATTGAAAGCCACGGAAGGCAATCAACTGACCCTGGGAGGAGGTGTAGATTAAGAATAGAAGAGGTCCAAGAACATTTACCCCTCTACAATTTATGTAGGCAACTGTTTTCTTTCAACCTTTGCTGTTCCAGCATGACTGTCCCCCTGAGCACAAATCCAGCTCCATAAAGGCATGGATTAATATGTTTGGTGTGGAGGAACTAAAATATCATGAACACAGTCCTGACCTAAACCTGATTGTGAGTCAGGTCTTCTCATCCAACATCAGTTGTTTTGGGTGAATGGGCACACATTCCGACAAATACGGTAAAAATCTTGTGAAAAGTGGAGACAGTTATAGGCACAAAGGTGGGGGGGCAACTCCATATTAATCATCATAATTTTGAAATAAGATGCCCAACCAGCTCATATAGGTGTGATGGTCAGGTGACTACAAATGTTTGACCATATAGCATATGTGTGGAATAGGGATGAGCTTCGAGTTCGAGTCGAACTCATGTTCTACTCGAACATTGGCTGTTCGCAAGTTCGCCGAACAGCGAACAATTTGGGGTGTTCGCGGCAAATTCGAATGCCGCGGAACACCCTTTAAAAGTCTATGGGAGAAATCAAAAGTGCAAATTTTAAAGGCTTATATGCAAGTTATTGTCATAAAAAGTGTTTGGGGACCCGGGTCCTGCCCCAGGGGACATGGATCAATGCAAAAAAAAGTTTTAAAAACGGCCGTTTTTTCAGGAGCAGTGATTTTAATAATGCTTAAAGTCAAACAATAAAAGTGTAATATCCCATTAAATTTCGTACCTGGGGGGTGTCTATAGTATGCCTGTAAAGGGGCGCATGTTTCCTGTGTTTAGAACAGTCTGACAGCAAAATGACATTTTGAAGAAAAAAACACATTTAAAACTACCCGCGGCTATTGCATTGCCGACAATACACATAGAAGTTCATTGATAAAAACGGCATGGGAATTCCCCACAGGGAAACCCCGAACCAAAATTAAAAAAAAAAAATTATGTGGGAGTCCTCCTAAATTCCATACCAGGCCCTTCAGGTCTGGTATGGATATTAAGGGGAACCCCAGCCAAAATTTAAAAAAAAAAAGACGTGGGGTTCCCCCTAAATTCCATACCAGACCCTTCAGGTCTGGTATGGATTTTAAGGGGAACCCCGCGCCAAAAAAAAAAAAAACGGCGTGGGGTCCCCCCAAAAATCCATACCAGACCCTTATCCGAGCACGCAACCTGGCAGGCCGCAGGAAAAGAGGGGGGGACGAGAGTGCGGCCCCCCCCCCTCCTGAACCGTACCAGGCCACATGCCCTCAACATTGGGAGGGTGCTTTGGGGTAGCCCCCCAAAACACCTTGTCCCCATGTTGATGAAGACAAGGGCCTCATCCCCACAACCCTGGCCGGTGGTTGTGGGGGTCTGCGGGTCGGGGGGCTTATCGGAATCTGGAAGCCCCCTTTAACAAGGGGACCCCCAGATCCTGGCCCCCCCCCCCTGTGTGAAATGGTAAGGGGGTACTTACCCCTACCATTTCACTAAAAAACTGTCAAAAATGTTAAAAATGACAAGAGACAGTTTTTGACAATTCCTTTATTTAAATTCTTCTTCTTTCTTCCTTCATCTTCTTCTTCTTCTGGTTCTTCTGGCTCTTCTGGTTCTTCCTCCGGCGTTCTCGTCCAGCATCTCCTCCGCGGCGTCTTCTATCTTCTTCTCCTCGGGCCGCTCCGCACCCATGGCATTGGGGGGGAGGCTCCCGCTCTTCTCTTCATCTTCTTCATCTTCTTCTTCTTCTTCATCTCTTCTTCCTTCTTCATTTCTTCTTCGGGCCGCTCCGCATCCATGCATGGAGGGAGGCTCCCGCTGTGTGACGGCGTCTCTTCGTCTGAAATTCTTAAATAACGGGGGGCGGGGCCACCCGGTGACCCCGCCCCCCTCTGATGCACGGTGACTTGACGGGACTTCCCTGTGACGTCACGGGGAATGCCACAGGGAAGTCCCGTCATGTCCCGTGCGTCAGAGGGGGGCGGGGTCACCGGGTGGCCCCGCCCCCCGTTATTTAAGAACCGTCAGACGAAGAGACGCCGTCACACAGCGGGAGCCTCCCTCCATGCATGGATGCGGAGCGGCCCGAAGAAGAAATGAAGAAGGAAGAAGAGATGAAGAAGAAGAAGAAGATGAAGAAGATGATGAAGAAGATGAAGAGAAGAGCGGGAGCCTCCCCCCCAATGCCATGGGTGCGGAGCGGCCCGAGGAGAAGAAGATAGAAGACGCCGCGGAGGAGATGCTGGACGAGAACGCCGGAGGAAGAACCAGAAGAGCCAGAAGAACCAGAAGAAGATGAAGGAAGAAAGAAGAAGCATTTAAATAAAGGAATTGTCAAAAACTGTCTCTTGTCATTTTTAACATTTTTGACAGTTTTTTAGTGAAATGGTAGGGGTAAGTACCCCCTTACCATTTCACACAGGGGGGGGGCCGGGATCTGGGGGTCCCCTTGTTAAAGGGGGCTTCCAGATTCCGATAAGCCCCCCGCCCGCAGACCCCCACAACCACCGGCCACGGTTGTGGGGATGAGGCCCTTGTCCTCATCAACATGGGGACAAGGTGTTTTGGGGGGCTACCCCAAAGCACCCTCCCAATGTTGAGGGCATGTGGCCTGGTACGGTTCAGGAGGGGGGGGCGCACTCTCGTCCCCCCCTCTTTTCCTGCGGCCTGCCAGGTTGCGTGCTCGGATAAGGGTCTGGTATGGATTTTTGGGGGGACCCCACGCCGTTTTTTTGGGGTTTTTTGGCGCGGGGTTCCCCTTAAAATCCATACCAGACCTGAAGGGTCTGGTATGGAATTTAGGGGGAACCCCACGTCTTTTTTTTTTTTAATTTTGGTTGGGGTTCCCCTTAATATCCATACCAGACCTGAAGGGCCTGGTATGGAATTTAGGGGGACTCCCACATAATTTTTTTTTTTAATTTTGGTTCGGGGTTTCCCTCTGGGGAATTCCCATGCCGTTTTTATCAATGAACTTCTATGAGTATTGTCGGCAATGCAATAGCCGCGGGTAGTTTTAAATGTGTTTTTTCCTTCAAAATGTCATTTTGCTGTCAGACTGTTCTAAACACGGGAAACATGCGCCCCTTTACAGGCATACTATAGACACCCCCCAGGTACGAAATTTAAAGGGATATTACACTTTTATTGTTTGACTTTAAGCATTATTAAAATCACTGCTCCTGAAAAAACGGCCGTTTTTAAAACTTTTTTTTGCATTGATCCTTGTCCCCTGGGGCAGGACCCAGGTCCCCAAACACTTTTAATGACAATAAATTGCATATTAGCCTTTAAAATTAGCACTTTTGATTATACATGTTCGTGTCCCATAGACTTTAACGCTGTTCGCGTGTTCGAACGAACTTTTTTCCTGTTCGCATGTTCTGGTGCGAACCGAACAGGGGGGTGTTCGGCTCATCCCTAGTGTGGAATGCAATCTCCTTATAAACTTGCATTTCTGAATATTGTTTCTGTAAACATTTCTACTCATATCTCATTGTGCTGCTGGATTCCTTCCTTGTCTCTTTCACAAAGTTGCATTCATAATTTATCAATGTTAAACAGTATGTCAGGTGGCCCAAACCTGCTTAAGTCTAGAGTCTGTTCAGATAAACTCCGTAGTCATCTCTGTAGGTACATAGTAGGTGAGGTTGAAAAAAGACACAAGTCCATCAAGTCCAACCCATATGTCCAACCCATATGTGTGGGTATATGTCAGTATTACCTTGTATATCCCTGTATGTTGTGGTCGTTTAGGTGCTTATCTAATAGTTTCTTGAAACTATCGATGCTCCCCGCGGAGACCACCACCTGTGGAAGGGAATTCCACATTCTTGCCACTTTTACAGTAAAGAACCCTCTACGTAGTTTAAGGTTAAACCTCTTTTCTTCTAATTTTAATGATGTGGCCACGAGTCTTGTTAAACTCCCTTCTGCGAAAAGTTTTAGCCCTATTGTGGGGTCACTAGTATGGTATTTGTATATTGAAATCTCAAACGTCTCTTTTCCAGAGAGAATAAGTTCAGTGCTTGCAACCTTTCCTCATAACTAATATCCTCCAGACCCTTTATTAGCTTTGTTGCCCTTATTTGTACTCGCTCCATTTCCAGTACATCCTTCCTGAGGACTGGTGCCCAGAACTAGACAGCATACTCTAGGTGCGGCCGGACCAGAGTCTTGTAGAGCGGGAGAATTATCATTTTATCTCTGGAGTTGATCCCCTTTTTAATGCATGCCAATATTCTGTTTGCTTTGTTAGCAGCAGCTTGGCATTGCATGCCATTTCTGAGCCTATCCTCTACTAGGACCCCCAGGTCCTTTTCCATCCTAGATTCCCAGACACTGTACAGAAACTATTCAAAGTTTTTAGCAGAAGTACTTTCATTCTGATCCACCTTCCATGCTTGACAGCCTGCCAGACTTCTAATCTCTAATGTATACACAGATCAGGTACACAGGAGGAGGGGAGAGAAGAGTGCTGAGCCCTGATTAATGACTACTGTACATTCAAGAATTTGAGGATGAATTGCTCCATGGTGCCTTCGGCTACAGAGATCAGGAGGAAATTGGTTTAACCTTTTCTGTTACACCAACCTAAGGCTTATCTTAGTGACAGCACTGACCTGTAAACAGACTCATGACCATTATAGCACATGGGAGATTGTTAATATTTTCTTGTCAGCTTTCATGTGGAAGTCCAATTATTTCCCCACATACTGTAAAATTTTTACCACCTCTTCTACCCCTCCCCCCAACTCTGTGTCTAGGGATTACCAGTCCCACCTGGGCGCCCAGGATCTACAAGGTGAGTGTCAGGTTTGAGAACATCAGATAAGGGAACGTTCTCCTCATCTTCCTGTGAAAAATGGACCCAGAAGTGATGTGCTCTGATCCCTTCTGGGTTCAGTGTTGTCATTCCCCGATCTCTATGGCCAGGGAAGAAGTTATTTGAGCATGATTGTGCTTTGTTGCTACAGAGTGCAGAGGTAATATTAAGAGTCTAAAAGACCCTGATGTCTCATTAAAGACATTTCTAGAATTCTTCTAACTCTTATTCAGCCTTATACTGAATCTCTTATTGACCTTAAATTATATTGAAAAGATAAAAAATGAGAGAGGAGAAATGGTAAATAAGACAACAGACATCACATTGGCCTTCCAATCATATTACAGTGAACTCTACGATAAGAAATAAAGAGACACAAGAAGAAAAATAAATAAGAAAAAAGGAATACACAAGATTACCTAATGAAGGACAAATTACCAAATATCCAAGTGGAACAATTGACAGAGTTGGAAAAACGAATCACGCAAGATGAAATTAACATGGCATTGAAAGAAGCCCCAGGACCAGATGGGTTAACGATTAAATACTACAAAATATTTTAAAAATCAACTGATTCCAAAGCTGTGTGACTTTCTGCATAAGATAGGGGAAGATGAAGAAATAAGGTGAGAGTCATTATTAGCCCATATTACAATAATACCCAAAGAGGGAAAGGATAAAACCATCTGCTCTAACTATAGGCCCATAGCTTTATTGGACGCTGATACGAAGATCTATGCAAAAATTCTGGCATCGAGATTAAAAGAACTGATGCCAGTGTGGGTGGACCCAGATCAAACAGGGTTTATACCTGGTAGAGAGGGCAGAGATAACAGCATAAAAACAGTGTTAATGTTGCAAAAGGGGAAAAATATGGGATCCCCAGTACTACGCCTGTCAATCGATGAGGAAAAAGCGTTTGACAGGGTAGACTGGGAATTCATGATGGATAAGCTTCAACACCTAGGACTGGGACACAAAATTATGCCATGGATTAAATAATTTGTATAATCAGCCTATGGAGATGGTTAACGTTTATCAGGAAAATGTCGCCGTCCTTTTAAATGTATAATGGGATGAGACAGGGGTGCCCTAACATAAGGTTGCGGCATACATCCTGATATATGTAACCAAGGCAAGGGTGACATTGCCAAACATAATCAGAGAAATAAAAAAAATACAGTGAATTTTAAAATTAATCCCATAAAAACAGAGATATTAAATATAGGAGTAGAAAAAAAAGAAGAACTCACACTACAAAGGGAATTCCCATTCACATGGGTGGGAAGAGAACTGCCATACTTAGGAATTAAACTGACATCTACTGCCGAGAAGTTATATCTGGCAAACTATATCCCATTATTGAATTAAATCAAAGCGGAATTAAAGAAGGGCTCACTGCAATCCCTATCATGGATGGGAAGGATAAATATGTTTAAAATGGTGATCCTCCCAAAAATAATATATAAATTACAAATGTTACCAATAGCTATACCACAGAGTTTTTTCAGAATAATAAAAACAATGATGATAAAATATATTTGGCAAAAAAAAGCGAGAGTAAAATTTGCACTAATCACCAGAAAAAAAAACATGGAGGCTTAACCGCTTGCCGCCCGCTGGCTATCATGACAGCCAGGCAGCGCGGCTCTCGTTCTGGGAGGGAGTCACATGACGCCCTCACCTTCCCTGTCCACCAGGGGGCGCGTGCCGCCGGCGGCAATCACGCGAACCTGCCGTGTCACTGGGCACCCAATGAGCACGCCCGGCAGCCGCAATGTCCGCGATTGCCCAGTAACACGGCAGGACATGGAGAGAAGAGAGGAGACCGATGTGTGTTCTCAGTATAGAGCAACACCGATCGGTCTCCTCCCCTTGTGAGTTCCCTCCCCCTTCAGTTAGAAACACTCCCTAGCAACATAATTAATCCCTCGATCACCCCCTAGTGTTAACCCTTTCCCTGCCAGTCACTTTTATACAGTAATTAGTGCATTTTTATAGCACGGATCGCTGTATAAATGTGAATGGTCCCAAAAATGTGTCAAAAGTGTCCAATGTGTCCACCACAATATCACAGTCACGATAAAAATCGCAGATCTCGCCATTACTAGTAAAAAAAAAAAATAATAATAAAAATGCTATAAATCTTTCCCCTATTTTGTAGACGCTATAACTTTTGCGCAAACCAATCAATATATGCTTATTGCAATTTTCCTTTTACCAAAAATATGTAGAAGAATACGTATCGGCCTAAACTGAGAAAAAATTAGCTTTTTTTTAAAAAAAATGGGGAAATATATTATAACAAAAAGTACAAAATATTGTGTTTTTTTTTCAAAATTGTTGCTCTTTTTTCTTTATAGTGCAAAAAAGAAAAAAAAAAGAAGAGATGATCAATGATGATCAAGATGATTTTGTTTGGGTGCAGCATCGAACGACCGCGCAATTGTCAGTTAAAGCGGCGTAGAACCGAATCGCAAAAAATAGCCTGGCCATTCAGCAGCCAAATCTTCCGGGGCTGAAGCTGTTAATATTCATTGTTATTTCTCATTTTTGATGACTTGAATTTAAGTATCAGTAAATCACCGCTCATTTAAAAATGATAAAATATAAAAAAGAAAAGCTGTGCTATATGAATTGACCTATGAAGCACTATTCAATCAAAATATGGTTGCATTGAGGAAAAAATGTTTTTTTTTTTTTAAATTGGATATTTATTATAGCAAAAAGCAAAAAATATTGTGTTTTTTTCAAAATTGTCGCTCTTCTTTTGTTTATAGCTCAAAAAATAAAAACCGCAGAGGTGATCAAATACCTCTAAAAGAAAGCTCTATTTGTGGGGAAAAAATAATAAAAATTTCATTTGGGTACAGTGTTGCATGACCGCGCAATTGTCATTCAAAGTGGGACAGCGCTGAAAGCTAAGAAATGGCCTGGGCAGGAAGGGGGTGCAAGTGCACTGTATTGAGATGGTTAACAGCCCCAGATATAAATAGATACTATAAGTCAGTAATTGTTTGACGAATGGTAGAATGAGTTAATGAAAAAAGTGAAAAAAAGTGGATTAGGATCGAAAATACTTTAAGCAGAACACTTTTGATTCATCCTGGGTCCCTTCTCCTCCAGACTGGCACCAAACTACTACCCACAGTCGTTGGAACATTTCAGGCTGGCATCCATGGTGAAATATGGGCCACCCATCCCGACATCCACAGCGGGACAACTCACCCATTTCAGATGGCAAGATGGTGCCGAGACACAGGCAGAGCAGCATGACACGCTGTAGCCATCCTCCTCCACTCCCCACAGACAGCCTGCAGCCTTGGTGAGTGACTCTACCCCTGTCCTGTTTGATACTCAACCCGACTCTCTGCAACCCCAGGACTCCCCCCTGGTGAGTGAGGATGGCCAGGTCCCCGGTTCCCCCCTGTTGAGCCCACACTAGCCACTATCATGCTGGCTATACAGGACTGCAAGGCCTCCCTTTCCACACAGATTGCATCTATCCACATGGACTTCTCCCTATTGAAACAAGATGTGCAAAACTTGAGAGATAGAACAGGGGCCAATGAAGAACATGTAAGCTCCCTAGAGGATGTTGTGTAACCGTTATCTGCCACTGTGCAGGATCGCACAGGTGAAATGGCAGCTCTCCGTGCGAAAATTGATGATTTGGAAAATAGTTTGTGCAGGAACAATCTCCATCTTTGTGGGGTTTCTGGAGCGAGCAGAAGGTTCCCACCCAGAAAAATTCTTGTATACCTGGCTAATGGACATTTTTGGTATGGATGCACCCTCCTTTTCCTATGTTATTAAGCATGCACACTGTACCCCTCCACGCCCCCCCCCTGCAGGAACTCCCCCACGTTCCATGATTGCACAGATACTTAACTTTCAGGATAAGGTTGCCATTTTATGTCTTGCCAGAGAGAAAGGTCCTCTAAAATACAACGGCAATACCATCTCAGTTTACCCTGACTTTTCAGCAGACGTCCAACGACAATGCATATCCTTTGTGGCAGTGAAGGCCCGCCTATGCACCGAGGGTCTCTCTTACGCCATGCTTTTCCCCACTAAGCTGCGTGTTATCCATGATGGCAAAGCTCACTTCTACACCAGCCCTAAGGAGGCCATCATCGTTATGGAGTTCTGCCGCGGCGCAGGGCTGTTTGGTTACAGGTGGCCAAAGCTCCTTGTTACCTCATTGCAATTCCACTACCCCTTGCCTCCATGGACAGATAGAGGGTGTGCATACTTTGCCTTTAAATGTTATCTATGCTCCTCAGGATGACTATTGCCCCTCCCCCTGATGTTTACGGAACTTGTATCCTAACATTTTCATCATTCCCAGACTGGACCTCTTTATAATCCTCGTGGTCAAGCTCCCTATGCTGCAGACAGTATACCGTCACTCTCACATCCTTCCAAACTGCAAATGTTTAATATCCTGAAGCTGGACCACTTTGATGCTGAAGCATTTTTTCTCCCTCGTGTGGTGTTGTTCGGGAGCCAAGCCAGACACCACAACACTCCCACACCAGTTGGTGGCGCAGCCACGGGACAGTTCTCACTTCGTTTGAGTGAAGTTTTTTCTCGGTTCAGGGATCCAAGGCTCGCTATGTTTGGGATGGCTATGGCTGAGCAGGGAGGGTGGTACAGGGTTTTTCATGGACTTCCTACCTTTTTTAATTTTTTTGGTTGTTCTTGTTGTTTTTGCCATTTTTTTTGTTTTTTCATGTATATTTGTGCTTTCTTTACCCTAAATAGTGGCTTATACTTCTTATTATATGCCTATGCTCTTATATATCCTGGGTGGCATGGCATGCAATGTCATGTCTTTGCCATCTGCCCACCGAATATCCGTTTTGCAGATTAAGACAGATCTGGAAGGCAGGTATGTCGTACTTATAATACAAATTGCCTCTCTGACAACCACCTTGGTGGCTGTTTATCTACCCCCTATTTTCCGCAGATGTGCTTGTAAAACTGTCACTTATGCCCTTATCTAGGCCCCCAGGCCCACTGCTGTATGTGGGTAATTTTAATGCTGTAATGAGCCTGGACATGGACCGCCCGGGGGAGGGGGCAGATCCTTCACCTTCTTTACTGACTGGGTCCAGGTTCATGAACTTACTGAAATATGGAGAAGGAAACACCCGGATATGTGTCAATATTATTGCCATTCGGATTCTTTCCACACAATGTCTCGCATAGACCTGGCATTTGGTACATGAGATATTCTCCCAGTGGTCTCTGACATATTCTACTTACCTAGGGGTGTATCGGATCATGCCCCCCCTGGCAGTGGATCTCCTTCTTCTTCCAGGTTCAGGCCCGAGTGTTTGGCGCTTGAATTCTCACAGGTTGGAGGATGAGATAGTGCAGGGGGAATATAAGAAGGGTATAGTGGAATACTGGAATGAGAACAGTGGACCCGCTTACGGAATGGGAGGCCTTTAAGACCACATTACGGGATACTTTTATGTCCATTACTGGCATTCTACATAAAAATACCCAACAACATACTGTGGAAATAGAGACAGCTATGACCTCTCCTTATGCCTCTAACCCTACTCCAACTAACAGGGATAGATGGTTGCAATGTCGTAGGGGATATGAGCTCCGCCTGCTGGACCTTAGACAAAAACGCATGTTACATACCAACCAAAAATCTTTTGAGCATGGTAACAAGGCTGGCAGCCTCTTAGCTTACTTGACTAGACCTGAATATTCCCCTATTTCAATCCTGCAGATTACGACTGCATAGGGACAGATTAGTGACGCTCCTAGGGATATCATGGAGACAATTCTGGACTTTTATAAGGACCTGTACTCATCCAGAGCAGAACACACTGACTCCCACCTAAATGACTACCTGGCCCAGATATCTCTCCCCTCCTTTTCGTCTGAAAGCTGTGGAGACTTAGAGGCGGCTCTCTCTGTTGAGAAAATGGCTATTTCGCAACTACTGGCACATAAGACACCAGGCTTAGACAGCTTCCCTGCTGAGTAGTATTCCCAGTTTCAATACTTAATATTCCCATTTCTATTGCATACTTATAATAAGGCCTTGAACACTGGAATTCTCCCACCCCTCTATGAGGGAGGCTTTGATTATCCTACTATTGAAGCCACGCAAGGATCCTCTTAAATGTGACTCATACCGCCCGATTTCTCTTATTAAGGTGGATGTTAAAATCCTTGCCAAAGTCTTGGCCAACCGTCTGAACACTGTGGTTGCGAAACTGGTCAGAAGCGATTAAGGAGGCTTTATACCTGGCAGATCTACATATCCTAATGACTGCACACCTACCCAGGCCATTGTGTCCTTGGACACATGTAAGGCCTTTGATAGTGTGGAATGGCCCTATCTTTTTCAAGTATTACAGTGGTATGGCTTCGGCCCCCACATTATTGCTTCGATAGGACTCCTTTACATCTCCCCACTGGCCCCCATACGAGTTACCTCCAACACTACAGATACTTTTCCTATTACAAGAGGCACTAGGCATTGGTGTCCGTTGTCATCCCTCCTTTTTGCCCTGGCTATGGAGCCGCTAGTTGTGCGTATTCGCTGCTCCCAGCTGATTAAGGGCCTTCCTATTTCCACAATAGAGGAACGAATCTTGTTGTATGTGAATGACACCCTGGTATACCTGGCTGACACCCAGGACTCACTAAAGACACTACTATCAGAGATAGACAATTTTGGTGACTACTCTGGGTTCCGTTGAGCAAAAGGAGAAGTGGTTCTAGGGACTTTAAGGAAGCCAAGACCTGGTAAGGTCATGCATTTCCATCCTTTCTAAATCGAGGAAAAAGGAACAAGGGAAGTAGGACTTTGAGTGAAGCACATGGTAGCACAAAGATAATTGAGCTGAACCAGGGAATTTTATTTTTGTACATTGCTAGTAGTCATAAATACAATGTTGATATCAGATTAATTGGTAAACAAAATAACCATAATTGATAATACAATTGTCTCAAATGTGATCATTAATATCAAAAGTACAATGTTTAGACAAGATAATAAATTGATTGAATGATACATATGATGATACAAAGCCATAGGTAAAACCATAATAAAATTCCAGAGTTTAACATGGTCTAAATTAAATAACAAATACAGTTGCGAGGTAATGCCTGCAGGACCTGAGGCCTCAATAAAACCTGTAGAGGTAGAAATTACATAAAAACTTGGAGCTCTAGGTATGAATAAATGGATATATGGCATCAAGTATCTCTACGCATTTCGTGGCTGATCCGTCATTCATCAGGAGCATGCACATGATAATCTATAATGGGAATGATATGAAAAAGAATCAGTCATAATTGAGGGGGTAGGGTGGAACCCCCATTGGCACTGAAGTGCGTACCTACCAGTTAAGGCCTGTCGGTTACCAGTGTGGTGGAAGGGCACCAAAAATATCGGGTGGCACCTCCAACCGGGAGCCGTGGTAGACAGCCCAGCGAGGGCTATCAAGCAGGCAGCAATCAGGGCGGGCACAGGACCCCAAGGCATCTCTGGGGATGAGAAAAAAGTGTGAAGGATGTTGGAGGTGAACTGGTTGCAGCATAGATGGCTGAAATAACAGATATTTTTCATATCATTCCCATTATAGATTATCACATGCATGCTCCTAATGAGTGGCGGATCAGCCACAAAATGCGTAGAGCTACTTGATGCCGTGTTTCCATTCATTTACACCTAGATCTTCAAGTTTTTACGTAATTTCTACCTCTACAGGTTTTAATGAGGCCTCAGGTCCTGCAAGCATTACCTCACAACTATATTTGTTATTTAATTTAGCCCATGTTGAACTCTGGAATTTTATTATGGTTTTACCTATGACCTTGTTTCATCATATGTATCATTCAATCAATTTATTATCTTGTCTAAACTTTGTACGTTCGATATTAATGATCACATTTGAGACAATTGTGTTATCAATTATGGTTATTTGTGCCCCAATGTTTATTATTTATAATTAATCTGATACTAACATTGTATTTATGACTATTAACAATGTACACAAATAAAATTTCCTGGTTCAGCTCAATTATCTTTGTGCTACAATGTGCTTCATTCAAAGTCCCACTTCCCTTGTTCTTTTTTACTCTGGGTTCCTGGGTGAACTGGGACAAATCTAATCTTTTCCTTTTGGACCCTGATGCAACCTTGCAAATTCACCCAGACTCCAGACTACAGGTGGTGTCCTCTTTTACAACATGTGGATGTGAGCGCTATATTCAGTACAATTAGAAAAACAGTTTTGGCCCCCCAAAAATCAGATTTTTTATGGTGAAGAAGAAATGGGGTGGTTGGGAAAGTTGATACACAACTAATAACATAAATTGACATTCTGGAACTATAATAATAACTGGGTGATCAAAACAACAGACTCTGAGCTGCTAAAGTCCAAAAGGAACTAGATTATAGTCCAATAAAAGCAGTTGTAGAAGGCAGCCCTGTTGATGAAGAAGAAGCAATCCTCTGGATACTGTAGGAGAAGAACGACAAGGGCGCCACTCTAAGTGCAATATTAAAAGCGAATTTAATAAATCTTAAAAACAGGTACTCACAAGTACATGAAATCAGGCATAAAGGTAATATGCAGATAGTGCCAGGTGTCCCAGGGGTATAGTCCGGTCACATCTTGTAGTGTCGTTCCGCTTCATGAGACAGGCTGCGCTGGTGTATTGTCGGCAGATCCGGCCGCTGGAACGCACTGTGTGTGATCTGGAGGAGCGAGAGCACTTCCAAATCCGTGCAGGGATAGCAAATAGGCGACGCGTTTGCGGAGCTACGCTTCTTCCACAGGCCTAACGTGACCTGTGATTGGTCGAACCTTTTATAATCTAAGAAGGGCTGAGATTGGAGGAAAAAACCATCTGTCACTCTCACGCATAGGATATGTGCTGGAGGCTGTGTACTGGCATGTCAGCGTCTGCAACTGTGTCATATCTTAATAAAAACCAGCGCTGTGTATGTATCAATGGGAAAAGTTTAAAAATAATAATGCATTCTATATTTTCCATTGGGGTAATATTGTCTATGAGGAAAGGTGATAATACAAAAGTGATAATAAAAAATCAGCATATATAGGTAGAATGTGTAGCTAGAATTACTATAATTAAATAAACTAGACTGACTGTGATGACAATGTTGTAAAATAGGGAATATGGGTACTTGGTAGTATAAAAAAATGGGGAGATGAAAAACGGAATGGACAATAATGAACAAAAAGAATAAATAGAAATGAGAATAAAAATAAAAATAATAATGAACAGATATAATGAAGTGATGTAGATTTAGGTATTATTGTTGAAAGATTAAAATAAAAATTAAATTAAAAAAGAGAGGAAAGGACATGATGAAAGTGATGGATAAAAATAATAATAATGATGATAATAACTGCATTAAAAATAGGTATAGAATAATATGATATGGTAAAAATAAAGGAAAAAATTAAAAATGAATACGTATATAGGAAATTATTGTTATAAAAGATATATATAAAAAAGGAATATGGATAATAATGATATTAAATAAAGATTGGGTAGATGTGATAATATGGAAAATAAAAATTTATAGCAATAAAAATAGTAAAAATATGTGAGTAATGAGGATGAATTATAATAAACTGAAAATGAGGTAATATGGATAATGGCAATAAATCTAAAATAAAGAATATATTCCTGACATTATTGTGGAATTCTTGCAATATTGGGATAATAGTGATAAGTGCAATTGTTCTTACGTGACTAGTACATAATAGATAAATCATAATTATAAATTCTAAATAGAAATGTAAATGTGCTTTGATACGGGACCACACTGGTATGTTATCTTATAAGATGAAGAAGAATATGTGCTGGTTGAGCTTAAAAGTGGTATTCAAACGTAACATATTAGCGACCACTACTACATCATGATGAGAAAAGGGGGGGGGGAAGGGGAGGAAGACATACATGATGATAATGGGGTACCTACTTCAGAACAAAAAATATGTTTATATGACAAACAGGTATGTTGGGAGTTATAGCAGCCTGGTATAACATGGAGGACTAGGAGAGCGGTCAAATAAGGCTACTTGTTTCTATTTCCTCGTTTAGTCCTCCAGGGGCCAGGGTGTCCAGAGTGTATATCCAGTACGTTTCCCTCTGGCAGAGACGTTTGAAACGCTCTGCCAGTGGGAACGTACCAGAAATAGACTCAATAATCCAAACTTTGAGACCAGATGAAGAATGATTGTGTTTTTGAAGGAAATGGAGGGGAACACTGTGATGGTCATCTCCTGCCTCTACTAGGCGGCGGTGCTCGCCAAACCTCTTTTTTAAAGTGCGTATAGTGCGGCCTACGTAGTGTAACCCACATGGACATGTCAAGCAGTAAATGACAAATTCTGTGGAACAGTTGTAGAAGTTGCTGATCTGATATATCTGACCCTTGATGGTAAAATCCAACCATGATGGACATGACTGCATGTAAGGCATAGTTTTTTCCGGCACTGGTACATCCCAATTAAGGGAATAAGACAGGGAAATGTTTTGTTGGAACTTTGTTGGCACTTGTATTTACTGGGTGCTATCAGATTTTTAATGTTCCTACTCTTCCGGTACGTAAACTTGGGTTTGGAGGTGATTGTGGATTTTAAATGTGGATCCTGAAGAAGGATCGACCAGTGTTTGGTGAGTATACGTTCCATGGCTTTGTGTTTAGAGTGGAACTGAGTCACAAACCTAACCGGCTGTAATGAAGATTGAGTAGTTTCACTGGTGGATATGGGAGGTTCTGACAGATAGAAATCGAATGCTTCGTTTATGAGTTTTGGTGGGAAAGCTTTATCCATAAACTTTTGTTTTAAGTGGGACCCTTCCGTGATATAATCAGATTGTCTGGTACAGTTTCTGCGTAACCGGCAGAACTGACTCTTAGGGATATTTGCAACCCATCTTGGATGGTGGCAACTCTGATGGTGCAAAAAAGAGTTGCCAGCTGTCGGCTTATTGTAATTTTTTGCCAATACTTTGCCATCTTGGTGGAAAAGTAGAAGATCTAGAAATGCGAGTTGGAGCTGATCATGTTCTGAAGTGAAAGTGAGGCCATACTCATTGTTATTGCAGTGTTTAATGAAATCTGAGAAAAGGGGCTCTGGGCCATCCCAGATGATGATAATATCGTCTATATACCTCCCATAGAAAACTATATGGGAGGTAAAGGGATTATTGAGCCAGATGTAATTGGCCTCCCAGTAACCCATAGTCAAATTCACGTAACTGGGTGCGAAATTCGCACCCATAGCTGTGCCCTTTGTTTGGAGATAGAAATCACCATCGAACTCAAAATAGTTACATAACAGTGATTCACCTGAATTGAGTATCTTAAAAGGAGCTATACAACATGGAGAGTGATGATGAGGATGTAGATTTACTCCTTCTCACACAGCATCTCTCCACCTCTCCCCCTATACAGTATAGTACATTTAGGCCCAAATCCGTGTTCAATCCCACACATTCAAAGGGACCCTATCTGCAAACCTTTTATCAGGTGGTGTTTTCTGATATAAAAAAACTTTGCCAACTGACACACGAGAGCCATTCCAATCACTCCAATCTCACTTCTCAAGAAAAATCATCCCCCAAAAATCTCATTGGTAATCACAACATAGTCATCAAGACGGCGGACAAAGGCGGGGGCATTGTGGTCCAAGATCGCAGTGAGTATCTAGCTGAAGCCCGCCGTCTTCTGTCAGACGATAGCACATACCAAAAACTGCGCTGCGACCCTTTGTCAAGCTTCATTACAGAAGTCAAAATGCTCACTGATAGAGCTAAAAACAATGATATAATCTCAAAACACGAGTATGCTTTTTTCAATCGGCCATTTTTTTCCACCCCGAAAATACACAAGAGTATCCAAAATCCACCAGGTCGACCCATAGTTGCGGCTATGGATAGTATCACCAGTTCCATTTCTCAATACATAGATCAGTTTCTACAACCACTTGCAACCAGTATCCCTTCTTACATTCGAGACAGATTCCATCTTATGCAACAGTTAGAACACTACACTTGGGAACCCACATACTTGTGGGCATCCTTGGATGTTAGCTCGCTCTATACTTCAATCCCACATCACATAGGCCTCAGAGCTTTCGCTAGCTTTCTTTCTTCCGATCCCATGCTAAACCCCGGTCAGGCAGAGTTCATTCTAGAGGCCACAGAATTCTGCCTGACCCATAACTATTTTGAGTTCGATGGTGATTTCTATCTCCAAACAAAGGGCACAGCTATGGGTGCGAATTTTGCACCCAGTTACGCGAATTTGACTATGGGTTACTGGGAGGCCAATTACATCTGGCTCAATAATCCCTTTACCTCCCATATAGTTTTCTATGGGAGGTATATAGACGATATTATCGTCATCTGGGATGGTCCAGAGCCCCTTTTCTCAGATTTCATTAAACACTGCAATAATAATGAGTATGGCCTCACTTTCACTTCAGAACATGATCAGCTCCAACTCGCATTTCTAGATCTTCTACTTTTCCACCAAGATGGCAAAATATTGGCAAAAAATTACAATAAGCCGACAACAGGCAACTCTTTTTTGCACCATCAGAGTTGCCACCATCCAAGATGGATTGCAAATATCCCTAAGAGTTAGTTCTGCCGGTTACGCAGAAACTGTACCAGACAATCTGATTATATCACGGAAGGTCCCACTTAAAACAAAAGTTCATGGATAAAGCTTTCCCACCAAAACTCATAAACGAAGCATTCAATTTCTATCTGTCAGAACCTCCCATATCCACCAGTGAAACTACTCAATCTTCATTACAGCCGGTTAGGCTTGTGACTCAGTTCCACTCTAAACACAAAGCCATGGAACGTATACTCACCAAACACTGGTCGATCCTTCTTCAGGATCCACATTTAAAATCCACAATCACCTCCAAACCCAAGTTTACGTACCGGAAGAGTAGGAACATTAAAAATCTGATAGCACCCAGTAAATACAAGTGCCAACAAAGTTCCAACAAAACATTTCCCTGTCTTATTCCCTTAATTGGGATGTACCAGTGCCGGAAAAAAGTATGCCTTACATGCAGTCATGTCCATCATGGTCAAAAGGATTTTACCATCAAGGGTCAGACATATCAGATCAGCAACTTCTACAACTGTTCCACAGAATTTGTCATTTACTGCTTGACATGTCCATGTGGGTTACACTACGTAGGCCGCACTATACGCACTTTAAGAAAGAGGTTTGGCGAGCACCGCCGCCTAGTAGAGGCAGGAGATGACCATCACAGTGTTCCCCTCCATTTCCTTCAAAAACACAATCATTCTTCATCTGGTCTCAAAGTTTGGATTATTGAGTCTATTTCCGGTACGTTCCCACTGGCAGAGCGTTTCAAACGTCTCTGCCAGAGGGAAACGTACTGGATATACACTCTGGACACCCTGGCCCCTGGAGGACTAAACGAGGAAATAGAGACGAGTAGTCTTATTTGACCGCTCTCCTAGTCCTCCATGTTATACCAGGCTGCTATAACTCCCAACATACCTGTTTGTCATATAAACATATTTTTTGTTCTGAAGTAGGTATCCCATTATCATTATGTATGTCTTCCTCCCCTTCCCCCCCCCACCTTTTTCTCATCATGATGTAGTAGTGGTCGCTAATATGTTATGTTTGAATACCACTTTTAAGCTCAACCAGCACATATTCTTCTTCATCTTATAAGATAGTATACCAGCGTGGTCCCGTATCAAAGCACATTTACATTTCTATTTAGAATTTATAATTATGATTTATCTATTATGTACTAGTCACGTAAGAACAATTGCACTTATCACTATCATCCCAATATTGCAAGAATTCCACAATAATGTCAGAAATATATTCTTTATTTTAGATTTATTGCCATTATCCATATTACCTCATTTTCAGTTTATTATAATTCATCCTCATTACTCACATATTTTTACTATTTTTATTGCTATATATTTTTATTTTCCATATTATCACATCTACCCAATCTTTATTTAATATCATTATTATCCATATTTCTTATATATATATATATATATATATATATATATATATATATATATATCTTTTATAACAATAATTTTTATAATTTTTTAATTTTTATATATATATCTTTTATAACAATAATTTCCTATATACGTATTCATTTTTTATTTTTTATCATGGTCAAAAGGATTTTACCATCAAGGGTCAGACATATCAGATCAGCAACTTCTACAACTGTTCCACAGAATTTGTCATTTACTGCTTGACATGTCCATGTGGGTTACACTACGTAGGCCGCACTATACGCACTTTAAGAAAGAGGTTTGGCGAGCACCGCCGCCTAGTAGAGGCAGGAGATGACCATCACAGTGTTCCCCTCCATTTCCTTCAAAAACACAATCATTCTTCATCTGGTCTCAAAGTTTGGATTATTGAGTCTATTTCCGGTATGTTCCCACTGGCAGAGCGTTTCAAACGTCTCTGCCAGAGGGAAACGTACTGGATATACACTCTGGACACCCTGGCCCCTGGAGGACTAAACAAGGAAATAGAGACGAGTAGTCTTATTTGACCGCTCTCCTAGTCCTCCATGTTATACCAGGCTGCTATAACTCCCAACATACCTGTTTGTCATATAAACATATTTTTTGTTCTGAAGTAGGTATTCCATTATCATCATGTATGTCTTCCTCCCCTTCCCCCCCCCCCCTTTTTCTCATCATGATGTAGTAGTGGTGGCTAATATGTTACGTTTGAATACCACTTTTAAGCTCAACCAGCACATATTCTTCTTCATCTTATAAGATAGCATACCAGTGTGGTCCCGTATCAAAGCACATTTACATTTCTATTTAGAATTTATAATTATGATTTATCTATTATGTACTAGTCACGTAAGAACAATTGCACTTATCACTATCATCCCAATATTGCAAGAATTCCACAATAATGTCAGAAATATATTCTTTATTTTAGATTTATTGCCATTATCCATATTACCTCATTTTCAGTTTATTATAATTCATCCTCATTACTCACATATTTTTACTATTTTTATTGCTATATATTTTTATTTTCCATATTATCACATCTACCCAATCTTTATTTAATATCATTATTATCCATATTTCTTTTATATATATATCTTTTATAACAATAATTTTTATAATTTTTTTAATTTTTATATATATATCTTTTATAACAATAATTTCCTATATACGTATTCATTTTTTATTTTTTATCATGGTCAAAAGGATTTTACCATCAAGGGTCAGACATATCAGATCAGCAACTTCTACAACTGTTCCACAGAATTTGTCATTTACTGCTTGACATGTCCATGTGGGTTACACTATGTAGGCCGCACTATACGCACTTTAAGAAAGAGGTTTGGCGAGCACCGCCGCCTAGTAGAGGCAGGAGATGACCATCACAGTGTTCCCCTCCATTTCCTTCAAAAACACAATCATTCTTCATCTGGTCTCAAAGTTTGGATTATTGAGTCTATTTCCGGTACGTTCCCACTGGCAGAGCGTTTCAAACGTCTCTGCCAGAGGGAAACGTACTGGATATACACTCTGGACACCCTGGCCCCTGGAGGACTAAACGAGGAAATAGAGACGAGTAGTCTTATTTGACCGCTCTCCTAGTCCTCCATGTTATACCAGGCTGCTATAACTCCCAACATACCTGTTTGTTATATAAACATATTTTTTGTTCTGAAGTAGGTATCCCATTATCATTATGTATGTCTTCCTCCCCTTCCCCCCCCCCCCTTTTTCTCATCATGATGTAGTAGTGGTCGCTAATATGTTACGTTTGAATACCACTTTTAAGCTCAACCAGCACATATTCTTCTTCATCTTATAAGATAGCATACCAGTGTGGTCCCGTATCAAAGCACATTTACATTTCTATTTAGAATTTATAATTATGATTTATCTATTATGTACTAGTCACGTAAGAACAATTGCACTTATCACTATCATCCCAATATTGCAAGAATTCCACAATAATGTCAAAAATATATTCTTTATTTTAGATTTATTGCCATTATCCATATTACCTCATTTTCAGTTTATTATAATTCATCCTCATTACTCACATATTTTTACTATTTTTATTGCTATATATTTTTATTTTCCATATTATCACATCTACCCAATCTTTATTTAATATCATTATTATCCATATTTCTTATATATATATATATATATATATATATATCTTTTATAACAATAATTTTTATAATTTTTTAATTTTTATATATATATCTTTTATAACAATAATTTCCTATATACGTATTCATTTTTTATTTTTTATCATGGTCAAAAGGATTTTACCATCAAGGGTCAGACATATCAGATCAGCAACTTCTACAACTGTTCCACAGAATTTGTCATTTACTGCTTGACATGTCCATGTGGGTTACACTACGTAGGCCGCACTATACGCACTTTAAGAAAGAGGTTTGGCGAGCACCGCCGCCTAGTAGAGGCAGGAGATGACCATCACAGTGTTCCCCTCCATTTCCTTCAAAAACACAATCATTCTTCATCTGGTCTCAAAGTTTGGATTATTGAGTCTATTTCCGGTACGTTCCCACTGGCAGAGCGTTTCAAACATCTCTGCCAGAGGGAAACGTACTGGATATACACTCTGGACACCCTGGCCCCTGGAGGACTAAACAAGGAAATAGAGACGAGTAGTCTTATTTGACCGCTCTCCTAGTCCTCCATGTTATACCAGGCTGCTATAACTCCCAACATACCTGTTTGTCATATAAACATATTTTTTGTTCTGAAGTAGGTATTCCATTATCATCATGTATGTCTTCCTCCCCTTCCCCCCCCCCCCCTTTTTCTCATCATGATGTAGTAGTGGTCGCTAATATGTTACGTTTGAATACCACTTTTAAGCTCAACCAGCACATATTCTTCTTCATCTTATAAGATAGCATACCAGTGTGGTCCCGTATCAAAGCACATTTACATTTCTATTTAGAATTTATAATTATGATTTATCTATTATGTACTAGTCACGTAAGAACAATTGCACTTATCACTATCATCCCAATATTGCAAGAATTCCACAATAATGTCAATAATATATTCTTTATTTTAGATTTATTGCCATTATCCATATTACCTCATTTTCAGTTTATTATAATTCATCCTCATTACTCACATATTTTTACTATTTTTATTGCTATATATTTTTATTTTCCATATTATCACATCTACCCAATCTTTATTTAATATCATTATTATCCATATTTCTTTTATATATATATATCTTTTATAACAATAATTTCCTATATACGTATTCATTTTTTATTTTTTCCTTTATTTTTACCATATCATATTATTCTATACCTATTTTTAATGCAGTTATTATCATCATTATTATTATTATTTTTATCCATCTCTTTCATCATGTCCTTTCCTCTCTTTTTTAATTTAATTTTTATTTTAATCTTTCAACAATAATACCTAAATCTACTTCATTATATCTGTTCATTATTATTATTTTCATTTTTATTCTCATTTCTATTTTTTCTTTTTGTTCATTATTGTCCATTCCGTTTTTCATCTCCCCATTTTTTATACTACCAGGTATCCATATTCCCTATTTTACAACATTGTCATCACAGTCAGTCTAGTTTATTTAATTATAGTAATTCTAGCTACACATTCTACCTATATATGCTGATTTTTTATTATCACTTTTGTATTATCACCTTTCCTCATAGACAATATTACCCCAATGGAAAATATAGAATGCATTATTATTTTTAAACTTTTCCCATTGATACATACACAGCGCTGGTTTTTATTAAGATCTGACACAGTTGCAGACGCTGACATGCAAGTACACAGCCTCCAGCACATATCCTATGCGTGAGAGTGACAGATGGTTTTTTCCTCCAATCTCAGCCCTTCTTAGATTATAAAAGGTTCGACCAATCACAGATCACGTTAGGCCTGTGGAAGGAGCGTAGCTCCGCAAACGCGTCGCCTATTTGCTATCCCTGCACGGACCCGGAAGTGCTCTCGCTCCCCCAGATCACACACAGTGCGTTCCAGCGGCCGGATCTGCCGACAATACACCAGCGCAGCCTGTCTCATGAAGCGGAACGACACTACAAGATGTGACCGGACTATACCCCTGGGACACCTGGCACTATCTGCATATTACCTTTATGCCTGATTTCATGTACTTGTGAGTACCTGTTTTTAAGATTTATTAAATTCGCTTTTAATATTGCACTTAGAGTGGCGCCCTTGTCGTTCTTCTCCTAAGGTGTCCTCTTTTAGATACCTGGGGGTTATAGTGCAGTTGCCCTTGTCCTCCTATATTGAAAACAACCTGTGCCCCCTACTGACCAAGCTACAAATACAGACTAACCAGTGGATGGACCTACCCCTTGACCTAATGGGAAGGGCTAATACCTTGAAATTATCTATCTACCTAAGCTGCTTTATGTTCTAGCCAACTAACCCTGTAAAGTCCCTAAATCCATCTTCAAGCAGATAGATACAATCTGCACGGCATTTTTGTGGAATGGTAGGTCCCCTAGGGTGGCACTAGAGACGCTGCGGTTGCCGACGCATCTGATGGGTTTGGCGTTCCCTAACTTTTACTTATACTATTTGGCCTCCCAACTTGACCACATTCATGACTGGCTGCACCCGGGTTGCGGCAAACACCTGTATTGTACATCCACCGAGGGAGCTATTGCCTCCTCTCTAGAGACCCTCCATAACATTATATACAGAGGTCGAGTTCCGGCCCGCCGAGGCACATCTATGTTAAGTACCTCGCTCTCCCTGTTTAAAATAATTGTCTCAAAAATTTCAAAGGAGTCATGGTCAGCGTCCCCTCTGTGGTTCAATCCAAACTTGAAAGAACTGTGCTCTATACCTGACCCACAACGTTGGTACTCCAAAGGAGTTAAATACCTGTGTCATTCGTATGACATGCAGAGATTTAAATCCTTTCAACAGATGCATGTTGATTTTGCTCTACCACGCTCATATATGTTCTTCTATTACCAACTCCGACACGCTATTCATGCCCAGTTTGGCTCTTTAGAAAACCCTGTCATCATACCTCAGTTAGAGAAAATACTACGACACCCTGACCCTAATAAACTTATATCCACATACTATGCTGCCCTTATGACTGACTGTAACCCTAGATTCCGAGTGGCCCAGACGAAATGGGCCTCTATGGACAGTACACTTACAGAAGATGACAGAAGATGACACGGAATTCAGTGACACATACAAGACCTCAGTAATATCCTCCAAAGATCGTATCATAAATATAAAACATTTTCACCTATCCCACCCTACCCGTGCTTGGTTATACAAAATGGGCTTGGCTCCCACAGCAGACTGTTTTAGAGGATGTGGCCAAGTGGCAGACTTTTTACACTGTTTCTGGACTTGTCCAATAGTCCAAGACTTTTGGATGGAGATAGGGTCTTTCATCTCATCGGCAATAGGCCTCCCAAACATTCTCCACCCCAAAAAAGGCAATTTTTGGGGATCTTCACATTTCAACCCATGCAAAGAGACTCTTTCTCATCCTCCTTTCTATGTGAAGAAAGCCATTCTATTGTCCTGGAAAGGATCACAAATACCTTTAAAATTCCTCTGGTTAAAACTGATCAATGACTCTTTGTCTCTATACAAACTCAGGTTTGAGGTTTGGAAAAGAACCAAAACCTTTCACAAAATATTGGGCAGATGGCTGGCTAGCCCTCTAACCCTTACTACAGGGTCGATACCCTGCTGTATACTGTTCCTAAAGGACCACTCAAGTGTATCTCTGCAAAATGCAATGCTATGAATAACCAAAGTTTTTATTTTGTATATTGATGTACAGAATTCAATAAAAATATCTTAAAAAAAATGTGTTTGTGTGCATTACAATTAATACTCGTTGTATATACAGTTGCACTAACATTGTCTGACATGTAAAATTACAGCCACCACCCTTCTCATCTATAGGGTCTCAGGATCTCAGACAGTATATACTGTACAGTGATGTGTTGGTGGGGGGGTTTAATTCATTCTCAGGCCTAAAATGTGCATTTTATCATGTGTACCAAAATGAAAAAAAAAAAGTCTCTGGCAGGGAAAGGGTTAAATCTTGGTTACTGCTTGTTCTGTATATTATTGGATGTTCCTGACCTGGCTACAGCTCTACATTCAGTGGGTAGAAGAGATCTTCCCTCTCTCCTGAATGGAAGAATAAAGCAATAGAGAAATCATCAATCCATTGTTTGGAGGTTTATGTAATGACATTTCTGTATCTTCTGCTCTAAAAGAACATCATAGAGGGATTTGTTAAAGGGGAATTGTGGTTCCTTTCAGTCACTGTAATCTAACCAGCAATCCTCCTTCTTGTCCTCTCACCTTACTATCTTTTCTTCATGTCACTCAGACACTGAACAGGAATACTTTTCATCAGGGCTTTTTTTCTCAGAGAAAATGTGGTGAAACTCACCCCCCTCCCCTGGCCACACACCTACCCACTCCAAGGACCGCCCCCTAGAACTGCCCCTTTAGAGAACAGGGATGCAAGTAAAATTTGGGGGGGCTATAAAAGTAATTTTATGGAATTAAATAAAAAACAATGCAGTAAAATGTGCAAAAAAATTGGAGTACTTACCAAAAGTAAGCTCAGAGACATTTCCAGATGATTTCAGTGTTCTTGTCATATGCATCTTTTCTGCTTCTCTCCTTGCTTCTGACATCAGTAGCAGCATGACGACCATGAAGTAGCCATGAATCAACATATTTAGAGGGGTCAAAACAATGTAGAGGAGGACCATTAACTCTGATAAACAGTAGTCCTGAAATGGTTTTTGTCAGAAGGGAAGAGCTGTTGGGAGTAACCATTAAATTCATTTGTGAAAATCCTCTTTCACACTCACTGGATGGAATTGAGACACTTTCAATGGCATTTATAAGAGGGCACAGGTCATCAGGCAAAGTTTTCTCAATCAAATATTCTCTGAAAACATGTATCATTTTCCTTTCATTCAACTGGAATCTAATGAACACATTTCTAATTCCCTCCTCTCCAAAAGTAAGCTTTTGCTCAACATTGTCAGGCCAAAGTTTGTAGTCAAGCACCCTGGTGCAGTTGGCAAGAGCAGAACCTTTTTCAGTGAGCAGTCTATTCTCTATTGAAGATTTTAATTTTTCATAAAAAGCATCAGGACCTATGGGAGGGTCATTCTTAGCTTATTTTCTGTAAAGGGAGATTCCCTGGAAACAGAGCTTTTCAGAGGCAACAGCTGCTTCTTTATAATAAGAACCTGGCTCTGTTCTTCTGCTTTTAAAGAGTTGTACAACAGTTTGTATTTCTTTATTTGCCCTGTAGAGATTTATTCTTTGCTCTTGAAACACCAAACTTAACTCTTGAAGAGCATCGCACATGAGTCCCAAATCCAATAAGAAGTTTGTGCTGGTAATTTTTCTCAATAGGCCTTCATACATACACTGTTCATTCTTGTCCCGGGCGATATCTTGCTTTTCTTCTTCAAAATGATGACCCAACACTCTGTAGCTTTCCCACACTGCTGACACAGATCGAAAAGTAGATGCCACCCATCTTGTACTGAGAACTCGTCCTATTTTCAAAAGCTGCGCCTCTAAGGAGCTAGCACAGGCTTGCAGTTCTCTGCAGTTTTTGGGAGATGCATGATATAGTACATACAACTTATCCATAAAGGCCTTAAACCTATTAATTCCTGATGTTTGTTTGACCGTATTTCCAACTGACAATTCTAACCTGTGATTAGCACAGTGCCACAGAATAATTGAAGGACATTTCTCCTTCAACAATGTCCCATCACCACTCTTATTGCCTACCATCAAGGCTGCACCATCACATATAACACTGATCAAATGTTCTCTTAAGTAGTCGTCCATTATCCCATAAGAATGCAGGCAGTTAAAGAGAGAAGTGCAAATTCTTTTTGCATTCACGCTTTCCATTTGAACCAAATCAAGAAAGAAATTTACTGGGGAATCCACTGCACTGTTTGCAAGAAGAAATCAAACATATACAATCAGTGTAGATTTTTGACTTAATGTGGTTGACTCATCAATAATAAGGACAATTTTACTTTTTGATCTTACGACTTCATTGACCAAGGTTTTTCTCATTTCTTGTGCAATGTGATTCACAATATTAATGCAGGCATTTGTTGAGTGAAGAATATTAAAACCATTTAACTCCTGTAGATCTATTTCAGAGCAAAAACTATTGAAGGACTGGTTTTCTTTGGCTTTTTTGTATGCAGTGCGAAAGATCTTCATATTTATTTCTTTCTCTCAGGCCAAGTGTTTTAAATAAATCATTTCAAGATGTTCATTTTTTCGTTCCAAAGTAATTTTTAAGGCGGCCTTGTGTGCAGAACTTTCTTTGTGCTCAAACATTTTTTTCCTAAAGAAGTGAGCTGCTGTGATCACTTGGTGCCATAACTGGTTACCTCATCATTTGCCCATTCCTTCAACATCTTCATGACATTTTTTTTTTCTACGCAAAGAATACCAACTTTTCTGCACACCTTGCACCCAAGCTTCTGATCATGGAAGTCAAGCCAATCATACTTCTCGCAAAAAGAGTTTTTTTGTTCCAAAGTTCAGCAACTTGGCCAGGCAGTTTCAGTACTTTCAATATAATCTGGATGAGTGCAAGAAGGGCCATCAAGTGTGTCTGAAGTAGAAGGCAGAACTTCATCAGAAGACACAGAATCTAATTCAATTGATGAAGAAACACATGAAGATGCAGAGTGTAAAACAGTTTGACTGCTCTGCATTCCCTGTCCTCATTCACTTATTCGTAATTTTGTATTGCCGAGGGCAAAAAAGTTAGTTATCTTTTTCATGGTAAAAATTATAAAAAAATGTACTTCTTTCTAAAGAAGTCTAGTAGACGAATGGATGGGATGATGGATGATGGATGAAGATGATCTGAAAGTATAGATGAAAACTAACTAACAATGAAGGTAATGGCTTTGTATATTGTAAAGCACTAAGTTGTCAGGTCATATGAATAAACTAAAAAAGGTTATGTTCAGCAATAATAATTGTCATGAACCTTGGAATACTGGATTGTCATGAACCTTGGAATACTGAAGTGCAGCAAATACATTCCCAAATGTGCAGCAGAGACATTCCCACATGTGCAACAGAGACATTCCCAAATGTGCAGCACAGAGACATTCCCAAATGTGCAGCAGAGAGACATTCCCAAATGTGCAGCAAAGAGACATTCCTAAATGTGCAGCAGAGACATTCCCAAATGTACAGCAAAGAGACATTCCTAAATGTGCAGCAGAGACATATTCCCAAATGTGCAACAAAGAGATATTCCCAAATGTGCAGCAAAGAGACATTCCCAGTGCATTGGAGACAGCCACAGTCCAGCAAAGAGACCATCCAGTCCAGCAAAGAGACCGTCCAGCAAAGAGCTTGCCCAGCTTAGGCCTGCGACTCACATGGACCAAAGCATGCATCCCCATATATTGAGCAAAGAGATATTCCCAAATGTGCAGCAGAGAGACATTCCCAGCAAAGAGACCACCTAGATTAGTCCAGCAAAGAGACCACCAGCAAAAAAGCCACCCAGCATAGTCCAGCAAAGAGACCACCAGCAAAAAAGCCACCCAGCATAGTCCAGCAAGAGACCGACCAGCCCAGCAAAGAGACTGTCAGCAAAAAGACCGCCCAACCTAGTCCAGCAAAGAGACCACCCAGATTAGTCCAGCAAAAAGACTACCCAGCAAAGAGACTGCCTAGCAAAAAGACTGCCCAGCCCAGCAAATAGACCGCCCAGGATTAGTCCAGCTAAGAGACCGCCCAGCAACGAGACCGCCCAACTTAGTCTAACAAAAAGACTGCCCAGTAAAGAGACTGCCTAGCAAAGAGACTGCCCAGCAAAAAGACTGTCCAGCAAAAAGACTGCCCAACAAAGAGACTGCCCAGCAAAGAGACCTCCCAGATTAGTCCAGCAAAAAGACTGCCCAAAGAGACTGCCCAGCAATAATACCGCCCAGCCCAGCAAAGAGACCTCCCAAATTAGTCCAGCAAAGAGACTGCCCAGCAAAAAGACTGCCCACCAAAAAGACCGCCCAGCCCAGCAAAGAGACCGTCCAGCCCAGCAAAGAGACCTCCCAAATTAGTCCAGCAAAGAGACTGCCCATCAATAAGACTGCCCAACAAAGAGACTGCCCAGCAAAGAGACTTCCCAACTTAGTCCAGCAAAAAGACTGCCCATTAAAGAGACTGCCCAGCAAAGAGTGCCCAGGAAAGAGACTGCCCAGCAAACAGTGGCCAGGGAAAGAGACTGCCCAGGAAAGAGACTGCCCAGCAAAGAGTGCCCAGGAAAGACCGTGCCCAGGAAAGAGACTGCCCAGCAAAGAGTGCCCAGGGAAAGAGACTGCCCAGCAAAGAGTGCCCAGGGAAAGAGACTGCCCAGGAAAGAGAGTGCCCAACCCAGTCAGGAGACCACCCAGCCCACAGACCACCCAGCCAAGTCCACCACACAGCACAACCCCATTGAGCATGATTTTTTTTTACAACACACAGACAGACCTGGGCCTAGTGAGGAAGTGTAAGAAGACAGCCTGACAGGCTACTTACCGCCACTTCCGACACATGGCGCCAAACCGACCTCCCGCACAGCACTGAGGGGTGGGGCAGAGCTGCGGAGTACAGATCACTCTGCCTTCCGCTCTCACAAGCTCTGTTCAATCCCTCGGGGCAATGCGCAGCAGGAGGAGGAGCCTAATCGGGACTACACAGCTGTACGGAGTTTTATCTGTGTTCTCTCCGTGGGAGGCAAGGCGCAGGCTATACGGATCAGGAGGAATTTTACAGACAGAATGCCTGACATAGGTGGCGGAATGCAGTTCCGGTGTGTTCCGCCAGAAAAAAAGCCCTGCTTTTCATAGGTAATTATAGGAAGAGGAGGTCATTTTCATGTTCAATGTAACCACTTCATCCCAAGTCACCATTTCCCCACAGGACTGAGATAGCAGCCATCCATCCCAGCAACATTCTACAAGAAGAACTAGAAATCAGGAGCTTCTGCGGGGGTTCAGGAGGGAACTGACGGATGTTGGTGACAATCAGTATCAAGCACTATACCCGGGAGCTGAAACAATGAATGTCCAATCATACTACAGAACACTCCATAGCAGTGCACTGTGTGTTTCTCCATAGTGATTACATCGGGAGTGTAGTGATGTCACTTCCTGTCAGTACCGTCACCTCACTTCCTGTCAGTACCGGGGTTCAGGCAGAGGTGTTCCAGTTCTGTCCAGCCTCTCTCTGTAGCAGAAGATCTCTGCTATAGAGGTCCATTGCTGGCTGATCGCAGTCAGAGCTATAGATCACTATTAGAAATGATCTTCTGCTACACAACTACATAGGGGGGGGTCTAGGTCTGGTCTCCACTAAACACATCCAGGCCCATCACAAAGAGAGCAATATATATATATATATATATATATATATATATATATATATATATATATATATTTATATATGACCTTTCAAAATGGAGGGGTCAAACAAGGTATGAATTGGATGACATTCACTGTACAAGCATCAAATATTCACATAAACTAACAAAATCTGTCCCAAATAATAGTTCTATAATATAATCGGGTAGACTACAAATTTGAAAGATATAATGTATGGAATTGAGACATTGGGGGTTATTTACTATAGCGCAGCGCTAATTACCGCAAATTAGCGCTAATTGCGCTAATTAGCACTAAAACAGTATTCACTATAGTGCTGGTAAAAAAAAATACTCCCAAAATCGAATTTACTATAGTTCCCTGAAACTTTCACTTGTTACTCTCCATCTCACAACAATCTTTACCTAAACTGACACACAAAGAGCCACCAAATATCACAGAATATATCAAGAAGAATAACTTGAGTGATTGTAATTCCATCATCTGTATGTCCAAAGAAATGCAGTATTTATGTGTATTTATGTGTAGGAGGTTTTCACATGTGGCAGCTCAGTGGCTTAGAGGTTAGAACTTCTGCTTAGCATCCCTGTGTGTCTGGGTTAAAATCCCAAACATGATGCTTCATGTATGTCTAAATGTAGTATTTATGTGTAGGAGGGTTCCACCACCACCAGGACTGAGATAGCAGCCAGCCATCCACCCCAGCACCATTCTACGCACATCTCTACATGATCATCTGCGTACATATGTCCGTGATCACACAAGCCAATTATTATACACTTAAGAGAATTTTTTTTTTACCAAAGACATGTAGCAGAATACATTTTGGCTTAAATTAATGACAAAATTAGATTTTATTGGATTTCTTTTAAAACAGAAAGTAGAAAATATTGTTTTTTTTTTTTTTTTTTAATTTCCGCTCTTTTTTTCGCTTATATCGCAAAAAATAAAAAACAGATTTTTGAATAAATACCACCAAAAGAAAGCTCTATTTATGTGAATAAAATGATAAAAATGTCATTTGGGTACAGTGTTACATGATCGTGCAATTATTTAAAGTGCAAGAGCGCTGAAAGCTGAAAGTTGGCCTGGGAAAGAAAGGGGCGAAAGTGGCCAGTATTAAAGTGGTTAATGGCAACCCAGTCTTAGGGTTAAAAATTTATTTGGCCCACCCTTTGCAGCTAGAAAAGCTTCTGGAAAGGCTAGGAAGGCTTTCCACAAGGTTTAGTGTGTCTATGGGAATGTTTGGCCATTCTTCCAGAAGTGCATTTGTGAGGCCAGGCACTGATGTTGGATGAGAAGTCCTGGCTTGCAGTCTTTGCTCTAATTCAGCCAAAAGGTGTTCTATCAGGTTGAGGTAAGGACTCTGTGCAGGCCAGTCAAGTTATTCCACCCCAAAACTCGCTCATCCATGTCTTCATGGACCTTGCTTTGTGCACTGGTGAACAGTCATGTTGGAACAGGAAGGGGCTATCCCCAAACTGTTCTCACAAAGTTGGGGGCATGAAATTGTCCAAAATGTCTTGGTATGCCGATGCTTTAAGAGTTCCCTTCACTGAAACTAAGTGGCCAAGCCCAACCCCTGAAAAACAACCCCACACTATAATCCCCACTCCACCAAATGATTTGGACCAGTGTACAAAACAAGGTCCATAAAGACATGGATGAGTGATTTTTGGGTGGAGGAACTTGACTGGCCTGCACAGAATCCTAACCTCAACACAACAGAACACCTTGGGGATGAATTCGGGCGGAGACTGTAAGCCAGGCCTTCTCGTCTAACATCAGTGCCTGACCTCACAAATGCACTTGGAAGAATGGTCAAACATTCCCATAGACACACTCCTAAACCTTGTGGACAGCCTTCCCAGAAGAGTTGAAGCTGTTATAGCTGCAAAGGGTGGGCCAAATGAATTTTGAACCCTACAGACTAAGACTAAGATGAAGATGACATTACAGTTCATGTGCGTTTAAAGGCAGGCGTCCCAATACTTATATATTGTATATTGCTTGTGACACTGAGCATGGCTATGGACTTAGGGCTGGTTCACACCACAGGGATGCAGAGAACATGTGTGAGGCTGCCTGCTGGCTAAGTCGGTAGCAGTTCTGTCTAGCAGCACTGGGGTTGCTTGTTCAATTCCCCAACATGCTAATGCTTGTGTTAAAGTTTATATGTTCTCCCTGTGTGGGTTTCTCACCACAATCCAAAGACATGCTGGCATTTTATTTGTCTCATGTTGAAATACTCTCTAATGTAAGAAAGTTAGTTTTGGACTTTAGATTGGAAGCTCATTGCAGCCAGGGATTGATGTTTGTTAATGTTTGTTATGCCACGTACACACGAGCGGAATTTAGGGCAGACTTTGCCCGGCGGGCAGGATTTCGTCTGACAATTCGATCGTGTGTGGGCTCCAGCGGACTTTGTTTTCTCAAAAGTTGGACGGACTTAGATTTGAAACATGTTTTAAATGTTTCCGTCGAACTCAAGTCCGGTCGAAAAGTCCGCTCGTCTGTATGCTAGTTCGACGGACAAAAAGCCATGCTAGGGCAGCTATTGGGTACTGGTTATGAACTTCCTTGTTTTAGTACGGTCGTGCGTCATCACGTACAAATTCGACGGACTTTGGTGGATTGTGTGTAGGCAAGTCCGTTCATTCATAAAGTCCTTCATAAAGTCAGTCGAAAAGTCCGCCGGGCAAAGTCTGCCGTAAAGTCCGCTTGTGTGTACGCGGCATTAGCCCTAATCATGCCCAGGGACTTGGACATTTAAAATTGTAGTGTTTACACTGCACAGGTACATATGCTTAGAAAACTGTTGCTTTGTTTATGTGCATGTAAATTGACTTTGATCTTTGGCCTGTAGTCGGAGATTTGATGCACATAGCCAAGGGCTAACACAGTTGCAAATAGTATTATGTGTTCGCGCTCATCAGGTGCAATCACTTTAGACATACATGAAGATACAGATTGAAAGATACTGGTGGGTGTGTACTTTTATTGGGCGTGTATCAGTGTGTTAACAATACAACCTATCTTATATAAAGGACTGGAGTAGGGGGGGTTTGTTTGACCTGAGAATGCCAGGTTTTTTGCTGTGATTTGTGGGGGAGAAGGAATGATATTGTGCATATTGACAAACCCCCAACTAGGGCTGTTTGCTGAAATTCTTGTGCATTTTTTCAATCAAAAGTGGGTTTATGTGGCCATGCTGTCAATGTTGTGTGTGCATTGTTCCTGTCTGACCATGCAAACATGGTTTCTAGCATGTGCTGACCTTCTACTCTTTGATTTCATTACTTAATCATGTACACAGAAATGCAGCTTTCAGCAGAACATTCTCACCAATGTATGTGTGTGGATTGTGGGCTGGTGGTGGGTGTTATATTTTGAATAAATGCCTTTTTTAATATTATGTTGGAATGGTTTGCAAGAATAATGACTGTTAAGTATGTTTCTAAAATCTTGCAGATAAAAATGTGATGTGTTGCCCGTTATACACTGAAAGTAAAGCTGTGTCCACTCTAAAGTTTAGACAAATTTTAGATTGTAAGCTCCTATGAGCAGGGCCCTTAAAACACAATTGCTAACTGTTTTGCTAAATTTAGCACCATATATCCTGTAGAAATTTTTTTGAAGCTAGTAAATTGATGAACATAATTTTGTTTCTGCTGGCAAAATAAAAGTACATTATTGAGCTTGTTTGTTGTGTGTTTTTTTTTCTTTTCTTTCTTCTTTTTAATTCGTTTTGGGGGTGGTGGTTTTGGGGAAATACAAGATCTTTTATATTTTAGGCTGCTTTCACACTGGAGGCGCTATAGCGCTAAAAATATCGCCTGCATAGTGCCTGTAAAGAGCCTCTCACTACAGTGGTAAAGCCCGAGTGCTTTCACACTGGTGCAGTACGCTTGCAGGATGGTAAAAAAAGTCCTGCAAGCAGCATCTTTGCAGTGCTGTAGGAGCGATGTACACACCGCTCTTAAAGTGCCCCTGCCCAGTGAAATCAATGGGCAGTGCTGCCAAACCGCCGCTGCAGCGGTGCTTTGTGGGCGGTTTTAACCCTTTTTCAGCTGCTAGTGGGGGTTAAAAGTGCCCCGCTAGCGGCAAAATAGTGCCACTAAGACGATGGTAAAGCGCCGCTAAAAATAGCAGTGCTTTACCACCAACGCCCCAGTGTGAAAGTAGCCTTCTAATTTTTATATGTATTTGTGCACCAAAAAAATGATCTCTTCACAACACCTGCAAGTAAATGATAAAGGTGGAATCTTTTATATATAAACAACTGTGGAGAATTGCAGGTAATGAATTCAGCTGGTGGATAGGCAGTGTTGTATGTGTCAGCTCTGGTTCACATTGGTGCAATTTGACATGTCTAATTGGTGCGGCGCCAAAATTTCCAAAGGTAATTTGTAATTTCTGTACTACTTTTTGGTGACTTCGGGGTGCGATTTTTATTGACATCAGTGCAGAAAACTGCACAGATGTCTCTGAAATTCCCCCCGCAGTGTGTGAGTTCAGCTGAACGATTTCCTCCCACTGTCAGTGTGAACCAGGGCTCAAATTGGGCCTTTGACTTTGTAATTCACCTGCTGCTAACCCAGGGACACCATTTCTTATCGAACTCCCTTAAATATACTTAAAACATATACTTTTAAAATTTACTTAAAAATACCTTCAAATATCATTAGTAGAAATACAGATTTGCATATCTGCAAATAAACAAAAATAAAAAAATCTTGAATTGTGGTTGCGTTCAAATATTTGCACCTGCAATCAAAAGAGCGTGGTTTCACCTTCTGATCTGGAAATTAATCATTGTAATTACCCGGAAGTTCCTATGCTGGTCAGGATCTCCATCTAGGTGGACATGGCGAGGTCCCTCTTTAGCAAAGAGGAGGTGCTGCTGATTTGCCGGGTAAGTGTAGGATATGTACTTGTGCTTACTCAATGCGGGGGTGGATGTGGTACTTAGATTTGGTGTGGGTGGAGTTCATTGATTTGTTTGGCATCACCACACATTTGCTTCTGGCCCATGTGCACACATCACTTCCTGCATTTGTTCCGCTGATGTGAATCAGTAAGGACTATGCAAATATAAATGAGAGCTCCTTTCTACTAAAATATATATGACTTGTTTCACAGTTGGGCGACTTTTCCAGCAAATTTGGACCTCCGAGTTGAATGACAAGTTGTACCACATGATTCTCAATGATAACCATTTATATCTGTGCTACTTTAAGTTGCAACAACTTCAAAGTAGTCCCTGTACTACTTTGGTGTGACTTTCATGTGACTTGAGGTTCATAAGGAGCAATATTACACCGGCATTCCCAGAAGTTGGGGCCAAGTTGCAGCAGCAAAGTGGCAGCAAAATAGTGTGACTTTCAGGTCACAGCAGTGTGAATGAGATTCAAGGATAACACCTTTGAATTAGGCACTATTCTCACTTGTGCATCCTGCAAGTGGGTCAGATTCGTCCCTGCACTACTTTGGTTTGACTTTGATGCGACTTGAGGTCCATATACAGCAAGATTACACAGGCATTGGTCGCACAAGTGCAAGTGGGGCCTAATTCAAAAGTGTTATCAATGAAACTCATTAGGTTCCTTTCACACTTGGCTGACTTTTCATACAACTTGAGGTCCATAAGGATCCTTTTACACTTGTGCGACCTGAAAGTCCTGCGATTTTGCAGTGCTTTTTCCCGCAAATTTGATGTGATTTGACGCAATACCAGTGTAATCTTGAGGTCTATGGATGCAGGAGTCTCAGGACAAGTCACACAAGTGTGAAAGGGGCCTTAGGGCCGGTTCACACTGCTGTGCTGTCCGACATCAGATGTGATTTGCCCCGCATTGCAAATCACATGCGATGTCTGTGTGATGCAAACTTAGCCATACAGATTGTATTGTTGAATTTGCATTGCATTCAGACCAAACTCGCACAGGACCCTTTTTTGGTCCGCAGCAGAATCGGATCGCATGGGTGTTGTCTGAATTTGCAGTTCACTCTGCGATATGCAAACTGATTTGGGGGTGTCATTAGCTTTCTACTGACACTCTCAGCAGCTCGCATATTGCAGTGTGAACTGCCTGAGAGTTGTATGTGATGTGGGAACCTGCACTGGATTTGCAGGGTTCCCGCATCGCTCCAGTGTGAACTGGCCCTGACCCTAGGTTCACACCTATGCATATTTTAGTGCGTTTTGCAGTTTTCAGAAACACTCTGCAGTCCATTTAACATGGTTTCCTGTGGTACTAATCAGTGCAGCGATGGACAAAAATGAAAGTGAATAATAATAATGATATAGTGTTACTAAAATATATGACAACAATATAGGTGACAGTATGATGATAAATACTATAAACAATCCATAATATTGATGAACCACCAATGTGTAGATATTCATCAATAGAAAACTGTGCTCAAAAGTCCATACAATGATAGCAGGTATATGGTGAAAAAATAGTCCAAAGATATAGACAGTGCAGAATCAATCCAACAATGTAATTGATAGTGACACCCACCACCGGAGAAAGATGAAGGCTTACCAGAAAGCCTGCGACCGTCCTTATTCAGGGGGGTCAAAACAGGCTCAGTAGATCAACATTGGTAACCTGTTGGGACCGCAACCGATGTCCTATAGACCACCCTCAATGTTAGCTTCTCAGCAACAGCAGGAGACACTCAAGGGAGATGAATTGGTTTTAGGCTAGGTTCACACTGCTGCGAATTCTATTGGGAATTTGAGCCGTTGCGATCGCTCAAATTCGCAAGTAATTTAAATTACATAGATTAACATTAGTGCCGTTCACATCAACGCGTTGTGAATATAACCTGCGGGGAAAAAAGGTCCTGTGCGAGTTTGATCCGTGTGCGATGCGAATTCAGCTCCATAGATTGCAAAATTTGCAGTAGAATCGCAAGAACACACAAAAAATTTGCAATGCAAATTTGCAACGCAATCGGATCAAAATTGCGCTAAATTCGCACTGCAGCAGTGTGAACCCAGCCTCAAGAAGGATCAGGTGGCCAATATTCAAGCAAGGATGAGCCATAAAAAGAAAGAAGGGGACTCCAGTAGTGCAGATAACCAGGGACGTTTAATAAAAATTAATTTAAAAATACATTGCACCAGGTCGCATATAAAGTGCATATAAATTGCAAATACACTGCAAAATATCAAATGTAAATGCACAGGATCACATATAAAGTGCAAAAGAGAAGCCAGCAGGCACCAGCAGTGAGACTGTCGCGAAACAGAAAACTTCACCGCCGTTAGAATTAAAAGCCTTTTAGTTTTCTGTTTCGCTGGTCGCGACAGTCTCCCTGCTGGTGCCTGCTGGCATCTCTTTTGCACTTTATATGTGATCCTGTGCATTTACATTTGATATTTTGCAGTGTACAGTATTTGCAATTTATATGCACTTTATATGCGACCTGGTGCAATGTATTTTTAAATTAATTTTTATTAAGCGTCCCTGGTTATCTGCACTACTGGAGTCCCCTTCTTTCTTTTTATGGCTCATCCTGGCTTGAATATTGGCCACCTGATCCTTCTTGAAAGCTAACATTGAGGGTGGTCTATAGGACATCGGTTGCGGTCCCAACAGGATACCAACGTTGATCTACTGAGCCTGTTTTGACCCCCCTGAATAAGGGCGGTCTCAGGCTTTCTGGTAAGCCTTCATCTTTCTCCGGTGGTGAGTGTCACTATCGATTACATCGTTGGATTGATTCTGCACTGTCCAGAGGCGTAACTAGAGCCTTCAGGGCAACAATGATGGCCCCCCCCCTTCCATCCGAGCTCCAGGCTTCAAATTTTGGGAGGGTATCCATGGACATCCTCCCAATACCGTGCTTCCCGCATGCCCCCTGGGATGTGCATCCAGCGCAATCACAGTGGCCCTTTACCATGTGATGTCAGCTGATCACATGTAAACAGACTTGCCAGTTATCCACAGCCCTTTCCTCCCGTGCTATGTCTGTGTGAGGAAAGGACTGCCATTAACTGTCAAGAATGTCAGTAAATTGTTTACACTGATAATCAGTGCCCCAATTATCAGTGCCATGTAGCAGTGCCCATCAATGCCACCTATCAGTGCCCATCAATGCCGCCTACAAGTGTTACCTATCAGTGCTCATTAATGCTGTCTATTAGTGGCCATCAAAACTGCCTATCAGCACCACCTATCAGTGCTCATTATTGCAGCGTCCATCCATGCCACCTATCGGTACTCTTCAATACTGCCCATCAGTACCCATCAATACTGCCTTAGTTCTGCCGATCAGTGTTCCTCAGTGCCCATCCGTGCAGCCTATGAGTTCTGCCTATCAGTGCTCATCAATGCCCATCAATGCCTCCTATCAGTGCAGCCTATCAGTGCCCCCTTTCAGTGCCTCCTATCAGTGCCCCTATCAGTGCCTTCTTAGTGCCCCCTATCAGTGCCTCCCTTCAGTGCTCATCAGTAAATCCCATTGGTGCCTCCCATCGGTGCCCCCTATCAATGCTCATCAGTAAATCCTATCAGTGCCTCCCATCGGTGCCCCCTATCAGAGCCCCCTAGTGCCTTCTCAGTGCCCCCCATCAGTGCCTCCTATCATTGCCCACCAGTGCCTCCCATCAGTGCCCCCTATCAGTGCCTCCCTTCAGTGCCCATCAGTGTCCCCTATCAGTGCCTCCCATCGGTGTCCCCTATCAGTGCTTCCCATCGGTGTCCCCTATCAGTGCTCATCAGTAAATCTTATAAGTGCCCATCAGAGTCCTCTATCAGAGTCCTCTGTCTTCTCAGGACAGCATGGCTCTGAGCGGAGAGCGTGTCTCTCCAGTGGCATCACTAGGGTTGGTGTCATACAGTGAGGAAAAAATTGGTGTCACCCCCCTCCACCAACTATAGCCCCCCCTCAGTACAGACCCCCCTTCACTAACTGCAGACCCCCCTCTCAGTATAGACCCCCACTAAATACAGACCCCCCTCTCGCAGTATAGATCCTCCTCACTAAGTACAGACCCCATCAATCAGTATAGCCCCCCTCATTGCAGACCCACATCTATCAGTATAGCCCCCCTATATCAGCATAGACTCCCATCTATCAGTATAGACCCCCCTCAGTGCAGACCCTCATCTATCAGTATAGACCCCCTCTATCACTATATACCCCAGTATAGACCCCCCTCCATCAGTGCAGACCTCTCCTCCATCATTGCAGACCCCCCTCCATCAGTGCAGACCTCCCCTCCATTAGTGCAGACCCCCCCTCCATCAGTTCACATCCCCCCTCAGTACAGACCCCCCCTCCATCAGTGCAGACCTCCCCTCCATCAGTGCAGACCCCCCTCCATCAGTTCACATCCCCCCCTCAGTACAGACCCCCCTCCATCAGTGCAGATTTCCCCTCCCTCATTGCAGACCCCCCCTCCATCAGTTCACACCCCCCCTCAGTACAGACCCCCCTCCATCAGTGCAGACCTCCCCTCCCTCATTGCAGACCCCCCCCTCCATCAGTTCACACCCCCCTCATTACAGACCCCCCTCCATCAGTGCAGGCCCCCCACAATGCAGACCACCCCCCCTCATTGCAGACCACCCCCCTCCATTAGCACACACCCCCCTCAGTGCAGACCCCCCATCAATGCAGACTCCAATCAGTGCAGACCCCCACCTCATCAATGCAGACCCCCCTCAGTGCAGACCCCCACCTCATCAATGCAGACCCCCCCTCAGTGAAGACCCCCACCTCATCAATGCAGCAACCCCGCTGGGCCCCCCCCACAGTGGCGGAATGCCGGCCCCGTCGCAACTGCGACTGTTGCGACCCCGGTAATTCCGCCACTGGCACTGTCTATATCTTTGGACAATTTTTTCACCATATACCTGCTATCATTGTATGGACTTTTGAGCACAGTTTTCTATTGATGAATATCTACACATTGGTGGTTCATCAATATTATGGATTGTTTATGGTATTTATCATCATACTGTCACCTATATTGTTGTCATATTTTTTAGTAACACTATATCACTATTATTATTCACTTTCATTTTTGTCCAGCGCTGCACTGATTATTATCCACACAAGTCTTGCCTTATATCTGGGTTATAGTGTTCAGCAGCAGGACCCATATCACGGTTTTTTCTTTTTTTATCATTATTGAATTTTCTTTTTCACTATTTATATACCTAGCGCAGGTTTTTATTTATTTTTAGTTCCTATGGTACTAGTTCACATCTATGTGTTATGTGGCCAGTGCATTTTTGGAAATGGTCGGGGACTTTTTCACGTGATTTGCGGGTAAAAGATTTCAATGGAACCGCTGGTACACTTTTAATGTCAAAGAACTTTTATATAAGCCTTCAGTGAAAACTTTGGATTTTGCAGGTTTGAACCCCATTGACTTCCACTATTTCTGCATATGTGATCTGAGAGCATTTTTGCCAGCAATAGCGCTGCTTTCCATTTGCATTTGCACCCAGTTTCTGAGAGTTGAAGTCTTAATTGGCCTTAATTGGGTGCTATTTTCTGGACTGCAGGATCATTTTTCAGCGCTATAGTAAATGACCCCCATTATGTTCTAAATGTTTCTTTTGTTCTATATCTAGTGACATACATCGTACAGTAAAATATATCCCCTGAGGAAGCCCATGGTGGTGAAACATGTCGGGATAATTCTGATACTGTCACCTTCATCATAATAAGAAACTCCTATACTATGTATTAACCAAGCTATGTGGATCCAAATGTTTGTTGATTAAGAACAAACTTTTTATTATTGTTCTGTATGTGTCAATAAAATTATCTATTTGTTTTAGCAATTTGCATTTTGAATATTTTAGCACCTAAAAAATCCCCTAAAAAAACCCTGCATATTCCAAGTACACACTATAGAGGAATATGCTTTGTTCGTATTTCATGTCTGAGGTTTACAAACACTTTAACTAGAAACGTATATAGATTTAAGTATACACAAATACATATTATATATATATATATATATATATATTTATATAAAACACACACACATATATATATATATATATATATATATATATATATATATATATATATATATATATATATATATATATATATATATATCTATATATATAGATATATAGATATATATATATATATATATATATATATACACTACCGTTCAAAAGTTTGGGGTCACATTGAAATGTCCTTATTTTTGAAGGAAAAGCACTGTACTTTTAAATGAAGCTAACTTTAAACTAGTCCTAACTTTAAACAAATATACTCTATACATTGCTAATGTGGTAAATGACTATTCTAACTGCAAATGTCTAGTTTTTGGTGCAATATCTACATAGGTGTATAGAGGCCCATTTCCAGCAACTATCACTCCAGTGTTCTAATGGTACAATGTGTTTGCTCATTGGCTCAGAAGGCTAATTGATGATTAGCAAACCCTTGTGCAATCATGTTCACACATCTAAAAACAGTCTAGCTCCTTCCAGAAGCTACAAAACTGACCTTCCTGTGAGCAGATTGAGTTTCTGGAGCATCACATTTGTGGGGTCAATTAAACGCTCAAAATGGCCAGAAAAAGAGAACTTTCATCTGAAACTCGACAGTCTATTCTTGTTCTTAGAAATGAAGGCTATTCCATGCGAGAAATTGCAAAGAAATTGAAGATTTCCTACAACGGTGTGTACTACTCCCTTCAGAGGACAGCACAAACAGGCTCTAACCAGAGTAGAAAAAGAAGTGGGAGGCCGCGTTGCACAACTAAGCAAGAAGATAAGCACATTAGAGTCTCTAGTTTGAGAAACAGACGCCTCACAGGTCCCCAACTGGCATCTTCATTAAATAGTACCCGCAAAACACCAGTGTCAACATCTACAGTGAAGAGGCGGCTGCGGGATTTTGGGCTTCAGGGCAGAGTGGCAAAGAAAAAGCCATATCTGAGACTGGCCAATAAAAGAAAAAGATTAAGATGGGCAAAAGAACACAGACATTGGACAGAGGAAGACTGGAAAAAAGTGTTGTGGACAGATGAATCCAAGTTTGAGGTGTTTGGATCACAAAGAAGAACGTTTGTGAGACGCAGAACAAATGAAAAGATGCTGGAAGAATGCCTGACGCCATCTGTTAAGCATGGTGGAGGTAATGTGATGGTCTGGGGTTGCTTTGGTGCTGGTAAGGTGGGAGCTTTGTACAGGGTAAAAGCTAAGGAAGGCTATCACTCCATTTTGCAACGCCATGCCATACCCAGTGGACAGCGCTTGATTGGAGCCAATTTCATCCTACAACCGGACAATGACCCTAAACACACCTCCAAATTGTGCAAGAACTATTTACAGCAGAAGCAGGCAGCTGGTATTCTATCGGTAATGGAGTGGCCAGCACAGTCACCAGATCTGAACCCCATTGAGCTGTTGTGGGAGCAGCTTGACCGTATGGTACGCCAGAAGTGCCCATCCAACCATTCCAACTTGTGGGAGCTGCTTCTAGAAGCGTGGGGTGCAATTTCTCCAGCTTACCTCAATAAATTAACAGCTAGAATGCCAAAGGTGTGCAATGCTGTAATTGCTGCAAAAGGAGGATTCTTTGATGAAAGCAAAGTTTGATGTAAAAACAATGTTATTTCAAATACAAATCATTATTTCTAACCTTGTCAATGTCTTGACTCTATTTTCTATTCATTTCACAACGTATGGTGGTGAATAAGTGTGACTTTTCATGGAAAACACAAAATTGTTTGGGTGACCCCAAACTTTTGAACGGTAGTGTATATATATATATCTATCTATATATGTAGATATATAGATATATATATATATATATATATATATATATATATATATATATATATATATATATATATATATATATATATTTATATATATATATATATTAATATTTTATAATAATACAGTATATACAGTATACAGTATGAGTACACCGCTCACATTTTTGTAAACATTTTATTATATCTTTTCATGTGACAACACTGAAGAAATGACACTTTGCTACAATGTAAAGTAGTGAGTGTACAGCTTGTATAACAGTGTAAATTTGCTGTCCCCTCAAAATAACTCAACACACAGCCATTAATGTCTAAACCGCTGGCAACAAAAGTGAGTACACCCCTAAGTGAAAATGTACAAATTGGGCCCAAAGTGTCAATATTTTGTATGGCCTCCATTATTTTCCAGCACTGCCTTAACCCTCTTGGGCATAGACTTCACCAGAGCTTCACAGGTTTCCACTGGAGTCCTCTTGCACTCCTCCATGATGACATCATGGAGCTGGTGGATGTTGGAGACCTTGCGCTCCTCCACCTTCTATTTGAGGATGCCCCATAGATGCTCAATAGGGTTTAGGTCTGGAGACATGCTTGGCCAGTCCATCACCTTTACACTCGGCTTCTTTAGCAAGGCAGTGGTCGTCTTAGTGGTGTGTTTGGGGTCGTTATCATGTTGGAATACTGCCCTGCAGTCCAGTCTCCGAAGGGAGGGGATCATGCTCTGCTTCAGTATGTCACAGTACATGTTGGCATTCATGGTTCCCTCAATGAACTGTAGCTCCCCAGTGCCGGCAGCACTCATGCAGCCCCTGACCATGAAACTCCCACTCTTTGTACTCTTCGCCTGGTTGCCGCCACATGCTGGCAGCACTCATACATCTATTTCCCAAAGAGAACCTCTGGATATGACGCTGAGCATGTGCACTCAACATCTTTGGTTGACCATGGCGAGGCCTGTTCTGAGTGGAACCTGTCCTGTTAAACCGCTGTATGGTCTTGGCCACCGTGCTGCAGCTCAGTTTAAGGGTCTTGGAAATCTTCTTATAGCCTAGGCCATCTTTATGTAGAGCAACAATTCTTTTTTTCAGATCCCCAGAGAGTTATTTGCCATGAGGTGCCATGTTGAACTTCCAGTGACCAGTATGAGAGAGTGAGAGCAATAGCACCAAATTTAACACACCTGCTCCCCATTCACACCTGAGACCTTGTAACACGAACAAGTCACATGACACCTGGGAGGGAAAATGGCTAATTGGGCCCAATTTGGACATTTTCACTTAGGGGTGTACTCACTTTTGTTGCCAGCGGTTTAGATATTAATGGCTGTGTGTTGAGTTATTTTGAGGGGCCAGCAAATTTACACCATTATACAAGCTGTACACTCACTATTTTACATTGTAGCAAAGTGTCATTTCTTCAGTGCTGTCACATGAAAAGATATAATAAAATATTTACAAAAATGTGAGGGGTGTACTCACTTTTGTGAGATACTGTATATATATATATATATATATATATATATATATATATATATATATATATATATATATGTTACATATTATTCAGTATATATGCATACAGTTGGTATAGAGGAGAATCACCCCCTTAAAAATATGTTTTGTTGCTTTGCAGCCTGAAATGAAGACAGACACGGTTTTTGTTTTATCCAGCTGTATTTACTTGTGCAGCTTATAACATCCAAGTGAAATATATAACACCAACATGTCATAGTTAGAAAAGGGACCACTCCTTATGTTAGTATTTTGTTGAACTACCTTTTGCTGTAATTGATGCCTTTAGTCTGTTGTGATTTGTCTCTACTAACTTTGCACATCTAGACTTTGCAATATTTGCCAACTCTTCTATGCAGAGCTGCTCAAGTTCAGTAATATGTGATGGTGACCGTATGTGGACTGAAGTCTTCAATAGGAATAGGCCGAACTTTGGTTGTTCGGTTGTTCTAGTGAACACCGAACAATATGCGGTGTTCGGGGCAAATTTGAAAGCTGACAGAACACCGTTAAAGTCTATTTTTTTTTTAAACTGCCGTTTTTTCATGAGCAGTGATTTTAATAATGCTTAAAGTGAAACAATAAAATTTTGGCATGGGGTTAGCCTTAAAATCCATACCAGACCTGAAGGGTCTGGTATGGATTTTGAGGGGGACCCCTATGCCATTTAAAAGAAAAAAAAATTGGCGCAGGGTTCCCCTTAATATCCATACCAGACCTGAAGGGCCTGGTATGGAATTTGGGGGGACCCCCACACAATTTTTTTTTTAATTTTGGTTTGGGGTTCCCCTTAATATTCATACCAGACCCAAAGGGCCTGGTAATGGACTGGGGGGATCCCATGCCGTTTTTTTCAATGACTTTTATCTATATTGCCGAGACCCGACAATTCACTATATTACTTTTAAATGACTTTTTTTCCTTTAGAAATGTCATTTTGTGCAGGGACTGTTCTAAACATGGGAAAAATGCACCACTTTACAGGCAAACTATAGACACCCCCCAGGTACCAAAGTTAAAGGAATATTTCACTTTTATTGCTTCACTTTAAGCATTATTAAAATCACTGCTCCCGAAAAGACGGACGTTTTTAAAACTTTTTTTGCATTTACACATGTCCCCTGGGGCAGGACTCGGGTCCCCAAACACTTTTTATGACAATAACTTGCATATTAACCCTTAAGATTGGCACTTTTGATTTTTCACGTTTGTGTCTCATTGACTTTAACGGTGTTCAAACAAATTGTTTGCCTGTTCACATGTTCTGCTGCAAACCGAACCATGGGATGTTCGACCCATCCCTAGTCTTCAAGTCATTCCACAGATTTGTTAATGGGGTTTAGGTCTGGACTCTGACTAGGCCATGCAAGGATATTCCCAGCACTGTGTGCTCCCCTCTCCCTCCTCCAATCACTGTGTGCTCATTGTTGTTTTGTGCTTTGGGTCATTGTCATGTTGGAAGGTAAACCTTCTTCCCATTGACAATTTTCTGGCAGAGGGCAGCAGATTTTCATCAAGAATTTGACGGTATTTTGCCCCATCCATTTCTCCTTCTATTCTGACTAATGCTCCAGTCCCTGCTGCAGAGAAACCCCCCATAACAGGACATTACCACTCCCAATAACAGGACATTACCACTCCCCATAACAGAAGCTGATGATTTATCAAGCAGCACCACCTCTGGTAACTCCTCTTGCTTTCTGGATCTCTCTGGAGTAGAGTCCACTCTCTACTACTTCCAGTAGTGGAGAGTGGACTCTAGGAGGAGCTGCTTGGAGTGTTGATGAGGGCCCCAGCCAATCACAAGCAAGTGGTCTTGCAGGGTCTTAAATAATCTTGGGTCATGCCAGCAGGGGCAATTGGGTGGAAGATGGAGAAGAAGTGCTGAGAAGGCTATCAGTTGCCCTTGAGGGTGCCCCCTAGTATGAAGGGGGTGACCTCAGACCTGGGATTCAGGTGCTGGAGGACAGCAAACAAAGGAATCCTTCCTGGGTGCATGGGAGCAAGTGTCAGGACAGTGGGAGAGAGTCAGCACATCCAGGAGTTCTCTAGGAGAAGACAGCTGGTGAGCTGGTGAGTGAGCAGGCTGGGAGGACTGTGGGAAGAGTGTCAGTCTGGGAGGACTGAGGAGAAGTAGCCAGGATGTTTAATGAAAGTTGCAGCTGCAGCCAGGTGGGCTGGCAGTGCCTGAAGACATGGTGCTGGGATCAGTAGCCACAGAAATGTAAGCTGGACACTGGACTTTGCTACACAACAAAACAGGCCTGGGGTCCCTGTCTGTAAAGGAGTGATTTGCCATACTCACTAAAAGTGTCCCAGCTGAGTCTGTTTTTGTAAGCAAGTGAAGTGCTGGAGGAAGAGAAAGGAGTGTATATAAACTGTATATAGTAAAGTTGTCCATGAAGAGTTATCCGAAGTCAAGTGGGCATCCCATAATACCCCTACTCCCCATCCAAGTTTTATCCCCTCAAAAAAATACAAAAACAAAGTACTTGACTGTTTTCTGATTCTTGGAGCCTGTGAAAGTTTGGTGTGCCTGGCTGTGCAGGGTGGGGATCCCAGTTAACTTGTGACTTGTGAAATATGGCAGCAGGTGCTCTGGACTGATGAGTCAAAATGTGAAATATTTGGCTGTAGCAGAAGGCAGTTTGTTGGGGGAAGAGCTGAAAAGCGGTACAATGGAGTTGGAGATTTGGTCAGTATCAATGGTGTCTTCAATGCTAAGAAATACAGGCAGATACTTATCAATCATGCAATACCATCAGGGAGGCATGTGATTGGCCCCACATTTATTCTGCAGCAGGATAATGACCCTAAAACATACAGCCAATGTCATTAAGGACTATCTTCACTGTAAAGAAGAACAAGTAGCCCGGGAAGTAATAGTTTTGTCCCCACAGAGCCCTGATATTAACATCATCAAGTCGGTCTGGGATTACATAAAGAGACAGAAGGATTTTAGGCAGCCTACATCCACAGGAGCATCTGTAATTAGTTCTCTGAGATGTTTGGAACAATTTACCAAGTTCCTTCAAAAACTGTGTGCAAGTCTACCTAGAAGGATTGATGCTGTTTGGAGGACAAAGGGTGGTCACACACAGCATTTTTTCACACCTGCCTAAAACTTTTGTAAAGTACTCTATATATTTAAGCCTGTTTTACAAAGACATAGGAATCAGGCACTTTAGGGCTGATTTGGAAATGCCTATAGTAGGTCAGATTATTGTCCATTTGTTCTAAAAGCAACTTGATGTACATAATTATTAAAAATTAAGTTATGTTTTGACTTTGTCGAAAATATATTTTCGGTAATTTCTCTCTGGTTTAATGATAATAATGTAACATTTGGGAAAAAATATACAGCCTAACAATCCAGCACTGGAGGCCAGTATGGCAAATATCTCCACAGCCACCATGTATTTCCCTCTGGTACTCAGATAGGCTGGAATCATGGCAATCCAGACACTACAGAACACCAGCATGCTGAAGGTGATGTACTTGGTCTCATTGAAACTGTCCGGTAATGTCCTGGCTAAAAAAGCTATAATGAAACTTACAGCTACCAGAAGCCCCGTGTAACCCAACATAGAGTAGAATCCGATAACTGAACCCTCATTACACTGAATGATGATCTTCCCAGGATAGGAGTGCATGTCATACTCTTGGTAGGGAGGAGAAACTGACAGCCAAATGACACAGATGAGAACTTGGACAGAGGAGCAGATTATGACAACAGAATTAGAAATTTTCTCTCCCACCCACTTCCTCCAGTAGCTGCCAGGTTTGGAGGCTTTGAAGGCAATGCAGACTGTGATAGTCTTGGCCAGAATAGAAGAGACAGCGATGGAGAATAAGATCCCAAATGACATTTGTCTCAGCATGCAAGTTATATCCACAGGACGTCCGAGGAACAAGAAGACACAGAGGAAGCTCAGCAAGATGGAGGTCAGGAGGATGAAGCTCACATTCCGGTTATTGGCTTTCACAATTGGAGTGTCCCGAAGTAGAATAAATAAAGTCAGTATATAGACAGTTATAGCGGAACATAATATAGATATAACATAATAAGCTAGAGCTATGATATTTGTCTCGTAGGAGAGATAGTCATATGCTTTGAGAATACAGCTTCTCTCATCTGGCCACTGGTCATCAGGACATTTGTGGCACATCTCACTGTCTGTGGAAGAAGAATGTTAGAAATTGCACAATAATTAACTGATTAAAAAGTAATAATATGATATGCACAGATCATTTAGATCAGTGTTTCTCAACTCCAGTCCTCAAGTCACCCCAGCAGGTCATGTTTTCAGGATTTCCCTCAGATGAAACGGCTGTGGTAATTACTAAGGCAGGGAAACTGATCAAATCACCTGTGCAAAATAATGGGAAGCCTGAAAACATGACCTGTTGGGGAGCCTTGAGGACTGGAGTTGAGAAACACTGACTTAGATCACTGATAGGTAGGGTTGCACCAATACCACTTTTTTAAGACAGAGTACAAGTACTGATACTTTTTTCAAGTACTTGTCGATACCGATTACTGACACTTATGGGTGGCACTGATGGGCACTGACGAGGCATGGACTGTGTCAGTAGTTTTTTATTTTTATTTTATTTTTTACAATTTATTTTTTTAATTCTTTTACAATTTAGCTTTTAAATATTTATTACAATTCTTTCTTTTTTTTAATTATATATTTTTTTATCAGCCTGTTGGGGGTGGCTATGGTGAGATATCAGGGGTCTAAACTAAGCCCTGACATCTCCACTTTGAGACACAGAAAGGGACTGAGGACACAGATTCCACAGTCCCTTTCTCTGCAGCCTCAGCTGCACTGAAGATGAATAGAGAGGAGACAGAGGCTCCTCCCCATTCATAAACTGAAGCATCATAAACACAGATTACAATGCTCAGTTATGAATGGACAGTCATTGATCAGTGACTCTCTTCATTCAGAAAAGGAAGGATCTGGTAAATGACAGATTTACTGGCTCCTTCCCCTGTTCTCCATCCTGACCGAACTGGGATGGGGGGGGCCAGAGGAGGACACGGGGGAACCAGTGAAGGGCACGAAGGACCCTGGGAGCCAGAGGAGGACACAGGGGACAGTGATCGGTGAGGTGGTGGGGGCAGTTGGAAAAACCATTCTCCCTGTATAGCTTTTAATAAAGCAGCTGAAAGCTGCAGGAGGAAGAGGAGAAGAAGTGGCTGTCAGGTGCTTTATTGAAATCTATACAGCGGGATTGGTGCTTGTAACTTCCCCACCGCCACACCATTCATCTGTGAGGCCGCCGGGTATCGGAATAAGCATCACAGCATTTGCACGAGTACAAGAACTTGTGCAAATGCTCGGTATTGGCACTGATACTGATACTAGTATCAATATCGGTGCAACCCTACTGACAGGTATCATGAATAACATTGATTATCTGGTTACAATGGCATCTGAAAGTCAGTGGGATAGATTAGACATCAAGTAAACATGTTGTTCATGAAGTTGATATGCCTACAATGCTTGTGAGCATCTGAACTAGAGCACAGAGCAATGGAAGAAATTGGCCTGGTCTGATGAATCACCTTTTGTTCTAGATCATGTGGATGGGCGGGTGTGTGTACATCACTTACCTGGGGATGCAGTATGGCAAAAAGGCAAGCCGGCAGAGGCAGTGTGAAGTTTTTGGCAATGTTCTGCTGCAAAACCTTGGGTCCTGACATTCATGTAGATATTATTTAAATTGTGCCAACTACTGTACCTAAACTTTGTTGGTGACCAAGAACACCCCTTCCTGAAAATGGTATTTCCTGAAGTCAGTGGCCTCTTTCAGCAGGATAATGTGCACTGCCACACTGCAAAAATGGTTTAAGAATGGTTTGAGGAACAACAACGGTGGATCAGGGGTGGAATGCCAGACTCCTGCAGACAAGCCCTATAGCTTTCAGCGCATACCTGCATACAGGCTGGCTGTTTACAAGCTGTAGAGCTTGTGAATAAACTACGAGGCTCATCAGTGACCTTGCAGTCCATTCAAAACTACAAGCCATCAGCTGCAGAGGTTGATGGTACTTGTAGTTCAAGTCATTTTTAGGAAATGAATGGTGCGGCTGTGTGGGTTATTACCTGTTTTATTGGAGATTTCCCCATCAGAACATGCCACACAGCGATAGCAACAAGCATGGATTCCTCCAGTTGGGCCTTTCCTGTATCCTGGAAGACATGGATCATTGCACTGAGCCTGGGGAAACTGAAAGGAAAATATTTTTAGGCAGGAACCGGCAAGTCCTTCAGGAAATGTGAGGAAATAACTGTATTTTCTATGCACAAAATAACACAGTACAGTGCCATGAAAAAGTATTCACAACCCTTGAAATTTTCCACATTCTGTCATGTTACAACCAGAGACGTAAATGTATTTTATTGGGATTATATGTGATAGACCAGTGATGGCGAACCTTGGCACCCTAGATGTTTTGGAACTACATTTCCCATGATGCTCATTCGCTCTGCAGTGTAATTGAGCATCATGGGAAATGAAGTTCCAAAACATCTGGGGTGCCAAGGTTCTCCATCACTGTGATAGACGAACACAAAGTGGCTCATAATTGTGAAGTGGAAAGAAAATGATAAGCGTTTTTCATATTTTTTTACAAATAAATATGTGAAAAAGGTGGCGTACATTTGTATTCAGCCCCCTTTACTCTGATACCCCTAACTAAAATCTAGTGGAACCAATTACCTTCAGAGGTCACCCAAATAGTAAATAGAGTCCACCTGTGTGTAACATAATCTCAGAATAAATACAGCTGTTCTGTGGAGCCCTCAGAGGTTTGTTAGTGAACAAAGAGCATCATGAAAGCCAAGGAACACACCAGACAGGTAAGGGATAAAGTTGCGGAGCCAAATACAGGGAAATCTTAGAAGAAAACCTGTTAGAGTCTGCAAAATACTTGAGACTGGAGTGAAGGTTCACCTTCCATGACCCTAAACATACAGCCAGAGCTACAATGGAATGGTTTAGATCAAAGCATATTCATGTGTTAGAATTGCCCAGTCACAGTCCAGACCTAAATCCAACTGAGAATCTGTGGCAAGACTTGAAAATTGCTGTTCACAGACAGTCTCCATCCAGTCTGACAGAGCTTAAGCTATTTTGCAAAGAAGAATGGGCAGAAATGCCACTCTAGATTTGCAAAGCTGGTAGAGACATTCCCAAAAAGATTTTCAGCTGTAATTGCAGTGAAAGGCGGTTCTACAAAGTATTGACTCAGGGGGGGCACCACACAAATGCCCCCACACTTTTCACATATTTATTTGTAAAAAAGAATTCTAATGTTGTATGACACTAGTAATAATTATATTTATTAATTATTATTACTAGTCAACCTACATTCGAATTCTTCTATAGCCTATGGGCGGAGCATTTGACCATAAATGTCTGTTCGCGGCGACTGCTTTGTTGAATCTTTATGTCAAATCTTTTCTTTCTATGTCGAATAATCTTGGACTAATAGAGTTAGGTTAGGCACATTCAACCTTTTTTGCTATTGTCTCTATAATGTTGAATCTTTTCTCTCTATGTCAAATCTTTTCTCTCCATGTAGAATAATCTTAGACTAATAGAGCTCAGGTTAGGCACATTTGACCACAGGTTCGATGGACACAGATCGCTATTGTCAGCGTCATGGCGAATCGAACTGTTGTCGAAACGAAAATGAAAATAAAGCATTTGTTTATGTCAGATCTTTTGGTTTTCGGATTCTGCACGTTCGTTATCATTTGTTAAAACGATAACGAAAATACCCAAAATTCGGATGAAAATGCATTTGGGCGAAAACGAATGCACATGTCCACTTCACAATTATGTGCCACTTTCTGTTGGTCTATCACATAAAATCCCAATAAAATACATTTACTTTTTTTGTTGTAACGTGACAAAATGTGGAAAATTTCAAGGGGTATGAATACTTTTTCGAGGCACTGTATACAGTACATTTTGTATAGTGAAAATACAGTTCCCTAAATACAAATTTTTAATGTACCTGTAGTGCGGTTGGTAAGGTGGATGAGTCTTTTAGCAGCATTCATGATGAACTGAAGGAGGAATAATATATGTAAAGGTAAGCCAATGAGGAGGGAGTTTCAGTAGTCTAGGCGAGAGATGACCAGGGAGTGAATTAGAAGCTTGGTGGTGTCCATGACTTTCACGGACTTTGGGCTGCAGGAAAACCATTCCCTGGAGAACTATGTGTTTTAGTGTTTTCTTAAAGCAGAACTCTAGGCAAAACCTTTTTTTTCATGTTCTCGTTGTTGATCTCCTACCTTCACCAACTATGTCAGCCACGTTCTTCTAAACTCTGTAGTTCTTCTGCAATAGCCTGCTGAACTTGCTGAAAAACTGTTGTTGCCTGGTGATTTCAGGTTTGCAAGACCGCTGGCTGCTATCCCTCCAGTAACCTCAGCCAGCGGTCTGACACGCCTCCTTGTAGTTCTCTGAAAGCGAGCAGGGAGTTGTACTTCCATCTGGCTCGCGGTAGTGGGCGAAGGGGGTCTCACAGCCCCTGCTCTGTGCCACCCATAGAGATGTGTCCTCCTCCTCTGCTCTCTCCTCCCTGCCAGCACCGCCCCTGATGGGCACTGATAAACTGAACTGGTAACACCGCACTTATGGGCACTGATAATCTACACTGGTGACTCCGCACTGATGGGCACTGATAATCTACACTGGTGACTCTGCACTGATGGGCACTGATAATCTGCACTGGTGACACCGCACTGTTGGGCACTGATAAGGCAATGGTGACTCCGCACTGATAGGCACTGGTGTCATCACACTGATGGGCACTGATAATCTGCACTGGTAAAACCGCACTGATGGGCACTGATAATCTGCACTGGTGACACCGCACTGTTGGGCACTGATAAGGCAATGGTGACTCCGCACTGATAGGCACTGGTGTCACCGCACTGATGGGCACTGATAAGGCACTGGTGACTCTGCACTGATGAGCACTGGTGTCACTGCACTGATGGGCACTGATAATCTGCACTGGTGAAACCGCACTGATGGGCACTGATAAACTGCACTGGTGACTCCGCACTGATAGGCACTGATAATCTGCACTGGTGACTCCGCACTGATGGGCACTGATAATCTGCACTGGTGACTCCCAACTGATGGGCACTGATAATCTGCACTGGTGACTCTGCACTGATGGGTACTGATAAGGCACTGGTGACTCTGCACTAATGGGCACCGGTGTCACCGCACTGATGGGCACTGATAAGGCACTAGTGACTACACACTGATGAGCACTGGTATCACTGCACTGATGGGCACTGATAAGGCACTGGTGACTCTGCACTGATAGGCACTGATAAGGCACTGGTGACTCTGCACTGATGGGCACTGATAAGACACTGGTGACTACGCACTGATGAGCACTGGTGTCACTGCACTGATAATCTGCACTGGTGAAACCGCACTGATGGGCACTGATAAACTGCACTGGTGATTCCGCACTGATGGGCACTGATAATCTGCACTGGTGACTCCACGCTGATGGGCACTGATAATCTGCACTGGTGACTCTGCACTGATGGGTAGTGATAAGGCACTGGTGACTCTGCACTAATGGGCACTGATAATCTGCAATGGTGTCACCACACTGATAGGCACTGATAAGGCACTGATGACTCTGTACTGATGGGCAGTGATAATCTGCACTGGTGGCACCGCGCTGATGGACACTGATAATCTGCACTGGTGGTCCCTGATATGCGGCACTGGTGGTCCCTGACATGCGGCAGTGGTGGTCCCTGACATTTGGCACTGGTGGTCCCTGACATGCGGCATTGGTGGTCCCTGACATGCAGCACTGGGGGTCACTAACATTCAGCCCTGGTGGTCCCTGACATGCGGCACTGGTGGTACCTGACATTCAGCACTGGTGGTCCATGACATGCGGCACTGGTGGTCCCTGACATGCGGCACTGGTGGTCCCTGACATTCGGCACTGGTGGTCCGTGACATTCGGCACTGGTGGTCCCTGACATGCGGCACTGGTGGTCCCTGACATTCGGTACTGGTGGTCCCTGACATGTGGCACTGGTGGTCCTTGACATTTGGGACTGGTGGTCACTGACATTTTTCTCTGGTGGTCCCTGACTTTTGACACTGGTGGTCCCTAACATGTGGCACTGGTGGTCCCTGACATTTGGCACTGGTGGTCCCTGATAAGCTGCACTGGTGGACACTGACACATTGCACTGGTTTGTATTCATATTAAATACATTCAATTAATATTATATTAATATGCATTTATATTAAAATGCTTTGTATTTATAAGGCTGTAACCTATCATACCGTGTGTTATGTATGGCTTACTGGCTGCAGAATGGGGGGGTGATTTTTGTTGAAGTGGGTGAGTTCGCATTTACATGTACAAGCCTAGTGTACCTCCCAAATTCACTCTAATCCCAAGGATTCATGGGAAATGTAGTCTGATTACAGAGAGAGAGAGAGAGAGAGAAGAGGATATGATGTAATCACTGTTCTAACACCTCCTCCTTGCCAGAATACAGGCTGCATTTTTTGAATCACAGAGCTTACTTCCTGAAAATTCAATCAGACATTTCTCTTAAACGGTAAGACATTGCACAAATATGATAACTGTTGAGTGTTTCGTGTGGGGGGGTTGTACTAATGGTGATTTTTTTGAAAATCCTGCAGTTCTGCTTTAAGTTATCCAGACAGAGTTGGTCACTAATTGCTTTTGGCTTCTTATACTAAAGTTAGTCCTATGGGGGAGCCGGCCTGTCTAAGGTGGTCATTGTTATAATAATAGAATTGCTCTACTGTCTAAGGTGACCATTGTCTGAGATAATGGGAGCAGCCCTTATCTGATGGTTTTCTGTATAAATTCAGTGTGTGTTTTTTTAAAATAAAGCAGTTCTTATATTAGTTCACTCTAATGCCGCGTACACACAAATGTTCGATGTGAGCATGTTGTCGGAAATTCCGACTATGTGTAAGCTTCATCGGACATTTTTTGTCGGAATTTCCGACAAACAAAATTTAAGAGCTGGTTCTCAAATTTTCCGACAACAAAATCCATTGTTGGAAATTCTGATTGTGTTTACACAATTTTAACGCACAAAATTCCACGCATGCTCGGAATCAAGCAGAGGAGCTGCACTGGCTATTGAACTTCCTTTTTCTAGTCCCGTCATACGCAATGTATGTCACCGCGTTCTTGCCGATCGGAATTTCTGAAAACATTTGTGCGACCGTGTGTATGCAAGACAAGTTTGAGACAACATCCGTCGGAAATAAATGCAGGATTTTGTTGTCGGGATGTCTGATCGTGTGTACGCAGCATTAGACTGGTGTTGTCTGGTTCTTGGGGTTTCTATAGCCAGATCCATTGGTCTTGTGTTCCAGGACTTAAGAAGCAGCTTCTTGACTATGGTTGCCACCTCATCCCTTTAAACCTGAACACATATTAATCACACAGGTTCTGTGGCTGATTAAGGTAGTAATTAAACTCACTTGGTGCCTTATCTGCATTTAATTAGCCTCAGAACCTGTGTAATTCAAAGGTGTTAGGGTTTAAAGGGATGAGGTGGCAACTCTATTCTTGATGGAAATTCCTGACAGGGTGTCCGGAGTCTTTCACAATGACAGCCTAGGCTCACAGGAAGTGGGTTTAATGATACTGGGCACCCTTCAACTTGGAAGAGCATGGGCACTGGAGAACTGAGGAGGACAAAGAGGGCAGCATGGGAGCATGAGTGCATGAATAATGTTTTGAGCAACTTTTTTTTACATAGGAGGGTAAAGTTTAGGATTCAGAAATTGTGGCAGAGCGTTGCCCTGCCAGGGTCTAGAAGGAGAGGTATTCAGAGCAGCCAGCATACTAATTGGTCTGGTGTGTGCTGGGCTTTAGTAACAACATGGCCATGGTTCTGGGCTCCACCCCTCCACCCCGGCAGACAGAAGGTCTGGCTCAGGAGTCTGGAGGGCTCCACATCAGAGTCAGTGCAGAAAGAGGCTGCTAGCTGTGTGCACCATGTTGGTCGTTGAACAATCTGTAGGACACAGATAAGGGCCTGGAGTGTAAGGCAAGTGCTGCAAGTACAAGCCAGAAAAGGGCTGAATGTTGTTTATGTTGAAGGAGAAGAAATGCTGAAAACCACTGTGAGGGAAACCTGTTTATGTTTGCTGAACTTTCTTTTAATAAAAATGGGCAAACAGAAGAAACAGCGAGTGGCGGTGTCCTTAAAGTTCTACACTTGGAGTGAACCCCTTACAAAATATATATAAAAAAGGGAAAAGTAGTGGTGCTGCTCTATGTGACTAAAATAAGTGAAAATAAAACAATTCCATTATACACATAAGTATTAAAGCATACTAATATGTGATAGATAGAATAACGTGTCTCACTCAATGTACAACGTGGCTATCTTAAGCCGCATACACACGAGCGGAATGTCTGACAGAAAAAGTCAGAAGGAAGCTTTTCATCGTATATTCCAATCGTATGTATGCCTCATCGGACTTTTTTTTTTCTCGAAAATTCTGACAAAACTAGTAATAGAACATGTTCTAAATATTTCCGACGGAACCAATTCCTATCGGGAAAGCCGCTCGTCTGTATGCTGTTCCGACGGACCAAAAACGACGCATGCTCTGAAGCAAGTACGAGACAGAAGCTATTGGCTACTGGCTATTGAACTTCCCTTTTCTAGTCCCGTCGTACGTGTTGCACGTCACCGCGTTCTGGACGGTCGGAATTCCGTCGGAAAAACCTTCGGAGTTTATTCCGACGGCAAAACCGGTCGTCTGTACGCGCCATATTTGATGTATGAACCATACAGCAAAGTGCTAATGCTAGATGAAAATACAATATAATATGTGCTGTAAACAAACAATTGTTATGTGCAAAAATTGCAATTAGAAAGTGCACCGCGCTATGTGCAAAAATGATAATAATGATTGTTGAAAGTAAAATCAACTGTGCTCAAAAATACAAATATATAAATGTCCCATCTAAAAAAGCAAAGTCCATGAGTGCTATGAAAATGAACAAGAAGAAAAAAGTCCGAAAGGCAAGATCCTCAGCTCTCCAGCAGAAATTCTGAATAAACATGCAGAACGAAAACATTTGTTTAGTTTCCATTTATTATTTACATAAATTTGTTTAGTTAAATCCATTTTGTTCATTTAATTTGTTTTCGGAAATTCGTTTCTTTTATTCATTTTCAAATCAATTAACATTTTTCGAATTTGGATCGATTCGAAAAGTTTTTGAATCAATTTCGAATAGTTTTCAAATTTGAAAGGTTTTCCAATTTCCAAAGAAAATAAAATAGACTAGAAAATAAAGGAATAGAACAGAAAAAATATATAATAGAATAGAAAATAATATAACAGAAAATAAAAGACGATAATATAATAGAGTAAAACAGAACAAAATAGGATATAACATAAACAGAATAGAATGAAATAGAATAGAATAAAAAAAGAAAAGAATATAATTAAAAAAAAAACCCAATGGGATAGAATAGAATAGAAAAATATAACCATTTTCCAAAATTCAAAAAGAATCCGTTTAAATTTGAATAGAAAAGAATAGAGTAGCATAGAATAGAAAATAACAAAATAGTATAGAAAAAAAACAAACAACATAATATAATAAATATAACCATCTTCCTATTCTAATCTATTATTTTCTATTCTATTCAAATTTGAATCGATTCTATTTGAATTTTGGAAAATGGTTATATTATTTCTATTCTATTGTTTTTTTAAATTATATTCTTTTTTATTTGTGTATTCTATTCTATTCTTTTTTATTCTATTCTATTCTTTTATATTAAAATTCAAATTTTTTTTTTTTTGGAAATTCAAGATAGTTACATTCTTTCTATTCAGTTTTTTTTCTATACTATTCTGTTGATTTATATTCTATTCTAATCAATTATTTTCTATTATATTCAAATTTGAATTGATGCTTTTTGAATTTTGGGAAATGGTTATATTCTTTCCAATCTTTATTATTGTTTTTTTAAATGTTATTTTTTTCTATTCTATTATAGTCTATTCTATTCTTTTTCTTCTATTCTATTCTTTTCTATTCTATTCTTTTCTATTAATATTCAAATGTATTCTATTTGAAATTTGAATTTCAGAAGATGGTTATATTCTTTCTATGTTGTTCTATTCTATCTGTTGCTATTATATTCTAGTCTCTTCTGTTCTTTTATTGTCTACTCTATTTTGTTCTGTTTTACTCTATTATATTCTATTCTTTTATTTTCTGTTATATTCTTTTCTAGTCTATTATTTTGTTTCTACTCTATTCCTTCAATTTCTATTCTATTTTCTTTTCTTTGGAAGTTGGAAAACAATTTGAATTTGAAAACTTTTTAGAATTAGAATTTGAAAACTATTCAAATTTGAAAGGTATTTGAAAATGATTTGAAAACGGTTCGGATTTGAATTTCGTCCAAATTTTTTTTCATTATTTTGTAATTCGAAAATCCATATGTATCAATTTGGAATGACGCAAACCGCACATGTCTATTCTGAATGTCACCAAGTGTGAATCCTCCACCAGCCACACCAAACTGTGCCACCAGATGAAATGGCTGATCAGATTTTATATCAGCAAATGTGCTCTGCACCACACTCAATCTCCACCATCCAGATATCCGATACTGTTCCTCACCAGTAGGTCCGCTCAAGCATATACCACAGGGCATGGGAGTATGAAGGAAGGAAACATGAATTTTCAGGAAGTGAGCTCTGTGATTCAAAAAATGCAGCCTGTATTCTGGCAAGGAGGAGGTGTTAGAACAGTGATTGCATCATATCCTCTTTTCTCTCTCTCTCTCTCTCTCTCTCTGTAATCAGACTACATTTCCCATGAATCCTTGGGATTGGAGTGAATTTGGGAGGTACACTAGGCTTGTACATGTAAAAAAGGGAAAAGTAGTGGTGCTGCTCTTTATTCCCTAATGTGACTAAAATAAGTGAAAATAAAACAATACTTTTATACACATAAGTATTAAAGCATACTAATATGTGATAGATAGAATAACGTGTCTCACTCAATGTACAACGTGGCTATCTTAAGCCGCATACACACGAGCGGAATGTCCGACAGAAAAAGTCAGAAGGAAGCTTTTCATCGTATATTCCAATCGTATGTATGCCTCATCGGACCTTTTTTTTCGAAAATTCTGACGAAACTAGAAATAGAACATGTTCTAAATATTTCCGACGGAACCAATTCCTATCGGGAAAGCCGCTTGTCTGTATGCTGTTCCGACGGACCAAAAACGACGCATGCTCTGAAGCAAGTACGAGACAGAAGCTATTGGCTACTGGCTATTGAACTTCCTTTTTCTAGTCCCGTCCTACGTGTTGTACGTCACCGCGTTCTGGACGGTTGGAATTCCGTCGGAAAAACCTTCGGAGTTTATTCCGACGGCAAAACCGGTCGTCTGTACGCGCCATATTTGATATATGAACCATACAGCAAAGTGCTAATGCTAGACGAAAATACAATATAATATGTGCTGTAAACAAACAATTGTTATGTGCAAAAATTGCAATTAGAAAGTGCACCGCGCTATGTGCAAAAATGACAATAATGATTGTTGAAAGTAAAATCAACTGTGCTCAAAAATACAAATATATAAATGTCCCATCTAAAAAAGCAAAGTCCATGAGTGCTATGAAAATGAACAAGAATAAAAAAGTCCGAAAGGCAAGATCCTCAGCTCTCCAGCAGAAATTCTGAATAAACGTGCAGAACGAAAACATTATCCATTCATTATTTACATACATTTGTTTAGTTAAATCTGTTTCATTCATTTAATTTGTTTTCGGAAATTCGTTTCTTTTATTCGTTTTCAAATCAATTAACATTTTTCGAATTTGGATCGATTCGAAAAGTTTTTAAAACAATTTCGAATAGTTTTCGAATTTGAAACGTTTTCCAATTTCCAAAGAAAATAAAAATAGACTAGAAAATAAAGGAATAGAACAGAAAAAATATATAGTAGAATAGAAAATAATATAACAGAAAATAAAAGACGATAATATAATAGAGTAAAAAAGAACAAAATAGGATAGAACATAAACAGAATAGAATGAAATAGAATAGAATAAAAAAAAGAATAGTATATAATACAAAGATTATAACCATCTTCTGAAATTTGAATAACATAGAAAAGAATAGATTAGAAATAATATAACCATTTTCCAAAATTCAAAAAGAATCCGTTTAAATTTGAATAGAAAAGAATAGAGTAGCATAGAATAGAAAATAACAAAATAGTATAGAAAAAAAAAACAACATAATATAATGAATATAACCATCTTCCTATTCTAATCTATTATTTTCTATTCTATTCAAATTTGAATTGATTCTATTTGAATTTTGGAAAATGGTTATATTATTTCTATTCTAATCTATTCTATTCTATTGTTTTTTAAATTATATTCTTTTTTATTTGTGTATTCTATTCTATTCTATTTTTTTATTCTATTCTATTCTTTTATATTCAAATTCAAATTTATTCTATTTGAAATTCACATTTCAGAAGATAGTTAAATTCTTTCTATTCTGTTTTTTTTTCTATACTATTCTGTTGAATTCTATTCTATTCTAATCAATTATTTTCTATTCTATTCAAATTTGAATTGATTCTTTTTGAAATTTGGGAAATGGTTATATTCTTTCCAATCTTTATTATAGTCTTCTAGTCTATTATTTTTTTTTCTATTCTATTCCTTTATTTTCTATTCTATTTTCTTTTCTTTGGAAGTTGGAAAACAATCTGAATTTGAAAACTTTTTCGAATTAGAATTTGAAAACTATTCAAATTTGAAAGGTATTTGAAAATGATTTGAAAACGGTTCGGATTTGAATTTCGTCCAAAATTTTTTTCATTATTTTGTAATTCGAAAATCCATATGTATCAATTTGGAATGACGCAAACCGCACATGTCTATTCTGAATGTCACCAAGTGTGAATCCTCCACCAGCCACACCAAACTGTGCCACCAGATGAAATGGCTGATCAGATTATAGATCAGCAAATGTACTCTGCACCACACTCAATCTCCACCATCCAGATATCCGATACTGTTCCTCACCAGTTGGTCCGTTCAAGCATATACCACAGGGCATGGGAGTATGAAGGAAGGAAACATCCCATAGCCTGAACCAGTTTAAAATAATGCACTTTATTAAAATAAAATCAGATCCACTCACATGATTCTAGCGTCTTCCCGACACTAAGGTATGATTGCCTATATCGTATTCTATCTGCCCATCGCTTCCAGCCGTGAGCGCGAGTCAGGCGTGTGCGATGACGTCAGAGTTCTTGAATATATATATACTGTAGTTGTAGATCTACTAACTGACACCAGTTTATGTGCCTAATTTTTATTTTTATTTTGGAGTCACAGATATTAATGATCTAGCTGGGAGATTGTCTGATTTAGAAAATTTAACGTTTATCATTTAGACCCGGCTGATTTGCAAAGAATCAGGCAATTCAGGAGCCAGGAAATGAATTGTATGATTTTCTGCAGACTGGATTAATATGTATGTACAGTATATATGTATTAAGGTGAACAGCACACATTGATTATCTATACCAGGTGGTGGCATAGATGTACCACCACCCGGAGTCCTCCAGTGCTATGTAGGAAACTGGCCTATGAACCTCATAGATAGAGCTTTACAGTGTTTGAAGGTCTGCAAATCTCTTGCATGCTTGACCTTTTTTTACCTCTTGGAATGTTTTTTGCTTTTATTTGCTGTGTGGTGTACAACCCAATGCTCTGTTATCAGAGCATCAATATCTGGAAGGAGAAACCAAAATACATCATACAGAAACATAGGAACACTTACTTTGCCCCGTTTCCATTCGTCCCCTACTGTAAAATCTTCTCTCTTGAGTTTTTCTATAGCCAGACTGTTTGTGATGTACTCCGTCTTGACTTTACATTTTTCCACTGAAGGATCATAATAGATCATCTTTTTTAAATAAATAATAGAGGGTAGTTCTCCTCGTTCATTAAAGAAGACCTCCAGCTTGGCTCTGCTAATGTAGTGAACCGTTTGGACATATCTGTTCAGCTTCCAAAGGAAAAATATATTTACTTCAACACATTTCTTCCAAATTCACCTGCTCAGACTCAAGTGAGAAATGACTGCTCTAATTATTTTGCCACTTTGGTGGAAAAATTGCAACATTTGCAAAACAGATTTGCTCTGGGCCTTCATTGATTTTGGTCAAACATCTGTATTTCCAGTTGTTAGGTATTTAGGACTGAGCCTCTTAGGGGATCAGTAAGGAATTTATTTTTCCCTGATGGAACAAATTGGATCATGCTTTGCTGGAGTTTCCTTCCTTCCTCTCGATCAACAATGGGTATGGGATTGTAATTTTTCATTTTTCCATGTCATTGGTTGGACTAGATGGACTTGTGTCTTTTTTCAACAAGACTAACTATGTAAATATTAAATAGCTGCTGGTGCTCAATATTTGGGGGGGGGGGGCGCAAACCAATGCCACCCCCCCAAGGGAGATGGACGGGAAGGCAGTGATACCCCCGTGGGAGACGAATGGGAAGGTGGCGAAACCCCCACACTCCCCCGGGGGAGATGGAGGATCACAGGCCTCCTTACCTTAGGAAGCAGATGGCAAGGATCAATCCAGGGTAGGGCTGCTACTTTTCGCTCTGGGGCCGCTGCTTCTCCTCACGGCCGAACAGGAAGTGGGTCCTAAGACCCGATTCACTGGGAGTCATAAGACTCCCTGGACTATCGTGTCTCAGGACCCACTTCCTGAGTGGCCTAGAGGAGAATCAAGAAGACAATAGCAAATATTAATTTGCTATTGTCACACAACAGTTGGGCTCAGAGGGCAGTGCTCTGTGCCCCGAGCCCACCTTTTTTTTAAGCCAATTAGAGCCTGTTGTGGAAATTTGTATTAATGTATGTTGTCAGATGTCCCCCAGTGTCAGTTTTGCTGTAATATGCTCATGCAAGCGTATTCGCACATACAGACGTTGGTGGAAGACCATTGGCTGCAGAAACCTTCCCGTGGACACGGCAGATCTGTTTGCTCTTTTAGGGATGTTTGTTTATGCCTCACCAAGAGACTGCCCACCTTATGGCGATTGCATTAATGTTTCTAGCAAACAGATCTGCGTACATGGGAACCATGGCATAACCATACATAAATAATGGCCCACTGAGCCATGATAGAGTACAACTTACGTCATTGGTAGTGGTGAGAATATGCACACGATTGTGTTCAGAGTCCTGTAAGTAGTGTTCAAATTGTGAGACGTTTTGTGTCTAACGGGGAAGCTAGCCGCATAGCTCTACATACGACCATCTGCACAAGTCACTACTGGAATTCTATTTGAATATACAGTATCTCACAAAAGTGAGTACACCCTCAAATTTTTGTAAATATTTTATTATATATTTTCATGTGACAACACTGAAAAAATTACACTTTGCTACAATGTAAAGTAGTGAGTATACAGCTTGTATAACAGTTTAAATTTGCTGTCCCCTCAAAATAACTCACACAGCAATTAATGTCTAAACCGCTGGCAACAAACGTGAGTACACCCCTAATTGAAAATGTCCAAATTGGGCCCAATTAGCCATTTTCCTTCCCTGGTGTCATGTGACGCGTTAGTGTTACAAGGTCTCAGATGTGAATGAGGAGCAGGTGTGTTAAATTTAGTGTTATCACTCTCATTCTCTCATACTGGTCACTGGAAGTTCAACATGGCACCTCATGGCAAAGTACTCTCTGAGGATCTCAAAAAAAGAATTGTTGCTCTACATAAAGATGGCCTAGGCTATAAGAAGGTGGCCAAGACCCTGAAACTGAGCTGCAGCATGGTGGCCAAGACCATACAGCGGTTTAACAGGTCAAGTTTCACTTAGAACAGGCCTCGCCATGGTCGACCAAAGAGTGCATGTGCTCAACGTCCTATCCAGATGTTGTCTTTGGGAAATAGACGTATGAGTGCTACCAGCATTGCTGCATAGGTTGAAGGGGTGGGGGGTCAGCCTGTCAGTGCTCAGACCATATGTCGCAAACTGCATCAAATTGGTCTGCATTACTGTCATCCCAGAAAGAAGCCTCTTCTAAAGATGATGCACAAGAAAGCCCGCAAACAGTTTGCTGAAGACAAGCAGACTAAGGACATGGATTACTGGAACCATGTCCTGTGGTCTGATGAGACCAAGAAAAACATATTTGGTTCAGATGGTGTCAAGCGTGTGTGGTGGAAACCAGGTGAGGAGTACAAAGACAAGTCTGTCTTGCCTACAGTCAAGAATGGTGGTGGGAGTGTCATGGTCTGGGGCTGCATGAGTGCTGCTAGCAATGGGGAGCTATAGTTCATTGAGAGAACCATGAATGCCAACATGTACTGTGACATACTGAAGAAGAGCATGATCCCCTCCCTTCGGAGACTGGGCCGCAGGTCAGTATTGCAACATTATAACAACCTCAAACACACCTCCAAGACAACCACTGTCTTGCTAAAGAAGCTGAGGGTAAAGGGGATTGACTGGCCAAGCATTTCTCCAGACCTAAACCCTATTGAGCATCTGTGGGGCATCCTCAAAGGGAAGGTGGAGGAGCGCAAGGTCTCTAACATCCACCAGCTCTGTGATGTTGTCATGGAGGAGTGGAAGAGGAATCCAGTGGCAACCTGTGAGTGAACTCCATGCCCAAGAGGGTTAAGGTAGTGCTGGAAAATAATGGTGGCCACACAAAATATTGCCACTTTGGGCCCAGTTTGGACATTTTCACTTAGGGGTGTACTCACTTTTGTTGCCATCGGTTTAGACACTAATGGCTGTGTTGTGTTATTTTGAGGGGGCAGCAAATGTACACTGTTATACTCACTACTTTACATTGTAGCAAAGTGTAATTTCTTCAGTCTTGTCACATGAAAAGATATAATAAAATATTTACAAAAATGTGAGGGGTGTACTCACGTTTGTGAGATACTGTATACATGTGTGTGTGTGTGATTGGTTCTTTTGAAAGAATACAAGTGTCTGATTGGCTGATTCTGAAGCCATCACCTTCCTTTGTTATTTATGTTTACAGTATAAATAAAAGCAGCAGATCATGCTAGAGGGGATTTTGCTAAGCTCAATGTGATACCAGCATCTGTCTGTGTTACTTGGAGATATATAAGTGTGCTTTCCCATCCTTATACAAGAGAGCTGTAAATTGTGCTTTTCAGCGCAACAGAATTATTTGCTTATAGGAGAAGCTTTAATTAAGCCACAAGCCTCAGGCTCTAATTATGTGTCTATAAAAACCAAAAGCTAGAAATCCATGCATCCTGCACACTGCATGTAGATTAGGGGCCGTGTGCATCGATAAGGGGGGTGGCGCCCCTTCGCCCCATATGGATGGGCCACCACTGTAACTATGAGTAGTCTGGTGGAGTCCTCTTTACCCACCTTCAACAGTGAATAAAGGAGAGGGCCCCGCAATCCCCAGGACACACCCAGGGGATATAAGCTCCCATATTTCCTGCCACCTGGTGCTCAGAGAGACCACATGTGATGACAAGACACATTAGTTGTAATCAAGTGGAGAGGCTCATGGGTGATGCTTACTGCACCCATATGGGGAGAAAACACTGGCTAGTGTCCTCAAAGGCAGTTTGAGTCTGCCATTTAATGCAAGGCTGGTGTTAAGACAGCCTCCAACTTAAAAGCAGTGACACAATTAACTCCTTGTAATCCATGACACAGTTATATAACTCATTACACTCTGTAAATTATGGATACCAGTTCCTTAATACATTTCAAAACTCTGCTTTTTGTATTGTGCAGCACCTCTGAGCCAGTACAGCTGATATTGTACTGGACTGATGGACTCCACCAGTCCAGGAGCACACCTCACTACAAGTGACATTGATTTGTTCAGGGCCGATCCCAGATGGGGTGCACAGGGTGTAGTGCACCCAGGCGCCAGAGAGGTGGGGGCGCTAAAGTGCCAGAGTGCTCCCCTCCCTCCTCCTCCTCTCTGTGTCCAGAGGTGGCTCCCTCCGCAGGTCACAGCCGCCGCTGTAGTTTTCGAGGCTCAAGCCCGTCCCCCCTCCCTCCTCCTGTCAGAGAAGGAGAGCAGTGCCAGAGATCACAGCGGCTGGTCTCTGTGTGGAGAGAGACCAGTCGCACAGTGACATTGCTGGGGGGGGCGGTCCATGCCTGATGTGTTCTCCTCCTCTGTCTTTCAATCCCGCCCAAGTCTGTCTCCATCTGCTCTCCACCCGGGCGACGCAGCTGCACACTGTCCTCTCCTCTCCAGCTGCCGCCCGGGTATTTTAATGTACACTAATGGAGGGGGGTCTCTACTAATAGAGGGGGGTCTGTCCTAAGGGGGTCTGTACTAATGGAGGGGGTCTCTACTAGTAGAGGGGGGTCTGTCCTAAGGGGGTCTGTACTAATGGAGGGGGGTCTCTACTAATAGAGGGGGGTCTGTCCTAAGGGGGTCTATACTAATGGAGGGGGAGTTTGTCCTGGGGGTCTGTACTAATGGAGGGGGGTTCCTGGGGGGTCTGTACTAATGGAGAGGGGGGGCGGTTTGTCCTGCGGGGGGTCTGTACTAATGGAGGGGGGTTGTCCTGGGGGGGTCTGTACTAATGGAGGGGGTTTGTCCTGGGGGTCTGTACTAATGGAGGGGGGTTTGTCCTGGGGGTCTGTACTAATGGAGGGGGTTTGTCCTGGGGGGTCTGTAGTAATGGAGAGGGGTTTGTCCTGGGGTCTGAACTAATGAAGGGGTGTTTGTTCTAGGGAGGTTTGTACTAATGGGGGGGTTTGTCCTGGGGGGTCTGTACTAATGGAAGGGTTTGTCCTGGGGGGTCTGTACTACTGGAGGGGGTTTGTCTTGGGGGGTCTGTACTAATGAAGGGGGGGTTGTCCTGGGGGGTCTGTACTAATGGAGGTTGGGGTTTGTCCTGGGGGGTCTGTACTAATGGATGGGGGGTTGTCCTGGGGGGTCTGTACTAATGGAGGGGGGTTTGTCTTGGGGGTCTGTACTAATGAAGGGTGGGTTTGTCCTGGGGGGTTTGTACTAATGGAGGGGGGTTTGTCCTGGGAGGTCTGTACTAATGGAGAGGGGTCTGTACTAATGGAGAGGGGGGCGGTTTGACCTGGGGGTCTGTACTAATGGAGGGGGTTTGTCCTGGGGGGTCTGTACTAATGGAGGGGGGGCAGTTTGTCTTAGGGGGTCTGTACTAATGGAGGGGGGCTTTGTCCTGGGGGGTCTGCACTAATGGAGGGTGGGCGGTTTGTCCTGGGGGGTCTGTACTAATGGAGGGGGGCTTTGTCCTGGGGGGGTCTGTACTAATGGAGGGGGGTTGTCCTGGGGGAGGTCTGTACTAATGGAGGGGGGTTTGTCCTGGGAGTCTGTACTAATGGAGGGGGGTTGTCCTGGGGTTGTCTGTACTAATGGAGGGGGGTTTGTCCTGGGGGTCTGTACTAATGGAGGGGGTTTGTCCTGGGGGGTCTGTAGTAATGGAGAGGGGTTTGTCCTGGGGTCTGAACTAATGAAGGGGTGTTTGTTCTGGGGAGGTCTGTACTAATGGGGGGGTTTGTCCTGGGGGGTCTGTACTAATGGAGGGGTTTGTCCTGGGGTGTCTGTACTAATGGAGGGGGGGTTTGTCTTGGGGGGTCTGTACTAATGAAGGGGGGGTTGTCCTGGGGGGTCTGTACTAATGGAGGGGGGGTTTGTCCTGGGGGTCTGTACTAATGGAGGGGGGTTGTCCTGGGGGGGTCTGTACTAATGGAGGGGGGTTTGTCTTGGGGGTCTGTACTAATGAAGGGTGGGTTTGTCCTGGGGGGTTTGTACTAATGGAGGGGGGTTTGTCCTGGGGGGTCTGTACTTATGGAGGGGGGGTTGTCCTGGGGGGGTCTGTACTAATGGAGGGGGGGTTGTCCTGGGGGGTCTGTACTAATGGAGGGGGTATTATTGTATTGTGCAGCACCTATGAGCCAGTACAGCTGATATTGTACTGGACTGATGGACTTCACCAGTCCAGGAGCACACCTCACTACAAGTGACATTGATTTGTTCAGGGCCGATCCCAGATGGGGTGCACAGGGTGTAGTGCACCCAGGTGCCAGAGAGGTGGGGGCGCTAAAGTGCCAGAGTGCTCCCCTCCCTCCTCCTCCTCCTCTCTGTGTCCAGAGGTGGCTCCCTCCGCAGGTCACAGCCGCCGCTGTAGTTTTCGAGGCTCAAGCCCGTCCCCCCTCCCTCCTCCTGTCAGAGAAGGAGAGCAGTGCCAGAGATCACAGCGGCTGGTCTCTGTGTGGAGAGAGACCAGTCGCACAGTGACATTGCTGGGGGGGCGGTCCATGCCTGATGTGTTCTCCTCCTCTGTCTTTCAATCCCGCCCAAGTCTGTCTCCATCTGCTCTCCACCCGGGCGACGCAGCTGCACACTGTCCTCTCCTCTCCAGCTGCCGCCCGGGTATTTTAATGTACACTAATGGAGGGGGGTCTCTACTAATAGAGGGGGGTCTGTCCTAAGGGGGTCTGTACTAATGGAGGGGGTCTCTACTAGTAGAGGGGGGTCTGTCCTAAGGGGGTCTGTACTAATGGAGGGGGGTCTCTACTAATAGAGGGGGGTCTGTCCTAAGGGGGTCTATACTAATGGAGGGGGAGTTTGTCCTGGGGGTCTGTACTAATGGAGGGGGGTTCCTGGGGGGTCTGTACTAATGGAGAGGGGGGCGGTTTGTCCTGCGGGGGGTCTGTACTAATGGAGGGGGGTTGTCCTGGGGGGGTCTGTACTAATGGAGGGGGTTTGTCCTGGGGGTCTGTACTAATGGAGGGGGGGCTTTGTCCTAGAGGGTCTGTACTAATGGGGGGGTCTTTCCTAAGGGGGTCTGTACTAATGGAGGGGGGGTTTGTTCTGGGGGTCTGTACTAATGGAGAGGGGGTTTCTGGGGGGTCTGTACTAATGGAGGGGGGTTGTCCTGGGGGGTCTGTACTAATGGAGGGGGGCATATTTGTATTGTGCAGCACCTCTGAGCCAGTACAGCTGATATTGTACTGGACTGATGGACTCCACCAGGGGTCTGTCCTAAGGGGGTCTGTACTAATGGAGAGGGGTTTGTCCTGGGGGTCTGCACTAATGAAGGGGGGTTCCTGGGGGTCTGTACTAATGGAGGGGGTTGTCCTGGGGGTCTGTACTAATGGAGGGGGGCGGTTTGTCCTGGGGGGGTCTGTACTAATGGAGGGGGGTCTGTCCTAAGGGGGTCTGTACTAATGGAGGGGGGGTTTGTCCTGGTGGGGTTTATACTAATGGAGGGGGGGTTTGTCCTGGGGGGGTCTGTACTAATGGAGGGGGGTTTGTCCTGGGGGGGTCTGTACTAATAGAGAGGGGGGCAGTTTGACCTGGGGGGTCTGTACTAATGGAGGGGGGGCTTTGTCCTGGGGGGTCTGTACTAATGGAGGGGGGTCTGTCCTAAGGGGGTCTGTACTAATGGAGGGGGGTTTGTCCTGGGGTCTGTACTAATAGAGAGGGGGGGCGGTTTGACCTGGGGGTCTGTACTAATAGAGGGGGTTTGTCCTGGGGGGGTCTGTACTAATGGAGAGGGGGTCGGTTTGTCCTGGGGGGTCTGTACTAATGGAGGGGGGCTTTGTCCTGGGGGGTCTGTACTAATGGAGGGTGGGCGGTTTGTCCTGGGGGTCTGTACTAATGGAGGGGGGCTTTGTCCTGGGGTCTGTACTAATGGAGGGGGGATTGTCCTGGGGGAGGTCTGTACTAATGGAGGGGGGTTTGTCCTGGGGGTCTGTACTAATGGAGGGGGGTTGTCCTGGGGGTCTGTACTAATGGAGGGGGGTTTGTCCTGGGGGGGTCTGTACTAATGGAGGGTGGGCTTTGTCCTTGGAGGGGCTGTACTAATAGAGGGGGATCTGTCCTAAGGGGGTCTGTACTAATGGGGGGGTTTGTCCTGGGGGTCTGTACTAATGGAGGGGAGTTTGTCCTGGGGGGTCTGTACTAATGGACACCGGGGGGGCGGTTTGACCTGGGGGTCTGTACTAATGGAGGGGGTTTGTCCTGGGGGGGGTCTGAACTAATGGAGAGGGAGTTGGTTGGTCCTGGGGGGGTTTGTACTAATGGAGGGGGGGTTTGTCCTGGGGGGTCTGTACTAATGGAGGGGGTTTGTCCTGGGGGGTCTGTACTAATGGAGGGGGGTTTGTCTTGGGGGTCTGTACTAATGAAGGGGGGGTTTGTCCTGGGGGGTCTGTACTAATGGAGGGGGGTTTGTCCTGGGGGGGTTGTACTAATGGAGGGGGGGTTTGTCCTGGGGGATCTGTACTAATGGGGGGGTTTGTCCTGGTGGGGGTCTGTACTAATGGAGGGGGGGTGGTTTGTCCTGGGGGGGTCTACACCCAGGAAAGTACACCCAGGACTCCAGAGGGAGAGCGCAGTGCTGAGAGAACACCATCAGAGAGAGAACCCCGCTGCCCTGCGCCACCAGAGGGAAAGCCACACAGCCTAGCGCCATCCCTGGCGGAGAAAGGAATGGAGTCATTGCAGGAATACAGATCTGGGTGCTACCCAGCGGAGTCGCCACGGGCAATTCAGAGTGAGCTGACTCCTGATCAGAGGAACCATTGCTGTATCGCTGGGTCAGGTGAGAGGGCCGATCGGCCATTATCTACTAATGTCCATTATCATGTCTGCAGTCTCTTACCATCTCTTGTATCATGTCTGCAGTCTCTGACCATCTCCTGTATTATATCTGCAGTCTCTGACCATCTCCTTTATCATGTCTGCAGTCTCTTACCATCTCTTGTATCATGTCTGCAGTCTATGACCATCTCTTGTATCATGTCTGCAGTCTCTGACCAGCTTCTGTACAATGTCTGCAGTCTCTGACCGTCTCTTGTATCATGTCTGCAGTCTCTGACCATCTCCTGTACTATGTCTGCAGTCTCTGACCATCTCCTGTACTATGTCTGCAGTCTCTGACCATCTCCTGTACTATGTCTGCAGTCTCTGACCATCTCCTGTACCATGTCTGCAGTCTCTGACCATCTCTTGTATCATGTCTGCAGTCTTTGACCGTATTATGTCTAGGGGCTTTTTCTAACAGACAGCCCTCTGTGTGTGCATCAGAGAGACTTCCCTCCAGGTCTCATTAGTGTACTCTCTTTCTGTATTTTCTTTATTGTTAAGAGATCATAGGAGGATCCCAAGGTAACGAAGATTTCTAAGGGGAGCATCTCTGTGTTTGAGTCGTTGCCATAGAAACATTTGTAAAGGGGAGGGGTTGGTAAGATGACCACGCCCATGTGGGGGCGCCAGAAATATTTCTGCACCCAGGCGTCTGTGACCCTAGGATCGGCCCTGGATTTGTTCTGGGTTTTTGGATGCCCTGTGCCGTGACATCGGTCCCATACCAGGGGTATTGTTTGCTAGGAAAGAACCCTAGGCACACAAGCTCCTTGACTACCAGGGCCCTCCATCACCTAACCCTAAATCATACCACTTCCCCACCAATTGGCTGCCTATACACTGGACACTAGTAATGTAGTCCTTGACAATGGTAATATAGTTTCCTGCAAATAGCTTCACTGCACATTCGACATATGTACTGCATCTTCTTTATCTCATCTTGTCTCCTGACGTAAACCCTGTTCAGTGATATGCCAAGCAAGTAACTTCAGATCAGGCAAAGCTAAATAACACTAAAATGTATTTTACTGAAGTTGTTTGAATATTACATATGAACAATGCAACAAAGATGTCTTCAATACACATTCCTGTACATGATCTTCTAAGTGCCCCTGCCCCTTGAGGTAGTCATACCTTTGTAGGTGAGAAAAGCTCTTAACAGTGGCCACTGGTGTTTTTATTTGGGGGGGGGCAACCCCCGACACCCTCCCATGGGATGGTCGGACGGAGGGATAAGCCCGGCACTTAAGTCATCTAGGTAGCAGGCGGGCAGGCATGTCCTAACATGATCCTGCTCCCTCCTCCTAGGTGCCCAATAGGATCGCCTGTCATTTCAACCAGAGCTCAGACCCGCTTTCTGATTGGCCGGGAGGAGGATCAGTGTTCATATTCATTCGCTATGTCAAACAACTGGGAGGGCTCCGAGCACAATGCCCACCCTTTTTTTGAAGCCAATTAGAGCCTCTGGTTCTAATCATGTGCTTCAAAAAAAATACACCCCCCCATTGGAATTCATGATCTGGTGTCCCTGTAGATTAGGGGGCCGGATGCATAGATACGGGGGCGGTACCCATGCACCTCTAATAGACAGGCCGCCACTGGTCCTTAACCACCTCAATACCGGGCACTTTCACCCCCTTCCTGCCCAGGCCAATTTTCAGCTTTCAGCGCTTTCACACTTTGAATGACAATTACATGGTCATGTAACACTGTACCCAAATGACATTCTTTTCATTTTTTTACACGAATGGAGCTTTCTTTTGGTTGTATTTAATCACCACTGGGGTTTTTATTTTATTTTGCAAATAAGTGATTTTTCTTCATAAATGTTGACCAAAATTTATACTGCTACATTTCTTTAGTAAAAATAGCCCAAATTAGTGGATATTATTTGGTCTGTGTGAAGGTTATAGAGTCCACAAGCTATGGTACCTAGTATTGAAAATTGATCACACCTGATGTACTGACGGCCTATCTCATTTCTTGAGGCCCTAACAAGCCAGGAAAGGGAATATATGGTAAAATATATGGTAAAATATAAAATATGGTGTTGCACTAGGTAAATAGATACCAAACATATCACGTTTTAAAATTGGGCACGCTCGTGGAATTACGCCAAACTTCAATATTTAAAAATCTCCATGGGGACGCTTAATAAAATAACTATATTATTATAAGCCTTTATTGCTTACCAGTTTAGAGTTACACAGGAGGTCTGGCGCTAGAATTATTGCTCTTGTTCTGATATTTGCGGTGATACCTCACATGTGTGGTGATCGCCGTTTACATACGTGTACGGGACCAACGTGTGCTTTCGCCTTTGCAGGCGAGCAGTTTAAATGTTTCATTTATTTATTGGTGGGACACTTGTACACTATGACAGATGTTGATCAGCCACCGGACACTGGCAGATGTTGATGTCACAATGGATGTTTTGTGCACTAGTACAGATGTTTTATGGGGGAACTGTGAAAGATGTGTATAGGGACAGGGGTGACAGTGGTTCTTGGTGTACTGTGTGTGTGTGAGGGTATCTGTGACAGCTCTGTGTGTAAAGTCATCCTTGTACAGAGAGCTGTCACAGAGGCTGCATATCTCCCCACTCCCCCCCACCCGCACTGAGCTCAGTGGGGAGAATTGTCACAGAGACACACGTCTCTGTTCACATTGTGAAGGCTGTGATTGGATACAGCCATCATGTGTTTGGGAGGGCAAATCACAGCGCCCGTATCCCGACCTGTCCTCAGCTGTGTCCTGTGATCACAGCCAGGGCCGGGCCCACCATGGGTCCTGGTGGGTCCATGGGACCCAGACGGCACTTTGAGAGGGGTGGCAATTCAGAGGTGAACTGGGCCGGTGGGAGCGTGCTGGGAGCTTCAGTGTTCAGTGCAGCTTCTCTGCTGCTGTCAAAGCTGCTGGCTTCTTTTCATTGCTGGCTCGTCCACCACCTGTAACACAGAGCCAACAGGGTTTTAGAGCACTTCCTTTGGCTCTGCCGCTGGCTGTGATATGTGTCTCATAAGTCACGGTGGTGGACGGGGACAGAAGTCCTCCGGCAGTCGCTGGCGCTTCATCCTCCGGATCATCCCTCATGTCAATGTGTGGGCAGTGGGTGACAGCTGACTCGGTGCAGCTGCCCTAAAAGTGGGGATCCACACACTTCTCCATCCAGCATTGCCTGAGCCAGCCTGTGACACACACTGCTTCTCCCGCCCCTCTCTCCTTGCCTGTGTGCTGCATCTGTGAAGAAAAAAGGGGACAGGAAAATTAAACAAGCAGCCGACAGCCACATTAAAGCCACTGACTGCGAGTTCTTCATGGACCATCCAAGTGAGTGAGCTGAGCACTGTCACTGACCTCTTCTCTGCCCCCTCCTATCTGCCCTCTCTCTTCCCCCTCCCCCTCTCTCTCTCTTCCTGTCCCCCCTCTCTCTGCCCCCTCTCCTTCTCTCTTTGTCCCCCCTCTCTCTGCCCCCCCCTTCTCTCCCTGTCCCCCTCTCTCTGCCTCCCTTTCTCTGCCCCCATCCCCCTCTATCTACCCCCTCCCTGTCCCCTGTCCCCCTCTCTACCACCTGCCCCCTTCTCTCTGCCTCATCTCAGCCCCCCTCTCTCCCTGCCCCCATCTCTCGTCCCCCCTCTCTCTGCCCCCCTCCCCATCTCTCTCTCCCTGTCCCCCCTCCCCCTCTCTCTCTCCCTGTCCCCACTCTCTGTGCCCCCTCCCTGTCCCCCCACTCTCTGCCCCCTCCCTCTCACTCTCCCCTTGCCCCCTCTCTCACTGCTCTCTCTCTGCAGACGATCGTGGCAAGTGACACACTGGATCTGGTGGCAGGTGACAGTGGCAAGTGACATGCTGCATCTGGTGGCAGGTGCTGGTGGCAAGTGACATGCTGCATCTGGCGGCAGGAGGTGGTGGCAAGTGACATGCTGCATTTGGTGGTAGGTGGTAGTGGAAAGTGACACGCTGCAACTGTTGAGAGGCAACAGTGGCAAATGACATACTGCATCTGGTCGTAGGCAATGGTGGCAAGCTGCATCTGGTGACAGGCAACAGTGGCAAATGACATGCTGCTTCTGGTCGCAGGTGATGGTGGCACGCTGCATCTGGTGGCAAGTGACAAGCTGTATTTGGTGGCAGGCAATGGTGGTAAGTAACACACTGCATCTGGTGGCAGGTGACAAGCTCAGGGTTCACACTGATTCTGCATTATGGTGAGTTGAACTATTTCATTATATATTACAATGTAGTGATAGAAATATTGTGATTTGATCATTCTGACACCATATTAAGCATGGTGTTGGGATGATTTAAGTGAAAACACTAGCCATTCACCTGACAAATCACCCCTACCACTGAATTCCCCGTTAACCCTAAGACTACATTCCCCCCGGTCCTTGTCCCTGAATGGCAGTTTGGAAACGTGGTCACCCTACCGGGGAGCAGGGTGGCAATTTCCCCCCAAGCCCCTATGATGCCCCATACAAGGGTCGCACTGCTTTCTTCAGACTAAGGAGAAAGAGAAAAGGGGAACCCTTAAGGGTGGGACTTTAAAGGCACTACCAATGAAAAAGTTAACAAAGAGTTAAAAAAATATTTTATTCAAGGAAAAATATACATAAAGTAGTGAACAGTCAGGGTGAGTGCTCAGATAAAAATCTGCTATGAATATTGTGAATTCATGCTTTTATTTGGTTTTTGAATTGGGTACCACCTTAAAAATATACCAGACCCCTATCTAGGATAAGATGTTTGGGGGAAACCTCTCAGAATGCACCATAATTACCAATGGCTGTGTGGCCAATGGAGTCCTAGTAATCAATAAAGTCATTGATATACTTGCTTACTTGTTGCTCACACTTTGGAAGATCATACATACTCTCTCACCTGTTAGTGATTGTCAGTACTTTGGCAGTTATCATATTGGAGATATTGATTAAGCAAATGGTTGTTTTGGTGTTATACTTTTCCATACAAGATAATTTAACCCCCTGCGGTGTTGTGGTTGCCTGTAGGTTAGTTATTGCATATCATTACTATCCATCCAAATTCCTGTTTCCCGCCAATATAACACTTCTAGCTTTCACACCCCCCCCCCCCCCCCCATTTAGTTATGGGTCTTAGGATATTTTCACACAATGTCCAAGGATTTAACTCCCCTCAGAAACGCAAAAAAGCATTTAGACATTATAAAAAGATTGGGGCAGATATAATTCTATTACAAGAAACCCACTTCTCATCCTCGAACCATCCACAATATTTTGACAAAGCCTACATCCAATTTCACTATACCATATTCTCCTCCAAATCTTGTGGGGTTGCTATATTTATTCGTAACTCTGTCATTTTTGAAATACAAAATGTGTATAAAGATGCTGACAGTAGATATCTAATTCTGAAGGGTTTCTATAAATGGTCGCTTGCTGACAATTGCATCAGTCTATGCTCCAAATGAATCGCAATGATGAGAATAGTCCAGGGGTGTACATCTCAGACAGTGGACAGAAACAAAAACATTGCAGAAGAGGAAGACATTGTGTGGCAGAAGTGACTTTGCATGTCCTCCTAATTTTTTATGTTATTTTTTGGAGATATTATGTCCACTTTAACATAATTTTGAATGCACCTCAATGGCTCCTAATAGATGAATAAAGGTGAATAAAGCACCTGGACTAGATGGTTTACACCCATGTGCCCTCCAAGTCTGGAGCTTACTTATTTCTAAAGCCATTGCTTCTAGTAATAGCTCATATTTAAAAGGATTGATTTCCCTACCAATAGCTTAATGCCTGCATGTTTACCATCTATTGTAGTGAAGATATTTGAGGGTTTGCTAAACAATCTAGAAGGAGTAAATCTGAGCGACTTCCACCTGCCCCCTTTTCCGGAACCCCCACTTTTTTTTTCTTTTTCCTTCCCCCTTTTTCCACTATTTTGGAATTGTTTCACTCCTTTATTCATTGCTGGGATTATTTATCATGTTTATTGAGCAATATAGTAAAGGTTTGGTTAATATTTGTATTTGTTTTTCTTTTTTTTTTTAACAGAATTTTTTTTTTTTTGGAATGTTCGTGGCATGAATTCTTCTTTAAGGCACATGCGCAGGTGCCTGAGGGAACGATAATGCTCCTCGGGAGTTCGGACCGGAGAACTACAGGTCCCAGCGGCATAAAAACTCTGCAAAATCGTAGGTAACTCACCCCAGTGCCTTACTCTACATAAACTATGGTACTGAAAGGTCCAAAAAACAAATTTAAAACCGGTAGCAAGTCGGAAGCAGCTCTCAGACTTGCGGCTAAGATGGCGGCGCCGTCTTCCTCCTCACCGCACAGCGCTTCTCAGGCTGGGAATCCTCTTCCTCCCAGCCAAAAAGCACAGGCTGATAAAACAAAATATAACCATGATATTGATCCGGCTCCAGCTGTGATACAGTCTGACATGTTTGCTACATTTGAAGCTATGTTACAGAAAGCACTGAAACAAACTTCTGACCATATCATAGAAAAATTGACAAATAGATAAAAGAAATTGGTCAGAGAACAGCCGAACTGGAACTGAGGGTAGATGATATTGACAGTCAAACACAATATTGTATTTCTGAGTTAACAGCCCTTAAAGAGGAAAATACCTTATTATAGACACATTTGGAAGAACAAGAAAACAGAGACAGACGATCTAATTTACAGATAAGAGGTATACCTGAATCCATTCTAGCCCTGCAGGCAACCATTACCGCACTTTTTCAAGAATTACTCCCTGACATCCCTATTGATAGGCTTGAAATGGATAGAGTGCATAGAGCTTTAGCACCACTTAAAACCAACGGTCCTCCTAGGGACATAATAACTAAATTGCACTATTACAAAACCAAAGAACAACTGTTATCAGCTGCTAGAAGAAAAGAATCTCTCAGCTTCCAGGGACATACCTTTCAGATCTTCACGGACTTGTCTCCTCTTACAGTGGCAAAAAGACGTGCCCTCAAACCCCAATTGCAGGTACTTCAGAATAATCAAATTACCTATCATTGGGGGTTTCCTTTCTGCCTTCGATTTACTCACTTGGAAACTAGATATGTCTGTCGCTCTTCAGAGGACTTGCAGTCAGCTTTAATGGAATTAGGCTTAGTTGAAACAGCCTTACCTAAAGATCAGCCTCGCAGGCGTTCAACTACTCACTTTTCTCAGCATAAGAAAGACTCAGGCTCCAACTCTTTCTCCTCTTCATACCAAAATCTCCACAAGCGTGGCCGATATGAACACTCACCGCCTAAAAACGATGATTCAATGGACTGACCTAAAAACTACCACCAATTACCTTCTCTCATTACAGGTTCTCAATTACCAAAGTTGGTTGAGGTTTTTTTTTTGTTTTTTTTTTTAACATAACAATTTGTTTTTGAATAAGTTGAGCTTTGACGTGACGGTTATGTTTATTTTGAAAAATCTATTTGACTTTTTTCTCTTTTGTCCTTTTTTTTGCATATAACATAATTATAAAGCAAAGCATTAAACATCTCTTTGCTAGTTTTATTATTTGGTTCCTGTAATTCTCCGGGGCCATCTTCCCCAAAGGAATTTCTTGCTGCCCTTTTCTTTTTTCCACTTGCAGACTCCTGCTATTTTTATGGCGGACTCTGCTGGTGGACTCGGATCCTCTCAGGGAGTTTTGAAAACTTCCTTGAGATGCTCCCAAACCCTACTATTCTGCTTTTTAATTAAGCTGTACTGCTTAAGTAATGGGTTAACTCGATTGTTCTATTTCTTTCTTTTTTTTTCGTTTTTTTTATTTTCTCCTTGTACCTCGATTTCTTTCTGATTCTCAGACTGGTGGTTCTGGCTCACAGTAAATACTGTTTATACTATGATATAATTATTACCCTGGTTGGTCTATGGCTCCGATAAATGTTTTATCTTTAAATGTACAGGGATTTAATATCCCACATAAACGCACTAAAGCTTTACGATCCTTTTCATCTAAAAAGGCTCACATTATATGTTTACAGGAGACCCACTTCACAGATAAAGCTCAACCTAGATTTCTCTCGCCCTCATATGCACGATTTTATACTGCCTCCGCTGCAGTTAAGCAGCGGGGTACGCTTATTGGTTTCCATCGTTCCACTCCGTTTAATCTTAAAACACAAGTGATAGATCCGGAGGGTCGATATTTACTTTTAAAAGGTTATATTTCTGATAACCCTATTACCATTGTATCCTACTATGCTCCCAATAAATGCCCAACTGCGTTCCTATCTCACCTTTTTCAAGTCGTAGAGACTCATAAATTTGGAACAGTTGTCATATGTGGGGATTCTAACGCAACAATCTTCCCGTTTTTAGATAAATCTCCTCCTGGGCCTACAACGGGCACAACAAACCTTACTTTTCAACGATTACTCACTTCTCATAGCTTGGTTGATACCTGGCGCGAAATTAATCTTACTCCTACCCGCATAAATCCTTTTCATGGATTGATCATATCCTTATCCCATCTAGCATGTTACCAGAAATCATCTCAGCTAAAATTATACCATTCCCATGGACTGATCATTGTGCAGTATTCACTAATATAGCTTCTACGCTCCCTAGATCTCATGACACCACTTGGTGTATGAAAGATTTCATTTTGACTCATCCATCTCTTAGTAAAGAGATTGAGAAATCAATCTCTGACTATTTTATAGATAATGACACAAATGACATCTCTGCCCTCACACTATGGGAGGCCCATAAACCTGTCATTAGAGGTAGAATGATACAACAAGCTACTAAATTCAAAAGAGAATGCAAACTAATGTTTTCAAAGTTGGAAACTGACTTTAATGACTGTCATCAGGTCTTTTAATCTTGCCCAATGGCTATTAATAACTCTAAACTTGAAAAAGCCCGCCTGGATTTAGATCTTTTTTTTGACTGATTCAGCTGATAAATCTTTGCGCAAACGACAACATACTTTATACCTTAAGGCTAATAAACCGGATACACCTTTGGCCAGAAGCTTGAAAATCACACAACACGAAAAGAAACCTATCCGTTTGAAAATATCTAGAGAAGCATACGCTAGTAATCCGATTAAGATTCGAGAGATATTTCGTACTAATTTGGCTAAACTATATTCCCCTGCCCCAACATTTGATAAGTCAAAAGCTGATACTTTATTTTCTAGCATTAAACTTCCTAATCTCGATCAAAAACAGCGAGATCTTCTTGAAAGCCCTATTACTAATACAGAGGTTTTGAACACTATAAAACTTTTAAAGCTTCACAAGAGACCGGGCCCAGATGGGTTCTCGGCGGTATACTACAGACAGTTTATGCATATATTTACACCAATTTTAACCAGGGCCTTTAATTCAATTCTTAATGGACATTCATTTAGAACAGAGACACTCACATCTATTATAGCTATGATTCCCAAACCACATTCTGACTCTTCTTCTTGGTCTAATTATCGTCCTTTATCGCTTCTTAATTTAGTGATTAAACTATTCGATAAATCCTGGCTACTAGATTGAATACTATTATTGGTCATATAATCCATAAAGACCAAACAGGTTTTATTCCGAAACGTCAGGCGGGCGATAATAAGGGATGAGCTTCGAGTTCGAGTCGAACTCACGTTCGACTCGAACATTGGCTGTTCGCAAGTTCGCCGAACACCGAACAATTTGGGGTGTTCGCGGCAAATTCGAATGCCGCGGAACACCCTTTAAAAGGCTATGGGAGAAATCAAAAGTGCTAATTTTAAAGGCTTATATGCAAGTTATTGTCATAAAAAGTGTTTGGGGACCTGGGTCCTGCCCCAGGGGACATGGATCAATGCAAAAAAAAGTTTTGAAAACGGCCGTTTTTTCAGGAGCAGTGATTTTAATAATGCTTAAAATCAAACAATAAAAGTGTAATATCCCTTTAAATTTCGTACCTGGGGGGTGTCTATAGTATGCCTGTAAAGGGGCGCATGTTTCCCGTGTTTAGAACAGCCTGACAGCAAAATGACATTTCGAAGGAAAAAACTCATTTAAAACTACCCGCGGCTATTGCATTGCCGTCAATACACATAGAAGTTCATTGATAAAAACGGCATGGGAATTCCCCACAGGGAAACCCCGAACCAAAATAAAAAATAAAAAAAATGAAGTGGGAGTCCCCCTAAATTCCATACCAGGCCCTTCAGGTCTGGTATGGATATTAAGGGGAACCCCGGCCAAAATTAAAAAAAAAAAATGACGTGGGGTTCCCCCTAAATTCCATACCAGACCCTTATCCGAGCACGCAACCTGGCAGGCCGCAGGAAAAGAGGGGGGGGCGAGAGTGCGGCCCCCCCCTCCTGAACCGTACCAGGCCACATGCCCTCAACATTGGGAGGGTGCTTTGGGGTAGCCCCCCAAAACACCTTGTCCCCATGTTGATGAGGACAAGGGCCTCATCCCCACAACCGTGGCCGGTGGTTGCGGGGGTCTGCGGGCGGGGGGCTTATCGGAATCTGGAAGCCCCCTTTAACAAGGGGACCCCCAGATCCCGCCCCCCCCGTGTGAAATGGTAAGGGGGTACTTACCCCTACCATTTCACTAAAAAAGTGTCAAAATAGTTAAAAATGACAAGAGACAGTTTTTGACAATTCCTTTATTTAAATGCTTCTTCTTTCTTCCTTCATCTTCTTCTTCTTCTGGTTCTTCTGGCTCTTCTGGTTCTTCCTCTGGCGTTCTCGTCCAGCATTTCCTCCACGGCGTCTTCTATCTTCTTCTCCTCGGGCCGCTCTGCACCCATGGCATTGGGGAGAGGCTCCCGCTCTTCTCTTCATCTTCTTCATCCTCTTCTCTTCTTCCTTCTTCTCTTCTTCTCTGTTTCTCTTCTTGATTTTCTTCTCCGGGCCACTCCGCATCCATGCATGGAGGGAGGCTCCCGCTGTGTGACGGCGTCTCCTCATCTAACGGTTCTTAAATAACGGGGGGCGGGGCCACCCGGTGACCCCACCCCCTCTGACGCACGGGACATGACGGGACTTCCCTGTGGCATTCCCCGTGACGTCACAGGGAAGTCCCGTCAAGTCACCGTGCATCAGAGGGGGGCGTGGTCACTGGGTGGCCCCGCCCCCGTTATTTAAGAACCGTCAGATGAGGAGACGCCATCACACAGCGGGAGCCTCCCTCCATGCATGGATGCGGAGCGGCCCGGAGAAGAAGAGAAGAAGAGAAGAAGGAAGAAGAGAAGAGGATGAAGAAGAAGATGAAGAGAAGAGCGGGAGCCTCCCCCCAATGCCATGGGTGCGGAGCGGCCCGAGGAGAAGAAGATAGAAGACGCCGCGGAGGAAATGCTGGACGAGAACGCCGGAGGAAGAACCAGAAGAGCCAGAAGAACCAGAAGAAGAAGAAGATGAAGGAAGATAGAAGAAGCATTTAAATAAAGGAATTGTCAAAAACTGTCTCTTGTCATTTTTAACTATTTTGACACTTTTTTAGTGAAATGGTAGGGGTAAGTACCCCCTTACCATTTCACACAGGGGGGGCGGGCTCTGGGGGTCCCCTTGTTAAAGGGGGCTTCCAGATTCCGATAAGCCCCCCGCCCGCAGACCCCCACAACCACCGGCCAGGGTTGTGGGGATGAGGCCCTTGTCCTCATCAACATGGGGACAAGGTGTTTTGGGGGCTACCCCAAAGCACTCTCCCAATGTTGAGGGCATGTGGCCTGGTACGGTTCAGGAGGGGGGGGCGCACTCTCATCCCCCCCTCTTTTCCTGCGGCCTGCCAGGTTGCGTGCTCAGATAAGGGTCTGGTATGGATTTTTGGGGGAACCCCACGCCGTTTTTTTTTTTTTTTGGCGCGGGGTTCCCCTTAAAATCCATACCAGACCTGAAGGGCCTGGTATGGAATTTAGGGGGACTCCCACTTCATTTTTTTTTTTTTTTAATTTTGGTTCGGGGCTTCCCTGTGGGGAATTCCCATGCCGTTTTTATCAATGAACTTCTATGTGTATTGTCGGCAATGCAATAGCCGCGGGTAGTTTTAAATGGCTTTTTTTCCTTCGAAATGTCATTTTGCTGCCAGACCTGAAGGGCCGGGTATGAAATTTAGGGGGACCCCCACGTCATTTTTCTTTAAAGTTGGGTTCAGGGTTCCCCTGTGGGGAATTCCAATGCTGTTTTTATCAATGAACTTTTATGTGTATTGTCGGACCGGCAATCCTTTAATAGCCGCGAGTAGTTTTAAATGACTTTTTTTCCTTTGAAATGCCATTTTGCTGTCAGACTGTTCTAAACACGGGAAACATGCGCCCCTTTACAGGCATACTATAGACACCCCCAGGTACGAAATTTAAAGGGATATTACACTTTTATTGTTTGACTTTAAGCATTATTAAAATCACTGCTCCTGAAAAAACGGCTGTTTTTAAAACTTTTTTTTGCATTGATCCATGTCCCCTGGGGCAGGACCCAGGTCCCCAAACACTTTTTATGACAATAACTTGCATATAAGCCTTTAAAATTAGCACTTTTGATTATTCATGTTCGTGTCCCATAGACTTTAACGGTGTTCGCGTGTTCGAGCGAACTTTTTTCCTGTTCGCATGTTCTGGTGCGAACCGAACAGGGGGGTGTTCGGCTCATCCCTAGCGATAATATAAGGCGAGCACTCTTACTCATTCATGCAGCTAAAACAAGACATATCCCAGCCTGCCTGGTTTCATTAGATATAAAAAAAGGCATTCGACTCTGTCACTTGGCCATATATGGAATATGTACTACAAAAATGGGGTTTTGGTAACCATTTTCTAACCTGGGTCTCCTCACTATACAACAAACCGAGAGCATATATCAAATACTCTGGTTATAAATCTACAATGTTCGACATAAATAGAGGCACTAGACAAGGTTGCCCCCTTTCCCCATTACTTTTTGCCTTATTAATAGAACCCCTAGCTCAACTAATTAGAACAAACCCAGATATCAAAGGTATTGAATTGGGTGGTCACCAGCACAAGATATGCCTTTTTGCTGATTATATTCTTGTTTTCCTGTCTCATCCTTATATATCTACCCCAATTCTACTTAACTTATTGCATAATTTCACTCATATTTCTGGACTTCATATCAATCCCTCTAAATCGAATGCCTTAAATATTTCTTTATCACAATCTGAGCTTCAACATACAAAAACTGCCTTACCTTTTACCTGGGTTTCAAAACAATTACCCTATTTAGGGGTACAACTCACCATCTCTCTCAAAGATCTGTTTACAGCTAATTATTTACCTCTCCTGAAACGAACATCAGGTTGTATGAAGCAATGGGCCTCTCTTCCACTTTCATGGTTTGTAAAATCAATGCTATAAAGATGTCAATATTGCCAAAATGTTTATATCTATTTAGGGTGCTGCCTATAACTTTACCATCTTATTTTACAAGACTTACTCAACGAAGGGTCCTATCGTTCATTTGGGGTACTACTAAACCTCGTATACCCAAATCTACACTTTACCTTAATAAATTAAGAGGTGGTTTAGGATTACCCAATTTTCTATCTTACTATAATGCTGCTCAAATGGCACTTCTCCCCAAATACCATGCTACAATCGAAACACCCCTATGGGTGGCTATTAAAGCAGTAGATACCGACCCTATATGCCAACATGTCATGGCTTCGCCCGGTTGACAGAACAAGCATATCCAATCTCATAACTAAACACACCTTAGCTATCTGGGATAAGTTCAAAAATTTGCAAAATCTCCAATCCTCGCATAATCCTCTACTTCCATTCCTTGGTAACCCAGCTTTCTATCCTGCATGGAAATTTCCAAGATCTTTTTACATATGGTCCTCTATGAACCTGAATCGCTTATACAGATTAACTTCTGCTACCACAATCCATTCCTTCCTTGATTTGTGTGAAATCTTTGATATTCCGAGAAACAAAACCTTTCGATATCTACAAATCAAAAATTTCTATGAACCACTCCTTAGTACGGGTTCATCCCTTAATCAAATGACTCAATTTGAACAAATTTGTATAAGCGACCCACACATCAGAGGACTGATTTCATTATTATGACAACAGCTCAATGGTAATTCTGATGAAAATTTACCCTCATAAACTGCCAAATGGGCACATGATATGAATCGGGTGTTTGATACTAAAGATTGGTCGAACATATGGTTAGCCACTAAAACTTCTTCTCCAAATAGTTATGCTATAGAAACAAATTACAAAGTTCTTACACGGTGGTGCCTAGTACTAGCTAGAATAGAAAAATTTATTCCTACATACTCACCTAATTGCTTCAGAGGATGCAATTCGCTTGGAACTCACTTTCATATCTGGTGGCAATGCTCGATAGTCCAGGAATTCTGGAAAAACATATTTTCAATGGCCTCTAAAGCCCTTTAAATTTCTATTCTTCCAGATCCTGTTACAGCACTTTTAAATCTCAAGCCCAATACACTTTCTCACACTCAATTCCAATTACTCATTCAAATAACTACTTCAGCCAAACAAACAATTGCCAAAGCGTGGAAGTCTAAATCTCTAATCTTGGCTGAAGCAAAACATAGAATCAATAGAGCACTTGTATTTGCTAAGATGACAGCTATAGCTACTACACTACTACCCTAATGACTTTGACCAATCTTTGTTATTACCACACTAGTTTGGATAAATAATATAATAATTAATTGTGTAATTCATGAGCCAGACCACCACCACCTACACTCCCCTCTCCTTCCTTTTTGATTTATTTTTTTTATTCCTATTCTTTATAAGATATATATCCTATTACTGGAAAATGTCATTTTGACTATTTGTCTAACTATTAACTTTCTCTTTCATTATCACATTAATGTATTTGTATTATTTGTAAAATTCTTATAGTAATAAGATAAGTTCATATCCCTACTATGACACTACTTATCTTGATTGTATACTATGTACTCATGCTTTACATTTCTATGTTTATTTCATTTCTTTATTTATTTATTTAATTATATACTTTTTTTTTTTTAATGAAAAAATTCAATAAACATATTCAACAAGAATTCCTCTTTAAAGAGAAATGCTGTTTTTGATTATATAACCCTATTCTGTCCATCAGTTGTTTGTTTGCAGGAGACTCATGCTACCGGTAATGCCATTAGATGGTTTCAGCGAAGGGGGGTTAGGGAGGGATATCATTCTGTCCTGTCATCTTACTGTCAGGGGTTTTCTATACTAATTTATAATGATGTATATCATTCTCATGCACCAGGATGCTAGTGGACGTGAATGGTAGGTTTATTTTTCTTCAGTGTCACATATGTGATTTTGAATTGATTATTGCTGCCATTTATATCCCTCCTCCATATAACCCTGAGGTCGTTCTTCAGCTTATGTCATTTGTAAAGGCCTCCCCTTCACTTCTAATATTGGTGACTGCTGATTTTAATAATGTAATCAACCCAGAACAGGATAATTTTCCCTCTCCTCGCTCTTTACCTATAGATGGCCTCTCTTCTTCAGGGAGGCTCTGTAGGGAATTACATCATGATATCATGATATAATGTAATGATATCATGATATAATTACATGATATGTGGCGGATGTTACATCCTACTGAAAATTCATATACTTGTCATTTTAAAACATTTGGTTCACTCTCTAGAATCAATCTGGTGTTGTGCTCTGCAGACTTTGTCATGGCTTTTAAGGATGTGGTAATAGAGCCAAGGGGTATCTCTGACCATTCCCCTGTAATATTTACTATCGCCTTTGGGCGTTCAAGGTCTAATATCCCTTGGTGTCTAAATTCATTCTGGTTGGATTTATTTCCTGAGGATGGAGTACAGTGAGACTACCTGGGGATGTTTATCACTATACAGGATCAGCACCTCCTAGAATAGTATGGGATGCTCTTAAGGCCTATTTGTGAGGATTTTTGATTAAACAAGTTAGTAGCATTAAAACATCCTCACGTAGAGAGCTTGAACAGGTAAAGGGAGAGGCGCTAGCGGCCGAAGCCAGATTTATTTTAGAACCCAGCTCAATCAATAAAATAACCTGGGAAACCTTGCAGACCAAGTTAAGCTTGCTGTTCGTAGATAGGACCAGAAATAAACAATTCTCCCAGAAATGGCTGACCTGGGCGGAAGGGGAAGCAGCAGGCAAAATATTGATCAGATCGTATGTGCACAATCAGGCATAACATCTGTAAAAGCGCTTAGGGATCAGGGTGGGCGGGTGTACACTAGCACAGGAGATATTTTGTCTATCCTCTATTCTTTTTATCAAGATCTATCTACATCATGGGTTAAAACGGAGTTCCACTCAAAAATGGAACTTCTGCTTTAAGGGAAGGTGACCCCCTGACATGCCACATTTGGCATGTCATTTTTTTGGGGGGGAGCGGAAAACCTGTTTTTAGAGGGCTCCAGCTCCAACTTCCTCCCGGAAAAATAAATAAATAAAGAAAAAATATCATACAATCCCATATACCCAATCCTATACCCACAGTTGATCCAGAGGAAGGCGAAAAAAACCCCAGCAAAGCATGATCCAATTTGCTACAGCAGGAGAAAAAAATTCCTTCCTGAACCCAGAGAGGCAATCGGATTTTCCCTGGATTAACTTTGACTATAAATGTTAGTACCCAGTTATATCATGTACATTAAGGAAAGAATCCAGGCCTTTCTTAACCACTTGCTGACCACCTCACGCAGATATACTGCAGCAGAATGGCATGGGCAGGCAGAGTAACATATGGGTACGTTACTCCCCTCCAGTGGGCGGGGGGCGCAATCGACTGTGCCCGAGGCAGTCAACATCGTTGCAGGAGCAATCTGTCCTGAGGGGGAGGCCACTGATTCATGACCTCTCCCTCACGATCGCTCCTGATGAATGGGAAGCTTCCTCTGCTTCTGAAAACTGTTAACTATAAACAGAAGCAAAGGAAGTGATGTCATCTCTCCTTGTGGAGCCTTTTTGCTCCGGCTCCCGAGGAGAGAAGACATCAATGTGAGTTTGCATCAACAGCACATTAACACCAGTACACAGAGGCACACAAATCACCCCCGATCACCCCCCAATTACCCACCTGCACACCCTGTCACAGTGACAGCAATAGCAGTTTTGATTTTTTTACTGATCACTGCATTGGTGTCATTTTGTGACTGTTATAAGTGTTAGGGCAATTAGTGGTAGGCCCATTTAGGTCTAGGGTACCCCCCTAACCCCCCTAATAAAGGTTTAACCTGTTTATCACCCCCCAGTTAACCCTTTCACCCCCTGTTGCCAGTGTCACTAATCAATAATTTTTCTGATCACTGTATGTGTCACTAGGGATGAGCTTCGAGTTCGAGTCGAACTCATGTTCTACTCGAACATTGGCTGTTCGCAAGTTCGCCGAACAGCGAACAATTTGGGGTGTTCGCGGCAAATTTGAATGCCGCGGAACACCCTTTAAAAGTCTATGGGAGAAATCAAAAGTGCTAATTTTAAAGGCTTATATGCAAGTTATTGTCATAAAAAGTGTTTGGGGACCTGGGTCCTGCTCCAGGGGACATGGATCAATGCAAAAAAAAGTTTTAAAAACTGACGTTTTTTCAGGAGCAGTGATTTTATTAATGCTTAAAGTCAAACAATAAAAGTGTAATATCCCTTTAAATTTCGTACCTGGGGGGTGTCTATAGTATGCCTGTAAAGGGGCGCATGTTTCCTGTGTTTAGAACAGTCTGACAGCAAAATGACATTTGGAAGGAAAAAACACATTTAAAACTACCCGCGGCTATTGCATTGCCGACAATACACATAGAAGTTCATTGATAAAAACGGCATGGGAATTCCCCACAGGGCAACCCCGAACCAAAATTAAAAAAAAAAATGATGTGGGAGTCCCCCTAAATTCCATACAAGGCCCTTCAGGTCTGGTATGGATATTAAGGGGAACCCCAGCCAAAATTTAAAAAAAAAATTGACGTGGGATTCCCCCTAAATTCCATACCAGACCAAAGGGTCTGGTATGGATTTTAAGGGGAACCCCGCGCCAAAAAAAAAAAAAAAAACGGCGTGGGGTCCCCCTAAAAATCCATACCAGACCCTTATCCGAGCACGCAACCTGGCAGGCCGCAGGAAAAGAGGGGGGGACGAGAGTGCGCCCCCCCCCTCCTGAACCGTACCAGGCCACATGCCCTCAACATTGGGAGGGTGCTTTGGGGTAGCCCCCCAAAACACCTTGTCCCCATGTTGATGAGGACAAGGGCCTCATCCTCACAACCGTGGCCGGTGGTTGTGGGGGTCTGCGGGCGGGGGGCTTATCGGAATCTGGAAGCCCCCTTTAACAAGGGGACCCCCAGATCCCGCCCCCCCCCCTGTGTGAAATGGTAAGGGGGTACTTACCCCTACCATTTCACTAAAAAACTGTCAAAAATGTTAAAAATGACAAGAGACAGTTTTTGACAATTCCTTTATTTAAATGCTTCTTCTTTCTTCCTTCATCTTCTTCTTCTTCTGGTTCTTCTGGCTCTTCTGGTTCTTCCTCCGGCGTTCTCGTCCAGCATCTTCTCCGCGGCGTCTTCTATCTTCTTCTCCTCGGGCCGCTCCGCACCCATGGCATGAGGGGAGGCTCCCGCTCTTCTCTTCATCTTCTTCTCTTCTTCATCTTCTTCTTCATCTTCTTCTTCCTTCTTCTCTTCTTCATGTCTTCTCCGGGCCGCTCCGCAGCCATGCTGTGGCATGGAGGGAGGCTCCCGCTGTGTGACGGCGTCTCTTCGTCTGACGGTTCTTAAATAACGGGGGGCGGGGCCACCCGGTGACCCCGCCCCCCTCTGACGCACGGTGACTTGACGGGACTTCCCTGTGACGTCACGGGGAATGCCACAGGGAAGTCCCGTCAGGTCACCGTGCGTCAGAGGGGGGCGGGGTCACCGGGTGGCCCCGCCACCCATTATTTAAGAACCGTCAGACGAAGAGACGCCGTCACACAGCGGGAGCCTCCCTCCATGCCACAGCATGGCTGCGGAGCGGCCCGGAGAAGACATGAAGAAGAGAAGAAGGAAGAAGAAGATGAAGAAGAAGATGAAGAAGAGAAGAAGATGAAGAGAAGAGCGGGAGCCTCCCCTCATGCCATGGGTGCGGAGCGGCCCGAGGAGAAGAAGATAGAAGACGCCGCGGAGAAGATGCTGGACGAGAACGCCGGAGGAAGAACCAGAAGAGCCAGAAGAACCAGAAGAACAAGAAGATGAAGGAAGAAAGAAGAAGCATTTAAATAAAGGAATTGTCAAAAACTGTCTCTTGTCATTTTTAACATTTTTGACAGTTTTTTAGTGAAATGGTAGGGGTAAGTACCCCCTTACCATTTCACACAGGGGGGGGGGCCGGGATCTGGGGGTCCCCTTGTTAAAGGGGGCTTCCAGATTCCGATAAGCCCCCCGCCCGCAGACCCCCACAACCACCGGCCACGGTTGTGAGGATGAGGCCCTTGTCCTCATCAACATGGGGACAAGGTGTTTTGGGGGGCTACCCCAAAGCACCCTCCCAATGTTGAGGGCATGTGGCCTGGTACGGTTCAGGAGGGGGGGGGGGCGCACTCTCGTCCCCCCCTCTTTTCCTGCGGCCTGCCAGGTTGCGTGCTCGGATAAGGGTCTGGTATGGATTTTTAGGGGGACCCCACGCCGTTTTTTTTTTTTTTTTTTTGGCGCGGGGTTCCCCTTAAAATCCATACCAGACCTGAAGGGTCTGGTATGGAATTTAGGGGGAACCCCACGTCAATTTTTTTTTAAAATTTTGGCTGGGGTTCCCCTTAATATCCATACCAGACCTGAAGGGCCTTGTATGGAATTTAGGGGGACTCCCACATCATTTTTTTTTTAAATTTTGGTTCGGGGTTGCCCTGTGGGGAATTCCCATGCCGTTTTTATCAATGAACTTCTATGTGTATTGTCGGCAATGCAATAGCCGCGGGTAGTTTTAAATGTGTTTTTTCCTTCAAAATGTCATTTTGCTGTCAGACTGTTCTAAACACGGGAAACATTCGCCCCTTTACAGGCATACTATAGACACCCCCCAGGTATGAAATTTAAAGGGATATTACACTTTTATTGTTTGACTTTAAGCATTATTAAAATCACTGCTCCTGAAAAAACGGCCGTTTTTAAAACTTTTTTTTGCATTGATTCATGTCTCCTGGGGCAGGACCCAGGTCCCCAAACACTTTTATTGACAATAACTTGCATATTAGCCTTTAAAATTAGCACTTTTGATTATTCATGTTCGCGTCCCATAGACTTTAACGGTGTTCGCGTGTTCGAACGAATTTTTTTCCTGTTCGCATGTTCTGGTGCGAACCGAACAGGGGGGTGTTCGGCTCATCCCTATGTGTCACGGGTGACGCTAGTTAGCCTATTATGTCCTGTACACGTGACCGGTTTTGCCGTCGGAATAAACTCTGAAGGTTTTTCCAACGTAGTTCCGACGGAATTCTGCTCAAGCTGTCTTGCATACACATGGTCACACCAAATTCCGACCGTCCAGAACGCGGTGACGTACAACACATACGATGGGACTAGAAAACGGAAGTTCAATAGCCAGTAGCCAATAGCTTCCGTCTCGTACTTGCTTCAGAGCATGCGTCATTTTTGGTGCGTCGGAACAGCATACAGACGAGCGTTTTTTCTGACAGTAATTTGTTCCATCAGAAAAATATAGAACATGTTCTCTATCTAAGTCCGTCAGAATTTTCGACAGAAAAAGTACGATGAAAAGCTCCCATCGGACTCTTTCTGTCAGAAATTCCGCTCTTGTGTTCGCGGCATTAGTAATTTAGGTTCACCGTCAGCTTTTTATAGCATCAGGTACCCCATATACTACCTAATAAAGGTTTTAACCCCCTGATTGCCTCCTAGTTAACCCTTTCACCCCCTGTCACCAGTGATCACTGTATAAGTGTCACGGGTGATGCTAGGTAGCCAGTTAGTTATTTAGGTTCACCGTCAGCTTTTTATAGCGTCGGGTACCCCCATATACTACCTAATAAAGGTTTTAACCCCCTGATTGCCCCCTAGTTAACCCTTTCACCAGTGATCACCGTATAAGTGTTACGGGTGACGCTGGTTAGTTAGTTTGATTTTTTTTTTTTTTTGATTTAAGGTTTTTATTTTATTTCAAGAAAAAAATGGGTACAGAACATCGCCAATTGGGCATACCCTGGCGCTATTATGCAAATATAAACAAACAGCAAAAAACTGATAAGAGATTGCTTATGTGTAGCTGCTATCCAGGTAGATCAAGATTGAAAGTTTAGCCTTAGATTTAACCTTAGATAAGCATGTGTACAACAAGAACAGAGACAGGTATATCTTAACATTATATCAATCCGTTGGCCTAGTAAAGAGGGGAACTCCTAAGGGCAATAATGATGTTAGGATAAACATAAGGGAACTGCATTGATTATTGTAACAAGGTTTTGTAAGGTTGTGTGATGGGAGAGGTGCCAGATGCGGGAATCACTAAAGGAAAAGTTAATAATTGAAGGAAAAGTTAATAATTGCTAGGACAGTGGTGAACTTCTTGGGTCAGAGATCCAGGCTTTCCAGGTATTAGTGAATCTATTGACGCACAAGTTGGCCTTGGCAAAGGAAAACTCCATCTGAAAGTGCAGGTTGAGTATTCGAATGGTATCTTTTAGTAAGGGAGGATCTGTTGCTTTCCATTTTTTCACAATCGTTAGTCTTGCTGCTATTAGAATATGTGTGACCAGCGTTTGCAAATGTTTCAGCCATTTGGGAATTGAAAGACCCAGGAGCAGGTCCAGTGGAGACATAGATGGGTATGAGCCACACAGAGATCCAATCAGTTTCTGTATTTTCCCCCAGAAATTTTTGATGAGGTGACACTCCCACCATATGTGTGTGAGAGATCTGGTTTTATCACAGCCTCTCCAGCATTTGGGCGAGGTATTCGGATATATCCTCGCTAGCCTTTCTGGGGTAAAGTACCATTTATGAAAAAGCTTCTGTAATGATTCCCAGTGAGTAATACAGTAAGATAGGCGTAGAGGCAGTGTGAGGGCTTTTTGCCATTGTAGAGCTGAAGGTGGGTGATCCGACAAAGATGACCAGTACTGTATGGAGGAAGATAGCAGGTCGGAAACTGGCTTGGGGAGAAGTTTATATATTAGAGAGATTCCTTTGGTCTTGGATGTCTCCAAATTGTAGAACTTGACCAGGGGGAGCAAGGCACAGTCCGAGGGTGACCAGCACAGCTTTGACAGGCTGGATCTGATCCTCAAGTATAGAAAGAACGTGTGTTTGGATAATCCAAACTGCTGTGATAGATGTTCAAAGGTATGTAAACCTGAAGGCGAGAAAAGCATATCAAAGCTGGTGATTCCGGTTTTTGTCCACTCCGAAAGGGGTAAGTCTGGGGAGATAAGGTGTAGTGCCTCAATGGGTAGTGTTGATAAGGTGGCTATTGAGATCCCTCTATTGAGTTGTAATAGTGCGGACCAGACTCTCATAGAGGACGTGATGGTATCTAGTGGGTATCGCTTGGGATGAAAGTTAAGCCATAATGCGGCAAGGAAGATTTTAGTGTCTATAGGCAGTATGGTGGCTTCAATTTGTTTTCAGTTTGTGTGGTGTTTATCTGACCACCAAGATTTTAGTTGTTCTAAAATAGTTGCTCGGTGATATGCTTGAATGTCTGGTGCACCCAATCCTCCTTGTTGGACTGGGGTTACAAGAATAGCTTTTTTCACTCTGGGACGCTTTCGTTGCCAAATGAAGCTATTAATGATCCCTTGATCTGGTTTTGTGCTATAGGTAGGGGTATTGTACGAAAAAAATATAAAACATGGGGAAGTAAATACATTTTTGCTTGGGCTACCCTACCTGCCCAGGAGGCTGGAACCTTACTCAGTTCATTTACTAGCCGTGTAAGCTTGCCCACGAGGTCTTCTAGGTTGGTTCTCAATATTAATCGGCTGGGGAATGTTAAATGGATTCCCAAATATGGGAGAAAAGAGTTGGGGGCCCACGCAAATGGTGTGGTAGAGTTAATGGATTTTACAGTCTGAGGATCCAGGCCAAGGTTAAGCATTAGGGATTTACTGTGATTCAGCTTATACATAGATACGGTACTGAAAAGTTCAAGGGCTCTTTGGACTGCAGGGAGGGACACCAGGGGATTGGTTAGGGCTATAATCATGTCATCTGCGTATAGGCCAATTTTGTGGTCAACTTCTCCAATTTTTATCCCTGAGATCGATGGTTCAGCTCTAATGAGTTGTGCTAGGGGCTCCATTATCATGGCAAATATTAGAGGGGACAACGGGCACCCCTGTCTGGTGCCATTTGTGATGTGGAAGGGGTTGGAAACGACACCCGAAGTCCAAATGCGTGCAGATGGATGGGTGTATAAACCTAATATGGCAGTAAGAAAGGTGCCCGACAGTCCAAACTTACGGAGTACTGCCTCCATGTATGGCCAATAAACCCTATTGAACGCCTTCTCTGCATCCAAGGATAGGAAGAGAGAAGGCGTTCGGGTATGCTCCGTCCATTGGATAAGGTCAATAAAACGTCTTGTTCCATCTGAGGCCTGTCTGCCGGGCACAAATCCCACTTGGTCAGGGTGAATAATCTGGGGGATGATGGTGGAGAGGCGTTGTGCAAGGAGTTTGGCATAGAGCTTAGTATCTGTGTTGAGGAGTGATATTGGGCGGTAGTTAGGGGGGTTGTCTGGAGTCTTTCCCGGTTTGGGAATGGAAACTACTAAGGCATCAAGGGATTCCCTAGGGATCGAACCTGTGGTAGCAAATTGGTTGTACATGTTACATAGATGGGGGACTAAGAGTTGGGTAAAGCGTTTATAGTACTCATTGGGTAGTCCGTTAGGTCCTTGTGCTTTATGTAGTGGTAAGTTTTTTATTAATTTTTGCAATTCGTTCTGTGAAAAGGGAGCTGCTAAAAGGTCAAGTTGTTCTGAAGAAATAGATGGGAGGGAAATGGAGGATAGAAATTTTGTTATGTCCTCTTGGGAGGGAGCAGATTGGGGGTCTACTTCCGTGAGATTGTAGAGTTTCGTGTAGAAATTGCCAAATTCATTGGCAATATCTAGTGGGTTATTCAGACACTGTCCTTTAGAGCCAGTGAGAAAGGCTATTCTCTGCTTAGAGATTTGTTTTTTAAATTGCTTGGCCATAAATTTCCCCGGTTTATTGGCTGATGAGTAGGTATATAGTCGTAATCGTTTTATGTAATAGTCAAAATTTTTGTGAAGGTGGTCGCTGAGCTGTAATCTGAGATTTTTAAGTTCTATGGAGATATTACTAGAGGGGGATCTTTTGTTCGTAAGTTCAAGGGATCGGATATGTTTTAGGAGGGACTCAGTATGGGAATGTTGCTTTTTCGCTTGGGCCCTGAGTTTTATGAAAAGACCTCTTAGGCAAGCCTTGTGGGCATTCCAAAGAATAGCGTGATCTGTTACCGAGTCTACATTTTGTTTAAAGTAATTGTCAATCTCTGACTGCACCTGAGACTCAAATATGGGGTTGTTAAGGAGGGAGGCATTTAGTCTCCAAACCGTATGTCTGGTGATTTGTGAAGGGGATGCTAGCTTTATTGTGATTTGCGCGTGGTCAGACCACAATATAGTTCCTATGTGGGAAGCGGTGATAGACTGTAGTAGATGCTTATCCGTTATAAACATGTCAATTCGAGAATAGGATTGATGTGGTGGGGAGAAGTAGGTGTAGTCTCTCTCCATATCGTGCATGCACCTCCAGGAGTCGTATAAGTCCTCTTGTTTAGGAATATTAGATATTGCTGGGGGCCTAGAACGTGAAGGATTAGATGTGTCCAGTGAAGGGTCAAGTACTTTATTAAAATCTCCACAAATAATTAAGGGTGAAGATCTAAATGGAGTCAGTTTGGCAAAGAGGTTGGCATAAAAAATTTTTTGGCCTGTGCTGGGGGCATAAATGTTGACTAAAGTGAGAGGACGATTGTCAAACGAGGTTGATAGGATTAAAAATCTGCCAGGGGGCGTGGCTTGGATTGCTTCCCGGGCGGACGTGTTTCACTGAGGCTCCCGCTCCGACCTGCCTGCATAGAGCTGGAACCTGCACCTCTCCGCAGCAAAACATGGGCAAACCACGCAAAAACAAAGAAACGGACCCCAGAGGACACACCACTCGTTTTTCCTCGGTCCCTCCGCCACTCATCACCGAATATTTTGGGCAGGGAGCTACGGCCGGACACCACGAGGCCAAGATGGCGCCGGTGCCACACACAGCAACCTCACCCTCACCTCCTCTACAAGCCTCCGTGGACCGCAGGAGTAACAGGTATGGATCCGAGGGTGACCTACCCACCACCCACTCTTCGATCCCCCCTGCTGACCTCTCGATTGGCTCCCCCTCCGGAGGCCATGTACTGGGCAGCTTATCACAAACTTTTCCCCCATGCCTCATAGGGCCTGCGCCATCTGCATCCACCAGCCAGCCATCCCCCTCCTGGGACTCCTATGCCCCAGAATGGGATCCCCGTTCCCTGCCGCAATGCTCCCAGCTACACAGGGACAGAGCCCCCTCTCTCTCCCCTCTCCAGAGGGATACAGTCCAGGCCCCAGCACTTTCACAGGCATCAAGGCCACCAGGATCCCAGGGGGCTCATTCACAACTGGGGAGCCCGCATGGCCTGTTGCTAACTAAGCATGCCAGCACTACTCCCTCTCCATTACCACCACAGAGGGGACCCCCCATACCGGCTTCCTATTCAGCTGTAGTGCAGGGCTCTCATGCTCACATTACATCAGACTTTGATCCTGACCCTGAAGCATGTACATCTTGGCGAGATTACGTCCGTTGTATGCCCACAAAACAGGACTTTCGTATGCTAATTCAAGAAGTACGGGACACTTGCAGAACTGAGATTAATATGCTTCGCACTGATCTTCACCAACTGTCAACTAAAGTCGCATCCTTAGAGGAGGAAACAAACGACACTAAATTTGAAATCTCACAAATACATGACCGCATAACTTCACAAGCCACTACCCTCAGAGACTTCCAACGCCATCTTGAGGACCTCGACAATAGAGGTAGGCGTAATAATATTAGGGTCAGAGGCCTACCGGAGGCGAAACAAGAAGAAGACCTGAATGTGACTTTGCAAGCCATTTTCAATAACATTTTAGGTCGCCCGGAACACCAACGAGTTAGGCTGGACCGTGCACACCGAGCTTTGCGCCCCCGGGGACCAGGATCCCGCCCACGGGACGTGATTTGCAGGGTACATAACTACACCCTCAAAGAGGACATTATGAGAAAGGCGCGAAACATGCATACCATTGATTTTGACGGGGCCTCCCTACAGCTTTTCCCAGACCTCTCATGGATCACCCTTCAACAAAGAAGATCTTTGCAACCACTCCTCACCCTGTTAAGAGAACATGACTTTCGCTACCATTGGGGTAGCGAAAAGATGGAAGGTCCACAACCCTCCGATATCCGGAAGATCTTCAATTTTTTTGCAGAGAACTGGATGGGAACCGCTGCCAGCACCTCCACCGCGCCCAGACCCTTGGATCCAAGTCGCAGGCCGGAAACGCACAAGACCGCGATCTGCAGGTCCTTCCCCACCACCCCGTCAGAGATGAACTGCTGCTCATTTAAAGTCCTTACTCCAGACTGACTCCAGGTTTACTTGATTAGTCTTTACCTATTTCTATACCTAAGAACCCGGAACCATATTCTGCTCATCCTATTCATTTGTAGTATGGACCTACCCACCAAACAGATCCTTTATCAAGTTAGCAACGTACGTTTGATTATGACTGTAAAGTTTTGATAGGACTTGCTTAATGAGCCGGGCTAGGCCATCCCCTCCCCTCCTCCCCCCCATGCTCCTCCTCTTTCACACATATCCTCTCTTCCTCTCCCCTCCCCCCCCTTTTTTCTCCCCCCCTCCTCCCCTCTCCCCCCCCCCCTTCCCCCCCCCCTCCCCTCTCCTCCCCTCTCCCTTCCCCTCTCTACCCCCCCATCCCCCCTCTCCTGCATTTACCTATACCCACTTGCTCACTCTCTTCCTCTCTCCTTCCCCTTATTTTTTGTTTTAGAGGAGGGGCATGGCTAGCTGAGAGGGTTATCCCCCCCTCCCTTCACCCTTTTTTCTCCGCTCCCCCCCTGTCGGGGACCACACTATAGGAGAATACTACCACGAAGAGAGGTATCCTTTGCACTTGTATTTTTATATTACAGTTTTTTGAACTTGCAGGACACATCTTACTATTGACCCAAATTTTACGAACCAATAGCCTCAGTGGTTTATACTTTTATTCGGGTCATAACCAGGAGTATAGATATGTCGGTTGCCAGTTTATGCATGCAGGTTCCATGTTTTTTTCTGTTATTTAATTTTTCTTTTGCGAATTTAGATGCAGGCAGGTCCGGAGGGGGGTCGTCCCCTCGTTGGGTCCGTCCTCTCCTCCCCCCCGGGGCTCTCCGAATGGCTCCTTCCTCTATTTTTTCTGACAATGGCACTTCTGCCTCCGATGTCAGAGGGGGAGTCTCCCACCCCATCACTCTATGTAGGTGGGTTATATTGTAAATGGTTAACTAAACTTGACTTCGTACTAATTTTTGTGTTTTTTCTCTGTTTTCTACTCTTTTTTTTCTGCTCTTCCCCTACTGCTATCCCCGTCCCTCTTCCCTTTCTCAACTCTCTGGGCGCCGCTCGCCTCCGGGACCTGGTTCAGGTTCGGAGGGTCGCAGACCTCCAAACCGTACTCACCATGGAGACCCAATATGGGGACATCCTATATTCCAAGACCCTACTACACCCACTAGGTAAGCAACCGTCTCTTTCCACAACATATCCACCATGATTGACATATTTTCACTAAACGTAAAGGGCCTTAACTCAAATGTTAAGAGAAGCCTAGCGCTGCAAGAGTTCAAACGGTCCAAAGCTGACATTATTTTCATTCAGGAGACCCATCTTGATAAAACGGGCACTATGACATTTGCACGGCGACAATACCCTCATATATACCAGGCCTCTGGCCAACATAAACGGGCAGGGGTGGCAATTCTTTTTAGACAAGGCTCCCCCTTCCAGTTGCAATCCCTATACTCTGACCCATTGGGCCACTACCTCATCCCCCGAGGCCTTTGGGGAGGAGCGAATATCACTCTTTGCAACATCTATGCTCCAAACACGAATCAAATTCCCTTTTTGTCTAAGGTCTTCGACCGCCTGTTTGAGGCCCCCCATCAATACCTGGTGATCGGAGGGGATTTTAACCTTGTCCATTCTCTGGGTCTTGATAAACACTCAGTGGGTCAGAGGAAATCCCAAGTAACAGCCAATAGAAAAACCGCCCAGTTTCGCCAACTTACTAGGAAATATGCCTTGTTTGATACCTGGCGCACCACTTATCCATCTGCTAAACAATTTACTTTCTATTCCCATCCCCATATGTCCCACTTACGACTGGATTATTTTTTTGTCAATGCCCCGACTCTACGAACATGCACGAACCCAGACATTCAAGCCATTTCTTGGTCGGATCATGCCCCAATTACACTCTCCCTGACACTCTCCCCAAGCTCCTTTTGTAAATGCCATTGGCGCCTAAACGACTTTCTACTTAAACATGACCCATCCAGAATAGAACTAGAGCAAACTTTAAAACTATACTTTGCGGAAAATGGCTCCTCTGAGATCTCCACCTCAACTTTGTGGGAAGCCCATAAGGCGGTCTTTCGAGGTCAATGCATTTCGCTCTCCACTGCCCTGAAAAGAAACGCTAATACAACACGCAGCGCCCTTTTAGACAGACTTAAACATCTGGAAGCGCGTTTGCTCGCATCTCCGTCCTTAACAACCCTTAGAGAACTCACTAGTGTTCGGGCCGGATTAAAAGATATCGAAATGGGTAAAATAGAAAAGGCGTTAATTAGGCTTAGACAGACTTACTACGACAAAGCCAACAAATCACATACGCTCTTGGCGAAACAGCTTCGCGACAAAGCAGCAACTACCACAACTACACAACTTAGGGAGGCAAATGGGGTCCTTCAGTCCCACCCTAATAAAATAGCACAACTTTTTCATGACTTCTATTCTGCACTGTATAATGACCCGAGTGTTCCGCACAACCCACCCCCTCCTGACCTATCCCAGGCCATCCATACTTATTTAACGGAAGCGGATACTCCTAGGCTTACATCCTCTGCTCTGGAGACTCTTAATGCCTCCATTACAGAGGAGGAGGTGACAGAAACAATCAAAATGTTGCCAAACAATAAGGCCCCCGGCCCTGATGGACTACCATACCTTTATTACAAGACGTTCCTATCACATTTACTCCCCCATATGACAAATCTCTTTAACTCATTTCTTTCTGACACACCCATTCCCATAGATATGCAAAATTCCTACCTGACATTAATCCCAAAACCAGGGAAAGACCACACTCTTCCGGCCAATTACAGACCAATAGCACTCCTCAACACGGACTTAAAAATTTTTCCGAAATTGTTGGCAAATAGACTAAACAATTTTATGCCATCCCTGGTCCATAGGGACCAGGTGGGTTTTATCCCTTGCCGCCAGGCTGGGGATAACACCCGGAGGGTTATTGACCTGGTGGAGGTTGCGAACAAGAACTCAATGGAGGCAATACTGCTCAGCCTGGATGCCGAAAAAGCCTTTGACAGGCTGGGCTGGCCTTTCCTGTTCGCGACTCTCAATCGGGCTGGTATTGAGGGCCCATTCCTTCGAGCTATTACACATCTATACTCGGCCCCAACAGCCCAGGTCCGCACTAACTTTGCCACCTCCCCTACCTTTTTTATCTCCAATGGGACCTGACAAGGTTGCCCACTCTCCCCTCTGCTATATGCCCTATGCATTGAACCGTTAGCAGCCCATATCAGAAATAATTCAAGTATTCATGGTATTCCAGTCCGTACCAGAGAATTCAAGATCTCCTTATTTGCGGATGATGTTCTTCTCACTCTCGCCCAACCTCGCATATCCCTCCCAAACTTACAAGTGGAGCTGGAAAGATATAGCACCCTTTCAGGATATAAAATTAACAGTTCCAAGACGGAGGCTCTCCCTCTTAATTTATCCCCCCATACACTATCCTCACTTTCGCAAACATTTCCATATTCTTGGCGGTCCTCTTCCTTAAAATACCTGGGGATACATATAACATCCACATACGATACACTATACAAAGCCAATTTCCCCCAAATGTTCACCTCTATCACAGCGTCCCTAACCAAATGGAAATCTCTGAAACTGTCCCTTTTTGGTAGACTTGCAACCTTGAAGATGACGATACTACCCAGACTTCTATATCTTTTTGAGACACTCCCTATTCCCATTCCGTGTTCACACCTAAAAAAACTCCAAGCCGACCTGATAAACTTTTTCTGGAATTATAAAAGACACCGAGTTGCTAGATCTGTTTTATATGCCCCACATAACCAAGGTGGACTAGCGTTCCCCAACATAGCTAAGCATTATCTGGCAGCTCAACTGAGACCTATAGCCTCCTGGTGCTCCCTACATGCTTACAATAGGTGGACACAGATAGAAAAGCTGTGGCTAGCCCCCATACACCCAAATTCCATGCTTTGGAGCTCTGATATATCCCCCAGCAGCGTACAACTGCTAGGACCGATGGCTCTATTACGTAACTTATGGTGACGGGCTAAATCGAAATATCCGCTCACCACCACATCCTCCCCAGTCACCTCATTCCTATTCACACCCAATATTCCTGACAGCTTAACTTCACAGATGTCCCACTTTTGGATGGATAAGGCCATATTCCATTTTGGACAACTAATTGATCCTAAAACCAGAATGTTACGACCCTTCCTAGACCTGCAAAAGTCTTTTGATATCCCCAAGCAGGCCTTTTTCAGTTACCTACAACTACGCCATTATGCACAATCCCTGGGGTCGAATTTGAGATTTTCTCCCCTCACAGACTTTGAAAAGCTTTGCTTAGAGGGTTCGTCCCCTAGAGGCATGATCTCCCGCACCTATCAGGTACTGATCACAGATTTCTCACCAGACGGGCCGCGACATTCATATATGGCTAAGTGGGAGCAGGCGCTGGGCACAGAGCTATCTTTAAGGACCTGGCAATCCATATGGACCCAGGCTACTAAAAGCTCCATATGCACGCTTTATAAAGAGAATCAATTTAAGATTCTATTTCATTGGTATCAGACCCCTGACCTGCTCCACTCCATGTACCCTACGGCCGACTCCCGTTGTTGGAGATGCTGTAAAGATAGGGGAACACTATTCCATGTCTATTGGACCTGCCCTCTAATCATTCCCTACTGGAGTATGGTTCATTCCCTACTCCAGTCCATCTTTGATGTTGAAATGCTCCTTGATCCGAGGACCTTTCTCTTGGGCCGTCCACCTGCCACCTTCTCTAAAGTGTCCAAAAAACTTTTAGCCCATGTGCTTACTGCAGCACGCTGCCTGGTGGCCCTAAAGTGGAAAAAAAGAGAACCCCCCTCACTAACTGAGCTGCATTCCAGGATCAGAGATGTCAAGAGAATGGAATATCTCACGGCCTCATTAAATGATACACTTGATAAGCATAATCGTATCTGGGAACCCTGGGTTTTGTTGGAGACCCCTGCGACTTGAGATATATGTCGTTTATGTATTAATGACCCGTTCCCCGCCGGCCTGTTCCGCACCCTGGAGGCGAGTGCCCCCCCTCCCCCTTCTTCTGTCTTTCCCTTCTTTCCTCCTTCTTCTCTCTATCTAATAATTTATATGTTTGGGCATGTGGTACTAGAGGATACACTGTTTGAGATGTATTACTATCCAGTAAATCCACTTCTTTTTGTCACAAACTGTTTATACTGTAAAGATTTGCAGCCCAACATGTGGGTGATAATGTGCCAAATTGAACTGTGATATTATGATTTCTTTCTCTTCTTGTACCCAATGCTAAAATGCTGTATTTGTTTTTCTGTGGAAAAATAATAAAAATTGTCAGTTATAAAAAAGAAAAAAATCTGCCGTCGTCATCACTTTCACAGTGGTGTAATTTGAAATCTATTGCTGCTTTGATGGCAATCATCACTCCTCTTTTTTTTTTCGAAGCGTTCGCAAAGAAGCATTGTGGGTATTTTTTGTGGCTGCATTGGGGTTGTTTAAGTTTGGAGAAATGTGTTTCTTGAACACAGATTACATCTGCATGCTGTTGTAATGCTTCTTTCCATGGAAGGTTGCGTTTAAATGGCGAATTTAGACCTTTCACATTAAGGGAGGTGATTGAGAGTGACATGGTTGCAGAGCAGTTATGAGGGCCTGGGCAGAGGGAGAGAGACTTCACCTACCGCTGATAGTTGTGAATTACACAAAGAAACTAATCAATGCTGTAAGTGCTATAGGCAAATGAACAAAGGATTAATCAGCTACTAAAATACAAATATAAGCAGTATATAATCCTGAAAAAGAAATAAACAATTGTTGAGTAATATGTAATGTGATCAAACTTCAAATAACCGTGTGCTTAGCACAACTTTAAACCTGAGGGGTGGTGGGAAATAAAAAAGGGTGCTTCGCCCAGGCTGGAGATAAAGAAAGGCTGGGGACCAGGGCATAACCTTAGGTCATATTTTGTTAGGCGCTTTGGCTGCGGCGCTCTTAGGATCCGGTGGCTTGTTTGTAGAGGTAGCTTGTTCCCTGTCTCTCGGAGCAATGGGGAGGAAACCCCAGTTGGTAAGTTTCTTGTAGCCATCTTTCGGAGTGAGAATAGGGATGGTCTTTTGTTGGTGAGTAACCAGGAGTTTTGTTGGAAAGCCCCATCTATACACTATTTTTTTTTGCTGCAGAATAGATGTAACAGGGGCAAAAGCTCTGCGCATTTCCATAGTGGCAGGGGACAGATCCGTGAATAGCTTGACGTTAGTGTAAGGGGCCGGTAGGGGTTTCGAGGATCTGGCAGCGGAGAGGATTAGTTCCTTAACATGGAAGAAATGTATGCGCGCCAAGACATCCTAGGGATGTCGTCTGAGAGGTGTGGCGGCTTAGCTATTCTGTGGGCCCGGTCAATTAAAGTGTTGCGGGCGTTGAGATTTGGGAGTAAGGCGGAGATAAGTTGCTGCAAGTACGGTGTTATTTCATTTGGTTTGGCCGACTCTGGGATGCCTCTGAATTTGATATTATTTCGTCTTGAGCGGTCTTCGAAATCCGCTAATTTCAATTTAATGTGGTGGATTTTTTCCGTGTGGTGCTCATGTGCATCTAGTAATTTGTTGTGCGCTTTAGAATAATCTTGCAGATTTTCTTCCAGAGCATCTGTACGCTCTTCTATGCAGTCTATCCTGTCATGCATTTGGGACATTGATCATTGGAGCTCCCTATGTAAATCTTGCTGCAGTGTAAGAAGCATAGATTTCAATGTTGCTTCAGAAACTGTGCTATCTGTGGCAGGGATAGCAGCTAGGGAGGGAGCATTTTGTGATCCCTGCGGCCCTGCAACAATCTGGGACCATAGCTGCTTTTTAGCATGTGGCTCCTTGTTTGGGGAGTGTGCAGGGGAGGTAGCCAGCCTCTTACCTCTATCCTGGTGCAGTCCTCCCAGGGGCTCCTCTGGAGGAGGGTGGGTGTCCATACACTCTTTTGTGGCTGTGGCTGGGTCTCCCTGGCGATGCATCTCTGTGGATGTAGCAGACAGGCGAGCCGTTATGGGCACTGTTGTTAGTGCTCGCATTGGCGCCATCTTGGATTCCGTGCATAGCGGCGGCCGCCGGATAGTAATCTGTCAGGCGGCGGGGATTCGGCGGCTTGTAACGCCACAGCGATATGCCCTGAGTTGTCTCCGGTCCTCTCACGCTCCGATGGAGTGAGCTGTGAGGAGGAAAGTAGCTGCGGGTTGCCGTTCTCCAGGCCGTGGAGCAGAGCTCGGAACTCAGGCAGCCATCCTGGTCCACAGCAGACCACGCCCCCTCGTTAGTTTGATTTTTATACCTGCTGTTTATTACCCAATAAAGGTTTAACCCCCTGATCACCCGGCGGGTGATATCAGTTAGGTTTTAGTGTCAGTCAGGGTCTACGTCGCCCCAGGCAGCGTCAGATTAGTGCCAGTACCGCTAACACCCACGCACGCAGCATACACCTCCCTTAGTAGTATAGTGTCTGAACGGATCAATATCTGACCTGATCAGATCTATACTAGCATCCCCAGCAGTTTAGGGTTCCGAAAAACGCAGTGTTAGCAGAATCGGCCCAGATACCTGCTAGCACCTGCGTTTTGCCCCTCCACCCAGCCCAGCCCACCCAAGTGCAGTATGGATTGATCACTGTCACTTACAAAACACTAAACACATAACTGCAACATTTGCAGAGTCAGGCCTGATCCCTGCGATTGCTAACATTTTTTTTTTGGTAGCGTTTGATACAGTTGCTGACAGCCTAGGAGCTTTTTTACCTGTGAGTCTCACTACCGTACCCGTAAATTTAGAGCCCAAAATGGCAAATCGAAGGTACAGTAGTGAAGAGGCCTACACGTTTCTGAGCATGACAGATAGTGAAGAGGAAGTCACTCATCTGTCAGATTCAGGCTCAGAATACGATCCTGTAGACCACAGTGGCTCCATGACAGATAGCTCTGACGATGGAGTTGTGGTCCCTGCCAAGGTCAGGCGTACCAGACCCCGATCTTCTTCTGCTGTTTTTGAGGTGCAAGAACCGCAGGGCTCTTATATGGAGCAGAGAAGTACTAGCGCCGCTGTTCCTTCTGGTGAACTAGCAAGCATCAGCGGCCTAGTACACCCTGGTCGTACATCCAGCACTGCAGTATTACGTAGTGATGTGGTGAGTCCCATAAGTGCAGTTCAAGCTAGCGAGGTGCCACCAAGAAGACAAAGACAGGCCCGTCATGCCCATAGTGTCCTTCCTGCAGAATTTGCCAATCCTAATTGGGAGCCCACCACTTCTGCAGCACCCGTACTTCCCCCATTCACTGGCCAACCCAGAATTCAGGTGGAAACAGCTGATTTTATGTCACTTGATTTTTATTTACTGTTTTTCACGGAGCATCTCTATAGATCTATTGTGGACCAAAGTAATTTGTATGCTGGTCAACTCATCGCCGCTAATCCCCAGTCCTCCCTTGCCAGAGATTGGAAACCAATTATGGTTTCTGAATTTAAGACCTTTCTGGGCCTATCTCTCAACGTGGGCATAGTTAAAATGAGTATGGTTGCGGTCATATTGGTCCACTGACCGAATTTACCATATGTCCATGTTCTCTGCATCCATGACCAGGGCACGAAACAAGCGGTTCATGCACTTCAACAACAATTAACTCTTTCGTCCTCGTGGAGACCCTGGATATGATTGGCTCTACAAAATTTGTCCCGTTGTAAACCACTTCAACAAATTTTTTGCAGCCTTGTTTATTCCCCATCAAGTTGTCTGCGTTGATGAGTCCCTGATTACGTTTTCTGGCCCCTTGTCTTTCAAACAGTATCTTCCTAGCAAGCGTGCCAGATACGGGGTCAAGATGTATAAGCTTTGTGAAAAGGCCACAGGCTATACATATAGATTTATGGTTTATGAGGGAAGAGATAGTCATGTAGAGCCACCAAACTGCCCAGATTATATAGGGAGCTCTGGCAAGATTGTGTGGGACTTGTCACCCTTTTTCGGAAAGGGGTACCATTTGTATGTGGACAATTATTACATGAGCGTGCCACTTTTTAGTCATTTGTTTGATCATCAGATTGGCGCATGTGGCACCGTGCGATCCCCAGAGGCTTGTAGATTCCCGTCTTAGGCTGGGGGAGAGAGCCTGCTTGAAGTGTAATAACTTGCTTGCTGTGAAGTGGAGGGATAATAAGAATGTTTTCGTTCTGTCCTCCATTCATGCAGACATGACGGTCCAATTTCCTACGGCGACTGATGTTGTGGAGAAATCCCTCTTCGTCCACGAATATAACCAAAATATGGGAGGGGTGGACCTCAACGACCAGTTGTTGGTGCCATACCTAGTTGCCCGTAAGGCCAGACGCTGGTATAAAAAAGTGTCTGTATACTTATTTCAATTGGCTTTGCTGAACGCTCATGTGCTATACAGAGCTTCAGGATGGACTGGATCCTTCCTTAAATACCAGGAAGAGATGGTCAGAGCCCTTCTGTTTCCAGACGGTGCTCCACCTCACCTTCCCAATCCAAATGCAGTAAGCCGGCTGCATGAGAACCATTTTCTGTATGTCCTCCCGAGCACTCCTATCCAACAAGCCCCCTAAAGAAGATATCGTGTCTGTAGCAAGCACGGATATAGGAATGACACCCGCTATTATTGACCCTCCTGTCCTGACAATCCTGGTCTTTGCATTGGTGAATGTTTTGAATGCTACCATACACTAGTGGAGTTTTAGCGTAGGGTACAGCACTGCACAGACTAGGACACAATTTTACAGGGTCTCCCAAGATGCCATTGCATTTTGAGAAACCCGAACCTGGAACCAAACCATTACAGTTACAGTTACAGTTACAAATAAAAGTGTAAAAAAAAAAAAAAAAACACAAAAAAATATAAAATAAAAAAAAACTAAAATAGTTGTTATTTTATTGTTCTCTTTCTGTTCTCTCTCTAATGTTCTGCTCTTTTTTACTGTATTCTATTCTGCAATGTTTTATTGTTATTATCTTTTATCACGTTTGCTTTTCAGGTATGTAATTTTTTTATAATTTACTGTTTACTGTGTTTTATTGTTAACTATTTTTTTGTTTTCAGGTACGCCATTCAGCTGCAGCATGGATTTATTTATCTTTTACAGCTCTGTAGGTGGTGATTTTACCACCACAGTTAAAAAAAGAGCATATATGCCGAAGCATGGGGGCAGTAGGGGTGGAGGAGCAATTTGCTCCTAACTTTTGGGGCGGATGCCCCCCATGCTTCTGCATATATATATATTTTAGGCACAGATTGCGTTAAAAAAAAAATATTTTTAATATTTTTTTTTTGTATTTGCTTTGCGGGTATGGTATGTCTTACTGTTATACTGTAATGTTACTTTGTTTTATTGTTAACCATCATTTGCTTAGCAGGTACGCCATTCAGTTGCAGCACAGATTTATTTATCTTGACAGCATTGTTAGACATGTGCACACTGAAATATTTCGTTTCGGAATTTCGTTTTCGTCCAAAAAATACATTTATTTAGTTACTCCCGAAATTCGTTGTTATTTATTTCGTTTTTCGTTAAAAATTGCATTCGTCCGAAAATCCTAATTAAGGTCGAATCTGTCATTGAAGGCTTATGGTGTCTGTCGAATGTTCAAAGACGATTCGACGGAGCAGCTAAACTGTGCGACGCCATATAGTTTACCTGCTCCGTCGAATCTTCTTAGAACTTTCAACAGACACCATAAGCCAAAGTACTGTGTACTTAGTTCTAGCTATTTTACTGCTCCTCCTCTTTGGTTACAATCAGCCAATAACATTCATCATCATCATTATTTTTATTTATCTTTCCTCCCCTACGTCGAATCTTTCCTCCCCTACGTCGAATCTTTCATCTCCTACGTCGAATCTTTCCTCCCCTACGTCGAATCTTTCCTCCCCTACGTCGAATCATTCCTCTCTACGTCGAATCTTTTCTCTCTATGTAGAATAATCTTGGACTAATAGAGCTAAGGTTAGGCACATTCGACCACAGGTTTGATGGACAGATTGTTATTGTCATCATCATGTCGAATCTCCTATCTATATCGAACTGTTGTAGCAACGAAAACGAAAATAAAGCATTTGTTTATATCAGATCTTTCGTTTTTCGGACTCTGCACTTTCGTTATCATTTGTTAAAACGATAACGAAAATACCTGAAATTCGGACGAAAATGCATTCGGACGAAAACGAATGCACATGTCTAGACAGCAACAGTGTTTGCTCCCATGATACATAAAGCCATGACTCCAGTGCTGTAGGAGTTGAATTCACCACCAAATTTAAAAAAAGAGCATATATGCTGAAGCATGGGGGCAGCAGGGGTGGAGCAGCGATTTGCTCCTAACTTTTGGGGCGGATGCCCCCATGCTTTGGCATATATTTTGTAGACCATTCAGCAGTAGCACTGATTTATTTATCTTGACAGCAACAGCGTTTGCTCCCACGATACATAAAGCCGTGACTCCAGCGCTGTAGGAGGGGATTTTACCACCACAGTTAAAAACACAATGGTGCATATATGCCATCATTAGAAGTGGGTGGATAAAGGGAGGTATTCTAATGGTGGGCATACCCACCGATCAATCTCTTTTTTTCGTTTAGCCCACAGGCTGCATGAAAAAAAAGATTACAATATATGTCCAACAAGGACCAGCAATGTACTGGTATGTTGCTGGACTTTGAGTGGTTATTAGAGAATGATGCCTGTGGGTTTATGTATAATCTTGGCATCATTCTTTTCAGCCAGCAGTCAGCTTTCATGTAAAAGAAATCCTAGTGGCTAATTAGCCTCTAGACTGCTTTTACAAACAGTGGGAGGGAATGTCCCCCCTCCCAACGTCTTCCATGGTTTTCTCTGGCTTCCCTGTCCTAACAGGGGACCTGAGAATGCAGACGGTGGTTCCACCAACTGACCATAGAGCTGATCAGAGACCGGAATGGCTCCAATCATCTCTATGGCCTAAGAAACCGGAAGCTACAAGCATTTCATGACTTAGATTTCGCTGGAAGTAAACAGCGCCATTGGGAAATCATTTTATCACCCCGATCTTGGTGTGGTCAGATGCTTTGAGGGCAGAGATCTAGGGTCTGATAGACCCCATTTTTTTCAAAAAAGAGTACCTGTCACTACCTATTGCTATGATAGGGGACATTTACATTCACTGAGATAACAATAAAAATGATTTAAACAAAAGGAAAAGAACAGTTTAAAAATAAAATATAAAAGCAAAATAAATAATTAAAAAAAAAAAGCCCCCCTGTCCCTCCCTGCTTTCGTGCAAAGACGAACGCAAGCGTTGGTCTGGCGTCATATGTAAACAGCAATTGCACCATACATGTGAGATATCACTGCGAAGGTCAGATCGAGGGCAGTGATTTTAGCAGTAGACCTCCTCTGTAAATCTAAAGTGGTAACCTGTAAAGGCTTTTAAAAGCTTTTAAAAATGTATGTAGTTTGTCGCCACTGCACATTTGTGCTCAATTTTAAAGCATGTCGTGTTTGGTATCCATATACTCGGCCTAAGATCATCTTTTTTATTTCATCAAACATTTGGGCAATATAGTGTGTATTAGTGCACTAAAATTTTAAAAAGTGTGTTTTTTTCCAAAAAAATGCGTTTGAAAAATTTCTGCGCAAATACTGTGTAAAAAAAAAATGAAACACCCACCATTTTAATCTGTAGGGCCTGTGGGTGATGTATGACATAAGCTTCTAAATTTTGTGCATAAAATGCCAAGACAGTTCAAACCCCCCCCCAAGTGACCCAATTTTGGAAAGTAGACACCCCAAGCTACTTGCTGAGAGGCATGTCGAGTCCATGGAATATTATAGATTTTGACATAAGTTGCAGGAAAAAGACCATTTTTTTGCACAAAGTTGTCACTAAATGATATATTGCTCAAACATGCTATGGGCATATGTGAAATTACACCCCAAAATACATTCTGTGGCCTCTCCTTATGGAGATACCACATGTGTGAGACTTTTTGGGAGCCTAGACGTGTACGGGACCCCGAAAACCAAGCACCCCCTTCAGGCTTCCAAAGGGTGTAAATATTTGTTTTCACTGTTCACTGCCTATCACAGTTTTGGAGGCCATGGAATGCCCAGATGGCACAACCACCCCCCCAAATGACCCCATTTTGGAAAATAGACACCCCAAGCTATTTGCTGAGAGGTATAGTGAATATTTTTCAGATCTCGCTTTTTGTCAAAAAGTTTTGAAAACTGAAAAAAGAAAAAAAAATTTTTTCTTTTCTTTCTTTATTTTCAAAAACAAATGAGAGCTGCAAAATACTCATCATGCCTTTCAGCAAATAGCTTGGGGTATCTACTTTCCAAAATGGGGTCATTTGGGGGGGGGTTGTGCCATCTGGGCATTCCATGGCCTCCAAAACTGTGATAGGCAGCATTTCCCTGGAACTTGTGGCAAAATATAAAATATTCCATGGACTCAACATGCCTCTCAACAAATATATTAGGGTGTCTACTTTCCAAAATGGGGTTATTTGGGGGGGGGTTGTGCCATCTTGGCATCTCATGGCCTTCGAAACTATGATAGGTAGTGAGGAGTGAAATCAAAAACTTACGCCCTTAGAAATCCTGAAGGCGGTGTTTGGTTTACGGGGTCCTAAACGCGGCTAGGCTCCCAAAAAGTCCCACACATGTGGTATCCCCATACTCAGGAGAAGCAGCAGAAAGTATTGTGGTTTGTAATTCCACATATGCCCATGGCATGTTTGAGCAATATATCATTTAGTGACAACTTTGTGCAAAAAAAGTTTGTCATTTCCCCGCAACTTGTGGCAAAAAATAAAATATTCCATGGACTCAACATGCCCCTCAGCAAATATCTTGGGGTGTCTACTTTCCAAAATGGGGTTATTTGGGGGGGGGGTTGTGCCATCTGGGCATTTTATGGCTTTCAAAACTGTGATGGGTAGTGAGGAGGGAAATCAAAAATGTACGCCCTTAGAAATCCTGAAGGCGGTGCTTGGTTTTCGGGGCCCCGTACGCGGCTAGGCTCCCAAAAAGTCCCACACATGTGGTATCCCCATACTCAGGAGAAGCAGCAGAATGTATTTTGGGGTGTAATTCCACATATACCCATGGCATGTGTGAGCAATATATCATTTAGTGACAACTTTGTGCAAAAAAGTTTGTCATATTCCCGCAAATTGTGGCAAAATATAAAATATTCCATGGACTCAACATGCCTCTCAGCAAATAGCTTGGGGTGTCTACTTTCCAAAATGGGGTCATTTGGGGGGATTTTGTGCCATCTTGGCATTTTATGGCCTCCAAAACTGTGATAGGTAGTGAGGAGTGAAATCAAAAATTTACGCCCTTAGAAATCCTGAAGGCGGTGCTTGGTTTTCGGGGCCCCGTACGCGGCTAGGCTCCCAAAAAGTCCCACACATGTGGTATCCCCATACTCAGGAGAAGCAGCAGAATGTATTTTGGGGTGTAATTCCACATATGCCCATGACATGTTTGAGCAATATATCATTTAGTGACAACTTTGTGCAAAAAAAAGTTTGTCATTTCCCCGCAACTTGTGGCAAAAAATAAAATATTCCATGGACTCAACATGCCTCTCAGCAAATATCTTGGGGTGTCTACTTTCCAAAATGGGGTTATTTGGGGGGGGTTGTGCCATCCTGGCATTTTATGGCTTTCAAAACTGTGATGAGTAGTGAGGAGGGAAATCAAAAATGTACGCCCTTAGAAATCCTGAAGGCGGTGCTTGGTTTTTGGGGCCCCGTACGCGACTAGGCTCCCAAAAAGTCCCACACATGTAGTATCCTCATACTCAGGAGAAGCAGCTAAATGTATTTGGGGTGCAATTCCACATATAACCATGGCATGTGTGAGCAATATATCATTTAGTGACAACTTTTTGTAAAAAAAATTTTTGTCATTATTCAATCACTTGGGACAAAAAAAATATTCAAAGGGCTCAACATGCCTCTCATCAATTGCCTTGGGGTATCTACTTTCCAAAATGGGGTCATTTGGGGGGGTTGTACTGCCCTGCCATTTTAGCACCTCAAGAAATGAGATAGGCAGTCATAAACTAAAAGCCGTGTAAATTCCAGAAAATGTACCCTAGCTTGTAGATGCTATAACTTTTGCGCAAACCAATAAATATATGCTTGTTTACTTTTTTTACCAAAGACATATGGCTGATTACATTTTGGCCTAAATGTATGATTAAAATTGAGTTTATTGGATTTTTCTTATAACAAAAAGAAGAAAAATAAAAATCGCAGAAGCAATCAAATACCATCAAAAGAAAGCTCTATTTGTGGGAAAAAAAGGACACAAATTTTGTTTGGGTACAACATTGCATGACCGCGCAATTACCAGTTAAATCAGTGCAGTGACAAATTGTAAAAAGTCTTTAGGCAGCCAATTGGTTTGGGGCTTAAGTGGTTAAAACAATCTACTGAGCTGGCCAGAACCACCTCTGGAGGGAGTCAATTCCAGATTTTCACAGCTCTTACTGTGAAGAAACCTTTTGTATTTTTAGATGAAATCTCTTTTCCTCTAGACGTAAAGAGTGCCCCCTTGTCCTCAGTGTTGACCGTAAAGTGAATAACTCAACACCAAGTTCACTATATGGACCCCTTATATATTTATACATGGTGAACATATCCCCCTTAATCTCCACTTCTCAAGAGAGAATAAATTCAGTTCCTCTAATCTTTCCTCATAGCTGAGCTCCTCCAGGCCTCTTATCAGTTTGGTTGCCCTTCTCTGTACTTTCTCCAGTTTCACAGATATCCCTTTTGAGAACTGGTGCCCAAAACTGAACTGCATATTCCAGATGAGTTCTTATTAATGATTTGAACAGGGGCAAAATGATAACTCTCTCTCTCTCTCTCTCTCTCTGGAGTCCATACCTCTCTTAATGCAAGAAAGGACCTTCCTTGCTTTAGAAACCACAGCTTGGCATTCCATGTTATTATTGAGCTTATGATCTACCTAAACCCCCAAATCCTTCTCCACCATTGATTCCCCCAGTTGTTCTCCCCTTAGTATGTATGATACATGCATATTTTTAGCCCCCAAGTGCATAACTTTACATTTATCAACATTAAACCTCATCTGCCATTTAGTCTCCCAATTAATGCGTTGAGGTCGGCTTGTAAATTGGAGACATCCTGGAAGGACGTTGTTCTACTGCATAGCTTAGTGTCATCTGCAAAGACAGAAATGTTAATTTTAATCCCAGACCCAATATCATTTATAAAGCTATTAAAAAGTATGGGTTCCAGCACTGAACCTTGGAGTACACCACTGAAAACCTTAGACCATTCAGAGTAAGAATCATTAACCACTACTAATTCTGTCTTTTAGCCAGTTTTCTATCCATTTACAAACTGATATTTCCAAGCCTGTAGACTTTACCTTACACATGTGTGGCCATGTGTGGGGAACTGTGTCAAACGCTTTTGCAAAATCCAAGTATACCACATCCACTCCCACCCCTCTATCAAAGGTTTTACTTACCTCCTCATAAAAAGAAATCAGGTTTGTTTGGCAACTTCTGTCTTCCATGAATCCATGCTGTCTGTTGCTTAAATATTTTTTTCCAGCAAGAACTAGTCTATGTGGTCTTTTATTAAACTCTCCAGTATCTTCCCGACTATAGAAGTTAAACTAACAGGTCTGTAATAACTTGGTATGGTTTTGTTCCTTTTTTAAATAAAAATATAGGCACCGCATTGGCCCTACGCCAATCCAGTGGTACTATTCCCGTCATTAATGAGTCCCTAAAAATTAGATACAATGGCTCTGAAATTACAGAGCTCAATTCTTTTAGGATCCGTGGGTGGATGCCACCTGTTCCAGGTGCCTTATCCACCTTTATTCTGTCTAAATATTTCTGGGCCATAACCCTTTTGAGCCATTGTGGATCATTTGGGACTGTGTCACTACCACTCCCATTATGGACATGAGTTCCCCCATGCTACTTTGTATACACAGAGCTGAAGAAAGTATTTAGTAAATTTGCCTTCTCTTTGTCCCCAGTCACCCACTCTAGATTATTTTGTAAAGTACCTACATTCTCAGACCTGCGTTCTTGAAGTTAAGTGTTTTTATCTTTCCCGTATGTGTTTTCTGCTTACAGCTAACATCAATCATGTTATGGTCATTGCTACCAAGATGTTCCTTTATATGAATATTAGTAATAAGCTCTGCATGGTTTGAGATAAGGTAAGTGTCCGATTATTAAAAGTCAGCAGCTCCAGTATTTGTAGCTGCTGACTTTTATTTTTTATTTTTTTGTCAGAACTCTCAGGAGTGGAAAGTTAGAACGTTCTTTTCCCAAGTGTTTAAAGAACTTCCTTTGTTTAGCTGGTGGAATAGAAGGGTCTTCCAACTCATCTCCTTCTAATTTAACTCGCTGTCCGAAGATCCCGGAGAAGCATCGTAGGGCTGGGATGGGCCTGGATTCTCCTGGGCCTCGTCAGCCAGGGAGCCAGATAGTGTGGTGGACTGGCTCCGCGTGTGGGTTGTACCCCACTCTTTTAGGGACTGTTGGACCACATGCTTGACAAGAGACTCCATTTGTTGGTTTTCTGTATCTTTTTCTCCAACCGCCTGGGCCAAACATGGGTCAAGCAGTGACTTGCCTTCCGAAACTCGTGTTTCACATCCCCAGCAGGCTCTGCGATCAGAATGGCTGTCATGGCACTGGTGTGGTGATTGGAGGAGGAATGGGAACATCTTCTATGATTGGAGGAGGAATGGGAACATCTCCTCTGCTGTTGGATCCTAGACGGAGAATCACATCGGGACCTGGATGATGAGTGGTGATGCTGTGGCCTGGCAAGGTCTCTGTCACCCTGAACCATGATTTGGCAGTCTGACCTGGAAGTGCTGAAGAGGATAAAAAATGGGGGGGGGGGGCGAGATCTGGTGTCAAATGCATTTTCAACCAACGGAAAAGAATCTCAGCCCCACCCCTCATCTGCACATACCTTGTGTGTGAGGGCTGGCTGCACGAAGGCGGTGACCTGTCCATGACTGCTGGACAGAACGCCAAACAAAGGAAGGAAACGCACTGGATTGAGGCAAAATGCAGATACCTCTTAGAACCAACTATAGAGCTAATTAAAACAAAAAGGAACATGTAACCAAAAGGAACAAAATCTCGAAATGTTTATTTATTTATTTTTTTAATATATATATATATATATATATATATATATATATATATATATATTTATTGCAGAGCCTGCATATCTATCTATCTATCTATCTATCTATATATATATATATATATATATATATATATATATATATATATATATATATATATATAGATGTACATCTATATATATATATATATATATATATATATATATATATATGTTATTTCTTCTTAAATATCTTTTTTTATATATTTTTTTGTAAATATTTCCCCTTTAAGACACTGCCACCCCCACAGGGGCTTACCTTGTCCTGTGTTTTTGGGGAGGCTGCTGCTCACTGCCTGTAGGTATCCCCACTATGCAGAGACTGACAGCTCCTTAAATTCTCCGCCCGGATGACGTCACCATCGTCCCCTTAGGCCTGCGCAGTATAGAGCCACCGGACAGCGCCTGTGCGACCGCCGGGTGCTCCGCCGCTCTGCGCATGCACAAGCCAAGCCTCGATATCATTGAGGCCTCACGCATGCGCAGAACATAGCGGTGGCCACAACCTGGAGGTGCTGCTGCGTTCTGGAATGCAGAAGCACTCCAGACGCCATGAGAAGATTCTTCACAAGGATAAGAAAAAAACTAGCAAGGAGGAAGGCCTGTGGACAAGACACAACACAAAAAGATATAAACGGCTGCCATGGAGAAAGGAAAAAACAGCAGACCTTGCCAGCCGAGCTTGACAAACGTCCATTCTAGGCATACAAAGGCAGCCTCCCCTCCACCACTGGGGCATCTTGCACCTGAAAAACAGCCACTCGCCACCCATGGCTGGGCTCTGGGCTTGCACAGCAGGTATGCCGTAATCTGGAAAAATATCCCGACTAGACGCCAAGTAGGAACAAATGAAATGTAGGTCCATTGGAGGAGGACAAAAAAGGAACATAGTATCTAGTGGTGAGTTCAAATTTATGGGTATAGGGTCCTTTAGTATTGGAGAGGAGGCGGGGTTAACCCACACGTAGGCTGCCATGGAGTCTGTCAGGAAGGTCCAGTTACCGATATAACACTTTGAAACAAAATATCTGCTGTCTGTTACTGAGAAGGTTGATATTAATATTGTAGCACTGCAGGAGATTTTGTTCACGTTGATGATATTGATAACACTTACTGATAACGGATACAGTGCCTTGAAAAATGTATTCATACCCCTTTAAATACACATTTTGTCATGTTACAACCAAAAACATAAATGTATTTTATTGGAATTTTTATGATTAAGCATCTATATTGATGTGAAACGCGTTAGCCTGTCTGTACCTTTCATCACCATGATGTAAGAGATTTTGGATCTTCTACACTGTTTTGCCACAAATAAAAGGTGTTATTTGGAGTGCGGTCATTCAGCTGTTTTCTTCAATTTTCTACACCATTGCAGAGCCTGCACCTGAAGTTGTGAGTGGGGAGGGCGGGTATTAGAGACACCAACATACTTGGAGTGGCATCTTTACCTCATAATAGTTGGCCTGTGGATAAATTCTCCCACCTGAACTGTGGATCTCTGCAGCTCCTCCAGAGTTACCGTGCACCTCTAGGCTGCTTCTCTGATATATGCTCTTCTTGCCTGTCACTTTAGGTGGACGGCCATGTCTTGGTAGGTTTGCAGTTGTGCCATATGCTTTTCACCATTTTCAGATGATGGATTGAACAGTGCACCGTGAGATGTTTAAAGGTTGAGAAATTTTTTTATAACCTAACCCTGCTTTAAACTTCATAACTTTATCCCTGAACTGTCTGGTGTGTTCCTTAGCCTTCATGATGCTGTTTGTTTACTAAGGCTCTCTAACAAACATCTGAGGGCCTCACAGAACAGCTGTATTTATATTGAGATTAAATTACACACAGGTGGACTTAATTTACTAATTAGGTGACTTCTGGAGGCAATTGGTTCCACTAGATTTTAGTTAGGAGTATCAGAGTAAAAGGGACTGAATACAAATGCACGCCACACTTTTTACCTATGTATTTGTAAAACATTTTGGGAAACACAGCGCGGATCTCCCCTCTTCTTCCTGATCAGCTATACCACCAGCTCCCCGGGACGATCTCCCCCACAGGCAACAATGGTGAGTCCTCTTCCCCTAACTCACCCTCCACAGCCAGCCCTTCCAAAACAAGACTTAGAACGGAGGGACAAGAGCACAATCAGGACAGCACAGCCTCCTGCCTATTTTCTCTCCCTTCTCCTCAGCAATCATCACTGCTGGACTTGTTCCCTGCATCAGACCAACCCCTGTCAGAACAGACAATGAAGAACATGCTCCTGTCCTTAAAGCAGACTCTGTACACTGACTTATCCATAGCTGTATCTTCATTGTCTGTGTCTGTACAACAGCATGACCAGAGTATTAACACTTTAGAAACCAGAGTGGATGAGCTGTACACTGCTCACAATTAAATGGTGGATGCAGTCACAGACCTTGAAGATAAAATCCAACTAATCCGGCTCAGATTTGCAGACCTGGAGGACCGCTCTCGCAGGAACAACATCAAATTCCGCAATATACCGGAATCAGTCCAACCATCTGACCTGACAAAGTTTCTATAGTCCTTCATGCAAACACTAATCCCTGATCTGACTAATCATGATCTGGAGATTGACAGAGCACATTGACTCCCTAAACCTCCCCATCTGCCACAATGTGCACCCAGGGATGTTCTAGCTCGCATCCATTTTTTCACGGTCCAGGACCGCATTATCTATGCAGCAAAACGCATGGCTAAACTTCCTGAACCCTTTTCCTCCATCAATCTCTATGCTGACCTCTCCAAAGCGACAATGGAAAATTGCAGGCAGCTTGCAACAATCAATAAAGTAACCACAAAATCCACTACAAATGGGAATTCCCCACCAAACTACTCATCACTCATCAAAGCAAGACCCATGCCATGAGAACCCTTTCTTCAGGCCTCCAACTCCTGAAATATTGGCACATTATTCCAGGGGACACCCTAGATTCCACTGATCAGACCACCGCTCACATAGAAACTGGAGGAGCCTACCAACAAGCCTGAACTTTTCTCCAAGACCCTGTCTCTCATAAGCCAAAAAATGCTGGGTACCTGCAGTACCACTCATTCATAACCCCTTGCCTGGACTTTTGTTTGTAGACTCACCCGAACCGAGGTAGTCTACCTGCCCTCATACAGGTATCTTTTCTGCAGTAGTTACTGCCCATTGAGCTCCAAAGCTCCCTCCTTTGGACCTTTTACTTTTTACTCACCTTCTACCCCACCCTAGTACCAGCTACACATCGGATATTGTTTTCCTACTGACTCACGTACATCCGTAGACACTCTTGCACAGTGCTACCCACCTTGACATGGCTTTCAAAATTATTTCAATAAATAAGAGGGGCCTGAACACCCCCCAGAAGAGATCAGCACTTCTCAAAGAAGCCAAGGCACAAAAAGCAGATATTGTTTTAGTGCAGGAAACACACTTTGCCACCGCCAAAACCCCCCAGTTCAAACTAAAGAACTATAGCCAGATCTTTCTAGCCTCAAGCCCCCCCAAAAAAATGGAGTCAAGACTGCCATTCAGGACTCCTTACACTTCAACCTACATCAAACCCTTGCAGATCCACAAGGTCGCTATTTGATACCGATTTGTGACATCAACCGAATCCCATACACCTTAGTCAACGTTTATGGCCCAAATAAACAGCAAATTTGTTTCTGCAAACATCTATACAAAAAAGTAACCAATATCAAAAGAGGCAAAGTTATAATAGGAGGTGACTTTAATATAATTGGAGACTCTGACATGGATACCAAATCAACCTCCCGCCACCTATGATCTACTCTGAACCCATTTCTCCAAGCAAATGGACTATACAACATCTGGAGTTTTCACCACAGCTCTGAATGGGATTTCTCCTACTTCTCACCATCTCAATTGTCCTACTCTTGCATCGATTTTTTTCTAGTAGATAAACAGACACTTCAAGACATCACAGACTCAACAATTGGAAACATTGCGTGGTCAGACCACGCAGCTGTCACCATCAATATGGTAGAGCGGATAATGGGCCCATCTCGCATCTGGAGACTCAATACCTCTCTTCTAATGGATCAGGGTACTATCCAAAATGTTGATGATGAACACCGTTCATTCTTTGAACTCAATGATCAGCCAGACATTGTTCTTTGGTCTACATACAAAGTGTACATGCAGGGCATTGTTATCAAATTGTATAGTAATATTAAAAAGCAGAGGGCGCAGCAAATCCCATCCCATAATAATGCTAATAAGCTTCTCACTCACAGATCAAAAAATTGTTCCATACTGCTTTACAACTTTGAAACCAGCCTTAAACTTAAAAAAGAAAATTTCTATGCACTAGGGAAAAAAGCCAATGCCTTACTTGCCCGCCAAGTCAAAACCCAAAGAACTAAAAGTAAAATCGCAGCCTTACACCACCCTACCACAAAACAATTTCTAAGCAACCCTCAGGGTATTGCCAATGCCTTTGGTGATTATTACGCATCCCTCTATAATCTAGTTATGGACCCCACTATTCTACAGCCCACAGACCCCCTCATCCAGGAATTCCTGTCACCGGTAATCTCCCATCTGTTACCTCGGATCAGCTGCAGCAGCTGTTACAACCCTTTAAAGAGGAGTGATCACCACTCAAGGAAAAAGTTCAAACAGACCAAAGTAAATCCTTTTCTTGATTCAGAGGCTGTAGGTGCTGGCTATTGCTAGTACCAATATATAGGAATAATTTCTGGACATCCACACTCGTAGATTAGCCTTCTTTTATTAAAAAGATGCACATCAATTACAGGGTAACAGCAGACAGGAATAGAGCTGACGTTTCCCACTAACGTTAGTGCTTACTCATAGCTCATGAGTAAGCACTAACGTTAGAGCAAAACATCAGCTCTATTCCTGTCTGCTGTTACCCTGTAATTGATGTGCATCTTCTTAATAAAACAAGGCTAATCTACGAGTGCACTAAAAAACAAAAAAACATGCGCTTACTCACAATTGCAAGCAGCTAACAACGCAAATAGAAATTTTGCTAATAAACCATATATATAAAACAATTTATTTAAAGAGAAACACTTACATTTCAGACGTATAAAAAAGCGCTTGTGTATAAAAATGGCGGCAGTGGAGTCCTCCCAACGCGTTTCGTCACACAGGACAGACGAAGTCCTGTGTGACGAAACGCGTGTAAGTGTTTCTCTTTAAATAAATTTACGTTTTTTACGGAATTACACTATATGGCCCCTTCTTCATTCTATGTGGGTTATGTCCGAGGACGTTTTGACTTCTATATGGAGAAGATATCCCTGTGAAAGTACCACTAGGATTCCATCTTCAGTTCGCCTTTGGGACTCCCCTGGTATTGCCAGTTGGCAATTCAAGCCTGTTTGACTCACACAGTATATGCTCTGTGGGTCCCAACTTTCTGGTAAGCCTCCATTCACTCGGGTGGTGGTATTCACACAATTTTATGTTTATACACACTGGATCCCCTTGAAGGCCTCCAAGATTGCATATGTGTTTCAAAGTGCCGTCAAGTTTGTTTGACCCATATGGTATACATCAACTTTGGGTCCATTATCTCTGGAACACCTCCATCCACTTTTGGGACATTACTGCCACTAATTCAGTTGTTTTTGTCACGTGGTGATCACAACGGTTCATACAAAGATGGACTTTCAATTAATTAATTAATTATCTAATATGGACATGTATCAAATGTTTAAAGATATTTGTTAACATCATATTTCTATTTCACAATTTTTCATTTTAGCATCACTTTAGCGCTAACTTGTTTTATATATATAATCTACGAGTGCGGCTGTCCAGAAATTATTCCTATATATTGTTACAACCCTTTACAGGGGATGAAATTCTTGACACAGTCAGATCTCTCCCCTGCAACAAATCCCCAGGTGAAGATGGATTCATCAATGAGTATTACAAACAATTTGCCAACATTCTTTCTCCCCATATTACCAATCTCTTCAATTCTGCTGCCTCCTCTGGTTCCTTCCCACTGGATTTGCTACGCTTTATCATCACAACCATACCTTAACCAGATAAAGACCCCACCTCCACAAGCAACTACAGACCTATATCTCTTCTTTACACTGGCGTCAGTGTAAAGAGACTAGCCGACTAGCCAAAGCAAATTTGCATCCAGACTAATCCCCTACCTACCAACTCTGATCCAGTCAGACCAAGCTGGTTTCATACCTGACAGACAAGCTCCAGATGCAACAAGAAGAATTATTGACTTAATCCACCGAGCCACCCAGTCAAAAGTACCTTCTCTGCTCCTATCCCTAGATGCAGAGAAGGCATTTGACAAGGTGCATTGGGGATCCCTGAATGCGGTGCTCTCCAAATTTGGTATCATAGGCTGGTTTCAGGCAGCAATACTCTCTCTTTACTCCAACCCCTGCGCTAGAGTCCTAACTGAAGGTATACTATCCAAACCCTTTGGGATCTCCAATGGCACACACCAAGGCTGTCCTCTCTCCCCAATCATATTTGCTCTCCTAATTGAACCCATAACATCCAAAATTAGGATTGACCAACAAATTTCGTGAATTTCCTGTAATGGTACAGATTATAAAATCAGTCTGTTCGCAGACTCCAACCCAAACCAATCATTACAAGCGATCCAAGAAATTCTCTACTAGTTCAGCTCAGTATCTTTCTACAAACTCAACACCAACAAATCCTTAATCCTTCCAAGGAACCTCTCTGAACAAGATGAATCACCACTAAAACAGAAGCTTCCCTTCACCGGGGCTACTCAAGCTATTCCTTACTTAGGAACTAAACTATTGCCATACCCACACCAGCTATATGACTTAAACTACAGAACTCCAAAAACAACTTCCCCAAATACTCAACCAAATGAGAGTTGCTGGCCTCTATATACTGGAAAGAATAGCCTCATTCAAAATGATAAACCTACCCAAACTCATAATATTTGTTTTGCACAGTAAAATTACCAGTTCCTCTGACCTTCTTCACCTCGGTGCAAGGACAACTCACAAAATTCATATGGAACAAGAAACCTCCTAGGTGCGCTAACCATATTTTAACAAGACACCATAACCAAGGCAGAGTAGGGCTTCCCCACATCTGCACCTATTACTATTCCACTTTCCTGGACCAACTATACTACTGGTGGCACCCCTCAACCAACGACATTTGGTCGGGTATAGAATCCTCACACCACACAACTAATCCACCATTGGACACTCTTCTTTTCACTACTGTGGGGTCCCCACTATCTACATCACCTTTCTCCCTGCCAGTGAAAGCATCACTTCTGGCCTGGAAGAAGGTTACATATGGCACACCCTCTAATCAACCCACACATTCCTACTCCATCCCTCTTAGAGCAGTAATGGGCCAAATCCAAGATCTCAGAATCCAGCATTTTCACACTTATGGATTTAACGCCCTACTAGACCTCACATCACAAAAGACACTAAAAATGTTCAAGGACCTCCAAAACGAATACCATCTCCCAGAATCTGAAGCATACACAAATATAAGAATCAAGCACTTCCTTAAAACCTCTAAACTCTTGTCGTCAGCCTCCATCCCTGAAACACTCCACAGATTTTACTCTCAACCCACATACCCTAAACATGGCATATCCACAATATATACAGTTCTAGTGGGCCAATGTCCCCTCACCCAAATTGACACCCTTTCAAAATGGAAAACAGAACTAAACCTCATTGCACCCCCTCCCATGTGGCAGAAAGCCTTCAAATACACCTACACGACATCCAGTTGCTCCAATCATTGGGAAACTTATCAAAAAACCCTACACAGATGATATCTAACACCCTATAGACTGTCCAAAATATATGCTAACTCACCCTTTACTTGTTGGAGGACCTGTGGCAGTATAGGCACAATTGTACACCTCCTGGTTTTGCAGGTCCCTCAGCTCCTTTTAGAGACAAGTCTTCTCTCCAATCTCCTCCATATCACAAAGCCCTACAGAACCCTCCCCATCACCCAGCTTTAATCCATTTGGGAATAGAAAAATTCCCTCCCAGATTCAGAGACATAATCATACTCCTTTTACTGGCAGCAAAAGTGAACATTACCAGACAGTGGAGAACTACTGAACCTCCTTCTCTAAAGTCAACACTAGCGGATTTTAACTACAAGTGTGAAATGGAAAAACCAGGAGCCAGGAAAAAACAGCCATGGACAAATTTCTCTACAAGTGGTCATCTTGACTGTCACACCCCAGTTGTACTGTACAAGTTTAATGACCTATGTTGACTGTTAAAATGTACTCTCCTGAGAAATTTGCTGGTACCTTCCACTTTCCCCCCTTCTTCCTTTCCCTCCCCAAACCCCCTCTTATCCTCCCCCCTCTTCCTCTGGAGCCTCTTCACCGTTACCTCCAGATGAAGATACACCTATATGTACAGAATATGTGTTGAATTACTTATTATACCAATGTTATAAGTTGTCTTCTATATTACCCATGTTATGCTCCAGTTGGAACATCAGTCAAGTTTTCACATCTAACGCAATATGTGTACTTCAAAACCCAATAAAGAATATTGAAAATAATGTATAGTGTAACTGCATAGTGATAAAGATGACCAAATGGAAATACATAATTTGTATTGATCCCAGTCTGTACTTCCAATAAGATTCAATTACAGATACAACATCTAGCAGATTGGATAAATATATCAGGAAATAAACTTACTTTTTGTCTTAGTCCATACTTTCCAAATATATTTCTATTTAGTTTCATATTGTTCAAAGCATGAGCCAGTGCATATACCGCGGTGTAGATGAAATACAATTCTGTTTCATGCCTTTCAGTGAATCTATATGCAATCCATTCTGTCCCAGTGCAGGTGACATTAGGAAGAAAACCAAATGATCGGAATATCTTATTTTTTCTTTCATTAGGAGAAAGACAGTTAAACATTGAGAGCCAAATATCTTCCAGCAATGGATCAGCTGGGCGTTTGGATGGATGCACATTCTCTATATAAACATCCAATCCAGGTATGTAGTTGAAAGGATAGATAGGTAATAAGCTACAGTTACATGCGTCCCTTAGACTGACCTCTGGATATGAACGAATATTCCATGACTGATTAAGAATTAATGTGATATTCTCTCTGAGAGTGTTTGATTCCATGCAAAAGACAATATATTCAAATAAAAAATGGCCACATACTACAACAACATTAGTAGTTGCCTTCTCAATAGCCATCATTTTCTGTCTGTTAATTTCCACATTGTTGGTCAAGTATATGACAAATTCTATACAGATCCCATGTCTGGTCATATCTTTTCTCAGCTCCTGAAGTTCTGTTTCTCCGGTGCCATCATCTGATGTAATAATTCCAACCCAATTCCATTCAAAAAGTTTTAGGGCCCGAATAACCATCTCGTACCAAACCCGGCTACTAGGAGCGGTGCGGTAAAAATTTGGGAACTTTTCCCTGTCGCTCAGGAGAGGATCACTAACTCGATGGCTGATCTGAAGAGATACAATGTAGGAAAGATAGTAGTTCTTACATTCAGCTGGACTTGTTCCCTAATGTATAAGATGTTTCATAGCTTATCCAAGTCATTTTTATAGTTCTGAAAAAGTGACTTGAATGAGCTACGAATCGTATTCAACAACACAAAGCAAGCAAGTTCAGATGAGTGTGACAAACAACAACTAGCTATCTGATAACTTGGATAGAAAACAATATTCACAGACATCTTGGAATGAGCAAATCTACTTCTGATGTGTGTGTGTGGGGGGGGGGGCTCCAAACCTAGCAGTAAATCCACAAGGAATGCAGGTGCAGCACTCAGAACAGGAGAACCACCACTGAGTAATAAGTAGAATCCACAGATGGGTGCTCTGGCTCCGATGTCCTCCAACCAACATGAATGTTCCACAATCAAGTAAAGAAGCTGGCAACTCCAAATCCATTTGGAACATTTATTGGTTACATGACAAAAGAGTACAGAATGGGGCTAACGTATTTCAGCAGGTAGCCTTGATCACAGCACAATCTCTTCGAAGTCTAGGAAGACAAACCTCAATACAAATTCTGGTCCAAAATTCAAAATCAAGGCTAATAGGCAAGCGACTGTCACAAAAAAGGCATAGAAAGCAGGCAACTGCAATGGGAGCATTTACCAATGCTAAAAAACATAGTTACATAGTTAGTCAGGTTGAAAAAAGTTACAAGTCCATCTAGTTCAACCAAAAAAAAAAAAGAAAATAATTCAATCCCATATACATAATCCTTCATTCACAGTTGATCCAGAGGAAGGAAAAAAAACAGCAAAGGGGGGCGTGGCCTGGACGGAGATGGCAGCATAACTTGATAGCTCCTGCGATCCAGAGACCAAAACCTGCCAAGTGGGGAGCCTACACCACCGAACCACCATGAACAGATCCACCCTGAGCTCCTCTACATCCCATGCAGCCATTGATTCCAGCACACAGCTGAGCAGAAACATCCCGGACCTGTTCTGGACTCAGTGTATGTCTGCACATGCAGCATCACAGGCCCAGACCTCGAGCTCGCCTAGCTCCGAATCTTGCACGCTGATGACGGGAGAAACTACTCCCAGCGCTCTGAGAGCCCAACCTCCCAGCCTGTTCGATCTGGAGAAAGTGGCATCTGACATTAAAAACACAGTCACAGCCGCAATCGCCGACCTCAGATCCGACATCCAGGCAGTAGCACACTGTATTAGCGATGTTGAGCAGACGACCCAGACGCATGCCGCCGCCATTAGTCAGGTACAAAGCACCTACGACTCCCAGCTTTCCAAACTCTTTGACCTCCACAGACATGTTGAAGACCTCTATGACCGAGGCTGGAGGCACAACATCAGAGTGCGGGGGGTGTCTGGGAGTATTGACCCGGGAACCCTGCAACAGACAATATGTACAATTTTTAATGATTTACTCGACCGCCCTGCTGGTTCTCCTATCGAGATGGAAAGGGCCCACTGTGCCCTGCGCCCCCAACCCCATGATAATGAGCCACCTAGAGATGTGATATGTGGTATTGTCAACTTTCCACTCAAAGAGGAAATTCTCCATAAAGCAAGGGAAAGGGGCCAAATCCTCCATAATGGCACTGAAATTAAACTCTTCCAGGACTTGTCCCAGATAATGCTACAAAACAGGAGAACCTGCGCCCCCCTATTGGAAGCACTTCGCACTCAGAAAATACAATACCAATACCACTGGAAGTTTTCCTTCGGCTTATCAGCATCTGCTAGGGGCCGCTCTGCACTACTCCGTACACCGGAAGACCTACAGGCGTTCTGTGAACAACTTGATCTCTCACGCATTGAACTTCCGGATTGGTACGCATTCGAATACCCTTCAGAACTATGGCTCCAGTTTCCCTCAACCCATCGCCAAAGGCCCAACGCCAAAGATCTCGCAGGCATAGAGCAGACCCGGCTTCACTGAGCCCCCGCTCATCACGTCGTGACCTCTATCAGCGCAGCCCGGGCTCTCCATCCTCACCTACCATGAGAAGAGACCGCCCGGAAGTCTAAAGAGTTACACCTTGATTCGGCCATGGACCACCACTTGCATGTAAGTGCCTTTGCAACTAGCTCTTTCCCTATCTTCTACTTATGCACAACCCTTCTTTTTTTCTTTTTGCCTTTTGCTTCTACTGGTTATCCCACCAGACTTTCACCCTCCCCTGCTTCACTCACTGACTCTGGCTGCAGATAAAGTGAACCACTGACAGTACGGAGACAGAGGAAAATCCCCCGAGGAGCAGCTACACCTGCCTCTCCCGCCCAGACTTGGTTTCAACCCTCCATAAACTGCACCATGGGGCCGTCAGCACACCCAGTGAACAAATCTACTGTTGGATGACCCACCCGTGAGAGGTAACATTCTCCCTTCCCCCTTACCCTTTTCCCTTCTTCTCCCCTCTCCCCCTCACTCCCCCCATCCCTTCCTTCCCCACCTCCCCGCTCCTTTGTCCCCCCATTTTTTCATTATAATAGTTGATACTGAATCCTCAGCTTATTCTGATTGTTTAAAAACTGACACAATAACCAGATAATGCGAAGGTGGTATATGGCTGAATCTAACTAAATGTTAAATTGATGTTTACTTTGCTGTGGTTACCAAGTTACTAAACGCATTCTTCTTCATAGGCTCCCCACTATCTTCCCTCATACTAAATCCCATCATGTTCTTATCTTCGATCCCCATTTGATAGACATCCCATGGTTCCCGTCCTTTCTTTTGTCCCCACACAGCGGTCCTTTTTGGACTCTTGCTGACACCCCAGAATCTCCCTCTATAGGTGTAATAGCTAGTCTATTACCACCTCTGGTATCCCCCTATTCCTGGTATTTCCCCCCTCTTCTTTTTCTCTGTTTTCTTTCTCTCTTTCTCCTCCCTTTTTCTTTTTATCTTTTTCTCCTCTGCCTCTGTCCTCCCCTTTCCATTCACCCTTCCTCTTTCCCCTCTTGTGGGGATCTGCCCTCCCTGCCAGTAGGCTACTCATCCCATCTTCTGGTCACCCTCATAATCAAACTCTAATAACATAGTTACATAGTTAGTCAGGTTGAAAAAAGACACAAGTCCATCCAGTTCAACCTTAAAAACAATAAATAAAAAAATAACTAAAAAAATTGTACAATCCAATATACCCAATTTTATACCCTCAGTTTATCCAGAGGAAGGCAAAAAAACCCAGCAGAGCATGCTCCAATTTGCTACAGCAGGGGAAAAAATTAATTCCTGATCCCCCAAGAGGCAATCAGATTTTCCCTTAATTCTAGTTCACCCTCCCCCCTCAGTCCTAGTTTAAATACTCCTCCAGCCTTCCCATAAACCTCACCCCCAGCACAGCAGACCCCCTTTCATTCAAGTGCAAACCGTCTTTAGCATATAGGTTGCACCCCAATGAAAAGTCAGCCAAGTGCTCTAGAAACCCAAATCCCTCCTTCCTACACCAGGTCTTTAGCCATGCATTCAGCTCTCTAATCACCCCCTGTCTTTCCTGTGTTGCGCATGGCACAGGTAATATTTCAGGGAATATCACCTTGGAGGTCCTTCCCTTCAACTTGCAGCCTAGTTCTTTAAATTTATTCTTAAGGAGCCTCCACCTTCCATGTATACTGTCATTGGTTCCAACGTGGACCAAGACAGCTGGGTCATGCCCAGCCCCTCCCAGTAATTTATCCACCCTGTCCACCACATGCCGAACCCTAGCACCTGGGAGACAGCAAACCATTCGGTTGAGGCGATCCTGGCGACAAATTATTCTATCAGTCCTTCTGATTAGAGAATCCCCTATAACCACCAACTGTCTAGGCCTACCTGCACTCCCCTCACCACCTCTACTAGATGGGCTGCTCTCCCGGCTGTTAGGGGTAGCAGTGACATCTAGGGGTGCCACCTCTGTGTTTGCCACCTCCACATCTTCATCCAACTTGGCAAATTTGTTTTGATGCACAAATACAGGACTGGCCTTCCTTTTCTGTGAGCCCCTTCCACTCCCTCTAACTACATTAACCCATCTTCCTATCTGATAATCCTGACTTGCCCCTCCACCCTCCACATCGACCCTACTCACCACCTGCTCAGCGAGCAGAGGACCCCTTTCAAGGTTGTCCTTTCCACCCAGTGTTGCAATTTGCTCCTCCAGATCTCTAATGCGAGCTTCCAGAAGGGCAACCTGCTCACATCTGTCACACCGGTATCCATCCTGGAGCTGTTGCCCCAATTTTGCACACATGTGGCACACTGTGCACTGAGCAAAACCTTCAACCCCGCTAGCACTCATTTCCCAGTTACAATACAGTTACTTAAAGGAAATTTAAGATGTTACTTATAGGTAACATCTGTCCTGATACAATACTCTCACATCACCATGCATAGAAAGTTACCTCCTAGGCCATCCTGATGTTAAAGTGCATATCGCTCAATGTAAAAGGTCTTAACCTACCAGAAAAAAGATCTCAAGTCATGTCATCCCTCACTAAACATAAAGCTCATTTTATTTTTCTACAGGAAACACATTTCTGCTCAAACTCAGTACCTAAACTATGTACCGTTTAAGTACAGTTCCGCTATACACACCACAAACCCTGAATCCAAGACCAAAGGAGTATCTATATTAATCTCCAAACATGCAAATTTTCACTTGTCCGACTCCCTCATCAACCCTGAAGGCAGGTATATATTCCTCAAGGGTTCATACGCTTCAAAACCAATAACATTAGCTAACATATACTGCCCTAATGATCATCGGGTTGCCTTCTTCAGGAAAATTTGCAACCTTCTAGCCTCTTTTCAGAAAGGAATAGTGCTTTTAGGTGGCGACCTTAACGTTCCTTTGAACCCTATACTGGACTCTTCCTCAGGCACCTCTACCTTAACGTACAGTGCTCTATGCCAGATTAAAATACAGTTCCAGGACCTAACCCTCCACGACACTTGGCGCACTTTGTTTCCCTCCGACAAAGACTACACCTTTTAGTCGGCCCCACATTATTATACTATTATTATACAGGATTTATATAGCGCCAACAGTTTACGTAGCACTTTACAACTTGAGGGTAGACAGTACAAATTCAATACACTTTAATACAGTAGGAATCAGAGGGCCCTGCTCCTTAGAGCTTACAATCTAAGAGGGAAGGTCAAGAGATACAAGAGGTAATAACTGTGGGTGATGTGCTGATTGAGAAGATAAATGTACATTTGTTAAGTGGGGGCCAGATAGGCTTCTCTGAAGAGATAAAGTAGGAGAAAATCGGACGGATTGGGGTAGAGCATTCCAGAGGATGGGAGAGGCTCTGGAGAAGTCCTGAAGGCGAGCATGGGATGAGGTGACAAGGGAGTTTGAGAGCAGGAGGTCTTGGGAGGAGCAAAGAGAATGATTAGGTTGGTATTTTGTGACTAGGTTAGAGATGTAGCTGGGGGCCAGGTTGTGGATGGCTTTGTAAGTTATAGTTAGTATCTTGATTTTAATTTGGTGACTGAGTGGCAGCCAATGGAGGGATTGACAGAGGGGTGTAGCAGACGCTGAGTGGTTTGTGAGGTGGATGAGCCTGGCAGCAGCGTTCATGATGGACTGAAGTGGGGATAGCCTATTTAGAGGTAAACCAATGAGGAGGGAGTTGCAGTAGTTGAGGCGGGAGATGACCAGGGAGTGGATTAGAAGCTTTGTGGTGACATTGGTTAGTAAGGGGCGTATCTTGGAGATGTTGCGGAGATTGAGGCGGCAAGTTTTGGATAGTAAAGATGTGTAAAAGTAATACCTCCTGCGCTGTCAGCGGAGACCTATTCTAAAGGGACACTGCTGCAACACCTAAAGACTGCTCCAAACAGGCAAAGAAAAATAAATAAGGGGGTGGTGGTTGCGCTGTGATGGAAGGGAAATGGAGAAAGGGAAGGGGGGCTATGCTAAAGTGCATACATAATAAATGCCAAATGACCTAAGTACATGAGTCAGATAAATCAGAAAAACAGGACTCAAGGATGCAAATATAACAGTGTAAGGGTAAATAAAATTTGTAAAAGCATTAAAGCAAAATTGTGCATAGAAAAAATGCTAACATCAAAAAAACTTTATACAGGCAAAACAGTGCACATAGTAGTGTGAATCAAAGTGAGGGGTGCATGAGCCCAGGAAACATCTGGTAAAAAACCTTTATAAAGTGTATCAGTATGCTGGCACTTTAAGCATTTTTTCTATGCACAATTTTGCTTTAATGCTTTTACAAATTTTATTTACCCTTACACTGTTATATTTGCATCCTTGAGTCCTGTTTTTCTGATTTATCTGGCTCATGTACTTAGGTCATTTGGCATTTATTATGTATGCACTTTAGCATAGCCCCCCTTCCCTTTCCCCATTTCCCTTCCATCACAGCGCAACCACCACCCCCTTATTTAAGTTTTGGATAGTGATAGAATGTGGGGTCGAAAGGTTGGTTCAGAGTCCAGGATATTGACAGAGAAATCAGGGGAAGTGGCACCTGAGGGAGGAAATATCATGAGCTCGGTTTTGGATAGGTTGAGTTTGAGGAAGTGATGTGACATCCAGGCTGATATGTCTGCTAGTAAGTTGGTAATGCGTGAGGAGACAGATGGAGAGAGCTGGGTCAGAAATATTCTAGGATTGACTATTTCCTCCTTTCTCAGACAGACTTACCCCTCCTCCAACAGTCCACCATAGAACCAATGTTCCTGTCTGACCACCACCCGATCACGGTCACCCTTTCTTTCCCTGAAACCTGCTCTAGAAGGAAAACATGGCGTTTGAACCCCTCCCTACTTAAAGATCCCATAACGATAGAACGTGTACACACCCGACTCCATCTATACTTCACAGAAAATTAGACTCCGGAGGTCTCCCTAATCTCCCTCTGGGAAGCACATAAGTGTGTGATCCGAAGTGAACTGATTGCCCTAGCAGCGAATGCCAAAAGACAACACCAAGAGAACATTAACACTCTAACTAGGACAATTAAGATCCTAGAAACATCTCATAAACTGACAAATGCACAGTACACTTTACAGGAATTATTACATACCCAAGCCCTCCTTTTAGAGGAACTGGGCAAACACACTAAAAAACGTTACATGCTTGGCCAAAGGATCTTCAACATGGCAACAAGTGCGAATGCCTTTTAGCCCGCACAGTCCAAAACTCTAAAATCTCCTCCACAATACACCACATACGTGATGCTCGGGGAACCCTTCTGGCCAAGAATGAGGACATTGCAAAAGAATTCGTAAGATTTTACTCAAAACTCTATAATTTACAATCTAGCCACGTAAACCAGACTACCACTGAAACACGTATTAAAACCATTAGAGACATCCTATCCCAGTACAGCCCAAAACCAATAACTTCCAAACAGGCACAAGACTTGGAGAGCCCTGTTTCGGCAGAAGAATTGGAGACAGCTTTCAAACAAATGAAAACTGGCAAAAGCCCTGGGCCAGACGGTTTTACCCTCCAATATTATAAATCACTTGCTGATACCCTTTCTTCTAAACTTCTTGCTACCTTCAACGCCCTCTCGGACCCCCAGATTAGACCAGACAGAATGCTAGCAGCACACATAACTGTTATACCAAAGGAAGGTAAGGATCCCTCACAAGTCGCAAGTTATAGACCTATATCACTTTTAAATGTGGACATTAAATTTTACACAAAGATTCTAGCTAATAGGCTACTCCCCCTAGTGCCTTGCCTCATCTCCCTGGACCAGGTGGGTTTTGTTCCTGGTAGGGAGGCCAGGGACAATACAATTCATACATTGAACCTTCACCACTGTCTTACAACTTCCAAATCACAAGGATGTCTTCTTTCCCTCGACGCTGAGAAGACATTCGACAGGCCTGGGACTACATGCGCGAGGTACTCTTGGCCATGAATTCGGGATAGTATCCTTTCTGAATAAATCTCTCTCCGGTCATTTCTGCCTGTTTAAGAAATAAATTTTATGTAGTACAGTTCCGTCTCAGCCTGGCTCTTTATTGTCTAACCAAGGGTATAGTGACAGCTGTCAAGAGGCAAGTAGCTATTCCTGTCAACAGTTTACACAATAACAATATACCAAAGGGCCAGTTAAGAATACCTACCCAAATTCATTGAAGAAAGAATAAAAGATGTCTCATTATTGGTTAGAGAAAAATTGATACAAGATACAATTAAAAACACAGAGAATCAAACACTATACCACTTGTTATGGACTTTAATATCCAACACAAACAAATTGAAAGAATTTTTACAAAATATTGGAATATCGTCAGCAGATTGACATCTAGGTGTTATTCTCCCTGAGAGACCCAAATTTACCAATCAGAGGGCCCCTACTCTCAGGGATCATTTAGCAAAAAATGTGCTTGACCCTCCTACTAAAAAGAACTTCTCCTTCTTCGAAGGTAAAGGATACTTTCCCTGTAGAAGTTGTTATGCGTGTCGGCATACTAAAGAAAGTAAGAAAAAGAAACCTAGTATTACATCGACTTTGAATTCCAAAAAGTATATGATAGAAGATTTTATATTGCGTCGAAGTGAAGGGGTCGTGTATTTATTAGAGTGCCCGTGTCGGATACAATATATTGGGAGAACTAAAAGGGAGTTATGGAAGAGATTGAGGGAACATGTACAGAACATTTAAAATGGCTTTGTTAATCATAGTCTGTCAAGACATTATGCAGAACATCATAACAAAGATCCCTCATCGTTGCAGGTGTGTGGGATGGAAAAATATAAACCCCTTTGGAGGGGAGATAATAAGTTCATTAGAATCAGTTAATCAGAATCAGTTAATCAGAGTCCCGATGGATATATGAATTACGTACTTTGGCGCAATTGGGACACAACATAGAATTTGATTTAAACTGTTTCATATCCAATTATTAATTGTTTATCCCCTCTCATCATTTAGTCCATCATTAATTATTTCATTATCTTGTGTATATTGGAAGATATTTACTTATTTTGTTCTCTTGCTCTTGCTTGCTTTATGTATATGCTTTTATTAAGCTTCTTCAAGCTTCTTCAAGCTCCTTTGAGCTCCTTTGAGCGCTTCTGTGAGCTTTTTTGAGCATAAGCATTTTTTTTCACAAACCATCCTAAATAGTATCTTCTTAACCACTGTATAAACAAATAAAAAATCTGGAAGTTTTCATGTATTTTCATGCTCCTTTGAGCTTTTTTGAGCTCTTTTGAGCTCTTAAAGGCACTAGCTCCTCTCAAAAACCCAAGTTTGGTGGGGGTTTTTTTTCTGCTTGTAGGAGCATATGCCTGAAAATGCCTGAAAAACTGACAGTGTGCATGGACACATTGGCTAACATAGAGGGGAGTTTCTAGGCAGAAAAAATAAGAGCTCAAAAGTCTGTAGGAACTGCTTCTTTGAGCTCCTTTGAGCTGCAGTGTGCATGAGCCCTTACAGCACAGGTAAGCATAACATGTTTCTTATTTATAAACAAAAAAAACTGAGACTTTAGTATCACTTTAAATATGCATGCACCATACTTGTCTGATCCCCCTGGAAGCTGGACATCATTGTAGCAGGTATTAATATTCCAGTGATCTCCACTTGTTTCCAGGTCCTATTCTGAAAGGTTGCCTTATTGCATTCTAAGGACTGGAGGTCCAATGTTCAGCATGATCGCAATTTAAAGAATGCTTTCCATTCTCTCAATCAATGCAAAGTGTTTTCTGACTGAAAGTGACACCACTGCTGCCACCTCTCAACCTTGTCCATTCACATGCAAAGCATTCTCTGAATGGCACTGGTGCCAAGTTGCTGGCATCCTGTGCTCAGAATACAGCAGGGCAGCAGCTTGGCACAAGACCTGGAGGCAAGTGGAAATCACTGGAATAGTGATGCCTAGTAGAGTGACGTCTAGCTTCCAACTATGTATAAAATATCCATAACTGGAATTCTTTTTTAAATTACCATATTTATCGGTGTATAATTCAAAATGCGTGCATGTTATACACCAATAGTTTTTTACCAATAGGGGGTGGGAATCGGACAGTCTGCCCCAGGTGGCACACATGGGAGGTGGGTGTCAGGCCAGTTGCCCCGCCTCTCCTGGTCCTGGGACAGCTCTGCCATCATTCTCTAAAGTTAAGAAAAAAATGACTGCCAGCCCCTTTTTATAGATCCTTCCTACATTATGTCAGTGTCATTGAAAAACAATACCTCAGAATACCTTATTAGCTCCGTTCTTTCCAGCTGCTTTTCTCCTCCCGATCCTCCTTCTGTGAGTGTAACTTTAGATTGGAGGAGGAGAGTGGTCACGTGACCAGCCATGAAACATCAGAGGAGAGTGGTCACATGACCGGCCATGAAAGAAATGAGCTAATAAGGTATTTAGAGGCATCAGTTTACAATGACCCTGACACAATGTAGGAAGGATCTATGAAAAGGGCCTGGCAGTGATTTTTTTTAACTTTAGAGCACACTGGCTGGGCTGTCCCAGGAGACTGGGGGTCTCCTGGGAGTGCAGGGTGGCTGTATAATGAAAGGGGCTGTGTACTGTGCAGGGGGAGGAGACTGTGTAATGTAAAGGAGACTGTGTAATGTGCAGGGGGGCTGCAAAATGTGCAGTGGGTCTGTGTAATGTGAAGTTATTTATTTAAAATGTAAGTTTTTTTCCTGAAACGTCCCTCTTAGAATTTGGGTGCATGTTATATGCCGAAAAATACAGTATATGATTGGGAGATACCTTTAGGCTGTTTGATGTGTTTTTGGAGAAGTACATTTTTTCATGGACAGCATCAGTGACACAGTATTCAGGCATCACATATTTTTACAATGTAATTGATTGTTTTAACTTTTACAATTAGCAAGGCTTTGACAGCAGCACCCACACTTGATTCATTATAAGATGAAAAAATTGCCTTTTAAAAAGTTTTGCCTAAGGCACCTGATTTATTTATTCAGTGGTAATAGGCTTGAATTGGCTGGTGGAAGGAGCAGCCTCAACAGATATAAAAGAAAGTTTAAATCAGAAAGTTTTAAATCAGAAAACTTAAAAAGGTCTTAGAAGTTTAAGGAAGAAGGTGCTCCATCAATTGTTGGATATATGGAACCAATGTATCAGGAGCAACCAATTCTTGAATACCACTAGATTTAATATAGTTCCTTCTAGAACGGTATTCCAGGTCAGCTATTTTCAGCTTCAGTTGTTGTAGTTCAGTATCATGGTGAGAGTGAGCATCCGCCATAACATTGTGGGCTGTGGTCATTTCACTAATTTTTGTTTCAACATAAACTATTCTTTGCTCATGATCTTGTACTGCATGAGAGATTTTAGGCTATAACTGTGGAGAGATCTGCATGTAAGGATACTGACTCATCAGTAGCAGGAAAGGTCTCTAAAGCTGTATGAATGCTTGATGCTGGCATAGGGAGAGAGAGGGCTGCAGAAGCTGATAGACTAGAAGAAGAGGTGAGGGCCAATCCGGGTCACCATAATACAGGTACATAGAGAGCCTGTGATCCACATGATATGGTCTGCTGTCCTCGGGAGAGCCACTCCGAGTGTCGCAGGCATCTTTTTGTGCTCCAGTCTGGGTAGAAGGGTTCAGATGTAACCCCGATCATCTGGTTAAAGCAGAGGAGGTCTAATGAGTAGCATCCATCTGTTAAGCACACCCCCCAAGTCTTAAAAGTTTAAACCTAAAGTCATCAACATTGCACAAATTTGCAAGAGGTAAAACAGTTTAATAGTATAGGTTAGGAGTTTCCTTTTGTGTAGTAGCAAACTGCAATGCAGTGGAGTTACTGGTGCTGGGCACCCAGGACATGTGCCTTTCATGTTTTGTGGGTTGCCCCAAGTTCCAGATGTACTGTCACATGCATTGTCTTCATGCACCCCACTCGTGTCTACCCCCAGGGGTGCGCAGCATGGCAATCGGGGATGAGGCATGTCTCTCTGACACAGCCCATCCCTGATCAGGGTAAAGAGGCAAATACATTAACTCTTTATAGCCAACCAGAGTACCTGCCTCCAGCCTAGAGTACCTGAGTACCAATCTTCAGCCCATCAGAGTACCCGAGTACCTGTCTCCAGCCCAGAGTACCTGGGTACCTATCTGCAGACCATCAGAGTATCTGAGTACCTGTCATTAGCCCATCAGAGTACCCGAGTACCTGTCTCCAGCCCATCAGAGTACCCAAGTACCTGTCTCCAGCCCATCAGAGTACCCGAGTATCTGTCTCCAGCCCATCAGAGTACCTGAGCACCTGTCTCCAGCCCATCAGAGTACCCGAGTACCTGTCTCCAGCCTATCAGAGTACCTGAGTACCTGTCTCCAGCCCAGCATACCAGAGTACTATCTGCAGCCCATCAGAGTACCCAAGTACCTGTTTCCAGCCCAGAGTACCCGAGTACCTATCTGCAGACCATCAGAGTAACCGAGTATCTGTCTCCATCAGAGTACCTGAGTACATGTCTCCAACCCATCAGAGTACTCAAGTACCTGTCTCCAGCCCATCAGAGTATCTGAGTACCTATCGCCAGCCCATCAGAGTACCCAAGTATCTGTCTCCAGCCCATAAGAGTACCAGAGTACCTTTCTCCAGCCCATCAGAGTACCCGAGTACCTGTCTCCTGCCCAGAGTTCCAGAGTACCTATCTGCAGCCCATCAGAGTACCCTAGTACCTGTCTCCAGGTTTGAAGAAGCACTGAGGTCAGTATGAAACTCACGTGTCACATCCTGGGTTCAGACATTCGGTCTTTGGTAGCTGTTTATTGCTATTTTTAGGATAAAATCATTGGAATATTCCTGTGGTGTGCAGATGTTCTGTTCTTCCTATCTGTCTTCGGCCCAGAGTACCCGGGTACCTATCTTCAGCCCATTTAGAGTACCCAAGTACCTATCTGCAGCCCATCGGAGTACCGAGTACCTGTCACCAGCCCATCAGAGAACCCGACCACCTCTCTGATGCCCATCAGAGTACCCGAGTACCTCTCTGTAGCACATTAGAGTACCCAAGTACCTATCTGCAGCCCATGCCTCATAGAATATATGTTGGAGAATTTTCTTTTCATTTTGTGGGTGTTTCCATTGTCCTGGTGCTCCAGGACCTTCAACAATGTGATAGGTAGTCAGGAAATTATATGTGTAATTTATGCCCCTAGAACACCTGAAGGTGCTCCCTGCATGTTGGGCCTCTGTATGTGGCCAGGCTGTGCAAAAGTCTCACACATGTGGTATCACCATACTCAGGAGGAGCAGCAGAATGTATTTTGGGGTGTCGTTGTTGCTATGTATATGCTATGTGTTAGAAATATCTTATAATTTGACAACTATGTTTTCAAGTTCTTTCCACATTTTCCAAAAACTTGTGGAAAAAATGACGTTAAAAAGACTCATTATGTCTCATAGAATATACATTGGGTGTTTGCTTTCCAAAATGGGATAATTTTGTGGGCGTTTCCATTGTCCTGGTGCTCCAGGGCCTTTAAAATGTGATAGAAAGTCAGGACATTATATGTGTAATTTATGCTCCTAGAATGCCTGATGGTGCTTCCTGCATGTTGGGGCTTTGTATGTAGCCAGGCTGTGAAAAAGTAATTGGAAGTATGCATATGCTGTGTGTGAGAAATAACTTGTTATGATGACAATTTTGTGTAAGAAAAAAAATAATAATACTTTCTTAATATATCTTTCTCAAAATAACAAAACAAAGTACTGGACTCTTTTCTGACTCTGGGAAACTGAAAATTTGCTGTGCTTGGCTGCACAGGGTGGGGAATCTCATTCTACCTGCAGCTCCTTAGGGGGCTACCCTACAGGTTTATATACAGTGTGCATGATTTTTGCTATATTGTATTGTTAAAAAAGGTATATTTGTTTATATTTAGGTTTCATGTACTTAAGCCGCATACACACGAGCGGAATGTCCAACAGAAAAAGTCAGACGGAAGCTTTTCATCGTATATTTCAACCGTGTGTGTGCCTCATTGGATTTTTTTTTTTTGAAAATTCTGACGGAACTAGAAATAGAACATGTTCTAAATATTTGCAACGGAACCAATTCCTATCAGGAAAACCGCTCGTCTGTATGCTGTTCCGACGGACCAAAAACGACGCATGCTCTGAAGCAAGTATGAGACAGAAGCTACTGGCTACTGGCTATTAAACTTCCTTTTTCTAGTCCCATCGTACATGCTGTACGTCACCGCGTTCTGGACGGTCGGACTTTGGTTTAACCGTGTGTAGGCAAGACCGCTTGAGTGGAATCCCGTCGGAGTTCCGTCAGAGAAACCTTCGGAGTTTATTCCGACGGCAAAACCGGTTGTGTGTACAGGGCATTAGAGTTCAACTGGAAGTCCCACCTATGTATTAATTTTTGGCGTATATAGCAGAGGAAGCTTTTACAAACATTTTGATTCTTAGATTATATTTATACCAGCAGTTCATTCTGTACAGTGTTCAATTACTGGTGACATTGGGAGATTGGAAGACCTTGAGGTACACTATTAGTGGTCGGGTTTTGTCCCAACTAAAATACACCAGCAGTGAGTGGAGGAAAAAGTCTGGACAGCCGCACACCAGGAGAATATAATCCAACGAAATTTCTTTATTGTAAAATCAGGATCAAATCATGTACAAGACACCATGGATAGAATATACAGGCAATCAGCTGACGCGTTTCACGCTCTTGCGGAGCGCTTACTCATAGCTCCAGCACATAGCACAAATGCAGTATGCAATGCAAACATTAGCAAAAACACAAAGAACAAGGAAAAATGAGGTAAAGCTTTAACAGACACCCACCTACAGGGTGATACTATACTTACTAGCTCACTTTTCTCATACTGTACATCCAAAAATGTTATTTTCCTTTACAGCCACTATTTGGCACCAAGTGATGACAAATAATTTACCTACAGTATTCTGCGGGATCTTCAACTTGCATGTATCACCTATCCATAACTGTATAGATAAATAATGTGTCATAACATATTCAGAGGTGTTAATCTACCTGTGGGTACTGGTAAACATTCAAGATCTCAGCCATGGCAAGAGTTGTTAGGAAAGTAGAATCACCCACAAAACCAACAACCTCTGAGCTTTCTATACAAGAGTAGTTTGGAGCATCTCTTCTATAACCAGAAAGTATCCTAAGGATGAAATGTATTGCTTTGACAGGATACGCACATGCATCAAACAAGTGATAGCCCAGGGTAATGTTGGGAAGGAGATGAGGATCATTGTTAATCTCATCAATTGCAAAGAAAAATGCCATCAAGTATTCATATTCCTTTACATCCAACCTGTGAAGAATTCGGAAAGTATAAAATGTAGTCTTAAATATGCTTATCTGTGCACAAATTAACCACGTGATGCCCGGAAAAGTTTTATTACCTTCATGACCAGACCATTTTTTTCTATTCATCGCTGCGCTACTTTATCTGGCAAATGTGTGGTCATGCAACACTGTACACAAATTCAATTTACATATTTTTTTCACACAAATAAAGCTTAAATTAGGTGGTAATTGATCACCACTGGGTTTTTTACTTTTATTATATAAAAGAATTGAATAATTGAATAAAAATTAACCCGCAATAAACCAATTCATTAAGCAGCAACTCTTCTGTGCTATATAAACACAGTACCATAATAATCAAAACATCTACAGAGTCGTTCTTAAAAAATAATAAATTACACCCATATAATACAAAGATTAGGTGCCATCCAAATGAATCAAAGTCCAAAAAAGGTGAAAATTGTAAAGTCCAAAAGAGTGAGAATATAGATGTGGAATCTTTGTCAATACATCTGCAATATAGCCACCACCCGTCACCAAGAGTGTGATCTTGTCTGGAGAACCACCACCTGTATCCAGACAAAATGCCCGCTTGCCAGCTCAAAGGGACCTGCTATCACAGAAGGTCAGCAACACTTGTAGCTACACACCCAGCCAGGGCATTTCAATGCGGTTTTAAAGATCTCCTCGGAGCCATAGGTGAAGACCACCCTGATGATGCTTCCATAAAAATACAAAAAAGTTCCACATAATGATAAATCTTATGAAAAATGTATTAAAATAAAGTAAGGTCCCACTTACATCAAGGTAATGTTAAAAAAGCCTTAATAACGCTCTCACCATCCGGCCATACACAAGCAGCCCACACTTCCGGGAATCGAAAACGCGATGAAGTCAGCACGTCACTGCGCTCTGCTGACAGACTTTATTAATTTTTTTAACTTTTTTGGACTTTATTTCATTTGGATGCCACTTATTGTTTGTATTATATGGGTGTAATGTATTATTTATTTAGCACGACTCTGTAGATGTTTTGACTTTTTATTATTGAAATGAAAAAAGACTGACAATTTTGAAAAAAAAAAACTACTTCTTGGTATAAAACATATCCAATAGAATCAAAAATTTCTGCATTAATTTAGGGTAAAATGTATTCTGCTACATATCTTTGGCTAAAAAATCCCTATAAGGGCTTTTTCACACCTATTGTCCATTTTGACGGACTCCGCTTGCTCAGCTGGGGATCAATCAATTGATCCCCGCTGAGCAGGCGGATGATAGGTCCATCTCTACTCACTGTGCAGGGACGGACCTGTCAGAGCCCCACTCTCTATGGGGGATCAAAATCAGTTTAATGAATCATATTAGGCAGTGATTGTGATTGGTTAACAGAGGTTACAGTGCATCATTGCTGCTCACTGACTGGCTGCTAGAGGTTACAGCACACATTATGTCTCACTGATTATTTGCTACAGGTTACAGCACGTGACTTCTGCTTGTTGAGTGGTTGCTAGAGATTATTGTACATCAATACTGCTCACTGATTGGTTGCTAGAGGTTACTGGACATCTTTACCACTCACTAATTGGTTGCTAGAGGTTAGTGTTCATTATTAATGCTCACTGATTGATTGCTAGAGGCTGTGGCATATCCTTACCACTCAATGATTGGTTGCAAGAGGTTAGTGTACATCATTACTGCTCACTGATTGGTTGCTAAAGGTTACAGCACATCATCTCCTTACTGCCTGCACACCATGGACTAGGGAGGTGATCCATCAATAGACAGAAAACTCCTAGAGATCCTAGGACTCCTGGGATCAGTGGCAATGCTGGGGGGGTGAGATGTGGCAATGCTGGGGGGTTGATGGGATCAGTGGCAGTGGTGGGTTAATGCGATTACTTAGGAGGCAGTATAGTGTGGCAGCTGGAAATCTTTGGAAAGTATATAGTGGGCGATTCTACATTGACCAGTGACCACCAATGTAATGGGGAATTTACAATGACCACCAATGCAAGGGGAAGTTTACACTGACCACCAATGTGAGGGGAAATTTGCACTGACCACCGTGTAACGGGGGGATTTTACGCCACCCACCAATATACAGAGGGATTTTTACACTGAGACCAATATAATAGGAGGATTTACACCAACCAGCAGTGTAAGGGGGGATTTACAATGACCTCCATGTAAGGGAGAATTTACACTGACAATCATTGTCAGGGAGATTTGTACTGACCACCAATGTAAGGTGACACTTCTACGCCGACTACCAATGTTAGAGGGGATTTACACTGACCACCAGTGTAAGGACAATTTTTCACTTACCATCAATGTAAAGGGAAATGTAGACTGATTACAATGTAATGAAAAATTTACACTGACCACCAATGTAAGGGCTTCACTGGCCACTAGTGTGAATGAAAGGATTGTACACCAAGCCCCGATGTAATGAGAACATTTACACTGACCACCAATGTAACTGAGACATTTAGCCTGCGTTCACATTTCTTTGTGTCGGGAACACAAGTAAAATCGCTTTCCTGACACCACAGAAATGTGCTGCCCTTTAGCAGATACACAGCAGTGCCATTAATTGTTAATGACATCCTCATGCATCTGCTGAGATGTGCGCATTCACATCCACCAAAATTCATGGTGCTTTAGCACCATGTTATTTTGAAAAAAGGTTCCACCTACAATTTGCCTACTTTTGCAGAACAGGCTGATGTAAGGTAAGTAAGGACTTTCCAGCATGCCCCTTTACCTCCTCAGTGGGCAGCATTCAGCAGAGGTGATGGTGGATTTGACCTCAGGGGGGCATGATATACATATGAATGCTGCCTCTATATGCATATCAATGCCACTGGTTTGTGGCTATTTACATATTAATGCCGCTGCTATTTACATATCAATGCCGGTTATTTCCATGTAAACACAGAGTCTGCAGGTGAGTCATCTGTACACAGCAATAGGGCAGAGCTGAGCAGCATTAGTAACAGGGCTTCACACTGAGATATCGGGACACAGCACGGGACTAAAACTTCACAAGTTGATTTAAACTGGGATAGTTGGCAAGTATGAGGCCCAGATGGCTTCTCCATACAGTATTTAAAAAAAATTATTTTCATTATTAGGCCCACATATGGTAAAAACATTTTAATGCATTAGGACAGAAAAGGGACCCTCCACTTGACACATTAAGAGCACACATTGTGGTAATCCCGAAAGAAGGAAAGGACCAATCGGTGTGCAGTAGCTACCGTTCGATATCATTACTGAATGTGGATTTGAAAATATTCACAAGACACTCACATCCCATTTACAATGACGCAGTTGGTACACTTGGACCAACTGGGGTTTATCCCCACACGGGAGGCTAGAGATAGCACTATTAAAGTTTTAAATTTGGTCCAACATGTAAATCAAAGGAAGATGCCGAGTGTCTTTGTGAATACAGATGCGGAAAATGCTTTTGATAGGGTCAATTGGACATTCATGTTAGAAGTGTTAAATCATGTTAGAAGTGCTAAAACATATGGGCCTGGGAGACCGAATGTTACAACGGGTAGCCGGGATATACTCAACACCACAGGCCTTGGTTAAGGCTAATGGGATACATTCATCCCGGCGATCGGTGGATCGGTGTGTCAGTCTGACACACCGCTACACCGATCTTGGTACTCCGGCGGAGGCTCTTTACCACGTGATCAGCCGTGTCCAATCACGGCTGATCACGCTGTCAATAGGAAGAGCCGTCGATCGGCTCTTCCTCACTCGCGTCTGACAGACGCAAGTAGAGGAGAGCCGATCGGCGGCTCTCCTGGCAGGGGGGGTCTGCGCTGATTGTTTATCAGCGCAGCCCCCCCGCAGATCACCACACTGGACCACCAGGGATCGCCACTAGGACCACCAGGGAAGGGAAACATGTGGATGGCCAGGTATGTACCCCATGGCCATCCACATGTGCCCAGTCAGTGCCAAATCTGTGCCAATCAGTGCCCACAAATGGGCACTGATTGGCACAATTATGTTGCAGTGATGCCCAGCAATGCCACACTTAGGGGCATCACTGCCATCAATCAGTAACATCAGTGCCACCCATCAGTGTCCATCGGTGCCACCTGTCAGTGCCCATCTGTGCCCATCTGTGCCCACCTATCAGTGCCCATCCGTGCCCATCTGTGCCAACTATCAGTGCCACCCATAACTACCCATCAACGCCACCTACGAGTGCCCATCAATGCCACCTATGAGTGCCCATCAGTGCCGCCTATCAGTGCCCATCGGTGCCACCTATCAGTGCCCATCAGTGCCACCTACCAGTGCCAACTATCAGTGCCCATTAGTGCCACCTATCAGTGTGCATCAGTGCCGCCTATCAGTGCCCATCATCAGTGCCCGTCAGTGCCACCTCATCAGTGCCACCTCATTGGTGCCACCTCATCGGTGCCCATCAGTGCCGCCATATCAGTGCCCGTCAGTGCAGCCATATCAGTGCCCATCATTGAAGAAGAAAATGTACTAATTTACAAAAAAATTTAACAGAAACAAAGAAAAACGCATTTTTTTTTCAAAATTTTCGGTCTTTTTTTATTTGTTACGCAAAAAATAAAAACTGCAGAGGTGATCAAATACCACCAAAAGAAAGCTCTATTTGTGGGAACAAAATGATAAAAAATTTGTTTGGGTATAGTATAGCATGACCGTGCAATTGTCATTCAAATTGTGACAGCGCTGAAAGCTGAAAACTGGCCTGGGCGGGAAGGTGTCTAAGTGCCTGGTATTGAAGTGGTTAAATAGAATTTGACAGAACCTCGATATTAGAGGTATATGTTTGGGAGAACAGGAGTATAAAGTCTCCGCTTACATGGACGACTTACTTTTTTTGCTTACTAGCCCACAAACATCATTATCAAACCTTATGAAGGAAGTGGAACGATACGGAGCTCTGTTCAATTTTAAAATAAACTAAAGCAAATCGAAGGGGATGGGGGTGTCACTGGTGGGCCCCATGCAATTAGTTTAGAGAATAATTTTAAGTTCAAGTGGACAACTGCACTAAAATATTTAGGAACACAGATCCCCCCAAAGTTAACAGATATTTATGCCCTGAATTTCCTACCACTACTTAGAGAAGTTAGAACACTGTTAGATAGATGGAATAAAACCATACATTCTTGGTTCGGGAGATGTAATATTCTAAAAATGAATGGGGTACCAAAATTCCTGTATCTTTTCCAGACTTGTGTAAATGTTTCAGCCCGCCGAGCTGAACAACAAGTAAGCCCAGCTCCATTAAATAGAGCCATATAGTGTTATGCAGCCTTAGGCTCCATGATAAAAACACATCCTACAATAGGCCCCACGCTCTGTATAAGTTCTAGGATCATTTAGAATCCTACATTTTCTACTCAAAATTCACCTCTGTTTCCCATTTTGGGAAATCCAGATTTCTCACCCGGCCTAGAGCCAGGAGTATTTGGGAAACTGAGAGAGAAACAATGTTTCCAAGCCTCGCATTTCTTGATGTCTAATAAATGGCCAACAATAGAACTTCTATTGCAACAGGGAGGACAATATGAAATACCTTTCTGGCAAGCACGACAGATAAGACACTTTTTGGAAACACTGTGACCGACGGAAGGTTATGGATGCCTGCGTACAAAATTTGAGATGTACTGTGAGGAGAAGGAGCCTCGCCCCCATATTATCTCTAAGATGTATGCTTTGTTGACAGCATCTCCAGAGGACTTTACATTGACAAGTCTGGTCAAATGGGAGAGAGATTTGGATCAAACTTTCACACCAGACCAATGTCAGAAAATAATACACCTGACTCTAAAATCGTCTAGGTGCACTAAGATACAGGAGCTGAATTATAAATTATTAACACGTTGGTACTATACTCCCTCAATATTGAACAAATTTTTCCCAGATGCTTCAGATGGTTGCTGGAGAGGCTGTCAAGAATGAGGCACTATATTACATATTTTTTGGTCATGTCCAGTAATTAGACAGTTCTGACAAGAAGTACAGAGAATTATTCAATTATTTACGGAATATCAGATCCCTGAGGATCCAGCATTTTTTCCTATTACAATGATCACAAATCCCAACTAAGAGATATAAGAACTCGGTGATATGCCACTTGGTGAATGCAGCAAAAAGCTGCACTCCCATGTGTTGGAAGGAGTCAAGAGCACCCCAAATTTCCATGTGGCTTAATAAAGTTAAAAGAATCAGGATAATGGAAAATTTGATAACTATGCCTCCGGATAGAATGGAACGTATCTCCCAAATATGGGCACCCTGGGATATATTCCTACAAACAGAGGAGGGGAAGAGGTTGATCGGAGAGGAGCAAGGAGAGTAGGATATGTAGAAAAGGTAAATGAGGGGAGACAATTAAATGACCCTGATTCCCTCAGGACGGGGAGGACACATGAGGGGAGGGGTGTTTTTTTGGCTCGTTATCGGGCCACATAGTAGGAGGAGGTAAAGGGGAATTGTTTTTTTGTTATATGTATAAAAATATAAAAAAAAACAGGAAAGCAGATCTTAGATTTGGATGACATGCCTTGGTTTGAATTTTTTTGTAAAATGAAAAGTTAAGGAAGTGGTACGCCACTGTAAGTTTATCTCTGTATTCCTGTAAAGAAATAAAGAATTTAAAGGCAAGAATGAGGCAGCTGCTTTGGGCCCCACAACAATGATGGGACCCAGGGCAGCTCCCCCTTTTGCCCTGCCTTAAAGACGGCCCTGGCTATGTGTGTAATTACACCTAAAAACACATTCTGCTACTGCTCTCGAGTGTGGGGATACCACATGTGAGAGAATTTTTGGGAGCCTAGCCATGTGCAGGGGCCCAAAATTCAATGACCACCTTCAGGCTTTCAAAGGGCATAACTTCCTTATTTTATTTCCTGACTACCTATCAAATTTTTGGAGGTCCTAAAATGCCAGGACAGTATAAACACACCCCAAATGGCCCCTTTTTTGGAAAATAGACACTTTAAAGTATTTAATAAGAGGCACGGTGAGTATTTTTCAGATCAAATTTTTTGTCACAAGGTTTTGAAAACTAAAAAAATGTAATAAAAATTAAATTTTTGTCCCAATGCTCTGGAAAAGTAGCAGAATGTGTTGTGGGGTGTAATGCCACATATAACCATGGCATGTATGAGAAATATCTCAGTTAAGTGACAACTCTGTATAAAAAAAGAATGTTTTTAAAAAAAAAAAACTTGTGACAAAAATAAGATCCTCCAAAGACTCAACATGCCTCTCAGCAAATACTTTGGGTCTTTGGGGTGTCTACTTTCAAACAAGGGGTCATTTTTGGGGTGTTTATACTGTCCTGGCATTTTAGGTTCTCTGAAATTGTGATAGGTAATCAGGAAATAAAATGCATAATTAATATCCTTTAAAAGCCTGAAGGTGGTCATTGGATTTTGGGTCCCTATACATGTCTAGGCTGCAAAGTCACACACACATGTGGTATCCCCATACTTGGGAGAAGTAGCAAAATGTGTTTTGGGGTTGAATGAAAAAAAAAACGATTTCTCTATTTACATTGATCGATGTGAGCGAAGAAATCCCTGCCAGAAAACGTGTATGTCATGCCCACCATTAGAAGCTTCCGCCACACATCCACCCACTCTTTTAATGTTGGGCATACATTTATTATAATTTTTTTTTCATTTAGCATGTGGGCTGAATGAAAAAAGAGCCTAACAGATGCCTGTATTCACATTGATCGATGTGGATGAAGACATCTCTGCCAGAAGAAAAGTAAAAAAGGTCTATCCGGAAGCATAGAAGCTACCGCACACTGAACACTGCACTGCCCTAATGCTGGGCACACACGTTATTTTTTTTATCAATAATAAAACCAGCGCTTAAAAATGAATACCTCTCACAAATTAGTCCCTATAGTGTCCCCTCAGAATAATCTTTAATAACCTTTGTGTTCAAGTGCATCTGTTCATAACTGCACTAATATTGGGGACACTAGTCTAGTCATGTTTGTGATCAAGTTATTGATCTGTAAAGACACTATAATAGCAATGGTGGTGATCAGTGTGGCTGTAATAGGGTGGTGGGCAGTCAGGGATTGGCACTAACTGACACTCGCTGGGAGGGACGCTAACTGGCTCTGATGCTATCTGACATCATTAGTAATGCTAATACAGTGATCAGTGATAAATACTGTACACTGACACTGTACTAGTGTCACTATCTGGGTGATAGGGCAATCAAAGGGTGAAATATGCCTAACAAGTTTATGCAAGTGTAAATGTGCTAATTTTACTCACAGTGGTCTTGGAAGAGAAGAACCAGCAATATCCTTCTGTCTATGTTTACAAACAAGACACAGGACCGTGCTGTGATTGGCTAAAACCCTGAAGAAACATTCACAAACAGAGATAGATGATACACACTCCATGCAGACAGCCCTGGCGGGGAAGGACCACATTGCTGCAATGTATCAGTGCTTAAAACAATGACATTAAGCTTCCCAAATTGTTGCTGCAACTTCCTATGAAAAATGAAAAAAAAAAAAAAACAACAGATAAAGTGATGGTAATGTACTTACTGTGTACAGAGATTAAATTCATGACTGTCACAGGTCATCTTTTCAAGGGCTTTATGTACAGAGAAGATTCCTCCGATGATCACATCTCCTGTCTTGTAATACTCATAATCAAACACAAGCTTCATAGGTGCAAGAAAACACAAGTTTAAATTCTGATCTGGAGATGGGGAGAGAGATTTTCCTTGTAAGATAAACACAATCTCAGAAAGGACAATGAGGATCATAAATCTGTCCATGACAGAGGACATCACTGACAGCTGTATGCATCCTCCACACTGGAGGGATCATCTCCAGCACTATATATACAATATCTGAGACTAATATAGAATGGAAGAGAAATGTCTGAGGAAAACGCTTACAATGAGGTGATTCTCAACGTCAAAAATAAAATATTTATTTAACTGAATAATAATATCAATCCTCTATTTTCTTCAGACTGAGAGCTTAACCAGTTACTGTCCTCCAAATGTTATCTGACGTTTCTGCAAGAGGAAACACATTAGCTCTATGGCCTGAGCACCTGAACATGTGTACACCCCAATACCTAAATCTCCATCTGTCCTATTCCTGTTATGCCACATACACACGAGCGGACTTTACGGCAGACTTTGTCCTGCGGACTTTTCGACAGACTTTATGACGGACTTTCCAAATGAACGGACTTGCCTACACACAATCAACCAAAGTCCAACAGATTTGTACGTGATGACGTATGACCGGACTAAAACAAGGAAGTTCATAGCCAGTAGCCAATAGCTCCGGTCCGCCGAATCAAGTATGCTGTAAAGTCCGGTCATGTGTACACGGCATTAGGGGAACTCAAGATGACGAGGATGTCCTCTTGCATAATTCCCATCCAAGCAGCCCTTATGGTAGAGACAAGTAGTGCTAGGGCAGTGGAAGGGTGCAGGTATCAGGAAGTTGGTGCAGCAAACATTCTGTTTGAGATACTGAGGTGGAATGAGCAGAAGCAAGGAGTCAGATCACAGCCAGGTAACAGCCAGGCAGATAGATATAGGATCACAATCCAGGTCAGAGACAGGTAGAGGTCGGCAACATGCTAGCAGTGGGGTACATAATAAGCATGCAGAATTTTTGTCAAAAGTCCAGGCCAGGGTTGGTAACATGAATCTGTAGCAGACATAAGCAGGCAAGGAGAATCCAAAGAATAGTCAGATGGAGTTGATTCAGTCACAAGGTAAATCTTAAGGCCATCCAGCAATGATACTAGGCAGGCTTTTGGTTTAAATAGGCCAGAAGGCGCCAGGATCTGTGGGCATGCTCATGCATGCACATGTGCATTGTGGTGCATTCCTGAGCACAAGCATTCATGGTTTCCTTCTTATCAGTCCAGTTATACAATTATGCTCATGAGTATGAGCACAAACACCAGGTTCTTGACACCATCTGAGGACTGGGTGCTTATATCATATAGTTTAGGAGTTGCCTCTGAGTGCGACCTGAAGCCAGCCCTGGCTGCTATGTTTTTGTTTTTTTTTAATAATTTATTGAAAGAAGTAACAGTACAAAGTACAAAGTCATGATAAAGATGATAGGACAATGTCCATGTCACCTGAATTTCAAATTTTTTGTTATCTCTGTTGTTTTGATTACAATAGAGGAAGAACTGAGAGTTTTATATTGGAGTGCCATAGAGCACTCTTAGGGTGTACAGGGTAATGTGCACTACAAAAGTGGTAAATACATATGATGATACATTGTACCCTGTTTTCCCATAACTGGTGGGGAAGGGGAAGTACAATGGGATAAATTAAACAGAAGTGCATAAAATAAACCATAAACAGTAGAGAACTAGATGGATCATTCTTACAAGATTTCTAACTGGGGGGGGGTATGCACCTACTAAATAAATAAGGCACTGTAGAACCTATTCTTGTAGTATATCTTAGAAATCTGAATTACATGTTTGCTATCCTACTGCTGTGGCGAGATCAATAGAAGTGCAGATTAATGTTTAGTCCCCTGGAAACGTCATGGAAAAGTAGACTTTTAGCAGTGTCCTCTTTGTCGTAGAGCATTTGGAGCCCCTTGGGGTATGAAAATGGTTCTTCAAAGGTCTCAAGATCCTCCTAAGACGAAGTTGTGATCATGAAGGTCTGCCACCTTTGGTAGTAGCATTTTTTAGAAGCAGTACAGTTGATGTCGGTGTTGATTTGAGTAACTTCTTGAGTAACTTCTGTTTAACCTGAGAAATCTTTGGGCTGAAGGAAGAGGTCCAGTTTTTTAGAATAAATCTCCGGGCCACTAAGAGGCAGATTAGGATCCAGTCCTTGTGTAGTAAATAGGCGATTAAAGAGGACCATGTCAGGAGTTGTTTGTCCCAATACCCAAACATTAGAAGGAGGGGATCCTTTGGGAGGTGAAGCAAAGTGATCCCATGAATGAAGGATATAACTTGGTCCCAGAAGGTGGAGATATATTTTCATGTCCAGAAACGGTGTGTTAGAGACGGTCTTGCCTGGTGGGAGAGAGGAAAGGAAGCTGACTGAGGATTGTCTTTATCCGAAAGGAAGGGTATATATGCACAATGAAGTAATTTCATTTGCATTTCTCTCCAAGATTCGTTGGGGGTCAGCTGAATAACTTTGTTGTAACAATGTAGTATTTTGTCTAGTAACTCTGCATCCGTAAAGTCCTTGTTCCAGTTTGCCGCTGAAGATGAAGTGAGAGGGGGGGTAACCTTATGGCTTAAGAATTTGTAGCTGTCTGATATAGTGTATGACCCTTCATTAACCCTCCTGGTGGTATTCCAGAGTGTGGCTCAAGGTTAAATTTCAGTATCATTAGCGGTAACCCCAAGCCACACTCAGGATTGCATTACAGGATCCTGGTTACTTACCTTGTCACAAGGATCCTGCGATGTCCCCCCCCCCCCGCTGTGTCCTCCAATGTTTTTTTCCACCTGATGCTCTGTGATCCGGTGTTCCGGACTCCATTCCCCGCGAGTGCCGCAACGCATGGGGGCGGAGCCCGGCGGCAAATTCAAAAAGTATAAAAAACATAACACATACAGTACACTGTAATCTTACAGATCCTTCCTGAGGACTGGTGCCCAGAACTGGACAGCATACTCTAGGTGCGGCCGGAGTAGAGCGGGAGAATTATTGTTTTAACTCTAGAGTTAATCCCCTTTTTAATGCATGCCAATATTCTGTTTGCTTTGTTAGCAGCAGCTTGGCATTGCATGCCATTGCTGAGCCTATCATATACTAGGACCCCCAGGTCCTTTCCCATCCTAGATTCCCTCACAGGTTCCCCCCCAGTGTATAGATTGCATTCATATTTTTGCCACCCAAATGCATTATTTTACATTTGTTTACATTGAACCTCATTTGCCATGTAGTTGCCCACCCCATTAATTTGTTCAGATCTTCTTGCAAAGTTTTCACATCCTGCAGAGAAGTTATTGCCCTGCTTAGCTTAGTACCATCAGCAAATACAGAGATTGAACTGTTTACCTCATCCTCCAGGTCGTTTATGAACAAATTAAACAGGATTGGTCCCAGCACAGAACCCTGGGGGACCCCACTACCCACCCCTGACCATTCCGAGTACTCCCCATTTATCACCACCCTCTAAACTCGCCCTTTTAGCCAGTTTTCAATCCATGTACTCACCCTACGGTCTATGCCAACGGACCCTATTTTGTACAGTAAATGTTTACGGGGACATGGGTCTTAGGTAGGGAGAACTTTTCCACTATAGCTGTGAAGGCGTGTGGTGAACCAGATTCCATATCGCACAATGAAGAGAATTCTGTAAGGCCTTTTTGCTGCCATAGGGAGAAGATTTTGTGTTCCATTTGGTGCTCTATTCAGCATCTGAATATCTTTGTGTTTCGGGAGTAGTGGTATAGTTTGAAGCCAGGCAAAGCTGACCATTTTAAATGTGGCATCTCCCCAGTAGCGAAAGAGGCAGATCCATCCAGTTTTCCAACTCTGGGATAATTTTCTTGATTAGATGAGGGTAGTTTAGGGTGTACAAGGAGGAGGGGATTTTGCCTATCTTGATGCCTAAATAGGTTATGTGAGACTTTGCTATGGTGAAGGGCGAATGAGAGGTCCAGGGGGGGGTTTGGTGAGGTGCCTAAAGGGAGAATCTCACTCTTGCTGTAGTTGATGTGGATGCCAGAGCAAAGTCTAAATTCATCAAAGGTTTTCCTAATGGTGATCATGTCAGAGGTGGAGTTTGCCAAGAATATAACAACGTTATCGGCAACAGGGAAGTGAACAATTCACAGTCAGCTATATGTATCCAATGTACTGTGGTCTGTTTGGTTAGATACCTGGAGAGAGGTTCTAGTGCTAAATTGAAGAGCAGTTTGTGAGAGGGGGGCACCCTTGTCTTGTGCCTTTGTAGAGGGGGAATTCATCTGTGAGGAGTCCCGCCACCACCAGTCTGGCTGCGGGAGAGGTGTACATGGAATTGATGAGGTAGTTAAAAGAACCATCGAAGTCCATTTTTTTAGGACCATCAAAAGCCATTCAAAGCTGACATTATCGAATGCTTTCTCCGCGTCCAAAGTGATAATGGCGAGGTCTTTCCCTGGGTTGATACTAGCTTGTTCATCACCTTCCGAATATTTTGAGTGGCTGTTCTCCCTTTCACAAAGCCTGACTGGGTGGGGTGTATCAGGGAGGGAGGTAATATTGGTGAGTCTGGTAGCGACAATTGTTGAGAGAATCTTAACATCTAGATTTTAAAGTAAAATAGGTCTGTAAGAGCCCAGTTCTAGAGGGTCCTTATCCTTTTTCAAGAGTAGCTTAATGATGGCTTGATTCCCTGTGTGTAGGTATGGGCCCCCTGACCATACGTAAACACTGAGAAGTGTTGGGTTAATTGTCTCATGCAGGGTCTCTAGAATTTACCTGTGAACCTGTCAGGGCCAGGGGCCTTGTTGGGGGCTAAACGACGTATGGTCATGGAGAGTTCTGACATAGGTATAGGTGCATTTAGGGTCAGGAGTAGGGATTGGGGAGACAGTCGGGAGATGTACTTTGTCTAAGAAACTATGTGCAATGCTCTTGTCGACGGGGTCACAAGCATTTTGGGAGGAGTAAAATTTTAGAATGGCTTTGCTGACCTCCTGCGGTATGGTGGTGCCTGAGGAGTCTCCTAGCAAGGTAATATGTGTGGGACGATGTGGGCCTCCGAACTTACCTGCTTTGTTGCCGTACCTGTGTAGTGTGGCATCTATGTTCGCTCGTTTGGCCAGTTCCAAAGTGTCTGCCCATGAGTCAAAGGCACGTTTGGCCACCTGCCATTCAGCTCTGTTTTCAGGGGAATTTTGGGTGTTTTTTTTGTAAGCAGCAGCATATGAAATGTCCCGGCCTCTAAGATATGCCTTGCCTGCTTCCCAGTACAGGTTAGGGTCATCCATGCGGGTTGAGTTTGCAGTGTAAAATTCTTTCCACTCCAAGTCCATGTAAGTTTAAAAGTCAGAGAGGTTGTGCAGATATAAGGGAAAACGCCACAGGCGGGGGTTAGAAGGGGAGTCTAAGACCTTGAGTGATACCGAAATTGGGGCAGGGTCTGATATGGCTATGTCATGAATCTCTGCCCCTGAAACCATGGGAAGAACAATATCTGTACAGAAAATGTAGTTAATTCTGCAGAATACATTATGAGGAGTGGAATAGAATGAGAATTCCTGATCCACTGGGTGGAGAAGTCGCCAAATGTAATTAAAGTGAAGAGAGTCCATTGTTGAGGCAAGGTAAGTGGGACCAGTGTCCCCAGTTGTTTTGTGTGGGCCTTGAGGAGTGGATCTATCATCTGTTGGGTGCATTGTAGAGAAAATTGAGGGGGGGGGGAGCTATAGTGAACTTTAATGATATCATAAGATGTATGTTGGGGGTATGGCGCTCCCTTATGAACTGTGCAAAGTAGAATATATCAATAAATAATTACTAATCAAAAAACCAACACAGTGAGATCTGTGAATTACTATGGGTGAAACTCATATAAAACATATGTGGAAGTGTAGGTATACGTATTACCAAACCTTAATTCTTGCATATACCTCCATGTTGTGATAAATATAAACAATATATAAAAAATTTTTTGATATACAGTGGTGCTGCTAAGCAGCTATTTATAATGCCAACTGCTGTGCAAAGTACGTGACATATATGTATGTACCAACGCAAGAACAAACATATACCAGTGCAATATATACAATGTGCCAGTGCAGTCCCGCACCCTGTATATATCTCTGACCGTGCACTCCACCTGGTAGACCTCTGCAGTGTAATGCAGTCGAGTCCCGCAAGACTCTAATGCCGCGTACACACGGTCCTACTTTTCGTCTACAAAAGTCCAACAGACGCTGATGGACTAAAGCTGGCTGGTAATCCGATCGTGTGTGGGCTTCTCCGGACTTTCAACCGACTTTTTTAGCCTCAAATACGACGTACTTTAGATTTGAAACATGCTTCAAAACTTTTACTTCGTACCTACGACGGACCCCGAAATCCGCTCGTCTGTGTGCTAGTCCGACGGACAAAAAGCCACGCTAGGGCACCTATTGGCTACTGGCTATGAACTTCCTTATTTTAGTCCGGTGTACGTCATCACGTACGAATCCGACCGACTTTTGTGTGGTCGTGTGTAGGCAAGTCCGGTCGTTAGAAAGTAGGCCGCAAGTCCGCGGCAAGTCCACCGAAAGTCTGCCGGAAGTCTGTCCGACAGGCTGTCCGACTTTTGTAGACGAAAAGTACGACCGTGTGTACGCGGCATAAATGGCTGGTGCACAGGCAAGTGTATAGCGATGCAATATGTGTATATAATGTGACATTACAATCCCACACTTGAGTGTATGTACAACCAACAGTCCAACTAGTATCGTTCAATAAAGTGCAATATATGCAGTCAAGTCCAGCAAGAATCTAGATGTCATCAAAGCTAAAAAATTAAGCAAAAAAGAAACAGAAACAGAGAGAGAAAGAGTCTGTTCCAATTACTGCATCCCAATCTTGAAAGGCAGCAAGTACAGTTCCATCAGCTGAGTGACTTTTGGTGCCCACAGTGGTAATTCGTGACTTCTGTGCTCCCCTTTGGCTCCCCACTCACCAGCTTCCCTTACCCCTGCAGGGGTGATAGACAATCTAGGATCCTGGAACCTTCCTCTTATTCGGTGTCTCGTGGTGCTGCGATGGAATGCCTCTCTCCCAGGAGCTCCGGGTCCCCACTTCATGCGATATCCAGGATAGGGGTCAGCAGCTATGCCCTCAAGGAAAGAGATGCCACCTCATAGTGTAGTACGATAAAAGCTTTATTCCCATAAAAGTCAAAAACCATAAAACCATAAAAACTCCCCTCTCGGGGAAAACAGCTTGCTACACTATGGGTGAAGTTTGAGAACCAGGAAGTATGTCCCGCAGCGTGCGGCGTGCGGTCCAGCTGCGTTCCAGGCTCTCTCACTCCGTACCCGGAAATGACGTAAGTGCGTAGCCCCGCCTTACGCGTTTCGTCATCGACGTTTTCAAAGGCGGCGCCATCTTACTACACCTCTCAGGTTATAAGGCAGGCGGACATGCTAGGTCCCTCCCTCTTTCGTCCCTGCAGGGATTTTGATTGGATTTTCAATCCTGTGGCTCCCCCTTCCATACGTCCCCACTGGGCGGTGCCCACATCAAATCCCTCTGGGCTTATATCGAGGTGTTTAATAGTCAATCCTGACCCGCGCATCTCCGCTAGCCTTTTACAAACATTGGCAGACTCATTTTACATAAAACATTGTAAACATCAGGCATCTTATATGATATAGGTTAGGGTAAGGAAGATCTTCTTTACTTCAACACCAGATAGTATATCGTATAAACACATCTCCCTGTGGTGGATCACGGTATTGCATGTACTCCACCTTGCAAACTCAGTGTTTACCTTGTAAAAGTGGATGAACTAAAATATCACCCCAAGTCCCATTCAAAACCACCCTATTGTGGGTGCCGAACCAGGAAGCTGGGTATATTTTACTGTCTATATGTATTTCATCCTCCGATCTCCACATTACGAAACCAGGAAACTTAAACAATAACACAAATTATATGAATAAAGCTCCAATAAACGCCTACATAATAAAGACCTGAGTGGGCTTGTATCCTCTGAGAATTGTGACCAGTAACTGATATATTTAGGGCCATCCTGGTCCCTCATAAAGATTATAATTGAAATTATATCCACAAAGAGCATTTCCAACTGTAAAGTACTCCTACTCGTGATCAAATCCCAGGCTCCTCATCTCATTACGGGGAACTAAACACCCGGTAGGGTTTGGGGTGCATAATAGCAGCCCAACGTGTGAGATATATTTAGCACAAAAAACATGTATGGGGTACACCTGTGATCCCCATATACGATATTTACTGAAAAAAGAAAGAATAACATGGAGGGGGTGACTCAGGGCTCATCCAAGTGCATGTTTAACCCTATGTACCCCCCATACATGACCATACATGCACCCATCCCCCATAATCATGGGGCGTACGGTTATGTACAGCCTGCATGACAGCCCCATGAACCTTGTATTTACGATAGTTCCATCTCTGTCCCCTACTTAGCCATTGTTACCTAACACATGTATAAAAAGGCAACACGTTAGTTACTACCATAGTTTCTAGTTGCTACGGCCCTCTCTTATTTATAGAACAACTAGCAGGTGCATTCAGAGACTCTGTGTCGGAAAGGACACAAGGGAACTATCTCATACTATGGTTGGATTTACGGATTGGCTATAAAACAGTTGAGGTCTATATCCAGATTTAACCCTTTGGGGGCAATAGACCTCAACCGGTATATCCACTCTGTTTCATTCCTGGAGACTAATGTTCCTTTGTTGCCCCCTCTCCAGTGGGTTTTCACCTGGTCAATACCGTAAAAAATAAGACCACTGGGATCTTTATGATGGAACTCGGCAAAATGCCGTGATAGATGATGCTTCGGGAACCCTTTTTTGATATTCTTGATATGTTCCCGTATCCTGACAAAGAGTGGGCGGGTGGTTCTCCCCACGTACTGTAGGTGGCATGGGCACTCAATGATATAGGTCACATGAGTGCTGTGACAGGTTATCAATTCCTTAATCTGATATTCTTTGTGGTCTACAGTAGACTTGAACTTTTCCTTTTTTCTAGGTTGGGGTTTGCTAACTCTACATGGTAGACATCTGCGGCATCTAAAGAACCCTTTCATGTTGGGTATAATCTGAGTATGCTTGGGAGGATCAATAACATTATGTACGAGATGGTTACGAAGAGTAGGTGCTTTTCTGTACACAAACTTCGGTTTGGTGGGGAGGATTTTTGCTAGTATTCGGTCCTCTTTCAGGATGGGCCAGTATTTCTTAATGATCCGTTCCACATCCTTGTATTGGTTGTTGAACCCTGTAATGAAGGTCATCTCCATCTGGTTATTCCTGGCCCTAGTGTTCTTCTGAAGTAGTTGGTTCCTATCCATGTTCTTAATCTCCTGTTTCAATTTATTCAGATTTTCTTGTGGATATCCTTTCTCCTGGAACCGCTCGATCAAGACGTCTGCCTGGACCTCAAAGTCCTCCACTGTGTTGCAGTTTCTCCTTATCCTCAATAGTTGGCCTTTTGGGATGTTGGATTTCCACTTCGGATGGTGACAGCTTGAAGTGGGTATATACCCATTACGGTCTGTGCTTTTGAAAAAAGTACGGGTGTTAAGGGAATCACCTACTTTGAAGATTTCCAAATCCAAGTAGTCAATCGCATGCAAGTCCCATTTTCCCGTAAACGTGATGCCGTACCTGTTACCGTTCAATCCTTCAAGGAAATTTTGAAAACTATCCGTAGTGCCATCCCATAAGATGATTAAATCATCAATATACCTACGGTACATTTTAATTTGAGGGATATTTTTGTTGTAAATATATTCCTCCTCCCACATGTTCATGAACAGGTTTGCAACGCTTGGTGCATAGCGTGCCCCCATTGCTACACCTTTGGTTTGTACAAAATACTCCTTGTTGTACCAAAAGTAATTGCACTCCATTGCCATTTTCAGGCCTTCCATAATGTAATTGATCTGTCCCTGTCTCATTCCTGTGTTCTCAAATAGAGCCTTTTCTACTGCGAGCAATCCATCTGGTTGCTCAATGCTTGTATACAGTGAATTGACATCTATTGTTGCTAATACCCAATTTTCTGTGCCTTTTATACTTTGGAGTTCTTCGATGAGTTGTAAGCTATCCCTCAGATATGATTTCCCTTGCTGTACCAGAGGTTTCAAGTATTTGTCCAGATATTCCCCTAGTCTGGAGAAGATTGAATTTATGCCGCTGATAATGGGTCTTCCAGGTGGTTTATTCAGTCTTTTGTGAATCTTTGGTGTGTAATATATCACAGGGGTTTTTGTAGAGTTAGAATATAGATATTCAGCTTCTCTCGCATTCAGAATCCCCATAGCCTTTCCTTTAGTGATGTACTTCTTTAGTAGTTTTTCGTATTTTTTCTTCGGATTTGTTCTAAGTTTTTTATATGTATTTTCCACGTTTAATAGGTTGCCCATCTCTTCTTGGTAGTCTTTTTTGTCCAAGATGACCAATCCGCCCCCTTTATCGGCCGGTCTTATAACTACCTCATGCCGTTTCCCTAAATCTTTGATGGTCCTCCAAATATTTTTCCTCTTTCTTTCCTTCCTTTTCAAGTTTCTTAAATCCTCTTCTACCATTTTCTTAAATGCTGTCAGGCATTCACTTCCTGGGGTTTTGGGGTTGTAGGTAGAGTTGTTCTTCAGGTTAGTTTGGGTGTATACTGAAGTATCCTTGATGCTGGTTTCTGTGTTTATGGCAAAATGTTTTTTCAAATTAAGTTTCCTCATGAATTTTTGGAGATCAATATAGGCCTCAAATTTGTCCAGGGCCTTGTCCGGTGCAAATTTTAGGCCCAGGTCTAGCACCTGTAGTTCTTCCGCTGTAAATGTTACACTACTTAGGTTGTAGATTCCTTTCCCTAATACACTCTTCTTCTTTTTCTTCCTGCCTCCTCTACAACCTCTTGTCTGCCTCTTCTTGTCGGGTTTGCTCGCATCTCCTCTGCATTTCTTCTTTGACCATGTTCTTGTTCGTGGTTGGGGTTCCTCCTCTCCCCATATCCTCGATTTGTAGTTGGGGTTCGATCTTCTCCAGTTCCCCACTGGTCCTCTCTCTGTATATAGCCTCTGTTGGTATTCCTCCCCCTCCATCCATATGTCCTGTAGGGAGGGCGAGTCTTCCATCTTCCTGGAGGTCTGTTTCTCTGTCCTCCATGAAAATCCCTCTCTTCCCTAACATCACTTCTATACGGGGGGTGGGATTCATGTTGATACCTTAGGGGTGAGAACCTATTATATGTAGGTACACCATATCTCACATTACTTGGTGTCCTATATTCATGGGGTCTTTGGTGACTGACCTTCCTATGGTAAGGTCTATCTAGATCCCTATTCAAAGGTCTAGATCTGCTATGGTTCCCTCCAGTGAGACGCTCTGGGGATGGGAATTGTGAGTAATCACCCATCCAATCCATCGTCCGGTCCCCAGGGAGTTCCTCTGGATTCTCATCAACGCTGGTGTCATCCTCATCGTCATTTTGATCCCTCATGTTGGATTGCCACTTATATACTTTCCCATTTCTATAATCAAGGACATCTCTCTTATATTTCTTTTGTTTTTTTGCCTGGATCTCTCCATCGTATTTTTTGATGATTTCCTGGAGTTCCTTTTCTTTGTCCTTGTATTCCCTTTGGTTTGAGAAGGGTACTAGCATATTTTTAATCTCTATAATATTAGCTTCTATGCCCCTTAATTTAAATTGTCTTCTCTTAACAATGTTCCGGAGCAACTCCCCCTCACATTTATTAAAAAGACAGTACCAATCACCCATAAGTTCTCCATCATCAATGTTATCATTTGGGTGTAATTCCCACCTAAGTCTTCTAGGGGTCATTTTCTCCCTGATATACATATCTAGAGTGGCAATATCCCACCATACTCTCAGTTGCTTTTCCATAGCATGTCTGAGCTGCCTCATAAGGCTATGCATATCCTGCGTGTTGGTGACCTGTTCCTGACTGAACACGCCCCCAAAATCTATATTTCTACTGGTCATATATCCAAAAATGTCCATAGCTGCAGAGTATAAATCCACCCTAAGGTGGTAGAACAATTAAACCACAAAAACTATGCGCTTAGGACATGAAGCAGGAATGGGGGAGAGTGGAGAAAAATGGGGGGGGGGGGGGAAAACAAGGTAAGATGGGGGGGGAGGGGGGGAGGGGGGAGAGAGAGAAGAAGAGAAGAAAGACAGAAGGTATGCTGCCTCCCCAGGTGTAGCCCTCAAAGAGAGCTAGCATATATAAGATGTATGTTGGGGGTATGGCGCTCCCTTATGAACTGTGCAAAGTAGAATATATCAATAAATAATTACTAATCAAAAAACCAACACAGTGAGATCTGTGAATTACTATGGGTGAAACTCATATAAAACATATGTGGAAGTGTAGGTATACGTATTACCAAACCTTAATTCTTGCATATACCTCCATGTTGTGATAAATATAAACAATATATAAAAAAATTTTTGATATACAGTGGTGCTGCTAAGCAGCTATTTATAATGCCAACTGCTGTGCAAAGTACGTGACATATATGTATGTACCAACGCAAGAACAAACATATACCAGTGCAATATATACAATGTGCCAGTGCAGTCCCGCACCCTGTATATATCTCTGACCGTGCACTCCACCTGGTAGACCTCTGCAGTGTAATGCAGTCGAGTCCCGCAAGACTCTAAATGGCTGGTGCACAGGCAAGTGTATAGCGATGCAATATGTGTATATAATGTGACATTACAATCCCACACTTGAGTGTATGTACAACCAACAGTCCAACTAGTATCGTTCAATAAAGTGCAATATATGCAGTCAGGTCCAGCAAGAATCTAGATGTCATCAAAGCTAAAAAATTAAGCAAAAAAGAAACAGAAACAGAGAGAGAAAGAGTCTGTTCCAATTACTGCATCCCAATCTTGAAAGGCAGCAAGTACAGTTCCATCAGCTGAGTGACTTTTGGTGCCCACAGTGGTAATTCGTGACTTCTGTGCTCCCCTTTGGCTCCCCACTCACCAGCTTCCCTTACCCCTGCAGGGGTGATAGACAATCTAGGATCCTGGAACCTTCCTCTTATTCGGTGTCTCGTGGTGCTGCGATGGAATGCCTCTCTCCCAGGAGCTCCGGGTCCCCACTTCATGCGATATCCAGGATAGGGGTCAGCAGCTATGCCCTCAAGGAAAGAGATGCCACCTCATAGTGTAGTACGATAAAAGCTTTATTCCCATAAAAGTCAAAAACCATAAAACCATAAAAACTCCCCTCTCGGGGAAAACAGCTTGCTACACTATGGGTGAAGTTTGAGAACCAGGAAGTATGTCCCGCAGCGTGCGGCGTGCGGTCCAGCTGCGTTCCAGGCTCTCTCACTCCGTACCCGGAAATGACGTAAGTGCGTACCAAATTAAGGTTTGGTAATACGTATACCTACACTTCCACATATGTTTTATATGAGTTTCACCCATAGTAATTCACAGATCTCACTGTGTTGGTTTTTTGATTAGTAATTATTTATTGATATATTCTACTTTGCACAGTTCATAAGGGAGCGCCATACCCCCAACATACATCTTATATATGCTAGCTCTCTTTGAGGGCTACACCTGGGGAGACAGCATACCTTCTGTCTTTCTTCTCTTCTTCTCTCTCTCCCCCCTCCCCCCCTCCCCCCCCATCTTACCTTGTTCCCCCCCCCCCCCATTTTTCTCCACTCTCCCCCATTCCTGCTTCATGTCCTAAGCGCATAGTTTTTGTGGTTTAATTGTTCTACCACCTTAGGGTGGATTTATACTCTGCAGCTATGGACATTTTTGGATATATGACCAGTAGAAATATAGATTTAGGGGCGTGTTCAGTCAGGAACAGGTCACCAACACGCAGGATATGCATAGCCTTATGAGGCAGCTCAGACATGCTATGGAAAAGCAACTGAGAGTATGGTGGGATATTGCCACTCTAGATATGTATATCAGGGAGAAAATGACCCCTAGAAGACTTAGGTGGGAATTACACCAAATGATAACATTGATGATGGAGAACTTATGGGTGATTGGTACTGTCTTTTTAATAAATGTGAGGGGGAGTTGCTCCGGAACATTGTTAAGAGAAGACAATTTAAATTAAGGGGCATAGAAGCTAATATTATAGAGATTAAAAATATGCTAGTACCCTTCTCAAACCAAAGGGAATACAAGGACAAAGAAAAGGAACTCCAGGAAATCATCAAAAAATACGATGGAGAGATCCAGGCAAAAAAACAAAAGAAATATAAGAGAGATGTCCTTGATTATAGAAATGGGAAAGTATATAAGTGGCAATCCAACATGAGGGATCAAAATGACGATGAGGATGACACCAGCGTTGATGAGAATCCAGAGGAACTCCCTGGGGACCGGACGATGGATTGGATGGGTGATTACTCACAATTCCCATCCCCAGAGCGTCTCACTGGAGGGAACCATAGCAGATCTAGACCTTTGAATAGGGATCCAGATAGACCTTACCACAGAAAGGTCAGCCACCAAAGACCCCATGAATATAGGACACCAAGTAATGTGAGATATGGTGTACCTACATACAATAGGTTCTCACCCCTAAGGTATCAACATGAATCCCACCCCCCGTATAGAAGTGATTTTAGGGAAGAGAGGGATTTTCATGGAGGACAGAGAAACAGACCTCCAGGAAGATGGAAGACTCGCCCTCCCTACAGGACATATGGATGGAGGGGGAGGAATACCAACAGAGGCTATATACAGAGAGAGGACCAGTGGGGAACCGGAGAAGATCGAACCCCAACTATAAATCGAGGATACGGGGAGAGGAGGAACCCCAACCACTAACAAGAACATGGTCAAAGAAGAAATGCAGAGGAGATGCGAGCAAACCCGGCAAGAAGAGGCAGACAAGAGGTTGCAGAGGAGGCAGGAAGAAAAAGAAGAAGAGTGTATTAGGGAAAGGAATCTACAACCTAAGTAGTGTAACATTTACAGCGGAAGAACTACAGGTGCTAGATCTGGGCCTAAAATTTGCACCGGACAAGGCCCTGGACAAATTTGAGGCCTATATTGATCTCCAAAAATTCATGAGGAAACTTAATTTGAAAAAACATTTTGCCATAAACACAGAAACCAGCATCAAGGATACTTCAGTATATACCCAAACTAACCTGAAGAATAACTCTACCTACAACCCCAAAACCCCAGGAAGTGAATGTCTGACAGCATTTAAGAAAATGGTAGAAGAGGATTTAAGAAACTTGGAAAGGAAGGAAAGAAAGAGGAAAAATATTTGGAGGACCATCAAAGATTTAGGGAAACGGCATGAGGTAGTTATAAGACCGGCCGATAAAGGGGGCGGATTGGTCATCTTGGACAAAAAAGACTACCAAGAAGAGATGGGCAACTTATTAAACGTGGAAAATACATATAAAAAACTTAGAACAAATCCGAAGAGAAAATACGAAAAACTACTAAAGAAGTACATCACTAAAGGAAAAGCTATGGGGATTCTGAATGCGAGAGAAGCTGAAGATCTATATTCTAACTCTACAAAAACCCCTGTGATATATTACACACCAAAGATTCACAAAAGACTGAATAAACCACCTGGAAGACCCATTATCAGCGGCATAAATTCAATCTTCTCCAGATTAGGGGAATATCTGGACAAATATTTGAAACCTCTGGTACAGCAAGGGAAATCATATCTGAGGGATAGCTTACAACTCATCGAAGAACTCCAAAGTATAAAAGGCACAGAGAATTGGGTATTAGCAACAATAGATGTCAATTCACTGTACACAAGCATTGAGCAACCAGATGGATTGCTCGCAGTAGAAAAGGCTCTATTCGAGAACACAGGAATGAGACAGGGACAGATCAATTACATTATGGAAGGCCTGAAAATGGCAATGGAGTGTAATTACTTTTGGTACAACAAGGAGTATTTTGTACAAACCAAAGGTGTAGCAATGGGGGCACGCTATGCACCAAGCGTTGCAAACCTGTTCATGAACATGTGGGAGGAGGAATATATTTACAACAAAAATATCCCTCAAATTAAAATGTACCGTAGGTATATTGATGATTTAATCATCTTATGGGATGGCACTACGGACAGTTTTGAAAATTTCCTTGAAGGATTGAACGGTAACAGGTACGGCATCACGTTTACGGGGAAATGGAACTTGCATGCGATTGACTACTTGGATTTGGAAATCTTCAAAGCAGGTGATTCCCTTAACACCCGTACTTTCTTCAAAAGCACAGACCGTAATGGGTATATACCCACTTCAAGCTGTCACCATCCGAAGTGGAAATCCAACATCCCAAAAGGCCAACTATTGAGGATAAGGAGAAACTGCAACACAGTGGAGGACTTTGAGGTCCAGGCAGACGTCTTGATTGAGCGGTTCCAGGAGAAAGGATATCCACAAGAAAATCTGAATAAATTGAAACAGGAGATTAAGAACATGGATAGGAACCAACTACTTCAGAAGAACATTAGGGCCAGGAATAACCAGATGGAGATGACCTTCATTACAGGGTTCAACAACCAATACAAGGATGTGGAACGGATCATTAAGAAATACTGGCCCATCCTGAAAGAGGACCGAATACTAGCAAAAATCCTCCCCACCAAACCGAAGTTTGTGTACAGGAAAGCACCTACTCTTCGCAACCATCTCGCACATAATGTTATTGATCCTCCCAAGCATACTCAGATTATACCCAACATGAAAGGGTTCTTTAGATGCCGCAGATGTCTACCATGTAGAGTTAGCAAACCCCAACCTAGAAAAAAGGAAAAGTTCAAGTCTACTGTAGACCACAAAGAATATCAGATCAAGGAATTGATAACTTGTCACAGCACTCATGTGACCTATATCATTGAGTGCCCATGCCACCTACAGTACGTGGGGAGAACCACCCGCCCACTCTATGTCAGGATACGGGAACACATCAAGAATATCAAAAAAGGGTTCCCGAAGCATCATCTATCACGGCATTTTGCCGAGTTCCATCATAAAGATCCCAGTGGTCTTATTTTTTACGGTATTGACCAGGTGAAAACCCACTGGAGAGGGGGCAACAAAGAAACATTAGTCTCCAGGAATGAAACAGAGTGGATATACCGGTTGAGGTCTATTGCCCCCAAAGGGTTAAATCTGGATATAGACCTCAACTGTTTTATAGCCAATCCGTAAATCCAACCATAGTATGAGATAGTTCCCTTGTGTCCTTTCCGACACAGAGTCTCTGAATGCACCTGCTAGTTGTTCTATAAATAAGAGAGGGCCGTAGCAACTAGAAACTATGGTAGTAACTAATGTGTTGCCTTTTTATACATGCGTTAGGTAACAATGGCTAAGTAGGGGATAGAGATGGAACTATTGTAAATACAAGGCTCATGGGGCTGTCATGCAGGTTGTACATAACCGCA